>CM054942.1:14615929-14770734 GCA_029168755.2 Tillandsia fasciculata | reverse complement strand
CCCTCACGGTGGCCAAACCGTGGGTGCACGTGTTGCAGCCTCGAGCATAGTAACCATAATGCATGCGCGATAGTAAAGTGGTAATCACAACATATATGCAACAGTAGAGAGTAACCGCAATACATGAACGATAATAAGATGATGATCACAATGCATGTGCACTAATAGAAAGTAGCCACAATATATGGACGATAATAAGATGATGATCACAACCTCTATGCAATAATAAGACCAACCATAATAAATGAATTATTTAAGTTAACAGCCGACGAAGGTCGATACTAATTACCACGTTCAAACCCACCTGTCGCTAGTAGATGATCACGTTCGGCTCCCTCGCGTCCCGGTACTCTCACTCGAACCCGCACACTCCCCTGTTGCAAGGAAAGTCGGCGCTTAGATTCGGGTAAGGACGAAGGCAGGCAAACCGCTCGTCGCGGTTCGCCGATTCCCCGCCCGCGCACGGGTCCGTGCGCGGGTTCGGCCCTGTACGGGCATCCCCGTACGCGGGGCTGGATGCGTGTCCCGGCCCCGTGCGGGTGACCCCGCACGCGGCTAGGCCGCAACCGGCCCCGTGCGGGTGAACCCGCACGCGGGCTGGGACGCGCGCCCAGCCCCGTGCGGGTGACCCCGCACGCGGCTCGGCCGCGCCCGGCACCGTGCGGGTGACCCCGCACGTGGGCTGGGACGCGCGCCCAGCCCCGTGCGGGTGACCCCGCACGCGGCTAGGCCGCGCCCGGCCCCGTGCGGGTGACCCCGCACGCGGGCTGGGACGCGCGCCCAGCCCCGTGCGGGTGACCCCGCACGCGGCTAGGCCGCGCCCGGCCCCGTGCGGGTGACCCCGCACGCGGGCTGGGACGCGCGCCCAGCCCCGTGCGGGTTGACCCGCACGCGGCTAGGCCGCGCCCGGCCCCGTGCGGGTGACCCCGCACGCGGGCTGGGACGCGCGCCAGCCCCGTGCGGGTGACCCCGCACGCGGGGCTGGGACGTGCGCCCAGCCCCGTGCGGGTGCACGGGGGCGCCGATGGAGGGGAGGGCTTCCGCACGTGCGACGGACTCCGGGGATTCCGCCGCCAGTGTCCCTCTCCCTTCCGATCAAGAACAGCAAGAACCTAGAAGAAACGGAGAGTGAAGGGGACCTCATCTCACCTTGGTTGTGTCGACGGTGGTTCGGGGAGAGAGGATCGTCCGATTTGGGAGTCCGGTTCTACGGTGAGCGTGCGGCGTGTTCTTCCTTCTCCACGACGGACGGGGAAAGCTTGGGGGGGGGGGCGCGTCCTCGATTCCCGCTCGGGGTACGTACGCTACGGTAAGGAAGAGGGAGGGGGGGTTTGGGGTTCCCGACCTAAATCCCCAACCCCTACTTAATAAACCGATTCGACGTACTTGAGCCTGAACCCAACCCAAAGCAGGGAAAGTTTAGATTAAATTAAATTACCAATCCCCTTAAATTAACTTAAATTAAATTCAATTAAATTAACTCTCCCAATTAACCTAAATTAAATAAATTAAATTTAGCTGCCCCAACTAAAAAGGATTGAATTTGGTTGATTTGCCCGGGTCTAGTTTACCTTGATAAAACGTGCTGGACACCCGAGCTGCTGTCAACTTCAGAAAAAGGTTCCGGGAGAATCCGGGATCGGAAAACAGATCCGATCGCGCCGCCGGTCTTCATTTCGCGGGCTTTATCCACAAAAATTACCCGCGAGCCCCGACGGCCTGCCCAAAACAACACACGAAAAAGGGGTACCCCGTGCCCCTTAGCCGAAAGGCGGTTCGAAGTAAAACACAGATAAGACCGAAGGGGAAAGTAAACGGCGGTTATTACAGATTCGCCGGCACACATTGCGCGGTCCACGGAACCCCGCGCAGGTGCACAGACCGGGCGCGGGGACACGTGGCAGCTTGTGATAGGCGGGCTCATGCGGCGCGGTCCACGGAGGCGCACGCCGGCACCTCGGGATGCGCGCGCGTGGGGGGCAGGCAGCGCGGCCGGCGAGGCGCACATGTGCGGTGAGCGGGTCGCGCGGGCGGGCCACGTGGCGCCCTGCGATTCGCGGGAGCCACCCACCCGCGTTGACGGGGGCGCGACACGCGGCAGCGCCCGAGCGGCCTTGCACTGGCTGTTCGCTGTTCGGGACACGTGTCAACCGCTGGCAGATTTGGGCGCTGGTCGGACGGATCCCGTGGGGAGCTTTTGTGCGCCCAACGAATTCAGGCGCCCGAAAGCAAGGGCCTGAATCCGTTTTCTTGGGCTTTTTGAGTTGGGCCTATAAATAGGCCCCTTATGCCTTCTTTTGAGCACTTTCTGGGCTATTTCACTAGGAGAGCTCTACAGAGATTTTCTTCCTCACTCAGTGCTGCATCTTGTGGAGGAGTTCCAGGATTTTTCGAGGACGCTACTTTGACGTCTTTTGCGATTCGGCGCACTGCGACGCTCCTTCCTTGGTGGCCATTTTCGTCGCGTTTCGGTCTACGGACTCCCCTAGGCTACACCGAAAGAGTTTTCAAGTGATTGTTGCGCCTACGTTTTCACGACAAGTAGGGCTACGATTCTTGTATTTACAGTTTCCCTCCATTCCGAGCTTTTCTTGGGTCTTTTGGACCATCTTGTGACCTTATTTTATGCGGTGAGATTTTGGACAGCATTGGAGTGATTGTGGGTTTTCTCGGCCCACGAGCATCGGAACGAGGAGTGTGAGTACTCATTTTACATCTACTCGTCGCGAGAAACGCCGTCGTGATTTTTCTGGAATTTTTGGAGATTGCTTCGAAGGTGATAATTCCACTTTTTCTGGACTGAAAGTTTAGAGTATTGATTGTGGAAGTTTTGGACTCGCAGCGGTGTTTTATTTGTATCTTGGCCTACAGGTGTCGGAACGGGATGTGCGAGTACTCGATACGCATCTACTCGACGCGATGATCGCAGCAGTTATTTTTCTGGATTTTTTCGGGATCATCTCGCAGGTAAAATTAACTGTTTTCTAGACTGGATTGTGTGGACAGCGGTAGAGTGTGATTTTGGGTTTAATTGTGCGTCGTGTGGATCTTCTTTGCAGCTTTTGCGGTGTGCCGTGGTTTACCTAGAGTGAGGGCGTGTTGGGATCCGTGCTTTGCGACCGAGGTTGGTGATTGTTGTGGACCTCATATTTTGACTTACTCACTAGGAATATTAGAGTGATCCCCGTTATTGATTGCCGACTAGTACATTGTGGGTAACATGCATGCATGTATAGATTGGACATGTGCTATGTTAATACTTAGTGTTCTTATGAGATCTATTATTATCCTAGATTAGCACGCTCTAATTAATGTGAGAACAACGATACCGATTTTTCTTTTATCACCATGAGGACACTTGCATGCTTGTATGGACATCTAGATAGGCCACATTTTTCTGCTACACTATCATGCTGGAATTTGACTTAGGAGAAACCATGTTTTCTACTTTTCTCCTTTTTATTTTAGACTCAGGATACTTGTAGCTCGGGTGCGAGCAGGGGGTTTGGGATAGTGTAGTCGAATTCTTGGGGTCTGGGACAGGCTGGACTTGATGGCAGGGTATTGCGGCGACCGCGGACTTTAGGCGGTTGACCGGATGGTGACTTGTGCATCGGATTAGGGATGACAGGTTAGACTTGATTGGGGATTTATAGGGTATTGCGGCGACCGCGGACATTGGGCAGTTGACCGAACGTTTACTATTGCATCAGATTGGGGGAATCAGGTTTTCTTTAGTGGATGGGTTTTCCCACTTGAGCATAGTCGTGATCCAGTCCTGCTATATTACGATACTTGTGACTTGTTACTTTACTCGTGTGGGTCGCTCCCGTCGAGTGCCACTCCGGAGTGTGCGACGGACAGTCTTTGAGTCCTTGAGACTCCTTCTTTACATCGGTGTTATACGTAGGCTGGCATACCCGATGAGGCCGACAGAGCAGGCAGTACCGGATTTTACCGGTGATTGGATTGGGGTTATTCAGGCAGACATATATACTGATGCATACAGTTAGTTATTTTTCTTGGCTCGGTATTTAGAGGCATAGTAGTGGCAGCTTCATTTTTATCAGCAGTTCTGTTTATAGCTTACCACCTCTCCTTCCCTTTTTGCCTCTGGTAGACTTAGTGGGCACGTCAGAGTTTGAGGCTTAACCCACTAGGGGAGGCTACTATTTTTATAGTAGTTCTCACCCCCATTCTTATTGTCTTTTCTTCCCCCTTTGTTTTGCAGAGTCGTCTGTGGGAGCTGCTGGGCCATCAACGGCGGATCGAGGTAAGAGAATTGCTGACTAGATAGATCTTCCACCCGACAGTGTGCTAGCTGGACTTTTGATGTACCCCTATCTTCTCAGACAGTTGTATTTGTACCTTTATGTTTGGGTCTGGCTTTAGCCAGCTATTTGTATATTTTTGGTGAGCTGGGAGAGACACTTGTACTTATTTATAGTTGTACTTTACTTTATTTTCAGCTTCAGTCTGAGATGTAGTAGTTTTTAGTTCAGCTATGTTTTTATGCTATTTTATTATCTTTTATATCTGAGCAGGTTACCGACGATTCGTGTACACGGGAAATTCCGTGTGCACGACGAATATATGGACGGGCCTGGGTTCTGGTTTACACCAGGGGCGTGACAAATCGAGTTAAGAGAAATCCAAAATCCCTTGTTTCTAGAGAGAGAAACTCAGGAAAACAAAAACTAAAATTTGGCGTGAATGGGAAATCAAAAACCCATCAATTTTAATAAAAACCTAGCCGCGGTCCGGATCGGATCATGAGTTCAGTCCGGATCGGCTTGGCGTAGGAAATCCTATCGTTCGGGATCCGGACTGAATCATCCAGTCCGGACTGCCTGCAACTTGTTCTTCAGAAAAATTTCAAAAAATTTCAGAAAATCCAAAAAATCCAGAAAAAGAATGTAAGCATTCTTGCATATCAACTTTAAACAAAAAGTATCGTTTCACATAAAAAGAAATAGATTATGAGAAATCTATCAAAATATCCCACATTTTGAAACGAAAATTTATAAAATTTATATCCTCTAAAGTTGAGCAAGTTCAAAAACATCAAACATTATCTTATGAGTAATCAATTTTTCAAATCATCAATTGAGTAAAGAAAATGAAGCACCAAAATTAATAGATGTTTGAAATCCCTAATAAGTTAGATAATACTATCTAGTCAATATGTGTTAGGGAGTGGCTCTTTGAGCATATTTCAATTTGAAATCTCATCTTATACCAACCTTGGAATTTGACAGAGTGAAGTATTCCAAAAGACATTTTATCAAATAAACTTTAACACCATGCTTAGTAAACATGTGGTAGCTGCACACAGTACTCGGACGACCGAGGTAGTAGCTCTTTCCTCCATGTGGTGGTAGTTTTCACACTCCACTAAGGGATGTAACTCTTTCCACATTTTTTTAGCATGAAACTTTTAAATAGACTCCCCCTCAATTGACTATCAATTATAAAAGATATTCAGTAGTCAACCAACTATTGATCTCCTGTTCATACTTATTTCAATATCAAATAAGATAAAGACAATACCAAGAGATCATTGAATGAGGAAATGACTTTGATCAATTAAAGATAAAATAATTGATATAAATGATTATTGCATCAAAAGAGTTATAATGATATCAAAATCATAATAAAATTTTCAAAGTATGAAAGGATGCAATTAAAGTCACTTTAACAAATGCTGATTTAATGTTCTATATTACCAACAAAAAGAACAAAAACAGAAAACAAAACCTAACCTAAGCAATGGTTCAAAACTCGATTATTTCAAAGAAAGCATACCAATTGCTCTTCGCAAGTGAATAAAACATTTTTGATCCAAAGGTTTTGTTAAAATATCGGCTAATTGATTTTCAGTTGAAACATAATCAATTTGCAAAGTACTTGATTCAACTAGCTCTCTTAAGAAATGATATCTAAGTTCAATGTGTTTTGTTCTAGAGTGCAACACAGGATTTTTAGAAATGTTAATGGCACTGGTGTTGTCACACAAAATAGCTACCGAGGTCGCAGGGATGCGGAAATCACTCAATACACTTTCCATCCAAATCAATTGAGTTGAGCAACTTCCCGCTGAAATGTATTCCGCCTCGGCAGTAGAGAGAGCAATGCAGCTTTGCTTTTTACTATGCCATGCAACAAGACAATGGCTAAGATAAAAATATGCACCACTCGTGCTCTTCCGATCATCCACTGATCCAGCCCAATCGGCATCCGAATATCCTATAATATCGAGAGATGTGCCCATAGGATATCAAATTTCGAAATTTAATGTACCTTTAACGTACCGGATGATTCTTTTCACCGCTTTTAGGTGAATTTTCTTCGGTGCTGATTGATATCTCGCGCAAATCCCAACACTGAAAGAAATATCCGGACGACTAGCCGTAAGGTAGAGTAGACTTCCAATTATACTTCTGTAAAGTTTCTCATATACACTCTCTCCGTGAGATTCACTTCCTAATCCCTTATTGCTAGTTCCCATAGGAGTCGGATAGTCTTTAGAATCTTCCAATCTGAATTTCTTGACCAACTCCTTCGCATACTTGGATTGACACAAATGAATGCCATAATTACTTTGCTTAACCTGCAATCCAAGAAAATACGTAAGCTCGCCCATCATAGACATCTCAAATTCGCTTTCCATCGTCTCGGCGAATTTCGAAGCATTGTTGTTTCTTGTAGCACCAAACACGATGTCATCCACATATATTTGTGCCACAATGAAGTTATCCTGAGAATACTTCACAAAGAGTGTCCGATCGGCTCCCCCTCGAGTATAGCCCTTTTCTAAAAGATATTTCGTTAATCTTTCGTACCATGCTTGCGGTGCTTGTTTTAAACCATAAAGAGCCTTTTTCAGTCGAAAAATATAGTTTGGAAGTTTATGATCAATGAAGCCTTTCGGTTGAGCCACATAAACTTCTTCATTTAGAAAATCATTTAAAAATGCGCTCTTTACGTCCATTTGAAAAAGTTTTATTTTAAAATGACAAGCAATCGCGAAAAGGATACGAATGGACTCGAGATGAGCAACCAGGGCGAAAGTCTCATCAAAGTCTATACCTTCTACTTGTGAATAGCCCTGAGCAACTAAACGTGCTTTGTTCCGTATAATGGTACCATCTTCATTTTTCTTGTTCTTGAAAATCCATTTAGTACCAATTATATTTTGTTGCTTCGGGGGCTTCGTTAATTCCCAGACTTTGTTCCTTTCAAATTGATTAAGCTCCTCTTGCATTGCTTCAATCCAATAGTCATCTTGAAGAGCTTCATCAATACTCTTTGGTTCAATCATGGAGACATAACATGCAACTCCACAAACTAATTGTCTCAGAGTTCTTACTCCTTCTTGAGGATCTCCAATGATGTTTGATTCAGGATGGTCCTTGGAGATTCGAAGCGTTTGAGGTAACGGAGTACTCGGAGGAATTTGTGATGATTCCTGCACATTAGATAAACTAGAAGAACCATGAGATGCATCAAAATTTTTAGAAGATTTATCATACAAAGATGCAATATCATTGGCAGGAGATTCATCGTCAAGAGACATATCAAGAGTAGATTTATTAGACGAAAAATGAAAAGCTTCATCTACTTTAACATTTATAGATTCTATCATCGTTTTAGATTCAAGATTGTATACTCGATATGCTCTACTATTTGTAGAATAAGCCATAAAAATTCCTTCGTCGCAACGAGAGTCAAATTTTTCAAGATTTTCTCAATCACGTAAAATGTAGCAACGACTCCCGAAGATACGAAAATACTTAATATTAGGTTTTCTACTAAACCAAAGCTCATATGGGGTATTCAAAGTACCCGGGCGCAAATAAATTCTATTGATCACATAGACCGCGGTGTTAACTACTTCAGCCCAAAAATATAAAGGGACTTTCTGGCTATAAAGCATAACACGCGCCATCTCTTGTACAACTCTATTCTTGCGCTCGACTACACCGTTCCGTTGTCGTGTATAAGGTGCAGAGAATTCATGTTTTATAGCGTTCAAAGAACAAAAATCAATAAATTTTGAATTTATAAATTCTCCACCTCTATCACAACGAACACGGACAATCATTTCATTTTTCTCAATCATAATCCGATGACAAATATCATGTAAAGAGTCAAAAGTATCCGCTTTCTCTTTTAAAAAATCTACCCATGATTATCTAGAGAAATCATCAACCATGAGAAAAATGTACCATTTTCCACCCAAACTAGGTTGACGAGTTGGCCCCATTAAATCCATATGCAATAATTCTAGTGGCCGTTTGGTTCCCACGTGGTTCAAGTTCCGATGTGTGGATCTGGATTGTTTTCCCTTTTGACAACCTCCAGACACAATGTTTTCTTTAAAAATCAGTTTAGGAACACCTCTAACCACGTCTTTGTTAGATATTCTAGATAGTTCCTTAAAATTTATGTGACCTAGTCTTTCATGCCAAAGAGTTTCATTGTCAAGTGACACTAGGTTACAATGATCTAGAGAATTATATGGAACTATATAGCAATTATTTTGAGATCTAACCCCTTTCAAAAAGAATGAATGGTTTTCGTCAGTTACAATATATTAAACAGAAGAAAAATTAACTGAAAAACCATCATCACACAATTGGCTAATGCTTATGAGGTTACTCTTAAGGCCTTCAACAAATAACACATTGTTCAAAATCGGGCCATCTGGAATAGTGATTGTTCTTTTTCCAACTATTTTTAAAGATCGTCCATCTCCGAAAACAACAAGTCCTCCGGAGGTTTTCTCAAACGATTTAAAATAGTTTTTATCTCCGGTCATGTGCCGTGAGCAACCACTATCCAAATACCAAGACGTATTGTCATACGCATGTAGTGATGTGTGAATGACAAGATAAGGGAAGAGTTCATATTTGCGCACCCAAACCTTATGAGTTTTGGAATACGTCGACAATGATCGTGAAGTTGATCTCTTTGGTGAACGCGTCTTGTTCGGTTGATCACTTTTCTTTGATTTCCATGACAATGTTGTCTTGAGGAATGTACTACCATTATTCTTGACCTTTGGTTGATTTTTTCTTGAATTCCGGTCTCTATTCTTGATGGTAGTTGGTGCAAGTAGCGCTTGATTTGTTCGTTTGGCTCCATACTTGCAATTTGATCTTATGTTGTGGTGACCTGGATCTCTGCAGGGCTACTACAGTATGACCAGCAGCTTCTGGAGGCTTACGTGGTGTGTCGGTGGTGTTTGTGCACAATTTGGACACAAGTGATGAACTTCGGGCTTAAAATAGATCACGTGAGTGATCGGGGGACCCCGTCGGATGTTTAGAAGTGGTTTCACGAGAAAAAGAAATTAAAATTGGACTCAGCGCGAAGTTTGGACCAAGGAACACCTTTCCGGATGCCTTCGGCAATTTTTAGAGTTGGAATTTGGCAAAACGGACAGCGGATTTGGATTCAGCGCGCGAAAACGATGAAAATGAGCTATTCACTTGTATTTTTCGGAGCCCGGATGACGCGCAAGGATTTCGAGACAAGGGGGGGCACTGTTCCGGCCAGCGGGCGGCGGCGGCGGCGCAGGCTCTGGCAGGCAGCGGAGCGGGCGCGGGCAGCACGCGGGCAGGCGCGCCGGCGCGCTGTGCACAGGGCGCGCATGCCACGTGGCGCTTCTCTGTTGGTTGGGGTGAGGACACGTGGCGGGTTGGCATTGGTGGGTGTAGTGGTCTTGGTCCACGGAACAGGCGGGGGGCCACCTCGGGCTGCGTGGTGGTCAGGGTGACAGGCGGCTCCGCGGGGATCACGCAACCACACGTGGGCCGTCTGTGGGTGCGGTCCACGTGTCGTCCTGTGGTTGGCGGGTGCAAAACACCCGCATGAGTGGACCGTGCCACGTGGCAGGGAACGAGCGGCTGTGGTCGCTGTTCCCTGTTATGTGGGTGATGTGGCGCACCCGGAGTGTTTCGGGCGCACCGCGAGGGGGACTTCCTGGTACACTGTGGGGGCCCGAAAGATTCGGGCGCCCGGAAAGTGCACCAGGAAGTGTACTTTTGGACCTAGATTTTAGCCTATAAATAGGCAGCAAGAGGCTTATGTGCGGGATTTTGGCATTTTTGGAGCTTCCCTTCTTCGCAGAGCCCTTCTACTTCACCCCCTCCACCACTTGATGGAATTTCGAGATTTTTGGAGACTCCGGCTTCGGCATTATCTGCGACGCGCCGCACAGCGACGCACTTTGGATTTTTGGCTATTACCGTCGCTCTTCAGTCCGCGAGGCACACCGGATCAACCCGATGGAATTTTGAGCCGATTTTCACGGCAGTGCGTTCATGAGAGGTATTGCTTCGTTTTCCGTGTTGTACCGAGGATGCGGGTTCAGCAGATTATGTTAGCAAGCGGCCACATTCTTCACCTACCCCAGATTTGCCTTGGATTGAGCACTTTAGGTAGGTAAGCTTAATAGTAGTAACTGTATAAGGCAATGATAAAATCTTCATGGATGATTATGTTATGGTGAATGTAAGTGCACTTGTGGGAATGTCACCCCTCCATGATTGGTGGCATGCATGTTTAATGTACAACCCATATTTAGCATCGAGAGGAAAAGCTTAAAGAATGGCCTAGATCATGTGGGTATTGTACATGTTTATTCATTGGCCTACTAGTGTGAGATTGGTACAGCATAATAGGAACATTTTAGCGTGCTTTGCGATTATATGTTTCACCCTCTTTTATCGTTTCTGAAAACAAAAGCATGCTGGTATGAACATGTAGTTAGGCCATCTTTTACTGCTACACTACTTTTGGAACTTGACTTAGGAGAAACCATGTTATCCTTTTCTCCTTCTTTGTTAGTCAAGCGGTTTGTGTTGCTCGGGTGCGAGCAGGGGTCTGGGATAGTGTAGCCGGGACATTGGTGTCAGGGACGGGTTGTGCTGGATTGCGATTGGCAGGGTTTTGCGGTGACCGCGGACTTTGGGCGGTTGACCGGAGGTCGGCTATAGGACCTGGTTATAGATGGCAGGGTATTGCGGCAACCGCGGATATTGGGCGGTTGACCGGATATTTATTTGTGCATCAGATTGGGTATCAGATTTCTCTAGTGGACGGAGTTTCCCACTATTTGAGTACTTTTGCATCTGATTGAGGGCCGAGGCCTAATTTAGTGGTTGAGCATTCCCACTTTGATCAGAGTTGTGATCCAGTCCTGCTATATTATGATACTGTACAGTGATACTTTACTCGTGTGGGTCGCTCCCCTCGAGTGCCACTCCGGAGTGTGCGACCGTGCCGGTCAGGAGCCGGTCTATCACTTATTTTGGGTGCGACTGTACCGGTCAGTAGTCGGTCTGTCACCTATTTTGGGATGCGACCATACCGATCAGTAGTCGGTCAGTATTCCCGCAGATGAGTTCGACAGCAGAGCAGGTAGTACCAGTATTTCTGGCGTCACTAGATTGGGTTTATTACAGATGTTTACTTTACTGTTACACTCGGGTCAGGGGGACCGAGTGGAGTCTAGTAGCCGTGTTTAGACTAGTGCTAGTGTTGTTAGGAACCGTTTGGGGATCGACGGTTGTCCCAAGGTCATTGTGAGATGTTGACCGTTGTACGAGAGGCATAGCAGGCATGGCAGGCATAGCAGACATGGCAGGCATACCAGGCATGACAGGCATAGCAGGCATAGCAGGCATGACAGGCATGGCAGGCATGGCAGGCATAGCAGGCATGGCAGGCATAGCAGGCATGATAGGCATAGCAGGCATAGCAGGCATGGCAGGTATAGCAGGCATGGCAGGCATGGCAGGCATGGCAGGCATAGCAGGCATGACAGGCATAGCAGGCATAGCAGGCATGGCCGGCATGGCAGGCATAACAGGCATAGCAGGCATGACAGGCATAGCAGGCATGGCCGGCATGGCAGGCATGGCAGGCATGGCAGGCATAGCAGGCATGGCAGGCATGGCAGGCATAGCAGGCATAGTAGGCAGTGCCAGTGATTACTGGTCTATCGACTGGGTCGATTGTGCACTTCATGTGCTGGTGGTTGCATACCACTCTTTGGTTCTCCCCTTTTGGGCATTTAGATAGAGGCATGATAGCTGTTGAGAGTCTCCAGCTTCCTTATTTCAGTCTTTACGGCTTTGGTTAGTTTTTGTCTCTTGAGGACTTAGTGGGCAGACCGTCGGGTCTGGCGGTGGTACCCACTGAGAACTCCCTTTTTGGTGTAGTTCTCACACCCTCTGGGGATTTTCCCCCTCCTTTTTCCTTCCTCTCCTTTGTTTTGCAGAGTCTTAGCGGGTGTTGCTGATTCTGCGGTTGTTGATCGAGGCGAGAGAGTCGCGAGCTAGATCCCTACCCGTCGTTGGAGAGTAGCGGTACCCCCTTCAGAGGAGACCTGCAGTAGATTGGCTATTTTGTTTTCCTCTTTTGAGAGACTCCTGTAGTGAGGATGATATGTATTGAGAGCCTGTACACTGATGTATTTATTGGAGATACCTCCGTGTTGAGCTATGAGTTTTGTATCTGAGGATATTGTACAATTATCATATTTGGGAGGTGGACATTGTTGTATTATTTTTCAGTGGTACAGTGGTTGATTTTATTTTTACAGCAGTTTTATCTTATAGCTCTGATATCTGTTTAGCTGTAGCACTTTTCTTGCAGGTAGGACGCTTCGCCTATGCGGGGTTTGGCATAGGTGGCGGATCTGTTGGCGAGCCCGGGTCGCAGTTTCGACCTACCCCGGGGCGTGACAGATTAGGTTGGTATCAGAGCCTAGGTTGTAGGTCATGGTGGACTTAGAAACCCTAGGCTTATGGTTTGACCCTTGGTTGACTTCGTGAGAGTCGTGATTTATAGCGAGAGTCCTGATTGAGTCTTATACCTCTCCCAGGAGACGGGACGAGTAATTGGCATGTTTATTCTCCTAAGTGATTATGTTGGCTGCAGACAACATAATGCTGTGGAACGGGTGACATGCTTTAGACTTTCGCTGGATTGGGTCGAGCGTTGTTGTGTGCTATTTTGTGGTTTCGTCGTGGCGAGCGGTGTCTCCCCGACGCTGGGTTTTGACCCGTGTGCATCCTGTCATAGCTGTTGAGCTTGAGCGGTTGGTTTTGGGCCGGATACCCGGATTGAGGTCAGAGAGTTCCGGACCCAGATGACAGGATCGTCTGAGGCTTATCAGCGGCAGAGTGAGCGAGCAGCTGGTTTTAGTGACACAATTGTCGGAGCAACGGGCAGCTTGACAGTGCTTTCTTCTGAGACCACCCGGATGCAGTATCCTCATGGGCGGGGATTGCTGTGGCACCGATAGAGTGAGTAGCCCCCTCTGTGCCAATGTTTAGTGCCGAGGCACCGAGGCAGGGTGGATAGTTGACAGCTGGTGAGCTGAGGGGACATGATTGATCTATTGAGCCAGATTTGGCAGATAAACCACCCCGACTAGTAAGATTGAGTTTGGAGCCTTTGGAGGCAGAATCGTGGTTGGTGGTGATGGAGTGATCAAATGAGAGCCTACATGTGCTAGAGAGTTTATGCATTTGTTGAACTGCGCACTCCATGTTCCGAGGGACGAGGCGCATAGGATATGTGTGTCTGGGAGTGGATTGTGTCAGGATACCTTTCAGTTTATTCGGTCCCTCCGGTACAGATTTTGGATCTTTGATGCCTCGATAGAGTAGGCGTTGCGTATGGAGCTTGGCACTACAGTTCCTTTGGATAGGGATCTGTCGCCAGGGGCGAGTTCTGGATATTGATGCTTGGCGCCGGGTGATGGAGGACAGATCGGCCGGCAGAGGCACTTCTAATTTCTTTTTCAGGATGACGGGTTCCTGAGAGGCCAGCGATCGGGTGGACCCCGATGGCAGCATCAGCATTTATATCAGAGTGGCGCAGCGGTAGCGTGGATTTGCTATCTGCGGAGGACCTTATTTGTCGCCTCAATGTGAGCAGAGACAGAGGTCGTACTCCCTTGTGGATAGTCCTGATTTTCAGACAGATTGAGCGACAACCACTTGCTTTGAGCGGATGAATCTGTGCCGCCCGGTTGGAGGGCGCCACGGTGGTGGTTCGAGTGTAGATAGGTCCGGGTGGTATCCAGGACCTTTTGATGGAGTTATACTCCGGCAGTTATTGTAGGATGCGAGTACCTATTTGGAATCAGACAGCCGAGGATTTTGCCTAGATGGCATTCAGGATCCGGTAAGGGCATTATGAGCTCATAGTAAGGCCATATGGAATGATTAATGCCCTGTTGTCTTCAAGATTTGAGGAATGGTGTGTTCCAGTTGTACTTGGACAAATTGGGAGTGGTGTTCCCCAAGGATATTATGATTTACTCCTAGAGCGACTTGGAGCACTTGTGGATGAAGCTGTATGCCAAGTTATTAAGGTACAAGTTCTAGCTCCAAGTGCATGCCTTCTTGGGTCACTTTGTCCTAGCCGTAGGGGCGGCGGTGAAAATCCGGCCAATATGGATACTATTTGGGAATTGGCCGAGATCAATATTTATGGTCAAGGTAAGGAGCTTCTTGGACTGGGCAGTGCCAGGAGAGCTTGGCAATCGGATGATGAGACTGATACCAGCGCCAATGCTAGCATTTCCAGTGTTGGGAGAGAGATCTGCAAGGTTTAGTGATGCCTCCCATAGTGACTGTGGAATTACCGTTGGGTTATTAGTGAGCATTCTGGATTACCCCGACAGGGCCACTGTGATGGCAGATACCTGGAACAGGAGAGCTGGCTGGGGTTGAGTTGGATGATTCCACAGCTGGTGCTGTGTGGAGACTGTTGTGGCAAACATGGCTTGTGGTTGTGTCCCTGAGGGTTCCTTTTTATGGTAGACCGTGGCTTAGTAGTTCACTCGGATGGTCATGATTCGGGAGTGACCGAGTGAGGACCCTTGTTTGTGAGGGCTTCTTTCTTTCTTAGATGATTGCGGGGATGTGTTTCGGATTGCCTTGGTTGAGTTGACACAGGTTGTGGTTTGGTGCGTGTTGCACTGGCGATTATCTTGTTTCCCCCAACTTTGGATGGAATCCCTGTTGTGTTTCATGTCTCAGCTCAGGAAGGTTATGTTTTTGGATCCCTCGACCGTGATTGACTCGCCCCATTTGAGATCTAGGAATGTTTGGAGTACGAGGGACGCCCGTTGCGAATTCTGGCTCGTGAGATTAGAGGTTGCGCAATCGGGCTATGCCGTACTGGTTGTCGCTGTTGTTGTTGTTGAGGAGTGATCACTGGGAGTGAGTGGTGACTTAGGAGCTGGAGATAGTGATGCTGAGTACTTACCCTTGATTTTGAGACTCCTGTTTGAGTGGTGTTAGTTTCGAGGACGAAACTTTCTTTTAGTAGGGGAGGATGTGGTGACCTGGATCTTTGCAGGGCTACTACAGTATGACCAGCAGCTTCTGGAGGCTTACGTGGTGTGTCGGTGGTGTTTGTGCACAATTTGGACACAAGTGATGGACTTCGGGCTTAAAATGGATCACGTGAGTGATCGGGGGACCCCGTCGGATGTTTAGAAGTGGTTTCACGAGAAAAAGAAATTAAAATTGGACTCGGCGCGAAGTTTGGACCAAGGAACACCTTTCCGGATGCCTTCGGCAATTTTTAGAGTTGGAATTTGGCAAAACGGACAGCGGATTTGGATTCAGCGCGCGAAAACGATGAAAATGAGCTATTCACTTGTATTTTTTGGAGCCCGGATGACGCGCACGGATTTCGAGACAAGGGGGGGCACTGTTCCGGCCAGCGGGCGGCGGCGGCGGCCCGCGACGGCGCGGGCTCGGGCAGGCAGCGGAGCGGGCGCGGGCAGCGCGCCGGCGCGCGTTGCACAGGGCGCGCATGCCACGTGGCGCTTCTCTGTTGGTTGGGGTGAGGACACGTGGCGGGTTGGCATTGGTGGGTGCAGTGGTCTTGGTCCACGGAACAGGCAGGGGGCCGCCTCGGGCTGCATGCCGGTCAGGGTGACAGGCGGCTGCGCGGGGAGCACGCAACCGCACGTGGGCCGTCTGTGGGTGCGGTCCACGTGTCGTCCTGTGGTTGGCGGGTGCAAAACACCCGCATGAGTGGACCGTGCCACGTGGCAGGGAACGAGCGGCTGTGGTCGCTGTTCCCTATTATGTGGGTGACGTGGCAAACCCGGAGTGTTTCGGGCGCACCGCGAGAGGGACTTCTTGGTACACTGTGGGGGCCCGAAAGATTCGGGCGCCCGGAAAGTGCACCAGGAAGTGTACTTTTGGACCCAGATTTTAGCCTAAAATAGGCAGCAAGAGGCTTGTGTGCGGGATTTTGGCATTTTTGGAGCTTCCCTTCTTCGCAGAGCCCTTCTACTTCACCCCCTCCACCACTTGATGGAATTTCGGGATTTTTGGAGACTCCGGCTTCGGCATTATCTGCGACGCGCCGCACAGCGACGCACTTTGGATTTTTGGCTATTACCGTTGCTCTTCAGTCCGCGAGGCACACCGGATCACACCGATAGAATTTAGAGCCGATTTTCACGCCTGCGTGTTCACAAGAGGTAATGCTTCGTTTTCTGTGTCGTTCACTTCTCCTTATTTCGAGTTTTCGGCATTGTTCCATAGGTGTTTCTGTGACCCCATTTCCTGCTATGAGGTTTTGGACAGCGGAGGCTTGTCGATTTTCTATCTCCGCGCTCGGAGATCGGATGGAGACTTGCCTGTACACTTTTTGCATCTACACATCGCAAGGAACGTCCTCGAATTTTCCTGAATTTTTCTGAGTTTTTCTCGAAGGTGAAAACCCCCTTTTTCCAGAGCTATGTGCTACAATTTTTTTGTACAGGATTCTTTTGAGAGGGTCACCTTGTCGGATTTTTATCTTGATGTACAAGACTCGGATTGGGACGTGCAGGTACTCGTTTCGAAGGGCTCGACGCGACGCTCGTGGCAGTATTTTTATTGGATTTTTCTGTGGACTCTACGAAGGTGGGATTTAACCTTCTTTGGGGTTGTATCCCGCAGATTTTGCAGTTTTGTGGATTACCGGCGCCCCGTATTGTTTAATTTGTATCTTGGTCTACAGGTGTCGGAACGGGGCGTATGAGTACTCGTTTTGGGGCTACTCGTCGCGAGGATCGTAACCGTGAATTTTCTGAAATTTTTGGAGCACTACTGGAGGTGAGAATTGCCTATCTCTGTGCTATTTTGGAAAAACAGCAAGTGTATGTTTGGGGGTATTGATTAGTGAGTTGTGTTGTTTGTTGTTTGTTGTGGTGTTGCATGTTGGGATGATGTTGATGGAGCTGCGACTTGCGCGACATGTACCGAGGATGCGGGTTCAGCAGATTATGTTAGCAAGCGGCCACGCTCTTCACCGACCCCAGGTTTGCCTTGGATTGAGCACTTTAGGTGGGTAAGCTTAATAGTAGTAACTGTATAAGGCAATGATAAAATCTTCATGGATGATTATGTTATGGTGAATGTAAGTGCACTTGTGGGAATGTCACCCCTCCATGATTGGTAGCATGCATGTTTAATGTACAACCCATATTTAGCATCGAGAGGAAAAGCTTAAAGAATGGCCTAGATCATGTGGGTATTGTACATGTTTATTCATTGGCCTACTTGTGTGAGATTGGTACAGCATAGTAGGAACATTTTAGCGTGCTTTGCGATTATATGTTTCACCCACTTTTATCGTTTCTGAAGACAAAAGCATGCTGGTATGAACATGTAGTTAGGCCATCTTTTACTGCTACACTACTTTTGGAACTTGACTTAGGAGAAACCATATTATCCTTTTCTCCTTCTTTGTTAGTCAGGCGGTTTGTGTTGCTCGGGTGCGAGCAGGGGTCTGGGGTAGTGTAGCCGGGACATTGGTGTCAGGGACGGGTTGTGCTGGATTGCGATTGGCAGGGTTTTGCGGTGACCGCGGACTTTGGGCGGTTGACCGGAGGTCGGCTATAGGACCTGGTTATAGATGGCAGGGTATTGCGGCAACCGCGGATATTGGGCGGTTGACCGGATATTTATTTGTGCATCAGATTGGGTATCAGATTTCTCTAGTGGACGGAGTTTTCCACTATTTGAGTACTTTTGCATCTGATTGAGGGCCGAGGCCTAATTTAGTGGTTGAGCATTCCCACTTTGATCAGAGTTATGATCCAGTCCTGCTATATTATGATACTGTACAGTGATACTTTACTCGGGTGGGTCGCTCCCCTCGAGTGCCACTCCGGAGTGTGCGACCGTGCCTGTCACGCCCCGGGGTCGAAACTGCGACTCGGACTCGCCAACAGATCCGCCATCTGTACGGAAACTGCCGCACAGACGAAGCGTCTACCCTGCAAGTCAGATCTAGATCTAAAAACATGTATCAGAGCTGAAATAAAACTAGAAGCTACATAAATCAACTGAACATCTGGATAAAATAAAAGTCCTCAATACAAAGTCTGTCTAGCTAAAAGAAATAGCAACAATCCTCACAAGCCTCTCAGAATGTCCAGTACAAAAGTGGAATCATAAAATACCCCGGGTACATCTACCTTAGACTCTCAATGCTGGTAAGGAACTAATCGGCCGCGTCCTCACGTCGATCTGCTGTCTCCGTGCGATCCAAGCCGGAACAGCTGCCTCAAACCTGTCACCGCAGCGGGTGTGAGATCTACTGCAGAAGGCAGATCTCAGTGGGTACCGTCCCAATATCCACGGTATGCCCACTAAGTCTACTGGAGGCAAAACAGATAGGTATGCAGATAGATAGATAAAAGGAAAGCAGGAAATGAACTACAGCTAATAAGTAACAACATCATGCTGAAGGAACTCTACTCTTACCCTGCTATGCATACACTAACACTGCAAATAATATGCCTCAAGTACTATGCTCAAGGGAAACCCATCAATGAACATGCTATGCCATCACTCTCTCAATGTCACCCAATCTCAATGACTGCCTCATAGGGTCCAGTCAAGCCTGCGCCAAACCTACTGCCACCTCATCCACACTGGGACGGGACTTACGTAGGGCATCCCACACGGACTATCTCAAGCGAACTCTAGTGTATCAACTAGTCGCATCATCGCAGCCTCGTCAGGCTCGGTAACATCATCGCACCCGGGGCGTAGCTCGAGGGGAGCGACCCCACCGAACTCAAGTATCACATCTGTCTCACTGTCTCAATAAGCAGCACATGCAGTGTCACGCCCCGGGGTCAGAACTGTACCCCGGGTTCGCCAACAGATCCGCCGCCCCTACAGGAAGCCCCGTAGAGACGTAGCGTCTAACCTGCAAGTAAGTATCTAAACTAACAAATATCAGAGCTGTAAAAGTAAAACTAACAGTAATAAGAAGTAAATCTGTCCCACAATAATATACATAAAGTCCTCACACAAATACAGGAGTCTCTCAAAAGAAAAATATAAGAGTACAACTCGATACCTCACTACAGAATCTCTCACACCAAAGGACACAACCAAAAGTACATCGGGTACCTCTACCTCTCGCTGCTGCTGAAAGGGAAAAGATCTACCTCGCGATTCCCTTACCTCGGTCTGTAGGAGCTGGATCAGCAACGGGCACCGCAGGAACTGGAGCTGGAGTCCCTGGGGAAAAGACACCACGACGGGTGTGAGAACTACCTCCCACAGTAGTTCTCAGTGGGTGCCGCCAACAAGCCCGACGGCCTGCCCACTAAGTCTACAAGGGGCATAAAGTAACAAAAGAAAATGCAGTATAGAAAGCAGGAAAGTAAAACATCTACTGCTACTATGCCCCTAACTATATGCTCAAGGAAAAAGGATCGAAGACCAATATGTCTCTACTGATACTCGACACAAGTCACCCAATCCAAACTGACTGCCAAAACGGTCCAGTCAAACCTGCGCCTACCTACTGCTGTAGGTATGTCCGTAGCTGCCAAAACTGGCTCAGCCAGAGGGACGATGTCCATGACTGCCAAAACTGGCTCAGTCAGGGGGACACCAACATCGACAAGCCGCGAAAGAAGTAGCAAGCCCAACTCCGGAGTGGCACTCGTGGGTAGCGACCCCACCGAGCAAAGTATCTGCGCATCTCTGTCGATCTCAAGTATGGCTCCTGCAGGCTATGATCCAATCACTGACTCGCTCGCTAACTAAGAAACCACACTGTCCCAATGATCATCTCCCAAAGATCCCAGTCCCACATGTCACTATCTCAATGATGAACAATCTACAGACTGCTACCGACTCTACTCGGTCCCCAGACACGAGTACAATGCATCCAAAGCTACTAAACCTCCCAACCCACAACTTAGGGGAAGACCACTATGTCCAGAATGACAAAAGTAACAAATGATGTGGGGGAAACTAAAGTAGATGCGTAATCTTAACAGTAGTCATCTGGGTAAGATATACAATGCATAATAGATGTGCTAAGTCAAGTTTTCCAATTAAAATGGTTCATGTGTGGCAAGAATTCTAATAAGATCATCAAATTTAGCAATTACTAACAGTGGGTACTATCATACAGTTTGCACAGTTTATATCGCTCAAATACTATCATGTATGCATTTATAATTGCAGAATTAGAGTGCAGTCCATAGTTATTGCGAGCAGGATCACCCACCTGAACACGATAACTGTCCAGGATGGAACAGATAAACAGTCCAGCAAACGACAACTGCCCAGATCCACAGAGCCAGAAGCACAGAAAAAGTGCTCTCACAGTCCTGGGTACAACAACAACTCACAATTACAAACAATTAACACATAACAATCACATTCCAAAAATCTGCACACACAGTTACTGTTCACACGCGAAATTCACCTGAAAATAAATTTTCTAAAATTCCAATAAAAATATCACGATGATCCTCGCGAAGTGTAGATGTCGATAGGTTCTTGAATCGTCGAAATCCGATATCCACATGCGAAGATAAAATTCCGCGAAGTCGCTGCTGTCAAGATTCCAAACTGTAGCAAAGGGGCGTAAAAATGTACCCCAAACCCTCACAAAAGTTCATTTCTGGGAAAAATGATCAACACGGAAAACGTAGATATACCTCTTGTGCAACCGCTGGCGAAGAAATCGTCCAAAAATGTGGTCGGGGTAGCTCTGCAGGTCTCCCAGAAGAAAATGCGACGGTAGTGGGCCTCACACTGTAGAACGTCGCTCCGCACTACGAGGTAGGAAACACAGTCGTCACGATTTCCAGATTTTCTGAAACTTTGTCGGATGATAGATAAGAGGGAGAGGAAGATTTTTCATATAAGGATCACGAGCTGATTCCCACGAAAAAGGGGTGAAAAACTCGGCCCAAACCGACCTATATATAGGCCTCAAGGAAAAAGCCCCAAAAAATCAAGTCAAATGGGCTCGGGCCCAAAGTTTCGGGCGCCCGAAAACTTTCGGGCGCGCACAGTGCGGCCCGGCCCAATACACGCCGTCGGACGGGATCCACAATCCGTCCGACCCGCCTCTGGGCCTGCCACGTGTCGCCCGAACAGCGAACACCGTTGCTGGCCACTCACCGCTGCCACGTGTCCCGCCTGCTCGCACAGTAAGGCGGTGGCGCCCGCCAATGAGCGGGCGCCACGTGTCCGCCCGGTTGACCCGCTGCCCGCCCGGCAGCGCGACGTGGGTCGCACGTGGGCACGCGCCCCGAGGCACCTACCGCGCGCCCGGTGCACCGCGCACGTTGCACCCGCCAATCAGAGGATGACACGTGTCCCCTGCACCCGGTCCACGCCTTCCCCAGCAATTCCGTGGACCGCGCCGCGTGCACCGACCAACCCGGGGCTGCCACCTGTCCCCCGCCTGGTCCATGCACCGCCGCGCTCCACCCGGTAGACCGCGCGCCCTGGGCCCGCCAATCAGGCGGTGCCACGTGTCCATGCGCCGGGTCTGTGCACCCCGCCGCGCTGCTCTGTGGACCGCGCATCACAGACCGGCCAATCAGAGCCTGCCACGTGGCATCCCGGCGGTCTACGGCCCCTCCCATGCACCATTTTCCACTAAAAACTTTCGAGTGTCCGTTTTTGGGCATCCGGACTCCAAATTAAGCAAATAAATAGTCGTTTTCAAGCGTTTTTTCGCGCTGAATCCATCTACGACCTCTGTTTGGCCTAAATCTTTCCAGAAACTTCGGCAAACTCAGCCGAAGGCCAATACAGTAAATAAAAGCACACAGGGTCCATCAATAGCACCCAATTGGTGCACTGTGGGCCAGGTACACCAATACTAGGTGTTCTAACTGTGGATCCATCGGAAAAACAATACTGCATGGGAACCAGGGCCACTACATCCTCCCCCACTAAAAGAAAGTTTCGTCCCCGAAACGAAACAGAGTAAAAACAAATGTACCTCAGCCAGAAGTCTCGAACAGAAAAGGGTAGGCATCTCGCATCGCCGTCTCAAGCTCCCAGGTAGCCTCTCGCTCCTCATGGTTGCTCCAAAGGATCTTCACATAAGGTATTGCCCGGTTGCGCAATTCCCTCACCTCACGAGCCAGAATCCGCAATGGGCGCTCCTCGTAAACCAAGTCCTCGCCGATATCCAAGGATGCGAAGTCGATGACATGAGACGGATCGAACACATATCTCCTCAAGGCCGAAACATGGAAGACATCATGAACACCAGCCAAGCAGGGAGGTAAAGCAACTCTATAAGCCACAGGGCCTACCCTCTCAAGCACCTCAAAGGGTCCAATGAAGCGGGGACTGAGCTTCCCCCGCACTCCAAACCTCCGGACCCCTTTCGAGGGCGAGACCTTTAAGAAGACGTGATCACCAACCTGGAACTCAAGGTCTCGCCGCCGAACATCAGCATAACTCTTCTGGCGACTCTGGGCCGTCTCCAAGTGCCGACGAATAACACGGACTTTCTCTTCCGCCTCCAGCAGTAAATCTGGCCCCAGCGTCCTCCTCTCACCCACATCGCTCCAGTAAAGGGGCGACCGACACTTGCGTCCGTACAACGCCTCAAACGGAGCCATCTGAATGCTCGCTTGAAAGCTGTTGTTGTACGCGAACTCAACCAGGGGTAGGTGTCGGTGCCAACCTCCTCCAAAATCCATGACACACGCACGCAACATATCCTCAAGCGTCTGAATGGTGCGCTCTGACTGACCGTCTGTCTGTGGGTGGAATGCCGTGCTGAAACTAAGCCGAGTACCCATGGCTGACTGTAAGCTCCCCCAAAACCGTGACACAAATCTCGGGTCTCGATCTGAAACAATGGACGCTGGTACTCCGTGCAGCCTCACGATCTCATCCAAATATAGCTGTGCCAGGCGCTCCAAGGACCAAGTCATCTGTACAGGCAGGAAATGTGCTGACTTGGTAAGTCTATCAACAATCACCCAGACTGCGTCGGCTCCACTCTGCGATCTCGGTAGCCCAGTCACAAAATCCATGGTGATATGGTCCCACTTCCATTCGGGAATTGGAAGGCTCTGCAACTTGCCAGCAGGAACACGATGCTCTGCCTTCACTTGCTGGCAAGTTAAGCACTGAGCAACAAACCTTCCAATATCCCGCTTCATCCCTGACCACCAAAAGTGTGCCTTAAGGTCCTTATACATCTTAGTACCTCCAGGATGGATGGTATAAGGTGTATAATGGGCCTCTCTCAAAATCTGATCTCTAATCTCCAAATCTGATGGCACACAAACTCGGTCCCTGTACCGTAGTACTCCCGAGCTGTCCACTGAAAAATCCCCTCTCTCATCTACCTGAATCTGAGCCCTGATCCTCTCCAAGTGGGGGTCCTCACTCTGCGTCTCCCTGATCCTGTCCAGCAGAGTGGGCTGCAAGACCATAGTCATAAGCCTCGCAGAGACCCCAGGGGATACTACCTCAATCTGAAGTCGCCTCATCTGCTCTATCAGCTGTGCCTGCTGGGTAATCATCAAACTCAAGCTATGCACTGACCTCCTGCTCAAAGCATCTGCCACCACATTGGCCTTGCCGGGGTGGTAAAGGATACTCAGATCGTAATCCTTTAACAGCTCCAACCACCGGCGTTGCCTAAGGTTCAGCTCCTTTTGGGTGAACAGATACTTTAAGCTCTTATGATCTGTATAAATCTCACAATGCTCACCATAGAGGTAATGCCGCCACAGCTTCAGTGCAAAAACAACAGCTGCAAGCTCTAAGTCATGTGTAGGGTAATTTTTCTCATAATCCTTTAATTGCCGTGAAGCATAGGCAATTACCCTACCACGCTGCATAAGAACACAACCCAGTCCACTGTGTGAGGCGTCACTGTAGATCACGAAACCCTCTCCCATAACCGGCAGTGCAAGAACTGGTGCGGAGATCAATCTTCTCTTCAGTTCCTCGAAACTCTGCTGACAACGCTCGGTCCAAATGAACTTCGTCCCCTTCCTTGTCAAGCTGGTCAGGGGAGTAGAGAGCTTCGCAAAGCCTTCCACGAACCGACGATAATAACCGGCTAGGCCCAAGAAACTCCGTACCTCAGAAACCGTCGTCGGCCTCGGCCAATCCCGAACTGTGTCAATCTTCGTCGGGTCGACCGCTACTCCAGCAGCTGAAACAATGTGGCCCAAGAAAGCAACCTCCCGAAGCCAAAACTCGCACTTCTTTAGCTTGGCATACAGCTTCTTATCACGTAGAAGCTGCAGCACTATCCTCAAGTGACCCTCGTGCTCCTCATCGCTCCGGGAGTAAATCAGGATGTCATCAATAAATACAACCACAAATCGATCCAAGTACGGCTGAAAAACCCGGTTCATCAGATCCATGAATGCAGCTGGGGCATTAGTCAACCCGAACGGCATAACCGTAAACTCATAATGTCCATACCGGGATCTGAACGCCGTCTTGGGAATGTCCTCGGCCCTCACCCTCAGCTGGTGGTAACCGGACTGGAGATCAATCTTCGAAAACACGGAGGCTCCCTGTAGCTGATCAAACAAGTCATCAATCCGTGGCAGAGGATACTTATTCCGGATGGTCACTTTGTTCAATTCCCGGTAATCCACACATAAGCGAAGTGTCCCATCCTTCTTCTTCACGAACAAAACAGGCGCTCCCCACGGCGAAACACTGGGCCGAATGAAGCCTCTGTCCAAAAGATCCTGTAACTGGGCCTTCAACTCTCTCAGCTCAGCAGGCGCCATCCTGTAAGGTGCCTTCGAGATTGGTGCGGTTCCGGGTACCACATCAATCACGAACTCAATCTCCCTCTCTGGCGGCATGGTCGTCAGCTCTGGGGGAAACACATCGGGAAACTCGCGGACCACTGGAATATCCTCGAGTCCCCGTGCCGCCGAAGGCGCCTCAACAATCGTCGCCAGAAATGCGGTGCATCCCCTACTCATCAACCGCCTGGCCCTCGCTGAAGAAATAGTCAAGGCGAACAAGGAGCTCTGACAGCCCTGGAAGACGAACACCTCCTGCCCCGGCTCACGAAGAGTAACAGTCCTATCGCGGCAATCAATGGTGACATAATATCTCGACAACCAATCCATACCCAGAACAACATCGAAATCCTGGAGCTGTCGTAAGACAAGCAAGTCGGCCGGCAGAATCCAGGATCCCAACTGAATGGGGCAATCTCTACAGCACTCCTCAACATGAAGAACATGACCCGGTATCTCAACCTCTAATGCAGATGATAAAGAAGCTACCGCTATACCATGCAAGGATGCGAATGATCTACTAATGAATGAATGAGAAGCACCGGTATCGAAAAGAGCCCGAGCACGGACTGACGAGATCAGAATAATACCTGCGACGACCTGCTCTGCTGCGAAAGCATCCTCAATCTGAGCGGCATATACACGACCGCTCGGTGCCGGGGGACGTCGCTCAGGCTGTCGAGAAGAAGAAGAAGCGAAATCTGGCCTGCTGTAGGCTGCAGAAGGTCCGGCTGGCTGGTAAGGAACGGTCGGTGCTGATGCAGAAGAAGGAGCTGGATGGCCGGCCCTGGGACAAGCACTCGCAATATGGCCGGCCTCCCCGCATCGAAAACACCGGCCCTGCCTCTGCGGGCACTGAGTCGGCGGATGAGGGCCCCGACAGATAACACACCGATCTGAGCGCTGCTGCCGAGAAGACTGCTGTGGGGGCTGCTGCTGTCGCTGGGGTCGACGCTGCTGCTGCTGCTGCTGTGACTGTCGAGACGCCCCCGATCTCTGGCGTCCCTGGTGCCCCCTGCCCTGTGGATGGAAACGCGGAGGTCTCGGGGGTCCCTGCCTGCTAGACTGCCCCTCCTCCGCAGAAGCCGGGCGCTTCGCCCCAGCAGTCGCTACAGGGGCGGGAGACACCTCATCCATCACGGCCTCTCCACACTCCACATACAAGGCCTGCTCCATCGAGGCCTCCACGGTCTGCAGTCTACGGGAGCGGACGAACTGGTAGATATCTCGACGAAGTCCTCTCTCAAACATATAGACACGATGGCTCTCGTCTCTAGCCACATGAGGCACACATGCCAACAACTGGTTGAATTCCGCTATGTACATGTGCACCGGTCTATCTCCCTGGCGGAGATTCTTCAACTGCTCCTCCAGCCGCTGTCGGACACTCTCCGGAAAGAAGGCTCCCAGCAACATGCCCCGGAACTCGGCCCAGGATAGAAGCTGCGTCCCAGGTGGACCAGCGGGTCGCACACGCCGCCACCACGCCTCGGCGTTGCTCTCCAGAAAATGGGTAGCCAGAATGACCCGATACCTCTCATCCACAAATAAGCTCTCAAAGTGGCGCTCCATGGTGGTAATCCAAGTCTCGGCTGCCCAAGGCTCAGCACCCATGCCCGAAAAGCGGGGCGGATCGAACCGCCGAAATCTCATCAGCAAATCTACAACCTCCCGCTGCTCTGTCTCAGTCAACGCTCCCGTCGCCCCGGCCGGCGGCCTACTCGAAACCGGCACAGCAGGAACCGCCGGTGCAGACTGCTCCACAGGGGGTGCCACAACAGGGGAAGAAGGCACCGGCGAAACCTCGGGGGGTGCCACTGCCGGCTGTGCTCTCTGCTCCAATAAGAGCGTCAGCCGCGCCACTGCCTCCTCCTGGCGTCTAGCCGCCTCAGCCATCTGTGCCATCTGGGCACGGAGCTCCTGAATCTCAGCCTGAGGTCCTCGCCCCGAGTCCTCCTGCTCGGGCTCTGAGGATGAAGGCTGCGAACGCGTCACCATGGAACGTCGAGGAGGCATCCCCACCTGAGGGACAAAACAAACTATCAGAACCAGAAGCAACACTCGACCCAATCTAGCGAAAGTCAGAAGGCATGTCCCCCTTCCCGAAGCACTATGTTGTCTGCAGCCAACATAGTCGCTACAAAAGGAAGACATGTCTATCACTCGTCCCTATCCTCTCGGGAGAGTTAAATACCCAATCAAGACTCTCGCTAAAAGTCTCGGCTCTCACGTGGGTCATCCTAGGGTTTAGCCATAAGCCTAGGGTTCCTAAGTCCTCAATGACCTACATCCTAGGCTCTGATACCACTCTAATCTGTCACGCCCCGGGGTCAGAACTGTACCCCGGGCTCGCCAACAGATCCGCCGCCCCTACAGGAAGCCCCGTAGAGACGTAGCGTCTAACCTGCAAGTAAGTATCTAAACTAACAGATATCAGAGCTGTAAAAGTAAAACTAACAGTAATAAGAAGTAAATCTGTCCCACAATAATATACATAAAGTCCTCACACAAATACAGGAGTCTCTCAAAAGAAAAATATAAGAGTACAACTCGATACCTCACTACAGAATCTCTCACACCAAAGGACACAACCAAAAGTACATCGGGTACCTCTACCTCTCGCTGCTGCTGAAAGGGAAAAGATCTACCTCGCGATTCCCTTACCTCGGTCTGTAGGAGCTGGATCAGCAACGGGCACCGCAGGAACTGGAGCTGGAGTCCCTGGGGAAAAGACACCACGACGGGTGTGAGAACTACCTCCCACAGTAGTTCTCAGTGGGTGCCGCCAACAAGCCCGACGGCCTGCCCACTAAGTCTACAAGGGGCATAAAGTAACAAAAGAAAATGCAGTATAGAAAGCAGGAAAGTAAAACATCTACTGCTACTATGCCCTAACTATATGCTCAAGGAAAAAGGATCGAAGACCAATATGTCTCTACTGATACTCGACACAAGTCACCCAATCCAAACTGACTGCCAAAACGGTCCAGTCAAACCTGCGCCTACCTACTGCTGTAGGTATGTCCGTAGCTGCCAAAACTGGCTAAGCCAGAGGGACGATGTCCATGACTGCCAAAACTGGCTCAGTCAGGGGGACACCAACATCGACAAGCCGCGAAAGAAGTAGCAAGCCCAACTCCGGAGTGGCACTCGAGGGTAGCGACCCCACCGAGCAAAGTATCTGCGCATCTCTGTCGATCTCAAGTATGGCTCCTGCAGGCTATGATCCAATCACTGACTCGCTCGCTAACTAAGAAACCACACTGTCCCAATGATCATCTCCCAAAGATCCCAGTCCCACAAGTCCCTATCTCAATGATGAACAATCTACAGACTGCTACCGACTCTACTCGGTCCCCAGACACGAGTACAATGCATCCAAAGCTACTAAACCTCCCAACCCACAACTTAGGGGAAGACCACTATGTCCAGAATGACAAAAGTAACAAATGATGTGGGGAAACTAAAGTAGATGCGTAATCTTAACAGTAGTCATCTGGGTAAGATATACAATGCATAATAGATGTGCTAAGTCAAGTTTTCCAATTAAAATGGTTCATGTGTGGCAAGAATTCTAATAAGATCATCAAATTTAGCAATTACTAACAGTGGGTACTATCATATAGTTTGCACAGTTTATATCGCTCAAATACTATCATGTATGCATTTATAATTGCAGAATTAGAGTGCAGTCCATAGTTATTGCGAGCAGGATCACCCACCTGAACACGCTAACTGTCCGGGATGGAACAGATAAACAGTCCAGCAAACGACAACTGCCCAGATCCACAGAGCCAGAAGCACAGAAAAAGTGCTCTCACAGTCCTGGGTACAACAACAACTCACAATTACAAACAATTAACACATAACAATCACATTCCAAAAATCTGCATACACAGTTACTGTTCACACGCGAAATTCACTTGAAAATAAATTTTTTAAAATTCCAATAAAAATATCACGACGATCCTCGCGAAGTGTAGATGTCGATAGGCTCTTGAATCGTCGAAATCCGATATCCAGATGCGAAGATAAAATTCCGCGAAGTCGCTGCTGTCAAGATTCCAAACTGTAGCAAAGGGGCGTAAAAATGTACCCCAAACCCTCACAAAAGTTCATTTCTGGGAAAAATGATCAACACGGAAAACGTAGATATATCTCTTGTGCAACCGCTGGCAAAAAAATTGTCCAAAAATGTGGTCGGGGTAGCTCTGCAGCTCACCCAGAAGAAAATGCGACGGTAGTGGGCCTCACACTGTAGAACGTCGCTCCGCACTACGAGGTAGGAAACACAGTCGTCACGGTTTCCAGATTTTCTGAAACTTTGTCGGATGATAGATAAGAGGGAGAGGAAGATTTTTCATATAAGGCTCACGAGCTGATTCCCACGAAAAAGGGGTGAAAAACTCGGCCCAAACCGACCTATATATAGGCCTCAAGGAAAAAGCCCCAAAAAATCAAGTCAAATGGGCTCGGGCCCAAAGTTTCGGGCGCCCGAAAACTTTCGGGCGCGCACAGTGCGGCCCGGCCCAAAGTTTTCGGGCGCGCACAGTGCGGCCCGGCCCAATACACGCCGTCGGACGGGATCCACAATCCGTCCGACCCGCCTCTGGGCCTGCCACGTGTCGCCCGAACAGCGAACACCGTTGCTGGCCACTCACCGGCTGCCACGTGTCCCGCCTGCTCGCACAGTAAGGCGGTGGCGCCCGCCAATGAGCGGGCGCCACGTGTCCGCCCGGTTGACCCGCTGCCCGCCCGGCAGCGCGACGTGGGTCGCACGTGGGCACGCGCCCCGAGGCACCTACCGCGCGCCCGGTGCACTGCGCACGTTGCACCCGCCAATCAGAGGATTACACGTGTCCCTTGCACCCGGTCCACGCCTTTCCCAGCAATTCCGTGGACCGTGTCGCGTGCACTGACCAACCCGGGGCTGCCACCTGTCCCCCGCCTGGTCCATGCACCGCCGCGCTCCACCCGGTAGACCGCGCGCCCTGGGCCCGCCAATCAGGCGGTGCCACGTGTCCATGCGCCGGGTCTGTGCACCCCGCCGCGCTACTCTGTGGACCGCGCATCACAGACCGGCCAATCAGGGCCTGCCACGTGGCATCCCGGCGGTCTACGGCCCCTCCCATGCACCATTTTTCACTAAAAACTTCCGGGTGTCCGTTTTTGGGCATCCGGACTCCAAATTAAGCAAATAAATAGTCGTTTTCAAGCGTTTTTCCGCGCTGAATCCATCTACGACCTTTGTTTGGCCTAAATCTTTCCAGAAACTTCGGCAAACCCAGCCGAAGGCCAATACAGTAAATAAAAGCACACAGGGTCCATCAATAGCACACAATTGGTGCACTGTGGGCCAGGTACACCAATACTAGGTGTTCTAACTGTGGATCCAACGGAAGAACACTGCATGGGAACCAGGGCCACTACATGCAGGCTATAGTCCACGATCAAACAGATCGGTACCTCAAGCTCAAAGCACAACTCAGTCGGAAAAGAACCTCGACTAAATCAGGAATAGCCCAAACACTCTCACAGCTATGTCGGAGAACCCTCAACGACTCAATCTGATAATGCATGACCATGGCTGAGTCGGGAAACCTCCACGACTCGATCTGCCAGAACCCCAAATATCCTCAAAGCTAAGTGGGAGAACTACCTCTGCCACTAAATCATAAACACAACCCATGATCCCAACAAGGAAGAAGAACTCTCATGACACTAGAACTCGACAGACAATGCTCTAAAAATACCCTCGGCCCTCTGGCACGAGTACACAATCAATTCGAGCAATCTGGACCATTCATAATGTTCTAAATAATTAAAAACCCTTTTTTAAAAAAAAATGGAGTTTTACTTAAAACGGGGTACTAAAAATATATGAAGGTCCAGATGCAGCTTGAATCTCAAATGAACATGCAGTCTAGTGTCAAATAACCTCTAGATCATACTAAAATTGTCTGGGGCTCAAGAATGTTATTCTATAATTTTCTAGGCAACTATCAGATTTATCAATATATAATAAATAAGCTAAACATGATCAATATATGATAAGTAAGCTAAACATGATCAATATGCTTACAGAAGCATTAGAGGGCATTCCATAAATCTCGAAGAATTTCCAACCCACCTGGATCGCTTTCCGTAGGCAATGCTGAAGTCGGTGAAGTGCCGGAACCTCGAACTGACGAACCCTCGAAAAATCGTGCCGCAAATCCTGGAAGCTCCAATAAATTCCCATGAGTCTGCTCTGAAGATCCGCACACACATGGATCACCCACAGCTAACATACAGCACCCATGCAAAGGCTCAAGTACACCTCCAATCCACCCAAGCATCAACCTTAAGTAATTGCCCGCATCAAGTCCACCATAATTAATTAGCTTGCACTTAAGATATATGTTCAGCTTTACACCCACAGCACCAGCACACTTCATAAAAAGATTTCTCAACCCTTGATACACTCACAAAAATCAAGCTCATGCAAGCCAACTTCATACATCTAGAGCCATAAAAAAAAAGATCTACACATCAATAAATAAGTGCCCACTTATTCGCAATCACTTCCTCTATTACAGTCCAGAAAAATCCACAGCAGCTTCCACAATTCCATTGCACATTCACAAAATGCATACATCACACAACACCTCAATTATTCTCACAAAATCCCCAGCACACCTAGAAGCTCCAATTAAGCACATGAACTCAACATACAACTCTGAAGCTTAAATCATCCACATACACCCTCTCCACACTCACATAAGGCCACACACATCTTGCTCACCCACAGCACACATAAAAGCTCCACTTGCACACTAACAACATCCCACAGCACACACCTCACCAAGCTCGGTTACATCATAATAAATCCAATTACACATCACCCACAATATGCTAAAACTCGAAATAGCATATTAATAAATAATATTCACTTAATCGCAACATCCCAAAAATCCATTTGCACCCAACAAATTCACACAACATACATCTCACACTCACATCCCCAGCATACACAAGGATCACAATAACAATCTGCACATTAAACCTTAAGGCCCACATAATACTATTCACTTAATTTCCATCCACAACATCAGCATATTAAAAGCTTCCAAAAGCACACACTAATTACACCATTAAATTATTCACAAAAACTCCCCAAATAAAATATATACTCTCACACATACAAGCCCGAAAACCATGGCACTCTCTCTCTGCTCCTCAACAGCCAACAAGCTGCACAAGAATACACACATTAATTGGTGCTCTCTTATGCACAATTAAATAAATTCACCCAATACATACAGCTCAAACACAAACTGCCAGGCTCCAAATGCACACTTTCACACTTAAACCAATGTGCCCCGTTCTCAAGTTCATCACCTGTACACATCATACACAATCAACAACATAAATCTCAACACGCACACAGATTAATCGAGCTCCACACGGCGCTTCGTCTAAACCCGCGCAACAAGACGTCATCCTGAGAAGGCAACAAAAGGACAAACCTCGTAAAAAAAAAACAATCTAAAACTGTCCATGCGATCCCCGGGTCCCACAGAGCCACGGCGTGCGCCAACAGCGCGACGACAACAAAACCGAGCTTGCTCGCCGCGCCCCACTGTCGCTGCTGCCGTGCGCTGCGCACCGCATGCCTGCGCGCTGCACATTGCGCGCCAGCGTGCTGCGCAGCCGCTGCGCGTCGCGCACCGCACGCCTGCGCACTGCGCACTGCGCGCCAGCGCGCTGCGCGGCGATGCGCGTGCCTCCTCCCCCCTTCACCCGCGGCTTGCAGCAGGCCAACATTGGGCCGCAGGTCCAAACAAGAAACCCAAAACCACCAAAAAAAACGAGAACCAAACTTCCAAAAAAAAATGGAAATATTACCTTGGAGATCGACGCGCACGCGCCCGCTCGCCGTTCTCACCGCTCGGCGCCACGGCTCCAAGCAGTGCGTTCCCCCATCAAAGCTCATCCAAAAATTCCTCTTTTCTTCTTCTTCTTCTTCTCTCTTTTCTCCATTTTTTTTCTTCCTCTGTTACACTCCCAATCCTCTGTTTCAACAAGAGAGGAAGATGGTGACGTGGAGTTGCTAATTAGGAGATGCCTAATTAAAGTAAGGAGGGAGGGGTAGTTGGCAGCATTTAATGCTCACAACCAAAAATATCCCAAGTCACTTTTTTAAATCCAAACCACATAAATCCACTCCTTTCATACCTTCTCTACAACATAAGTAAAACCCAAATAACTCAACTAATTAATTTAATTAATTAAATAATCCCTTAAAACCTCCCGTCAACTCATTTTTTGCTCTCGGGGCCTCCGCACGGGTCCGAAACCTCCCGAACTCTGCTGTAAACTGAAAATACACCTGTTCCCAGAGTTTCCCAATTTTCTGCACACCACGGTGGAGTCGAGGCTTCCCCGAAGCCAGTGCTCTAACGGCGGACAAGCCCGGAAAACCCCGAATGGACCTGGGGCTTCCGCGTTGATCCAAGTCGACCCGAACTCATCTGTAATCCAATAAGGAACACGCTCGAGGCGATTTATCCGCACCACGCCATCTCACGAGGTCGGTGCGCTATCCGAAATCCCGGTATTCTACACTCTCCCCTCCTTAAAAGGGTTTCGTCCTCGAAACCCAAAGTAAATCCATAACTCAGGAGGGTGACTCGATCCAAGGGAATAGGAGATCCTCTACTCATCCTCAGCTCTCAAGTGGCCTTTCTCTCAACACAAAGGATCCTCTGAATCTTCGCCATGGTATAACCCGACTACAAAATTCCTTTGTCACAAAAGAAAGATCTGCATCAGTCGCTTCAGATAGCTCAATTCCTCGTCCCTTTATAAAGAAGCGCAATCCAAATCATGCAAGGGATCAAATATACTTCTTCCAGCGAGAAAACACTCGCGGATCAACCTCCCCACATCAATTTCGACTGATCGTATCCTTGCGGATAGTGGCTTCACAATTATGGTTCCCAAATCCAAACACTAAGCCTCCAATAGGCATAACTCCATCGTTGCTCCTTAGCAACCAAAACACTCATGTTCCGTAGATGCATCTCTCATATCAATTTATAGGGGAAGTAGTTCAACATCGGAAAACAATGCTCAAATTCCAACTCTCAAATCCCAAGTTTCAAAAGTGGCAACCACGGATCGAAGACCTCATTCCAAGGTTGCATGCTCGCCTAACCACGGCGTACTGACCATAAAGTCCTCACGGAGATAATACTATGATAACAACCATACATCCTTGAAAACTCTATCTGCTGACGTTTCCTCAAACCAAACTCTTCCTGAGTGTCCAAGTACTTCAGGTTTGAGGGTCTATGAATAATTCACTTCTCTTCCAATCACTGGCAACCATGCAACTCGATGGAGCTTTAACTCTTCGAAAATATACTGGCCCTGCCTAGTCCAAAACTTTTGACCTCAGTCACAATCATAGGCTTAGGCTAAATCCCAACGGCATCACTCTTTGTTGGGTCCACAGTCGCTCTTGCAGCCGAAATCATAAGGCCTAACCACAGAACCTTTCGAAGTCGAAAGCACACTCTCCCAACTTGGCAAACCACTTCTTCTCTCAGAAATTGCAGCACTATACTCAAGTGCTCCTCATGCTACAGGTCACCTCGGAAATAAATCCAGATATCCATGACGGGTATGGCTACCCACCTGTCCAAACACAGCTGGAACGCCTGATTCCTCAAATCCTAAGGACGGCAGGGCATCAATCAATCCACAAGACTGTGCTGTAAGCTCACAATGCCCCTACCGGGTCCTGAACACCATCCGGGCACAGCCCTCGGCTGTAAGGTTCCATAAGACAATCAAACTCACGAGGGCATCTGTCGTAATACACTCCAAACCTGTCTGTGTTCAAATCATCAAGGAACCCTCACTAGTGTATAACCACCACATGGAACTGGATTACACAAACCTCTCGCTCCCTCGGATCCCGCCACTGCGCTATCCGCTCTCTATCTGACTCTGTCTCACGGTGATACTCCAAAGGTGCTGCCGAAATCGGCGCGGTTTCCAAAACCTCGTTAATCACTATCTCGATCTCAATCTCACTGAACGACGGCTTCAAAATCAGCTCGGGTAGACCCAGACCCGGGATCACACGGGCGATGAGGATATCCTTCAATCCCGGTGCCGCCGTAAGCACCTCTTCTACAGTCGCCAGCAACGCGATACGACCACGACTCAACTTGTCGTGGTCTAGCTCCCTCTATAAACACACTCCTCCCAACCAGGTCCACGGCGGTTCATAGTCCTGTCTCGACAATCCAAGATAGCATAAATTTGGGATAGCCACTCACTATCCAACCTCAAAACAACATCGCTAAATTGATGTATGACTGGTAACATTCATCCATGTGCTAAATGTGATCTGGAACCCGATCCTCACGTGCACAAGCCCACAGTCCTATCTCTGGCCCACACGAAGCTGCCCCTGCTCTACTAAACACAAAAGCGGTATCGGCAACAACCTTGCTCTAACCTTGACGACCAAAGGAACCCACACCAGGAAAGATGCGAACCACTATCCTGGCGGTGAAGGTGGCCCACGCAAAAAGGCACTCATATCCTGGCACTTCTGCTGGTGCCTACACTGTCGAGAACCTCCTGGTCTCTGACTTCTCTGAGACCCACGACCCAGAGACAGGAATCAATGCAACCTCGATCCACTCAACTATCCCACAATCCGACAATACTGGACGTCTCTCACTGGGGCTGGTCCCTCGCTCCTCATCCCTCCTGGAAGTGATCACTGATCCCCGGTCAATCCATCGAGCAAGCACAATCGCAGCATCTAATGTCGGTACTCGCCGTGAATGCACAAAGAAATAGATATCCAGATGTAGTCCCCACTCAACATAAACAGCTTTCTGGGCCTCAACCTGGGCGACAAGGGGGTACTCTGCTCATCAATGGTAGAAACTCGCTCCAGGTCACCAACCGTGCTCCCGGTGGCCCAACAGGACGAACCCGACGCCACCAACTCTTGGCGTCCCTATCCAAAGTACGTAACCAAGTGCACCTGATGCTTCTCCTGGATGAACAAACCCTCTAACAGCTCTTCCATAGCAGCGATCCAGTTCTCGGCCTCCCAAGGCTCCAAACTCTATCCCGAAATCTGCGGGGGATGGAACTGGATGAAATAAAACAACTAATCAGTAAGCTCTCGCTACTCCTGCACTAACCACAGTGCAATCTGGGCCCAAGTCGATGATGTCGCGACCGGAGGTACTACTGATGGTACCTCGGGGAATGTTCTTTGCTCAGACATGTGCATCACGCGCTCCATGTTCTCTTCCTAGCACCGCATCGCCTCAAATATCTGGGCTACCTGGGCCCGTAACTCTCAGACCTCACTCTGCTCTATCCATTCAGCCTCCTGCTGATCGGGCTCCTCATCCAATGTGAGGTCCCGGAATCCCCCGCGTAGGGTTTGCCGGTTGTTGGGCAGCTTTTAGTGGCCGTTCGGAGTGTTTGTGCGCTTGTCGGGCCCGAGAAATAAATTTGTGGTGCAATTTGGGATTTAGCTTGCATCACTGGAGGCCTGCGTGGTGTGTCGGTGATGGTTGCGCGCAATTTGGACACAAGTGGTGGACTTCGGGCTTAAAAGGAGACCCCGTGGGAAATTGGAGGACCCGTCGGGTGTTTGGAAGTGGTTTCGCGCGATTCAGATGTCAAAATTGGACTCCGGGCGAAGTTTGGATAAAAGTTTACCTCTCCGGTCGCCTTCGGGAATTTTTAGAGTTGGAATTTGGCAAATCGGACTTTAAAAATGGACCCGGCGCGAAAATCGGATCGAGTGGGAATTCGGCAAATTTCCAGATGAGAATTTGGAAAAAAGGACATCGTTTTTGGATTCAGCGCGCAAAATCGCTAAGAATGGACTATTTACTTGTTCGATTTGGAGCCCGGATGAAGTGCGCGTTTTTCGAGGCGGCGCGGCACGTTTCCCGTGTTACGGCATTTTGGTGTTGGCATATTTCGTGAGTCAAGTCAGTGAGTTGAGTCGGAGTCTTAAAGGGAACAAATTGTCAAATCAGCCTTCGAAGACTCATTGAAGATTCAACATGAGCCCAAGTCAACTATCAGGTATGATTAAATATTGTTCATGGTGATTAAAGTTTGTTTATAATCGTTGGAAACAGGAAATTAATGAAAACCGGTTTAGACTTGGTTTTAGGAACATGGTTTTAACTTACAACTTTATTTAAGTTTGGATTCCGGTACTTGGTTTGTTTTGGATAAAGTTTATCTTGGAAAAATCAGTTTTTACATTGAGTACCGGAACCACACTTGAAGTTCCTCAAACCCGACACAGAATTTTCTGAAATTTGTATTGTGTACCGGAACACAGACTCACGTACCGGAACACAATAGAAAAATCTGTGTTTTGAACCATTGAGTACCGGAACACAATATTTTGTACCGGTACACAATGTTGCCTCGGGAAAAGTTTCCTAAACCGACTCTAATTCGTTTCCAAGGGCTATAAATAGATACTTAGGGTTTCTCGACGAATTTGACCAATACCGAAAACACTCGAGAGCAACCCTAGAGGCTGGTTTTTATCTTTCTTCTCTTTAGCCTCTTTTAGGTCAATTCGATGGTTCTTCTAAGATCTATCTTTTGTCGAATTGATCTAAACTTTGCTTAGAAATTCTTTCTACGGTTCTTCAATGAAAATCTAAGCAAAGGATCACCATCGAAGCCTATATTTCTTTATCGGCTGAGTTTGCGTCGTGGATTCGACGTGGCACCGTGGATTCGGTGTGTTGAAGGCGTTTCGTGGATTCGAAACGTGTGCTCGTGGATTCGAGTGGCGTTCGTGGATTCGAACGTGTGCAGTGGACGTGCAATCGGTGGAGCGCAAGGTCCGAAGAACTTGAAGGAGGGGTCGAGTCCGTGGAGTCGGTAATCACCTTGTTATTCTTCAATTCTTAGTGGATTGTTATTGCGTGTTGGTCCCGTGGTTTTTCTCCTGGATTGGAGTTTCCACGTAAATCTCGGTGTGCTGTTTTTATTTTCCGCATTGGTTTTTATTTTGCACTGAGATTTGTTTTTTAAATATTACACCTATTCACCCCCCTCTAGGTGTTTGATAGTACCTATTTAGATCCTTGTGGATCCTACATTATAAAAACCTACAATTGGTATCAGAGCGGGTTTTAGGTTTATCTATCATGTCGGGTGAAAGTGGTAATATTTTTAGACCTCCTCTTTTTGATGGGACCAATTATGCATATTGGAAAGTGCGGATGAGAGCTTTTCTCATCTCAATTGATGAGCGGGTATGGCAAACCGTTGAATACGGTTGGGTGCATCCTGTTGAGGAAGTAGGAAATTCTACTACCCCAAAACCTCGCTCTAGATGGTCTAAAGAGGAAATCGAAAGATCTTCTTACAATGGGAAAGGTATGAACGCTTTATATAATTCTCTTTCCTCGACTGAGTTTACAAGAATTTCCGCGTGTGAAACCGCGAAGGAAATTTGGGATATTCTCAAAATTACACATGAGGGTACTAATCTTGTAAAAATTCAAAAGCTCCAGATGCTTACAAGTCAATTTGACTCTATTCATATGGAAGAGCATGAATTGTTTACAGATTATTACACTAGACTTCAAGATGTAATTAATACATGTGCTAATTTAGGAGAAAAGATCCCGGAGTCGAAAATTGTAAGAAAGATACTTCGGACTCTTCCGGAACGGTTTAGGGCAAAGGTTACCGCCATTGAAACCGTTAGTCATCCGGATGAGATGAGTGTAGAGGAATTAGTAGGTGCTTTACAAACTTATGAGATGACTTTTCCTACTAATCAAATTTCTTCCAAGTCTTCTTCTAAGCTTACAGGTATTGCATTCAAATCAACAAAGGAAGAAGATGACGAATCAAGTTCCGACGATGAAATCTCTTTTGCCGATTTTGAAGAACAATTGGCGCGGATCACAAAGAAATTTCGTCGGAAGTTTTGGAAGAATCGAACCGATGGATCTTCATCCACGAAACCATCTAAAGGATCATCGGGTTCTAAATCCTCTAAACTCAAAGGCGTTGCAAAACCTTCTAAAGAAAAAGAAAAAGATGATTTCGAAGGGGAAATCCAATGCTATCGATGCAAAGGCTACGGCCATATTTCAACGGATTGTCCTTCTCTGAAATTATATAAAAAGAAGGCTTTGCAAGCAAAAACTTGGGACGATTCTAGTTTCGATGAATCGACCTCAAGTGAAGAGGAAAAAGAAAAATTTGTTGCTTTTCATGCCTCTCAAATTCCCTCTTCTAATTTTTGCTTATCATCTTTAGTCACTGACTCTATTCCTTTGATTTTGCATGAAACATCAACATCCGATGGAGAGTCATCAAGTGAGGGGGAGTCGGACGAAGAAGAACTCGTTGAGGCATATCAACAACTTCTTGCGGAATCAAAGAAGATGGCCAAGCATATCAAGAAGTTGAGGAAGCAACGACTTGAAGTTCAAGACGAGAATCAAGCATTAAAGATCAAACTCCATGATCTCGAGGAGGAACAAGGACGGTTATTGGAAAACAATAAAATCCTCCAAGAAAAGTTAAACCAATCGGAGACAAACGCAAAATCATATATGGACAAGATTGGTTTTCTTGAAAAACAGTTTGAAGAGATTCATGTCACCAACCAAGCATTGACCAAACAAGTTCATCAACTTAAATCCGACATACAAAGGCTTTCAATGGTTCCAAGAAACTTGATTGTATGTCCGGATTAGGTCAATCAAGCAAGGTTGGTTTGGGATTTAAAAAGAACCAAACTATGAAGGCTTCAAGTTCCACAATGAAATTGAAAGGAAGAACTTGTCACTTATGTGGACTTGAAGGTCATTTGGTGAAGAATTGCCCGAAAAAGAGAAAGAAGAGTCCTTCGGCAACTTCATCTACGGAGCGGACTCAACGGATTCAAAAGACACATCAAGTCAAAGGAGTTCACTCAACCCACCAAAGGTCCGAGCCACAACTTCGATCATACAAGTGGATTATTGCAAGGCAAAGACCTAAGGTGGACCAACAGTCAAAGCTACCAACCCCCGGCACAACGAATCAAGACAACCCAAAATCCGACGATTTTGGATTCGGAAAGGTGATATCTTTCCTTGTCTTAAGTTCTAAATAGCTTATGACTGTATGTAATGCTTTGATTGGTTTTCTCTTCATATTTTTCTTAATCTTTGCATTACATGTTTGTCAATGCTCTTCGTTTTTATACTTTGTTTTTGAACAAAAGGGTTTTTATTGAACAAGTGCATTGAATAAAAAGGGCTTCACGTTCATTCACTCCAAATTAATTTTACATGGATTATCAACTTTACTCCATAATCATAATCATGAAGATACTTCATTATAGGAGTTTTTGATAGTTATAAGCATCAAATTTTAGAAATCATGTGTGATCTTTAGATGCTTATTCTATCTCGGTTGTGTGAATTCATTGTGATAAATGTGAGACAACCGATAGACTAAAATTTGGGATTTAATTCTTTCACGTAAGAGATTGCCTTCTTACAAGGGTAAATAAATGAATTGTAAAAGATGTGGAAAGAGTTACATCCGAAAGGAGTGTGAAAACTACCACCACATGTTGGAAAGAGCTACCACATGTTTTTGGATGCTTGGAAAATATTTTATGAGAAAATCTTTAGTTGAAGCATTCGGAGATTTGAATTCAAGGTTCTTATTTTGAACAATCTCCTGGTTGGTATAAGGTGGGCTAGTTGAAAAAGATGCTCAAAGAGCCACCCTTAGGTATTTTAGTGCTTATCTCAAATTTGAAAGGGTAGAATTCAAAATTGATGTCATTTGGAAAATCTCCGTAAGTCATCTTTGTAAATCCGTTACATCTTGATAGAGTTTGGATCTCAAGATTATTTTTGATGACTTGTGTTTGATGAATATAACATGAAAAACTGTTTATAATGTTTTATCTTTGTTTTTCATGATTTAGGAGTAAATCTTTTTAATTTTGTGAAATTAATTGGATTGAATGGCATCTGTGTGAATTCGTTGTTTAAAGCACTTAAATTGATTTCTTGATGGAATACAAATCGGTATTTGAAAAGATTTCAAAATTTGGATTTGTTTCAAGAAATTCTTGTCTTTCTGGCTCTGGTGTACCCGTACTTGAATTTTAGTACCGGAACCAAAATTCCGGATCAAAACCCAATCCGGATCCCGAATCATGAAAATCCCTGTTTTTCACTTACGTACCGGTACTCCATGTTTAGTACCGGAACTAAATTGCGGATCCGGATCAGAAGTTTCAATCCGGAACCCGAACGAAGGATTTTCGGTTTTTGCACTGCGTACCGGTACGCGACTACTTGTACCGGTACGCGATCTGGATTTCTTTATATTCCGGAACTCCAAGGTTTTTAACTCATCTCTCCCATTTCAAAACACTCCCTCTCTCTCTCTAAAACTTCTCTAAGGGTTTTTCTCTTCAGATCTAGAGATTTGGTGCCTTGATTTGTAAGTTTTTCATTAATCTTGTTTTCTTCTGCTTCAAAACCCTAGTTTTTAGGTTTTGATGTTTTATTTAGGGATTTTTGAATAGATTCTTACTTTAAATGAAATCTCTTGCATAAATTACCCTTGATTCATGTTTAGAACATATATGGTACATTTCTATGCAATTAGATTCAGGTTTTCATGCTTATATGATTGAATCTAACATTTGCATATGTTCTTGACATAGAAAAAAATTGAGAATTAGGGCTTTTAATGTAAATGGTTTTTAAATGATGAATCATCAATTGTGACATGTTTAGAATGTTTCTTAGACATGCTTAAACCCTTCTATACGATCAAATCATAGTGCATTGTGTTCTTTGTAGGAAATGGCTTTTTCATGGCTACTTGCACTGGTGATTTTGATGGCCACTGGAAGTGGACGTGGTCGCGGTTCTGGAAAGAAAAAGGCTACCAAACGATCACGGAATGAGGATTCAACTAGCTCAGAATCTGAATATTCCTCAGAATATGAAGAAGAAATGGTTCAAGGAAAGGGGAAAGCACCTATGGCTCCAAGGAAAAAGAAGGGTGCGGATTCTCCTCCGCGTAGAAGTACCGGTGGACCGGTAATACGCGAGCGCTCTCAACGGAGATCAAATGTTGATGAAAGCGAAACGCATGTGAGTGCAAAACGCCGTGCCAGATTTGCAAACCGCACATGCATTGGAGAGCGACACGTGAATTATAATGAGCTATGTCGTGAGGTGCCAGACTTTGCAAGGCTTTTGGAACGAAGTCATATTCGGCCACTTGGCAGAGTTCAACCAAAGATGGGTTTTTGTGTTGAGATCATCAGGGAATTCTATATGAGAGCTAACATACTCCAAAAGGACCATGACACAGGGACTTTCATCATTGAAACAACAGTTAGAGGCGTCAAGTTTGACATTACTCCAGCAGTAATTGGGGCAAACCTTGGGCTAGCTGTTGATACTTCTGGTCTTTACTACACAGATGGTGATTTCCAGCATGACACTCATTGGGACACTGTTGTGGATTCAATTTGCAAGTCAGGGACACACACAAATAGGTCATATGTTGAATCAAAGGACCTAAAACCAGAATATCACATTTTGTCCTTAATCGTCTGCTACAACTTATTGCCTACAATGGGGACCAAAAGGATTCGATGGGATCGATTGCTACTTCTCTTTTTCCTTGGTCACCCGGAAAGTGCAAATGGGATCAACATCAACATTCCATTTCTAATTTGGCAGCAAATGGTACATGTCATTGAGGGATCAAGGCAACGTGACCTTCTACCGTTTCCAATCTTGATTACTCGTATTCTAGAAGACCACGGTGTTGACATTTCTTGTACCAAATTTGACTACGGCTTAGGCTCAATTGATGGAATCACATTAGCCAAGTCAGTTAGCACTTTGAAAACATTTGGGCATACAAAGGGCTATGCAAGTGAAGCAACTCCGAGCGCACCGCCTCGCCAAGAATCTCCTGAACCAGATGAAGTGGTAACTCTTCAAACCTTGCATCGGGATGTTCATTCATTAAAGCAAAGGATGGAGCAAAGGATGGAGCAAGGCTTCAAGAAACTTGAGGATGGTTTAAAGAAAATCTTCGATATCCTTGGGTGTAAACATGATGATGTGGTCACTGGAGCAACTGCACCGAGTACATCTCATGGACCAACATCACATGATGATGATGATGATGATTCAGATCAGGATGAGTGATTTCTTTTCCTTCTTGTTTTCAGTTTTCAGTTTATTTTCACTTTGTGATGAACAAGAACTCTAATAGGCATGTAACTAAGAACTTATCCTTCTAGTATGTTTCTTTTTGTCTACTTTGACTGTTTGACAATTTGTGACAAAAAGGGGGAGAACAGAAAATAATGATCGTATCACAAAGGCGGAGAACACGATCACGAAAGGGGGAGAACATAGATGCTCAAGATAGGGGGAGAACATGGAGAACATGTTGGAGATGCTCAAGATAGGGGGAGATAAAGAAAAGATTGAAAGAGCCACAAAACAAAAGAACCAAAAGGAAGACGGATCAAATGTAGGATTTTAATTTCTAACGACTAACATTTGATTTTGTTTGGAGTTTTGTTTTGCAAGAATTACATCACTTTAAGACTCCAAGTCCTAAGTCATAGAGTATGTTCTAGGACTGTTTGGTTCAAATGTAATTTTGTATTTATTGGATCTTTCACGCAAAGAAAATCAATGTTTTGGTGATAACATTGAATTTCGACTTTTTGGTTTAAGATGAGTGACTTGAGCGCTTTTATGTATTTTTGGGTTTTGTCACGAAATTGCCAAAGGGGGAGATTGTTACGGCATTTTGGTGTTGGCATATTTCGTGAGTCAAGTCAGTGAGTTGAGTCGGAGTCTTAAAGGGAACAAATTATCAAATCAGCCTTCGAAGACTCATTGAAGATTCAACATGAGCCCAAGTCAACTATCAGGTATGATTAAATATTGTTCATGGTGATTAAAGTTCGTTTATAATCGTTGGAAACAGGAAATTAATGAAAACCGGTTTAGACTTGGTTTTAGGAACATGGTTTTAACTTACAACTTTATTTAAGTTTGGATTCCGGTACTTGGTTTGTTTTGGATAAAGTTTATCTTGGAAAAATCAGTTTTTACATTGAGTACCGGAACCACACTTGAAGTTCCTCAAACCCGACACAGAATTTTCTGAAATTTGTATTGCGTACCGGAACACAGACTCGCGTACCGGAACACAATAGAAAAATCTGTGTTTTGCACCATTGAGTACCGGAACACAATATTTGGTACCGGTACACAATGTTGCCTCGGGAAAAGTTTCCTAAACCGACTCTAATTCGTTTCCAAGGGCTATAAATAGATACTTAGGGTTTCTCGACGAATTTGACCAATACCGAAAACACTCGAGAGCAACCCTAGAGGCTGGTTTTTATCTTTCTTCTCTTTAGCCTCTTTTAGGTCAATTCGACGGTTCTTCTAAGATCTATCTTTTGTCGAATTGATCTAAACTTTGCTTAGAAATTCTTTCTACGGTTCTTCAATGATAATCTAAGCAAAGGATCACCATCGAAGCCTATATTTCTTTATCGGCTGAGTTTGCGTCGTGGATTCGACGTGGCACCGTGGATTCGGTGTGTTGAAGGCGTTTCGTGGATTCGAAACGTGTGCTCGTGGATTCGAGTGGCGTTCGTGGATTCGAACGTGTGCAGTGGACGTGCAATCGTGGAGCGCAAGGTCCAAAGAAGTTGAAGGAGGGATCGAGTCCGTGGAGTCGGTAATCACCTTGTTATTCTTCAATTCTTAGTGGATTGTTATTGCGTGTTGGTCCCGTGGTTTTTCTCCTGGATTGGAGTTTCCACGTAAATCTCGGTGTGCTGTTTTTATTTTCCGCATTGGTTTTTATTTTGCACTGAGATTTGTTTTTTAAATATTACACCTATTCACCCCCCTCTAGGTGTTTGATAGTACCTATTTAGATCCTTGTGGATCCTACATTATAAAAACCTACATCCCGAGGCGAGGCGACGGCGCGTTTCCCGAGGCGGCTCAAGGCGCGCAGCTGGCGCGCGTTGGGAACGCGCGCCTGCGCTTGTCAGCGCAGGGGCCGCCACGTGGCGGCCCCCCGTTGGCGCCCGCGCGGGAGCAGGTGGGCGCGCCCGTGTCCCGCGCCTGCGCGGGCGCGGTGTCACGCGCCCGTGTGGCGCGCGGACTGCGCGCCCGCGTGGCGCGCAGGGGCGCGGCCACGTGGCGGCCGCGCGGTAGCCTGCGCCTGGTGCACCGCTTTGTGCCGTGGACCGGGCGGTTGGAGGATCCGGATTGGCCGGTGCACCGTGGACCGGTGCACCGTGGATCATCCCCTTTTCCCCCTCTTCTTCTTCTTCTTCTTTCTCCCCCGCACGCCACTTTCTTCCTTTCTTTTCCTTTCTTCTTCAACCGAGCGAGAGGGAGATTGAGGGAGGAGATGGTCGGTTGTGTGGCGTGGCGTCATGGGCCTCGTGGAGCGTGCGAAGTTCGCCGGCGAAGCGTTTCGGCGGCGGCGACGCAGTCGGGGTAGGTTCCACGCGTTGTTTTTACGGTATTTGTGGCACAGTTTTGGGGCGTTCTTTGGACTGTAATTGACCCTCTTGCTCTTTTCTGTGTTGGGCACCTGCATCGTTTTGCGTGCGGACTCCGGCACCGTGCACCGTTTTGCGTGCGGATTCCGTTTTGCGTGCGGACTCCGGCACCGTGCACCGTTTTGCGTGCGGACTCCGTTTTGCGTGCGGACTCCGGCACCGTGCACCGTTTTGCGTGCGGACTCCGGCACCGTGCACCGTATTGCGTGCGGACTCCGTTTTGCGTGCGGACTCCGGCACCGTGCACCGTTTTGCGTGCGGACTCCGTTTGGCGTGCGGATTCCGGCATCGCACTCCGTTTTGCGTGCGAACTCCGGCGGCGTGCTCCGTTTTGTGTGCGGACTCCGGCAGCGGACATCGTTTTGCGTGCGGATCGCGTGGAGGCCAATTGCAAGTTTCTACGAGCAATTGGTGGCAAATCGAGGTGGGTGGCCTTATCTCCAAGTTTTATGGACTGTACAGTATTTCTACTGATGTAGGACTATGCATGATAGTTTATTTCATTATGTAGCATGCTAGATTGCAGGAATGGTTATTCCTTTTATCAACTGTTAAATTATAGATATCTTGGAACTTGACCTAGCACCCCCGTCATATGTTGCATGTGTAACCAGACCAGTAGAAAACCCTCACTTGGCCTAGGGTTATTTATGCTTAGACATTCACACTGTTCTTTCATTCCTGGACATAGTGTTATCCTCGCCCGGGTAGTGGGTCGAGAGGTCGGGACTTTCTTTTAGTGTGGGATGCTTTTGCACTCTTGCTTGGGAGCAGAGTGGAGTCTGGTAGTTGTAGTGGGTTGCTTAGCTGTGCCGGGAGCCGTTTGGGTAAACGGTAGTCCGGGAGGTCTTGTATCCCTGTTGTGCTGTCGTGGGAGGGAGCCGTTGAGCAGGCGGTACACCCGGGCCGTCGAGTACCTTCCGGTCAGTGTTGTTGGAAACCGTTGGGGTTAACGGTGATCCCAGGTCGTTGAGTGTTGTCCGACCAGTATTGTTAGCCTGAGTTGTGGGTCGTTCCTGGCGGTGGAGTACCTCCAGCCAGTGTGCTTGTGCTGCGAGCTGTTGGAGAGGCTAGTTTCTCGTGTTTCGTGTTAGCCGATCAGCTGAGTCGTCGAGAGTGCTCCGACTGTTGCGCGAGATACTTGGAGATCTTGAGTCCTACCGTTCTGTGAGTGAGCGTGGTTTTTGTCTATAGCCTGCTTTTGCCAATGTTTGATACTCTATGCCGCACCGTTTTCCTCAGTTGGAGTCGCGCCCCTGTGATGCCGCTGTGGATACGATGGTTGGCCTGTTGAGGCAGTTTTTTGCAGTGGAGGCAACGATGGGCCTGTTGAGGCAGTTTTGCGCGAGGGATGAGTTAGTCGGACAGGACGCCCCACGTAAATCCCGTCCTCATGTGGATGTGTGGTAGTGGGCAGGTGCGTTCCTAGTCGACAGGCGCAGGCTTGACTGGACCTTTGAGGCAGTCAGTTCGTTTGGGTCGATTGAGCACCTTGGGTGCGAGTGGTCTCATTTACTTTCATCTGTTCCACTTTTGAGTGTCTAGATAGAGGCATGGTAGCTGTAGAGTAGTTCCAGCTTTTCTTGTTCAGATTTCTTTGCCTGTTATCTTTTACCTCTGGTAGACTTGGTGGGCAGACCGTTGGACTGGTTGACGGCACCCACTGAGAACTACTGTGGGAAGTAGTTCTCACACCCGTCGTGGTGTCTTTTCCCCAGGGACTTCTTCTTCTGTTCCTGTGCTCCTGTTGCTGATCCTTTTGACCGAGGCGAGGGAGTCGCGAGCTAGTTCCCTACCCGTCGTTGGAGTGTAGCGGTACCCCCCTTCAGCGGAGAGCTTCAGTAGACTAGTTTACTACTTTTACCTCTGTTGAGAGAACTTTGTTGTGAGGTATAGAGTTGTATTTTATTTTTACAGTTTGAGAGACTGTTGTTGTGAGGATATTCTTGTATAGAGAGTTTGTACACTGATGTATTTATTGGAGATATCTCCCTTTTGAGTTTTGTATCAGAGGATTTTGTATACGATCGTATTTGGGAGATGGATATGGTATTATTTTCAGTTGTACAGGGTTTGGTTTTCAGTTCTTTTCGTGGTTTACTTTCAGCTCTGATATCTGTATACTGTAGTTGATTCTTTTTGCAGGTTAGACGCTTCGTCTGTACGACAGTTTCCATACAGATGGCGGATCTGTTAGCGAGCCCGGGTCGCAGTTTCGACCCCGGGGCTTGACATCCAAGGCCAACACGCCCACGCCGTCATACGGCGTCTCGGAAGCATCGAAGCCACTGCAACAAAACAAACATTAGGACCAAAACTCTCTCGACCCAATCAAGCGAAAGTCTAAACATGTTAACCTTTCTAAAGTATTATGTTGTCTGCAGCCAACATAATCATCTTTAGAGAAATAACATGTAAGGTCACTCACCCCAATCCTCTGGGGGAGGTACAAACTCAATCAAGACTCTCACTAAAATCACGTCTCTCACGACGGTCATCCTAATGTCCAACCAATAGCCTAGGGTCTCTAAGTCCTCAATGACCTATACACCTAGGCTCTGATACCACCCTAATCTGTCACGCCCCGGAGTCGAAACTGCGACCCGGGCTCGCCAACAGATCCGCCATCTGTACGGAAACTGCCGCACAGACGAAGCGTCTACCCTGCAAGTCAGATCTAGAGCTAAAAACATGTATCAGAGCTGAAATAAAACTAGAAGCTACATAAATCAACTGAACATCTGGATAAAATAAAAGTCCTCAATACAAAGTCTGTCTAGCTAAAAGAAATAGCAACAATCCTCACAAGCCTCTCAGAATGTCCAGTACAAAAGTGGAATCATAAAATACCCCGGGTACATCTACCTTAGACTCTCAATGCTGGTAAGGAACTAATCGGCCGCGTCCTCACGTCGATCTGCTGTCTCCGTGCGATCCAAGCCGGAACAGCTGCCTCAAACCTGTCACCGCAGCGGGTGTGAGATCTACTGCAGAAGGCAGATCTCAGTGGGTACCGTCCCAATATCCACGGTATGCCCACTAAGTCTACTGGAGGCAAAACAGATAGGTATGCAGATAGATAGATAAAAGGAAAGCAGGAAATGAACTACAGCTAATAAGTAACAACATCATGCTGAAGGAACTCTACTCTGACCCTGCTATGCATACACTAACACTGCTAATAATATGCCTCAAGTACTATGCTCAAGGGAAACCCATCAATGAACATGCTATGCCATCACTCTCTCAATGTCACCCAATCTCAATGACTGCCTCATAGGGTCCAGTCAAGCCTGCGCCAAACCTACTGCCACCTCATCCACACTGGGACGGGACTTACGTAGGGCGTCCCACACGGACTATCTCAAGCGAACTCTAGTGTATCAACTAGTCGCATCATCGCAGCCTCATCAGGCTCGGTAACATCATCGCACCCGGGGCGTAGCTCGAGGGGAGCGACCCCACCGAACTCAAGTATCACATCTGTCTCACTGTCTCAATAAGCGGCACATGCAGGCTATAGTCCACGATCAAACAGATCGGTACCTCAAGCTCAAAGCACAACTCAGTCGGAAAAGAACCTCGACTAAATCAGGAATAGCCCAAACACTCTCACAGCTATGTCGGAGAACCCTCAACGACTCAATCTGATAATGCATGACCATGGCTGAGTCGGGAAACCTCCACGACTCGATCTGCCAGAACCCCAAATATCCTCAAAGCTAAGTGGGAGAACTACCTCTGCCACTAAATCATAAACACAACCCATGATCCCAACAAGGAAGAAGAACTCTCATGACACTAGAACTCGACAGACGATGCTCTAAAAATACCCTCGGCCCTCTGGCACGAGTACACAATCAATTCGAACAATCTGGACCATTCATAATGTTCTAAATAATTAAAAACCCTTTTTAAAAAAAAAAATGGAATTTTACTTAAAATGGGGTACTAAAAATATATGAAGGTCCAGATGCAGCTTGAATCTCAAATGAACATGCAGTCTAGTGTCAAATAACCTCTAGATCATACTAAAAATGTCTGGGGCTCAAGAATGTTATTCTATAATTTTCTAGGCAACTATCAGATTTATCAATATATAATAAATAAGCTAAACATGATCAATATATGATAAGCTAAACATGATCAATATGCTTACAGAAGCATTAGAGGGCATTCCATAAATCTCGAAGAAATTCCAACCCACCTGGATCGCTTTCCGTAGGCAATGCTGAAGTCGGTGAAGTGCCGGAACCTCGAACTGACGAACCCTCGAAAAATCGTGCCGCAAATCCTGGAAGCTCCAATAAATTTCCATGAGTCTGCTCTGAAGATCCGCACACACATGGATCACCCACAGCTAACATACAGCACCCACGCAAAGGCTCAAGTACACCTCCAATCCACCCAAGCATCAACCTTAAGTAATTGCCCGCATCAAGTCCACCATAATTAATTAGCTTGCACTTAAGATATATGTTCAGCTTTACACCCACAACACCAGCACACTTCATAAAAAGATTTCTCAACCCTTGATACACTCACAAAAATCAAGCTCATGCAAGCCAACTTCATACATCTAGAGCCATAAAAAAATAGATCTACACATCAATAAATAAGTGCCCACTTATTCGCAATCACTTCCTCTATTACCGTCCAGAAAAATCCACAGCAGCTTCCACAATTCCATTGCACATTCACAAAATGCATACATCACACAACACCTCAATTATTCTCACAAAATCCCCAGCACACCTAGAAGCTCCAATTAAGCACATGAACTCAACATACAACTCTGATGCTTAAATCATCCACATACACCCTCTCCACACTCACATAAGGCCACACACATCTTGCTCACCCACAGCACACATAAAAGCTCCACTTGCACACTAACAACATCCCACAGCACACACCTCACCAAGCTCGGTTACATCATAATAAATCCAATTACACATCACCCACAATATGCTAAAACTCGAAATAGCATATTAATAAATAATATTCACTTAATCGCAACATCCCAAAAATCCATTTGCACCCAACAAATTCACACAACATACATCTCACTCACATCCCCAGCATACACAAGGATCACAATAACAATCTGCACATTAAACCTTAAGGCCCACATAATACTATTCACTTAATTTCCATCCACAACATCAGCATATTAAAAGCTTCCAAAAGCACACACTAATTACACCATTAAATTATTCACAAAAACTCCCCAAATAAAATATATACTCTCACACATACAAGCCCGAAAACCATGGCACTCTCTCTCTGCTCCTCAACAGCCAACAAGCTGCACAAGAATACACACATTAATTGGTGCTCTCTTATGCACAATTAAATAAATTCACCCAATACATACAGCTCAAACACAAACTGCCAGGCTCCAAATGCTTACTTTCACACTTAAACCAATGTGCCCCGTTCTCAAGTTCATCACCTGTACACATCATACACAATCAACAACATAAATCTCAACACGCACACAGATTAATCGAGCTCCACACGGCGCTTCGCCTAAACCCGCACAACAAGACGTCATCCTGAGAAGGCAACAAAAGGACAAACCTCGTCAAAAAAAAACAATCTAAAACTGTCCATGCGATCCCCGGGTCCCACAGAGCCACGGCGTGCGCCAACAGCGTGACGACAACAAAACCGAGCTCGCTCGCCGCGCCCCACTGTCGCTGCTGCCGTGCGCTGCGCACCGCATGCCTGCGCGCTGCGCATTGCGCGCCAGCGTGCTGCCCGGCCGCCGCGCGTCGCGCACCGCGCGCCTGCGCACTGCGCGCCAGCGCGCTGCGCGGCGATGCGCGTGCCTCCTCCCCCCTTCACTCGCGGCTTGCAGCAGGCCAACATTGGGCCGCAGGTCCAAACAAGAAACCGAAAACCACCAAAAAAAACAAGAACCAAACTTCCAAAAAAAAAACGGAAATATTACCTTGGAGATCGACGCGCACGCGCCCGCTCGCCGTTCTCACCGCTCGGCGCCACGGCTCCAAGCAGTGCGTTCCCCCATCAAAGCTCATCCAAAAATTCCTCTTTTCTTCTTCTTCTTCTTCTCTCTTTTCTCCATTTTTTTTCTTCCTCTATTACACTCCCAATCCTCTGTTTCAACAAGAGAGGAAGATGGTGACGTGGAGTTGCTAATTAGGAGATGCCTAATTAAAGTAAGGAGGGAGGGGTAGTTGGCAGCATTTAATGCTCACAACCAAAAATATCCCAAGTCACTTTTTTAAATCCAAACCACATAAATCCACTTCTTTCATGCCTTCTCTACAACATAAGTAGAACCCAAATAACTCAACTAATTAATTTAATTAATTAAATAATCCCTTAAAACCTCTCGTCAACTCACTTTTTGCTCTCGGGGCCTCCGCACGGGTCCGAAACCTCCTGAACTCTGCTGTAAACTGAAAATACACCTGTTCCCAGAGTTTCCCAATTTTCTGCACACCACGGTGGAGTCGAGGCTTCCCCGAAGCCAGTGCTCTAATAGCGGACAAGCCCGGAAAACCCCGAATCGACCTGGGGCTTCCGCGTTGATCCAAGTCGACCCGAACTCATCTGTAATCCAATAAGGAACACGCTCGAGGCGATTTATCCGCACCACGCCATCTCACGAGGTCGGTGCGCTATCCGAAATCCCGGTATTCTACAGTGCCGGTCAGGAGCCGGTCTATCACTTATTTTGGGTGCGACCGTACCGGTCAGTAGTCGGTCTGTCACCTATTTTGGGATGCGACCGTACCGATCAGTAGTCGGTCAGTATTCCCGCAGATGAGTTCGACAGCAGAGCAGGCAGTACCAGTATTTCTGGCGTCACTAGATTGGGTTTATTACAGATGTTTACTTTACTGTTACACTCGGGTCAGGGGGACTGAGTGGAGTCTAGTAGCCGTGTTTAGACCAGTGCTAGTGTTGTTGGGAACCGTTTGGGGATCGACGGTTGTCCCAAGGTCATTGTGAGATGTTGACCGTTGTACGAGAGGCATAGCAGGCATAGCAGGCATTGTCACGCCCCAGGGTCGAACTGCGACCCGGGCTCGCCAACAGATCCGCCGTCTGTGCGGAAACTGCCGCACAGACGAAGCGTCTAACCTGCAAAAGAGATCTATAGCTATACAAGTATCAGAGCTGAAATGAAGCTATACAGAAAAAGAAGGACTGAACAACAAAATCACTAAATGATAAAAAAAAGTCCAAGTACACCAGTCCACAACTCCCAAAACATGAGTACAATATCACTATCTGGTACAAAAGTAAAAATCAAAAGTACAGGTGACTCTATCACTGACTCCATAGACTCGGGTAGGAACTAGTCGGCCACGCCCTTACCTCGGTCTGAAGGCTCCTAACTAGCCGAGCCTGGAACGGTCGCCTCAGGAACACCTGTCATCACGGCGGGTGTGAGATCTACTGCAACAGGCAGATCTCAGTGGGTACCGACGCCAAAACCCGCGGTATGCCCACTAAGTCTGCTGGAGACAAAAACAGATAGATAGATAGATAGATAGATAGATAGATAGTGTATGAATGCTGGAAATGAATCTACCACTACATGTCTCAATGCAATGCTCAAAGGAAACAACATCTAAGAACATACCCTACAACCACCCGCTCATGTCATCCAATCTCAGCGACTCCTACATAGGCTCCAGTCAAGCCTGTGCCTGTCGTCCAGGAACGCACCTGGTAACTCGGCCAATGATATGTATCCATCTGGTAACTCGGCCAGTGGTATGTATCCACCTGGTAACTCGGCCAGTGATATGTATCCATCTGGTAACTCGGCCAGTGGTACGTATCCACCTGGTAACTCGGCCAGTGATATGTATCCATCTGGTAACTCGGCCAGTGGTATGTATCCACCTGGTAACTCGGCCAGTGATATGTATCCATCTGGTAACTCGGCCAGTGGTAGGTATCCACCTGGTAACTCGGCTAGTGATATGTATCCATTTGGTAACTCGGCCAGTGGTATGTATCCACCTGGTAACTCGACCAGTGATATGTATCCATCTGGTAACTCGGCCAATGATATGTATCCATCTGGTAACTCGGCCAGTGGTATGTATTCACCTGGTAACTCGGCCAGTGATATGTATCCATCTGGTAACTCGGCCAGTGGTAGGTATCCACTTGGTAACTCGGCCAGTGGTATGCATCCATCTGGTAACTCGGCCAGTGGTATGTATCCATCTGGTAACTCGGCCAGTGATATGTATCCACCTGGTAACTCGGCCAGGGGTATCAGTGCAACTACGCCTTCGGAGCGTGACCCGAGGGGAGCGACCCCACCGAGTATCAAACATGTCTCCTATATCTCAACAAGCAGTATGTGCAGGCTAAAGTCTACGATCAACCAGATCGGAATAACTCGAATGCTCAAAAGACACCCCTCACACTCGTGTCCAAGTCGGAGCAACATCCCTCGACTAAAATCTGATAAACCTGCAAGAAATCCCGAACCCTCTACAACGCTAGATGTATCACATACTAAAACATAAGTTTAGGACCAGTTCTTGCATAAAAGGGTTCTCTCAGTTTCTAAAAATGGCCCGGGAGCAATATCAGTGTCCACTAACAGAAGGGTGCACCAAAACAAGCCCGGGTTCCTCCAAACCTATCACGACTGTCCGACAGTCACCAGATAAAAAAAATAATGGCAAAAGGGTCACAATACCTTTGCATACGGAAGCATTATGAGCATTCTGTGATTAGTGAGAAAACCAACCCACCTGAAACGCATTCCGTAGGCAACGCTGAAGTCGGTGAAGTGCTGGAACCTCAAACCGTCGAATCCTCGAAAAATGCGACGCGCGCGCGCACTGCCGCATACACGAAAAATCTCCGGAAGCTCGAATAAAATTTCCTGAGATTTCTACAACAATCTACGCACTTAGAGCACTCCCCCAAAGGCTTCAGCACACAGAAATTACACTTTCCAAATCATTCACCAAAGCTCCTGCTCACATACACAGCACACATACACTAACAATTAAAGTCCACATAAACACAAACCCTTAATTCCACCCTTACACATTACCAGTGTGCATAATTTAATCACATCAATTAAGCATATAACCTCACACAAAGCTCAAAGCTTACACAAAAAGGATCCAGAATCATTATCATCTTCAGCTTCATCAACACCTCGCCGAAATCCGCCACAATGGGGGCAACCTGAGAGAGAAAAAGGAACAACCCAAGAAATCAGATTAAATCCGATAAGCGCGTGAGGTCGTCGGCGAAGAAAAACCAAACCCAACACAAAAATCCTCGCGCGCTGACGCGAGCCGCAAGCCGCAGCCAGCTCGCAGGCACGCTACGCGGCTGCTGCTTACGCCGCTGGCGCGCCCGCCGCGCGCTGCCGCTGCTGCTGCTGCGCGTTGCTGCGTGCTGTCACCGCGCGCCACTGCCGCTGCCGCGCGCTGCTGCTGCTGCTGCCGCGCGGCGCTAGGGCCCGCCGCTGCGCTACCTGGGCCCGCCGCGCGGCGCCCAGGCCCGCAGCGCAGCGCCCTGGCCCGCAGCGGGCCGCCTTGGCCCGCTGCGCGCTGTGCGGCGCCCGCCTGCGCGCGCCCGCGCGCGTACGGCACTGCGGCGCCCGCCCGCACGAGGCGCTCGCAGCGCGTGCCTGCGCGCTGTGCGCCGCCTGCCTGCGCGCGGCGCCCACAGCGCAGGTCCCGGTCGCGCGCACACGCTGCGCCCCTGCCCGCGGCGTGCCTGCCTGCTGCGCACGTGGCTCCCCCTGGTGCGGCACCACCAACAAACCCCAGCCAAAAACTGAGGCCTTTCAAAACATGGACAACAAGTCCAAGGCCCACACCAAACTCCAAGAAGACAAAAACAACAAGCTTCAACCCCACATAAAAAAAAATTGCACATACCTCGATCCATGCCGTCGCGCGCGCCGCTCGTCGTGCTCTCCGCACGCCCCACGGCTCTCAGCAACAGGAGGTCCCCAACCCAACACTCATCCATTTATGCCATTTCCTTCTCTTTTCCTTCTTCTTCTTCCCTCTTTTCTCACTTTCTCCCTTTTCCTCTGTTCACAACCTTTTCCTCTGTTTTGCTTGAGAGGGAGACGATGACGTGGAGGAAAATTAATTAAGGGGAGGCATCAAGAGGTGGTAGTTAGCAACATTAATTACACTACAACAAATATCCCAAACCACATAACACCAACTCTCAAACCAACATATCACTTAACATTAAATACCTTGCCTCAAAACCTGAAGCAACCTCAATAATCCAATTAAATTAATTGATTAATTAATTAATCCGAATTAGGCCAACTCCAAGTCACTTTTTGCCTTCGGGGTCTCCGCACCGGCCCGGAACCTCCCGAACCCCGCTGTAATCTGAAAATACACATGTTCAAAGCTTTCTCTCCTCAAAAAGCTCAACCGTGGAGTCGGTGTGCTCAAACCAAAAATCGGCTCCAAACTGCCAACTCCAACTCACTTTTTGCCCTCGGGCCTTCCGCGTCAGTCCGGAACCTCCCGAACTCCGCTGTAAACTCAAAGTATACCAGTTCCAAGTATTTTCAAAAATTTCTGCACTCCACTGTGGAGTTGACGCTACCCCAAAACCAGTCCTGTAACGGCGCACAAGGCCCGGAAAACCCCGGACCAGGTTGGGGCTTCAGCGTTGATCCGAATCAACTCGAACTCATCTGAAGTCACAAACGGGTCATGCTCGAGGCGTTTCTCCGCGTCATGCCATCCCGCGAGGTCGGTGCGCTAACCGAAATTCCGATATTCTACAGGCATGGCAGGCATAGCAGGCATGGCAGGCATAGCAGGCATAGCAGGCATGACAGGCATAGCAGGTATGGCAGGCATAGCAGGCATAGCAGGCATGACAGGCATAGCAGGCATAGCAGGCATAGCAGGCATGACAGGCATAGCAGGCATGGCAGGCATGGCAGGCATAGCAGGCATGGCAGGCATGATAGGCATAGCAGGCATAGCAGGCATGGCAGGTATAGCAGGCATGGCAGGCATAGCAGGCATGGCAGGCATAGCAGGCATAGCGGGCATGACAGGCATAGCAGGCATAGCAGGCATGGTCGGCATGGCAGGCATAGCAGGCATAGCAGGCATGACAGGCATAGCAGGCATGGCCGGCATAGCAGGCATGGCAGGCATGGCAGGCATAGCAGGCATAGTAGGCAGTGCCAGTGATTACTGGTCTATCGACTGGGTCGATTGTGCACTTCATGTGCTGGTTGTTGCATACCACTCTTTGGTTCTCCCCTTTTGGGCATTTAGATAGAGGCATGATAGCTGTTGAGAGTCTCCAGCTTCCTTATTTCAGTCATTACGGCTTTGGTTAGTTTTTGTCTCTTGAGGACTTAGTGGGCAGACCGTCGGGTCTGGCGGTGGTACCCACTGAGAACTCCCTTTTTGGTGTAGTTCTCACACCCTCTGGGGGTTTTCCCCCTCCTTTTTCCTTCCTCTCCTTTGTTTTGCAGAGTCTTAGCGGGTGTTGCTGATTCTGCGGTTGTTGATCGAGGCGAGAGAGTCGCGAGCTAGATCCCTACCCGTCGTTGGAGAGTAGCGGTACCCCCTTCAGAGGAGACCTGCAGTAGATTGGCTATTTTGTTTTCCTCTTTTGAGAGACTCCTGTAGTGAGGATGATATGTATTGAGAGCCTGTACACTGATGTATTTATTGGAGATACCTCCCTGTTGAGCTATGAGTTTTGTATCTGAGGATATTGTACAATTATCATATTTGGGAGGTGGATATTGTTGTATTATTTTTCAGTGGTACAGTGGTTGATTTTATTTTTACAGCAGTTTTATCTTATAGCTCTGATATCTGTTTAGCTGTAGCACTTTTCTTGCAGGTAGGACGCTTCGCCTATGCGGGGTTTGGCATAGGTGGCGGATCTGTTGGCGAGCCCGGGTCACAGTTTCGACCCCGGGGCGTGACATATGTGCCCTGCAAAACCACAATGATAACATACCTTTGTAAAAGTTGTACCTGAAGAGGATGAGGTAGGCTTGTCAACGTTGGTTGCAATAATTTCCGTCGAAGGAGGAGGTGAGACCGACTGGGGCACAAACTTCGTACCGTTCAAACTTAGATCCTCACTAGTTCAAACGTATCCAAGGCCCAAACGATTCGTTTGACCAAGACCAAGCAACTTGTCCAACTTACTCCTTCCTGATGAAAATCTCTACAAATCTTCTTTAAGTTGGAATATGGTCTTCGTCATCTCCATTTTTTCTTGTCGAGCCTCGGAATAGAGCTTTAAGAAGTGAATAGCTTTATCCACCAATTTGATATGTTCCTTCTTGAAATGCTCGTTCTTCTTTTGAAGGGAAGTGTTTATCTTAATCGAATTATCCCTTTCCTCTTCAAGAGCGTTTGAGAGAGAAGTTGTCTTTTTAGATTGTTCTTCAAGATCCCACAACCTTCTTCTCAAACTTTTATTTTGCTTTGCCAATTTCTTAGAATCCTTTAACAATTTATGATAGGCAAAAGCAAAGTCTTCACCTTCTGAGTCGCTCGATTCATTATCCGATGTCACTTGTTTATCCTGAGAAGAAACTGACAATGAACCGGATGCAATCGATGAGAAGCATATGAGAGGTGAAGATGAGGACGCGATAAATGCTGTGTTGTTGTTATCCTCATCACTAGAAGATGACTAATCAGAAGTGGAAGTATCATCCCATGTGACGGCTTGCATAGCCTTCTTCATTGACGGATTCTTGTTGGGACACTTCATTGAGATATGGCCAAAACCTCGGCATTTGAAACACTGGATTTGTCCCTCGGTGTTCTTCTTGTCCTTTGAAGAATACTCTTGCTTTCTTGATTTAGAGCTTAAAAATCCTTTGCCTTTCTTGGACTTAACGAAGGATGACGATTTGCTTGAATTTTCCCTTCGAAAGCTTCGGCGAAATTTTCTTGTCAAGAGCGCAAGTTGTTTCTCGAAATCCTCCATAGATAAATTATCATCAGCGTCTGAGGAGGATGAATCTGCATCTTCTTCCTTTGTTGATTTCAATGCAAAACCTGAAGACTTAGAAGAAGAGGAAGGCTTTCCAGAAGAATAGTTAGTAGGAAAAGTCATTTCATAAGTTTGAAGTGAACTAACTAATTCTTCTACTTTGATTTCGTCCGGATGTTTTACTGTTTCAATGGCTGCAAGCTTAGGGCGAAATCTTTTGGGAAGAGTTCTCAAAATCTTTTTTACAACTTTGGATTCTGAAATTTTTTCTCCCAAGTTAGCACATGTATTTACGATATCTTGCAATCGTGTGAAAGATTCATTTTCTGCCATATGAATTGAATCAAATTTGCTCATAAGCATCTGCAGTTTTTGAATCTTCACTAAACTTGTACCCTTATGTGTAACTTGTAGAGTATCCCAGATTTCTTTTACGGTCTCACATGCCGAGACGCGAGAAAACTCAGTTTGTGACAAAGTATTAAATAAAGCATTAATTCCCTTGCCATTGTAAGAAGAAGCATTAATCTCTTCCTTGGTCCATTTCGACCTAGGTTTGATGGTGACAACATCATCAGCAATAATCTCAGTAGGATATGACCATCCAAACTCAATTGATTGCCATACTCGTTCATCGATGGAAATCAAGAACGCTCTCATGCGTACTTTCCATTAGGCATAATTTGTTCCATCGAAGAACGGTGGTCTATTGATGTTTTTACCTTCAACCATTGTTTACAACCCTATTCCCGCTCTGATACCACTTGTGGGTTATGAGATAATGGATCTAAATAGGGGAAAAACCACCTAAAGGGGGGGGTGAATAGGTGTAAACAATAAAATCACCAAATCGTTACGTAAAAATAACCCAATGCGGAAAAATAAATAAGTACGCAAGATTAAACACGTACAAGGTGATATACCGTAACACTACTGTCACGCCGCGGGGTCGAAACTGCGACCCGGGCTCGCCAACAGATCCGCCACCTATGCACAACCCCACATAGGCGAAGCGTCCTACCTGCAAGAAAGGGTACTACAGCTAAACAGATATCAGAGCTAAAAAATAAAAGTGCTGTAAAACTAAAACCAACAATCTGTACAACTGAAAATAATGATACAATATCCATCTCCCATAAGTGATAATCATACAATATCCTCAAATACAATAAACCAGAACTCAACAGGGAGGTAACCTGAAATAATACATCAGTGTACAGACTCTCAGTACAAGTCAGATCCTCATAATACAATAATCTCTCAAAAGCGAAAATATAAATAATCTACTGACTGTACTCACAATCTCCAGGGTAGGGGTACCACTACTCTCCACAGACGGGTAGGGATCTAGCTCGCGACTCCCTCTCCTCGCACAGCAACCGCAGAATCAGCAACACCTGCTAAGACTCTGCAAAACAAAGGAGAGAAAAGAAAGAGGAGGGGGGAGAAACCCCCAATGGGTGTGAGAACTACACCAAAATGGAGTTCTCAGTGGGTACCACCGCCAAGTCCGACGATTTGCCCACGAAGTCTACTAGAGGCATAAGATAACAATGCAGTAAAAACTGAACAAGAAAACTGGGCGTACTCAACAGCTACCAAGCCTCTATCTACATGCTCAAAAGGGGAAAACCAATTAAAGGTATGCAACCATTAGCACATGAAGTGCACAATCGACCCAATCGAGCTGACTGCCACATCTGGTCCAGTCAAGCCTACGCCCACCTACAACCACCTCCCACTACCGGGCAGGAATTACGTAGGGTGTCCATACGGACTAACTCGCTCTCGAATAGTGGCACATGCAGGCTATAGTCGAAACCCACACTCTCTCTCAGAACGGATAGACTCAAGATCCTCAATCTCTCGCACAACGGTCGAAAAACTCACAACGACCTCGGAACCACCGTTAACCCTAAACGGTTCCCAACAACACTAGCACTGGTCTAAACACAGCTACTAGACTCCACTCAGCCCCCAGGCACGAGTGCAACAATAAAAGTACCTACCTGAATAAACCCAATCAAATGAACCGGTATAAAACCCGATACTGCCTGCTCTGTCATCAATCTCACGAACTCAGTATCTCAAGAACTCAGTAGCGGAATCTGCACACATGGCTCGAATCTGCGGGATCGTCACACTTGGCTCACATCCCAAAATAAGTATCAGACAAGCACACATGGCTCGGTCATAGGCCTACCTCCGGAGTGGCACTCGAGGGGAGCGACCCACACGAGTAAAGTATCACTGTCACAGATATCATAAGCATCATAATATAGCAGGACTGGATCACGACTCTGATCAAAGTGAAAAAACCCATGCACTAAAGGGAAACCCGATCTCCAAACTGATACAAGGGTAAACAATAAGTGGGAAACTCCATCCACTAAAGGGAAACCCGATACCCAATCTGATGCACAAGGACATATCCGGTCAACCGCCCGATATCCGCGGTCGCCGCAACACCCACAACCCACAATCAAATCCAACCTGCCCCAGACTCGAAGTCTCGACTACACTATCCCAAACCCCTGCTCAACTCGAGCAACAAGAAACGCCTGACTAACGAATAAGGAGAAAAGAAGCAAACATGGTTTCTCCTAAGTCAAGTTCCAACATGATAGTGTAGCGATAAAAAAAATGGTCTATCTAGATGTCCATACAAGCATGCATTTGTCCTCAAGGAAGATACAAGATAATAACAAATAGCAGCTCCATAGAAGTATAAGCTCATGCCAGAATCACTAATGAACTACACATGTCCATAATCCAAGATCCATAATCCATAATAGCTCCTCAGAGTAATATCCGCATATAGCTACATCATCCTGTCCCCTTGAATGATCAGTCCTCACGAAAGGCTATGTGCTAACATGGCATGCTAATAAATCGTTACTATAATATATCAATTCCGCCTAAATATGCCAAAGGGTAATCGAGCATGAACTCTATCTCATCTAGTATAACATGAACATAGCTATCTAGAATGCTAGATCTCAAATCCTCTAAAGCATGTACAATAATCAAGTAAGCATTAATCCACATGATCTAGGCCACTTTCCACGCTTACATCTCAATTCTATTAGTTGTACCTTAATTATGCATGCTATAAGTCACAGATAGTAACAATCCCTTAGGTAAGCTTTCCCTAATCACCAACATGGATATCCGAATCATGCAAGTCCTCATAATATATAACATGAATATTAATCTTGCAATTCTCTTAGACAATCAACATTACTAAGCTTACCTCTCAATCACAAATAATGTACCCTAAACATGCATGCATTCTATCAGATAGAATTAGAGAACCGTCCACAGGTTCTGGGGACAAGGCAACCCACTTGAAACGCTTTCCGCAGGCAAAGCCGAAGTCGGTGAAGTGCGTAGTCACACGCTATCAAAATCCGCCGAAACTGCACCCTCAGTACACGGTCGCGCAAGCCTCTGCTCAACAAACAACACAACCACCAGCAACACGATCAATACCCCACAACACCCAAACAGCACATGCTATTTTTACCAACCAGCACAAAGAAGGGAATTTTTCACCTGTGTGCAGTCCTCCAAAAATCCCAGAAAAATCACCACTGTGATCCTCGCGACGAGTAGATGCGAATTGAGTATTTATACACCTTATTCCGATAGCTGTAGGCCAAGATATAAATAAAACATCGCCGTAAGCCAAAACCTTCACAAACGCAAGCTTGTAGAAAAATAGTCCCCAAAGAAGCTTAATTATCACCTTCGAATAGTCCTCCAAAAATTCCAATAAAAATACAAGCGCGTTCCCCTCGAAGTGTAGATGTCGATCGAGTCCTCGTACGTTGAAATCCGATACCCGAGTCTAGAGATAAAAATCTGACAAGCCTCCGCTGTCTAGAAAACCACCAGCAGAAAAGGGGTTCAAAGATGCCTCATAAACCGTGCCAAGAACTCAAAATGAGGCGAAGTGATCAACACGGAAATCGAAGGCGTACCTCTCGTGAACGCGCTGCCATAAAAATCAGCTCAAAAGTCCAACGGGGTAGCTCAGGGGGTCTCGCGCACTGAAATGCAACGGTAGAAGCCAAAATCCAAGAAGCGTCGAAGTGCGCCGCGTCGCAGAAAACGCCGATGCCGCGGCCTCCAAAAATCCAGGAATCCATCGAATGGTGGAGGAGAGGGAGAGGAACAACTTCCCTTAAGGCCTCAACCCAAGAAGAGCTTGGAAAAGCCCTCAAAAAGAAGCCCAAAGGGGCTATTTATAGCCCAAGCCCAACATACAAGAGGATCCCGATTAGGGCGCCGGATTCGGGCGCCCGAATCCGGCCCGAACCCGTTACTGTGCGCGCCCGAATCTCTCTCGGTGCGCCACGTCACCCGTTCAGCGCCCCGCGCGTCCGGCGCACGCCCGCCCGCCAATCGCTGCGCGCCGCGTGGCAGCGCGGTCCACGGCGGGGACCGTTGGTCGCGGTTCACGGCGGCCCAGCCGGGTCGCTGCGCCCGCCAATGAGCAGGCGACACGTGGCCTGGCGGGGTCCACCGTGCGCCATGCCCGCGCCGCTTTCGCGCATGTGTTGACCGACCACTCCCCGCGCGCCACGTGTCCAAGCCGAAATCCGCTGGTCCCGGTGCACGCCCAAATCCGTGGACTAGCCTGCCCGTCGCCATGCAATCGCCTGCCCGCGCCCGTGCTGCCGCGCTCCGCCACCTGCCCGCGCCGCCGGTGCTGCCCTAGCTTGCCAGAATAGTAACAAAGTGCCTCGAAATCCGTGTTTTGGCATCCGGGCTCTGAAAAATACAAGTAAATAGTCGATTTTCATCATTTTCGCGCGCTGAGTCCAAATCCGATATCCGTTTTGCCAAATTCCACTTATAAAATTTGTCGAAGGGATCCGGACAGGTAAACTTAATCCAAATTTCGTGCTGGGTCCAACCTGGAGGCCCGATTTGCGCACAAACACCTCCATCACACCCAAATAAGGCTCCAAAAGTCGCCGATCACACTTCAAAAGCTCTGCGGAGATCCGGGTCATCACAACTACGACTCAACCTTTTCCATACGCTCCGAATAGATCTTCTCCGCTCGCTCCACAATGCGCCTCGAATCCACGATTTGCGTCCAATGCCGAATCCACAACGTCCTACCGAATCCACGGTCTTCACCAATATAGCACGTATCGATCACACGAACGCGCCTCGCTCCAAATCCACGAAAGCGGTAGCACCTTGAATCCACATGGCCACACGAATCCACGCACCGATTGTCCTCTCGGAAATCGTTGTTTTGTTTATTGGAGGTGATAATCGAATACTTAGATCATATAGATAGATAAGGAAAACACCTTCTAAGTATTCATCGATTTGATTCTTCAAAAGAAAAGATTGAAAAACCTCGAATCAAATCGATAAATATAGAAAGAAAACCTAGAAATAAATCGGTGTTTACCTTTTCTTCTCTATACGTGGATTACCTTTGATTCCTCTTTCAAATAATAGAAATTATTAGGAATAATTAGGAATACTTAGGAATACTTAGGAATACCCTAAAAGATGATATTATGGTCTATTTATAAGTTAGAAACCTTTTGGAAAGAGATAAAAATAAAAAGCTGACTTAACAGAATTTTTTCCGCACGGCGGTCCGGACTGGATTTTGGCTGATCCGGACTGTCGTCTTTTTTTAGAGAATTTCCTGAAAAAATAGTTCGGGGTCCGGACTAGATTTGGCCTGATCCGGATTGTTCATGCGATTGAACAAAAAACAGAGTTCGGGGTCCGGACTGAAGTGGGGATGATACGGACTATAATTCCGCATGAACTTAACCTTGTTCGGGGTCCGGACTGGATGTGGTTGGTCCGGATCCTGAACATGTAAAATGTCCAGTTCTTGATTTTTATGCAACGAAAATTCATCCAAGTGTTTCTAAACTACAAGAATGTATTCGGATCATCAAAAATATTTAGTTAAACATATATGATCCTTTTGAATCCATTCTTCTTGAGATTGATGTATGTGATCCACAATACTTCAACTTCAATCTTCAAGACTCAAAACACTTCACGAAATACGCCAATACAAAAATCCTTAACACAAATGTAAATAGGACATCAAACGGTAACCCGAAACATCCGATCCATCCTTACCATCCATTAGTACGTAGACCTAAGGTGTCACGCTCCCGGGTGTAAACCAGAACCCGGGACCGTCTACAGATTTGCCGTGCACACGGTATTTCCCGCGTATACGAAGTGCCAGTAACCTGCTCAGATATAAGAGATAACAATAAAGAGCATAAAACAGAGCTGAACTAAAAACTAATACATCTCAGACTGAAGCTGAAAATAAAATACAGTACATATGTAAAAATAATACATTTGTCTCTCCCAGCTCACCAAAAAAAGATACAAACAGCTGGCTAAAGCCAGACCCAAAAGTAAAGTACAACCGTCTGAGGAAAAAGGGTACACCAACAGTCCAGCTAACTCGCTCATCCTACCTCGAGATCTATCTACTCAGCCGTCCTCTCTCCTCGACCCGCCGCTGAAAACCCAACCACTGTGATGACCCAGATCTTCATTGGGGGTTTATGGCTTGGTCAGTAGCTTCTGGAGGACTATCTTATGCTATGGGAGTGTTTGGGTGTGTATCGGACTCAAGAAATGGATTCAGTGTGTTGATTGGACCCCGAGTGTATTCGGATACCCCCGTCGAATTTTGGGAGGAGCTTTGGGCAAAACGGAGACCGTATTTGGATTCAGCACGGAAAAACGATGAAAAATGGCTATTTACTTGTATTTTTCTGAATTCGAACGCCCAAAAACGGAGACCCGAAAGTTTCTGGTGCTTTTTGGTGCATGGGGGAGCTGTGGACCGGCCGGAGGGACACGTGGCAGTCGCGGATTGGCCGGCGCACGCGTCCCCGTCCACGGAGTGGAGCGCTGGTGCAGTGGACCAGACGGGAAGCCACGCGGCGGCTCCGGATTGGCGGGCGCAGGGCGCTCGGTTCACGGGTGAGCGCGCGGGGGTACGGTGGACCGGAGCGGGGACACGTGGCAGGACCTCATTGGTTCGGTGCAGTGGTCGCGGCGCACGCAGGGGTGCGCGGGCAGGCCGGGCAGGTGCGCGGGCAGGCGTGGGGGTGCAGGCTGGTGGTGTGCCACGTGGCAGTTTTCTATTGGTTGAGATGTGGGCACGTGGCAGTCTGTGGTTCGTCGGGTGCACGGAGTGTGTACACCGGGTGCAGCGAGCGCGGGGCCTTGACTCGTGGCGCGCGGGGATTGGGCGCGTCACTGTGCGCGTATGGCGGGGCAGGTGGCTTGGCAGGCGACGGTTGGCAGGGTGGCGGCTGGCGTGGCGGCCACGGCGCCGACGTGGCGCACGCGTGCGCCACGTGGCGGCCTGTCACGCCCCGGGGGTTCAACGCGCGGAAGAAGAGCCACCGCTGGCTCTCAAATTTGCGTGTATATTTTTTTTTTTTGAAACCGATCTCCCCCGGCTCGTGCCCAGACCCGCCGCATATACAAATTCACTCTACAAACGGGCAGAGTCTCCTTTGTATATGCACGGCGTCCTGACTACAAAGTCCATAATATCATACCTTTAACCACACTAGTTCAATCATCAAATACACACAGCCATTTCTATAAGCACTAAAGAGGCCGACTATTTTTTTGAAAGGATAAAACCGCAGGGTTTGAAAGCGGTGCCCACACGACACCCTAGTTTTACAAAGCCATTTCGAAATCTATAAATCCACAGGGTTTTGAAAACGGTGCCCACTCGACACCAGTATTTTTCAAATCCTTTTCGCAATGTTTTCTATCCTTTTCTTTTAGTTTGAAAACGGCCAATTATCCGATAGTAACTAAACATGCATCCACAGTGTACTATAATAAACCCAACATCCAAAACAACCTCACAGAAGTATCACACCCACATAGCTATAAACATATAATGAAATGAGCCGAAGAAGAACTAACCATAGTCTGCAGCCTCGAAGGGCCGACAGACCTCATATCGTGGCCTCACCGTCGCCCTAGCTCTCACCCCTGTCTGAACCTGTCACAGAGTGGGGAGTCAGCGACACAAGATACAAAGTATGAAAAGCATGAAGGCTATAACTAAAGCAAACTGTAAGAAAGTGTAGTAACCGCCGGTTTAAAATAATTGCTAGGGTCCACTTTTGGTTTTGTTTATTTTCAATTAGACTCGGAGGGTGATCGAATAATTTCTTGTTTCCGGACAGACCGTCGGGGCCCGCGGGTATTTTTAGTTAATAGGACTCGCGAAACGGAGAACGGCGGCGAAATCGGTTTTGAATTCCGACGCCGGAATCTCCCGGAATAAATTCCGGAAGTTGGCTAACGATTCAGGCAACCAGCACGGTTTTTGAGGCGGACCGGACCCCGATTCGTACCCGTGTTAATTACCCGCGTTTGATTTAAATTTGGTTAATTCCCGCTTCCTAACCGCCCCCAACTTCCCACCACTTCCCACTACTTCCCCCAACTTCCCACTACTTCCCCCAACTTCCCACCACTTCCCCACTAACCGCCCCAACTTCCCACTACTTCCCCCAACTTCCCACCACTTCCCCACTAACCGCCCCAACTTCCCACTACTTCCCCCAACTTCCCACCACTTCCCCACTAACCGCCCCAACTTCCCACTACTTCCCCCAACTACCGGCCACTCCCCACAACTCCCCACAACTCCCCTTAACCCCCCTACGTACGAAACCCCAAAGGAACGGAAAAAGGAAACACAATTTCCCCAAACTTCCAGTTTCCCAACCGAGCGTACCCTTTTCCCAATCGATCGAGAGGAGAAGCAAGGCGGAGCGGGTGAGGAGAAGGAAGAACGCCGGCATACCCTTCACCCAAGAACAGGACGATCACCCCCTAGATCAACCCTAGCCAACGAAATCGAGATTCGTGTAGGCCCGGGCGGGTACCCGAGACACGAGAGAACCTAACATCGGTCAGGAGCGCGACAACAAGGTGGGTTGTTGCTTTCAGTCCTTGCTTTTAATTCTACTAAATTGGGTGGGTTCAATCTTGTGCATACTTGGGGTTAAAGATCGAAGGGTGATAGGCACTACTTGTTTGACTGTGCTAACGTTTAGAACAAAGAGAAAAAGAAAATATAGAAAAAGAAGGGATGTTCTAAACTTTATATGGACCTTGTGCTTGGATTGAAACAGTGTGGGTTTTTCTCCCGAGGTTTAGTAATGTTAGTGTTCCGGGGAGGATATTGAATATTATGTTAACCTGTACTAACACTGATGGCTCTATGGTTTACTATATTACCCCGTGTTTTGTTACTATGCTCGAGTGCGACACGCGCATCCGGGGTTTGGCCACCGCAAAGGGTGCTCTTTTCCGGAAAGGCGGTCTTTGACCCGTGTTTACCCACGAGGTGACGTAGTGGGGCCCCCGTAGGTGTGGGGTTTGAGGCACGAAGGTGCGAGCAGTGGGACCTGACGAAGGGATTGGATCCCGATGGGGTCAGGTGTGGGACCGCCGGGATTGGATCCCGACGCGGTCAGGTGTACCCACGAGGTGACGTAGTGGGGCCCCCGTAGGTGTGGGGTTTGAGGCACGAAGGTGCGAGCAGTGGGACCTGACGAAGGGATTGGATCCCGATGGGGTCAGGTGTGGGACCGCCGGGATTGGATCCCGACGCGGTCAGGTGTTACAGGGGTAAAGGTGATAAAAGTGTTACAGGTGATACAGGTGTTACCCGTTTGAGAGAAGTGGATTGCCCCAGCCAGTCTCACTTTATGGTTTGGTACTACTTTACTGCTTAGTACTGTTTTTATGATAGTGTCACTGACTACCCACTCTGTGACAGGTACCTCCAGGGGGTAGAGGTAGGCGACGGTGAGGCCGAGGTGGTAGCAGTCGGGCTGAGGGGCCCTAGTATGCTGTTTTTATTTATTCTCTCTCTGCATTGCATTTCATTCGGAACTGTAAGTTATTGTGTGGTTCTCGATACCCTGGTGGGGTCGTGTGGATGTTGAGTACTTTCTTTTCCTTTATTATTCCCGGTTGGCCGTTTTCTAAACAAATCAACCGGAAAGCAAAAGAAAAAGGACTTCGTAAACTGGTTTCAAAACCTAAGGCCGTGTGGGCCTGTTTTCAAAACAGTGAGTTTATACTTTCAACTTGACTGGCCACGGGTATTGTTTAGTCTTCATGCACCATGCTACATTGAACTGTTGTGATTAATTGGAAGTGATTGCTTGTGTTTGACGGGTGTAATAGCCGCGACGCCGTGCATATACAGAGGAGACTCTGCCCGACTTTCGAGTGAATCTGTATATGTGGCGGGTCTGGGCACGCGCCGGGGAAGGAGGTTTTAAAGAAAAAAAAAAAAAAAAAAAATTTTTGTACGCACCTCACGCTTACCTTTGTGTACCGTTTCCGCTATAAATAAATAAAACCCCCGGGGCGTGACAGATTAAGATGGTATCAGAGACTTCGCTTTAATCACAACAGTGGCGGCCCAACATCCACCGAGACATCACACTTAACTACAAATAAATGAAATATGCAGGGTTTAAGAATTAGGACGTGAGAGATCGGGGAGGGGATTTGTAGATAACGTTTTCCTTTCCTCCTCGATATTACGGTGGTTCTTTCTAGTAGAGTTGAGTGCTAAGTCTGGGTGGTGTGTCTGCACAGACAATGGTCCGAACCAGAGCATCGGCAGAGGATGTAGGGGCGGATGCGACGACACCAGCGGCTGCAGAAAACCAACTACTGCGGCAACTACTGTCGGACATGGACCGTGCGGCAGAGGCGAACCGCTTACTACGCAACCAGCTGCGCGACGTGGCTAGGCACCTGCTAGACCTTGCGGATCACGTGAGTATACTGACCCGAGAGCTTGAGAGTGTCGACCACGCGCAGCACGGCACCGGTGGGGGTAACCCTCGAGGGATACCACCAACTGGCGTTTCCACCTTTCAGGGAGCGGTTAGCATGGCCGTGCGCGCGGAACTAGAGCGTACACGACGGGCACACCCCTACCCCGGCCCGACAGGAGGCCCGTACCCGAGCGGCAAAGCAACCAAACGTCAGAAGAAAGGGCCGAATGTCGGGCAGGCGACGGGGGAGGGACCGGAACCACCAAAGCCCTGCGTCATTTGTGGTGGTGCGCATCCAATGATGAATTGCCCTTGGCGGAACGGACATTGCTTCCGGTGTGGCAGGCCGGGCCACACGCGTTACGATTGCCCCCGGAAGCCGGCCGTCACCAGACCCCCGGCTCCGAGACCGGACGACCTACGCCTGACGGACTCTTCGGGTACCGAGTCCCCATCCCGCCTCGCCGAACGAGACTGGCCCACAGGTTGTGAACGGATCTCCCCAGCTGCCCCGGGAAGCAGTGATGAGGAATCCCAGAACAGGGGATAGCAGGCAGTGATCGGATGTCGGATCTGGGTTAGGATGGTCTTTATGGGTAGTTTACTTCTCTTTTCCGTTATAACCACTAGGAATAGTAGAGTGAGCCCTTTGTTGGACATGTCGAATGGTCACCTAATGGATATGCATGCTTAACTAGATCATTGTGAGCCTATCATGTGGAAAACATTATAATGGAAATCTGACATGTTGGAACTCTTACATGCTTCATGGACGTTGTTCTAGCGTTTAACCTTGCTTAAGGGGGTGGGGATGTACCGTCATAGTGCGATTTTGTGAGACGTCTTGTGGGAAAACATCATTTGAGGATTTTAGGACAGGCATAGGTGGTTGATTCAAGTGAGGGTGATTAGCAGATTATGGACACGTGCAGTTAGATTGTGATTTGGTATGATTACTTGACACACATGTTGAACCCCTATATGGCGCTCCCCTTCTTTCTTCCATAAGGAGATAGGTTTGACTTCAGGGATATCTAGTTAGACCACTTCTAATCGCTACCCTATATGTGTTGGAACTGACTTAGGGGAATCCTATTGTCTCTTCTTCCCCTACTCCTTCGACGGATGGCTATATGTCGCTCGGGTTTGAGCAGGGATTGGCAAAGTGTAGTTAGGGCTTGGGTGTTCGCCTTTGGGGCATTGCGGCTGTCGTGGATAGCAGGCGGACTCGTACTTATAGCTCGTAAGAGACAAGATCTCACGGGATCGGGGAGGAGATTTTCCAGCGGAAGGCGACGGCACCCTACGATTTCGCGGACGGATCTGCATGCCGGATACCCCGGATTTGAAGAAGGAAATTCTATACGAGGCACACAGCGCCCCTTATGCAGCGCATCCAGGAGGCACAAAGATGTACAGGGACCTCAAGCAGACCTTATGGTGGCCCAAGATGAAGAGGGATGTAACTCAATTTGTAACTCATTGCCTGGTGTGTCAACAAATAAAGGCGGAACATCAACGACCGGCTGGAAAGTTACAACCCTTACCGATACCGGAGTGGAAATGGGACCATATCACCATGGATTTTGTTACCGGATTTCCACGCTCACAACAAGGACATGACACGATAGGGGTTGTGGTAGACCGGCTAACTAAGTCAGCGCACTTACTGCCGATTCACACAACTTGGACCAGGGAGCGGTTAGCCCAGGTCTATCTCAGCGAGATTGTGAGACTGCATGGAGTACCGGCATCGATCACATCAGACAGAGACACGCGTTTTGGTCTCAAAATTTTGGCAGAGTCTGCAACAAGCCCTGGGGACCAAACTGCACTTCAGCACAGCCTTCCACCCTCAGACGGACGGGCAGTCGGAGCGAGTGATACAGACGCTAGAGGACCTGCTTCGGGCCTGTGTACTTGATTGGGGAATCGGTTGGGAGCGTTATCTGCCACTTGTAGAATTTGCTTACAACAATAGTTACCAGGCCAGTATTCAGATGGCACCCTACGAAGCTTTATACGGGAGACGCTGCCGATCCCCGATCTGTTGGGACGACTTGGGAGAACGGAAACTTTTGGGACCCGAGTTGGTGGAGGAAACAGAAGAAAAGGTGCGCCTCATCAGACAGCGTTTACTAACCGCCCAAAGTCGACAAAAGAGCTATGCGGATCGGAAACGACCGCGATTTAGAGTTCCAGGTGGGGGAACACGTGTTTTTGCGGGTCTTGCCGTCGAGGGGAATCAAGCGATTTGGGTTAAAAGGCAAACTGAGCCCGCGGTTTGTGGGGCCATTCGAGATCCTGGAACGAATTGGATTGGCCCAGTGGCTTATCGCCTTGCCCTACCAGCAAACCTCGATCGGATTTACGACGTGTTCCACGTTTCGATGCTTAAGAAATACCTTCCCGACCCGTCGCATGTCCTGGACGTCTCGACGCTCGAACTAAAGGAGGACCTAAGCTTCGAGGAAACCCCGGTGCGGATCCTAGCAAGAGAAAGCAAGGCACTTCGAAACCGAGTCATTCCCTACGTGAAAGTGCTCTGGAACAACCACGAGGAGCGGGAGGCGACGTGGGAGCTGGAATCGAAGATGGGGGAGGGCTACCCCCATCTCTTTACCGAGAACCAGGAATGAGTTTCGAGGACGAAACTCGTTTTAAGAGGTGAGTGATGTAGTAACCGCCGGTTTAAAATAATTGCTAGGGTCCACTTTTGGTTTTGTTTATTTTCAATTAGACTCGGAGGGTGATCGAATAATTTCTTGTTTCCGGACAGACCGTCGGGGCCCGCGGGTATTTTTAGTTAATAGGACTCGCGAAACGGAGAACGGCGGCGAAATCGGTTTTGAATTCCGACGCCGGAATCTCCCGGAATAAATTCCGGAAGTTGGCTAACGATTCAGGCAACCAGCACGGTTTTTGAGGCGGACCGGACCCCGATTCGTACCCGTGTTAATTACCCGCGTTTGATTTAAATTTGGTTAATTCCCGCTTCCTAACCGCCCCCAACTTCCCACCACTTCCCACTACTTCCCCCAACTTCCCACTACTTCCCCCAACTTCCCACCACTTCCCCACTAACCGCCCCAACTTCCCACTACTTCCCCCAACTTCCCACCACTTCCCCACTAACCGCCCCAACTTCCCACTACTTCCCCCAACTTCCCACCACTTCCCCACTAACCGCCCCAACTTCCCACTACTTCCCCCAACTACCGGCCACTCCCCACAACTCCCCACAACTCCCCTTAACCCCCCTACGTACGAAACCCCAAAGGAACGGAAAAAGGAAACACAATTTCCCCAAACTTCCAGTTTCCCAACCGAGCGTACCCTTTTCCCAATCGATCGAGAGGAGAAGCAAGGCGGAGCGGGTGAGGAGAAGGAAGAACGCCGGCATACCCTTCACCCAAGAACAGGACGATCACCCCCTAGATCAACCCTAGCCAACGAAATCGAGATTCGTGTAGGCCCGGGCGGGTACCCGAGACACGAGAGAACCTAACATCGGTCAGGAGCGCGACAACAAGGTGGGTTGTTGCTTTCAGTCCTTGCTTTTAATTCTACTAAATTGGGTGGGTTCAATCTTGTGCATACTTGGGGTTAAAGATCGAAGGGTGATAGGCACTACTTGTTTGACTGTGCTAACGTTTAGAACAAAGAGAAAAAGAAAATATAGAAAAAGAAGGGATGTTCTAAACTTTATATGGACCTTGTGCTTGGATTGAAACAGTGTGGGTTTTTCTCCCGAGGTTTAGTAATGTTAGTGTTCCGGGGAGGATATTGAATATTATGTTAACCTGTACTAACACTGATGGCTCTATGGTTTACTATATTACCCCGTGTTTTGTTACTATGCTCGAGTGCGACACGCGCATCCGCGGTTTGGCCACCGCAAAGGGTGCTCTTTTCCGGAAAGGCGGTCTTTGACCCGTGTTTACCCACGAGGTGACGTAGTGGGGCCCCCGTAGGTGTGGGGTTTGAGGCACGAAGGTGCGAGCAGTGGGACCTGACGAAGGGATTGGATCCCGATGGGGTCAGGTGTGGGACCGCCGGGATTGGATCCCGACGCGGTCAGGTGTACCCACGAGGTGACGTAGTGGGGCCCCCGTAGGTGTGGGGTTTGAGGCACGAAGGTGCGAGCAGTGGGACCTGACGAAGGGATTGGATCCCGATGGGGTCAGGTGTGGGACCGCCGGGATTGGATCCCGACGCGGTCAGGTGTTACAGGGGTAAAGGTGATAAAAGTGTTACAGGTGATACAGGTGTTACCCGTTTGAGAGAAGTGGATTGCCCCAGCCAGTCTCACTTTATGGTTTGGTACTACTTTACTGCTTAGTACTGTTTTTATGATAGTATCACTGACTACCCACTCTGTGACAGGTACCTCTAGGGGGTAGAGGTAGGCGACGGTGAGGCCGAGGTGGTAGCAGTCGGGCTGAGGGGCCCTAGTATGCTGTTTTTATTTATTCTCTCTCTGCATTGCATTTCATTCGGAACTGTAAGTTATTGTGTGGTTCTCGATACCCTGGTGGGGTCGTGTGGATGTTGAGTACTTTCTTTTCCTTTATTATTCCCGGTTGGCCGTTTTCTAAACAAATCAACCGGAAAGCAAAAGAAAAAGGACTTCGTAAACTGGTTTCAAAACCTAAGGCCGTGTGGGCCTGTTTTCAAAACAGTGAGTTTATACTTTCAACTTGACTGGCCACGGGTATTGTTTAGTCTTCATGCACCATGCTACATTGAACTGTTGTGATTAATTGGAAGTGATTGCTTGTGTTTGACGGGTGTAATAGCCGCGACGCCGTGCATATACAGAGGAGACTCTGCCCGACTTTCGAGTGAATCTGTATATGTGGCGGGTCTGGGCACGCGCCGGGGAAGGAGGTTTTAAAGAAAAAAAAAAAAAAAAAAAATTTTGTACGCACCTCACGCTTACCTTTGTGTACCGTTTCCGCTATAAATAAATAAAACCCCCGGGGCGTGACAGAAAGATCAGAGCAACCGCCCTCGTCACTGTGCAATCGACAGTAAAATGCAAAAAGGGCTAAACGTAAGGCAAACCACTGAAAACCAGAGTAACCGCCCTCCTCAATGTGCAACCAACAGTGAGAAACCCCGTGTAAAACAAACCGGGCACCTCCCCCGGCAACCACACCGAGCACCGATCTCGGAAACCCCACCGAGCACCTACCTCGGCCGCCGAGCACCTGCCTCGGCATCACCGCTCACACCCCCCACCCACGAGGGCCCCCATTACGTCACCGTCACGTGGGGTACACGGGTCAACGTACCACTTTTCCGGAAAAGCACACCCTTGCGGTGGCCAAACCGCCGGTGTGCGTGTAGCAAAACAAGAGCATCGACCGAGCACCAACCTCAGCCAACCAGACCGAGCACCTACCTCGGTAAACTGGACCGAGCACCTGCCTCGGTAACAACCCCGAACATGATGTATCATCGAGCACCACGACCCTCAGTCGCCATAAATATGATGATAATAAACACGTAAGCGTATACGGGGGTTAGCAATATTTTAACATGTCAAACCTTTGCTCTTACCAATTACCCTCGTTTCCCGACTCAAGAACCGTCGAGAGGGGAACCCACCTTGCTACGTCCGACTGTCACACTGATTACCGTCCTCATCGCTAGTACGCTCCAAACAACCCTACTGTTGTTCGGAGCGGGCGATCTGCCCGTCCAGTCTCTCACCGCGACGTTTATGAATCCGGAGGAACACGTCACCCCCACTACCCCTTACAAGATAAACATAACAATAAAGGAAACATGCACAAAGAGGTTCTAAGGGGTACCCACCTCGTGCGTGTCGTCCTGCGCTCGGCTCGTCCGTGTCCGCGCACCCGTCGTCAACGATGTACCGCACTCCTGGAGGAACAAGGATATGTCAAGACTAAGGGACTCGAAAACCCACACCAACCCCGGACCTCGTGCGGTGGGGTCCCCCGCACAGCACCAACCTATGCGGTGCGCCGTTCGTCTGCGGTACGCCCCAACGGCCCCAACCCGCTGTGGCGGCCCGACGGCGCGATCGCTGCGCAGCAAGCAGCCCGCGGGTGGCCCGCGCTGCGTGCTGCCGCGCGGCGCCCCGCCTGCATGCGGCCCGCGCGGCCCCTGCCCGCGCGGTGCCTGCATGCGGGCGGCGCCCGCGCTGCGCGCTGCCGCGCGGCGCATGCGGCCGCGCTGCATGCGCGCCTGCGCGCGGCCCCTGTGCCGCGCGGTGCCTGCATGCGGCCCGCGCGGCCCCTGCCGCGCGGTGCCTGCATGCGGGCGGCGCCCGCGCTGCGCGCTGCGCGCGCCCCGCCTGCATGCGGCCCGCGCGGCCCCCTGCCGCGCGGTGCCTGCATGCGGGCGGGCGCCCGCGCAGCGCGCTGCCGCGCGGCGCCCCGCCTGCATGCGGCCCGCGCGGCCCCCTGCCGCGCGGTGCCTGCATGCGGGCGGGCGCCCGCGCTGCGCGCTGCCGCGCGGCGCCCCGCGTGCATGCGGCCCGCGCGTCCCCCTGCCGCGCGGTGCCTGCATGCGGGCGGGCGCCCGTGCTGCGCGCTGCCGCGCGGCGCCCCGCCTGCATGCGGCCCGCGCGGCCCCCTGCCGCGCGGTGCCTGCATACGGGCGGGCGCCTGCGCAGCGCGCTGCCGCGCGGCGCCCCGCCCGCATGCGGCCCGCGCGGCCCCCTGCCGCGCGGTGCCTGCATGCGGGCGGCGCCCGCGCTGCGCTCTGCCGCGCGGCGCCCCGCCTGCATGCGGCCCGCGCGGCCCCTCCCCGCGCGGTGCCTGCATGCGGGCGGCGCCCGCGCGGCGCGCCTGCCGCGCGGCGCCCCGCCCGCAGGCGGCCCGCGCGGCGGCGGCGGCGATGGCGACGGCGGCCCCCGATTGCTCCCCAAAGCCGGAAAACGGCCCCTCCCCTTTACCGTGATCTCCGAAATCAAGAACTCCGAAAAGAATAAATCCGTACCTTGATTTGCGAGGAGAAAAGGGAGAAGAGGGATGTCCGCCCGTTCGATCCACCCACGTCCGAGTCCTCGGTTAACCCCCGATCTCTTTTCTTTCTTTCTTTTTGTCTCCACCTTGCCGTCGGCTACGAGAGGGAAAGCGGAAGAAGGGAGGAAAAGGAAAACCCTAAGTCCCTTCTTTTCTCCCAAATAAATATATCTCGAGCCGTGCGGATCCAACGCGGATCCCGGGGCACTTACAAGGGGGTCCAAACTTTGAAAAATTATTCTGGATGAACCGGGAGTCGGAATCCGGAACCGATCGCGTCCCCGTGCTCCGTTTCGCGAGCCCTACCGTCTAAAAATGTCCGCGAGCCCCGACGGACAGCCTGGAAAAACCCCAAAATCAGGCCCTAAGTCGAACCGTCAAAAGAAAAGGCGAACGGAAAGGTCAAAGGAAAGGCCGGGTCTTACACCACTCACCGCTAAAAACGAGTTTCGTCCTCGAAACTCAACTCACACCCGCGGCGAAGAGGTCCGGGTAGCACTCCCTCATCTTTGACTCTGGTTCCCAAGTTGCCTCACGTTCTTCCTGATTGCTCCAGAGCAGCTTCACGTAGGGAATTGTCCGGCTTCGTAACTTTTTGTCCTCTCGTGCTAGAATCCGCACCGGCACTTCCTCGAAACTCAGGTCCTCCTTAAGCTCAATTGCAGAGACGTCGAGCACTCGCGATGGATCGGGGAGATACTTCCGAAGCATGGACACGTGGAACACGTTATGGACTCGGTCAAGGTTCGGCGGTAGGGCGTGCATTCGATCCCCTATAATTTAAAATAATCCATCAAATACGGTAAAATAAATAGTTCTGCACGCTTTAAGATGCTTCCGGCTCGTCAAACGAAAAATTAGTCATCGCCACTGCGCTCAGAACGACGACGCCATTCCAATCGACTACCTGGATCGTCAGATTCGGACTCCAGACAGTCGATCGGCCGACGTTGGTTAGCGAGGGAAAAAAAAAATCAGGGGTTACTATTCACTTCACTATTCACTTAAGTCGCGGGTCCCACTAGTTTCCTTGCTAAGTTCAGGACGATCCGACCGTCGGATCGACAAACGGTCTATACCATTTTCACTCGATTCGTTGAGACGGTCGCACTGGCGACCTCAGATTTCCGAGATCAGACTCGGATCGGAAAGGCGGAAATTGTGCTTCGGCAACTGTGCCATCCGTACACCGGTACACACCACTAAGGTTAATTTTTTTCCTCGCACACATTCGCACCTGAAAACCACTCTTTACACTAACACAATATTCCCGAGTATTACATCACTCACACCTTAAAAGAAGTTTCGTCCTCGAAACTTGAAAACACCAGGAATCTCATAAATGGGGAAAGTGCCCAAACATGTCCGACTTGCGCTCCTCATGAACCACTCGTTTCTCTCTGGCACTAGGAGAGATTGCAGTTTCCCCGCCGGGCGCTGACGTTCGGCCTTTATTCGACGACCAACCCAATGTCGAGTCACGAGTTGTGCTACAACCCTTGTCAAATTAAGCCACCAAGAGTCCGCTTAGGGTCTTAACTTTCCCCTGCTACCTCACCACACTTCCAAGTCCGTTCCGTGATGCATCACCATAAACCCCAAAATTCTCACCGGTGCCGATAGTGTATACAGTGGTGCCCGCGTTAACCGAACCTTGCGTTCTTCGAAGCTCTCCTGACTTTTAGCCGTCCCAAAGAGCCCACCTCGCGATGCCCAAACTCACACCTTTGGAGTTTGGCCTACACTCTCTGGTCCCTGAGAGTCTGCAAGGTCACTCGTAAACGCTCCTCGCCCGTACGCGAGTTGATCCAAGAAGGGTCTGAACATTCCGTTCAACACACCCATGAACACCGCTGGGGCGTACAAATATCCACCCCCGAAGCAATGACACGCGAAGCGCCCTACATCTCTGGGCGAAACTCGGTGGTAACCTTGAACGGAGAGCCACCGGACTGATCTGCCCTAAGATTTCAGACTACCGACGGCTCAACCCGCTCGGCAACCTTACCGTTCCGTCCCTCTTGATCGAAACTAACCTGAGTAAGTCTGCTCCTCGGCTGGGAGTTCTCTGTTATGACGCCACCGGTTCGCAGACCCCCTCTGACGGTGCTGATCAGTCAGCAACCAAAGTCTCGCGATGCGTCGAGGTACTCCGGTCCTACCACCAAACCCGGACCGACGGGCCCTTAAATGCCCAAATTAACCCGACCACAAAGGGGGAACCCACACTAATACCCTCGTGAGACAACAGGATGTGTCAACCAAACCAGCCGGGTCACCGCCTACTAGCAGTCCTCCTTTGAAAACAACGAACCCACCCGTCACCAACACGGACCACCTCCACTCGTCACCAACACGGGCCACTCCCAACCGAGAGGACTCTGAGCTCTAGGTCCGCTAAGACAATGGCCTCCAGATACGGTAGACTACCCATCCAAAACCCATCGGGTCGGGAAAGGATAAGGAACGATAAAAGCGAGAATCACCATGTCATCAAACTACCTAGGTTTACTATGCGCACTCGAGGGATCACGCGTCACCCCATTAGTGAAAGGACCTAACTAACCCTCTTGCGCCGAACGTAAGAACTCAACTCAGCGCTACACCACCACAACCCCCCCTCAAAAGGAGCTAACCGGCACTATCCAGCGTCCAAAAAACTAAACACCCAAAGAAAAGTCGCCACTTACGCACACTCGTGCGAAACGAGGCATGGCCTCTCTAACCAAAGTTGATCCCAAACGAACAAGGTTTACTAGTCCCGGTGATCTCCTTTTTAACCTAAAGGGGCACCTTAAACCCTACCAGGAAGATTTCTACAACCGTCGCAATGTTCACAACAACAATTGAACGGTTGGTAACAGCCGTAGGGGAAGAGTCCTCATTCCCACGCATACCTTACCCAAGGTGCAAAAGATTCGGCCGACAATCCGTTGTACCCTAAACCGGAAGACCTAAAAGGTACAACCTTAGACAAGAGCCACCCCGGTTACCCATGTCCGACATGACGGCCGACACACTAACGACCACCGGCGGATTACCCTGCCACCAGTTACCATTACTAACGACGACCAGGCGTCGGCAGAGGAAGGGGTTTGGAAGACAAAAGCCGACACAACGATCTGCGGTGATAACAGCCGCACCGGGTGCATGAGCACCGTCGGCAGTCCCACCGTGTCCTGTGCCGGTTGCTTAATCTATCGCTTCCCAGCCACCTCCTCGAACCCGGTGGCAGCCGGCCTCGACCCCAACCTCCAAACCAACCCGACTACCCTAGCACAACACCCGAGTTAAACCGAGAAACAAAACTTAACAATCCCGCACTCTCGCATCTCTACGCACCTATAACCTGATCATTCCATTAGTTAGTAGCTAGTGGTAATGTGCTTCTGTGGATGTTGGGCGGCGACTACTGTGGTTAAAGTTGTTTTTCTCTGATACCATCTTAATCTGTCACGCCCCGGGGGTTCAACGCGCGGAAGAAGAGCCACCGCTGGCTCTCAAATTTGCGTGTATATTTTTTTTTTTTGAAACCGATCTCCCCCGGCTCGTGCCCAGACCCGCCGCATATACAAATTCACTCTACAAACGGGCAGAGTCTCCTTTGTATATGCACGGCGTCCTGACTACAAAGTCCATAATATCATACCTTTAACCACACTAGTTCAATCATCAAATACACACAGCCATTTCTATAAGCACTAAAGAGGCCGACTATTTTTTTGAAAGGATAAAACCGCAGGGTTTGAAAGCGGTGCCCACACGACACCCTAGTTTTACAAAGCCATTTCGAAATCCATAAATCCACAGGGTTTTGAAAACGGTGCCCACTCGACACCAGTATTTTTCAAATCCTTTTCGCAATGTTTTCTATCCTTTTCTTTTAGTTTGAAAACGGCCAATTATCCGATAGTAACTAAACATGCATCCACAGTGTACTATAATAAACCCAACATCCAAAACAACCTCACAGAAGTATCACACCCACATAGCTATAAACATATAATGAAATGAGCCGAAGAAGAACTAACCATAGTCTGCAGCCTCGAAGGGCCGACAGACCTCATATCGTGGCCTCACCGTCGCCCTAGCTCTCACCCCTGTCTGAACCTGTCACAGAGTGGGGAGTCAGCGACACAAGATACAAAGTATGAAAAGCATGAAGGCTATAACTAAAGCAAACTGTAAGAAAGATCAGAGCAACCGCCCTCGTCACTGTGCAATCGACAGTAAAATGCAAAAAGGGCTAAACGTAAGGCAAACCACTGAAAACCAGAGTAACCGCCCTCCTCAATGTGCAACCAACAGTGAGAAACCCCGTGTAAAACAAACCGGGCACCTCCCCCGGCAACCACACCGAGCACCGATCTCGGAAACCCCGCCGAGCACCTACCTCGGCCGCCGAGCACCTGCCTCGGCATCACCGCTCACACCCCCCACCCACGAGGGCCCCCATTACGTCACCGTCACGTGGGGTACACGGGTCAACGTACCACTTTTCCGGAAAAGCACACCCTTGCGGTGGCCAAACCGCCGGTGTGCGTGTAGCAAAACAAGAGCATCGACCGAGCACCAACCTCAGCCAACCAGACCGAGCACCTACCTCGGTAAACTGGACCGAGCACCTGCCTCGGTAACAACCCCGAACATGATGTATCATCGAGCACCACGACCCTCAGTCGCCATAAATATGATGATAATAAACACGTAAGCGTATACGGGGGTTAGCAATATTTTAACATGTCAAACCTTTGCTCTTACCAATTACCCTCGTTTCCCGACTCAAGAACCGTCGAGAGGGGAACCCACCTTGCTACGTCCGACTGTCACACTGATTACCGTCCTCATCGCTAGTACGCTCCAAACAACCCTACTGTTGTTCGGAGCGGGCGATCTGCCCGTCCAGTCTCTCACCGCGACGTTTATGAATCCGGAGGAACACGTCACCCCCACTACCCCTTACAAGATAAACATAACAATAAAGGAAACATGCACAAAGAGGTTCTAAGGGGTACCCACCTCGTGCGTGTCGTCCTGCGCTCGGCTCGTCCGTGTCCGCGCACCCGTCGTCAACGATGTACCGCACTCCTGGAGGAACAAGGATATGTCAAGACTAAGGGACTCGAAAACCCACACCAACCCCGGACCTCGTGCGGTGGGGTCCCCCGCACAGCACCAACCTATGCGGTGCGCCGTTCGTCTGCGGTACGCCCCAACGGCCCCAACCCGCTGTGGCGGCCCGACGGCGCGATCGCTGCGCAGCAAGCAGCCCGCGGGTGGCCCGCGCTGCGTGCTGCCGCGCGGCGCCCCGCCTGCATGCGGCCCGCGCGGCCCCTGCCCGCGCGGTGCCTGCATGCGGGTGGCGCCCGCGCTGCGCGCTGCAGCGCGGCGCCCCGCCGGCATGCGGCCCGCGCGGCCCCTGCCCGCGCGGTGCCTGCATGCGGGCGGCGCCCGCGCTGCGCGCTGCCGCGCGGCGCCCCGCCTGCATGCGGCCCGCGCGGCCCCTGTCCGCGCGGTGCCTGCATGCGGGCGGCGCCCGCGCTGCGCGCTGCCGCGCGGCGCCCCGCCTGCATGCGGCCCGCGCGGCCCCCTGCCGCGCGGTGCCTGCATGCGGGCGGGCGCCCGCGCAGCGCGCTGCCGCGCGGCGCCCCGCCTGCATGCGGCCCGCGCAGCCCCCTGCCGCGCGGTGCCTGCATGCGGGCGGGCGCCCGCGCTGCGCGCTGCCGCGCGGTGCCTGCATGCGGGCGGCGCCCGCGCTGCGCTCTGCCGCGCGGCGCCCCGCCTGCATGCGGCCCGCGCGGCCCCTCCCCGCGCGGTGCCTGCATGCGGGCGGCGCCCGCGCGGCGCGCCTGCCGCGCGGCGCCCCGCCCGCAGGCGGCCCGCGCGGCGGCGGCGGCGATGGCGACGGCGGCCCCCGATTGCTCCCCAAAGCCGGAAAACGGCCCCTCCCCTTTACCGTGATCTCCGAAATCAAGAACTCCGAAAAGAATAAATCCGTACCTTGATTTGCGAGGAGAAAAGGGAGAAGAGGGATGTCCGCCCGTTCGATCCACCCACGTCCGAGTCCTCGGTTAACCCCCGATCTCTTTTCTTTCTTTCTTTTTGTCTCCACCTTGCCGTCGGCTACGAGAGGGAAAGCGGAAGAAGGGAGGAAAAGGAAAACCCTAAGTCCCTTCTTTTCTCCCAAATAAATATATCTCTAGCCGTGCGGATCCAACGCGGATCCCGGGGCACTTACAAGGGGGTCCAAACTTTGAAAAATTATTCTGGATGAACCGGGAGTCGGAATCCGGAACCGATCGCGTCCCCGTGCTCCGTTTCGCGAGCCCTACCGTCTAAAAATGTCCGCGAGCCCCGACGGACAGCCTGGAAAAACCCCAAAATCAGGCCCTAAGTCGAACCGTCAAAAGAAAAGGCGAACGGAAAGGTCAAAGGAAAGGCCGGGTCTTACACGGCCCGCCATTGGCGGGCGCCACCCACCCCGTTGACCAGGGTGGGCTACGCGGCATGACCGGAGTGGCTGGTTTGGCTGTCCGCTGTTCGGGGACACGTGGTGCCATCCGGTGGATTCGGGCGATGGATCGACGACCCGGATTGAAACACTGTGCGCACCCGAAACATTTCGAGCGCCCGAAAATCGGGACACAGAGGTAATTAATTGAATTGTTGGATTGGGCCTTTATATACCTCCTCCTCTCCCTCTTTCTTCCCCTTTTCCGAGCTTTAGAGAGGGAATGAGAGGGAGAGCTCTATATAAAATTTGTTTCCCTTGATGTTCTTGATCTCGTGGTGGATCCCCGGAATTTTTGGAGGCTCGGCAACGGCAATATCGATTTTACAGTTCGTCTCAGTTTTTCCCCCATTTAGGCCCATTACCGTCGCAGTTCAGTCAAAAATTCACTGTGGGAAAACCAGAAGGAATTTTCTAGAGATTTCTGTGACAGCGCGTTCCTAAGAGGTAAGGCTTCGATTTTTGTGTTGATCACTTCGCCCTGTTTCGCACTTTCAGCATGGTTCCCGAGGCATTTTTGACCCCCCTTTTTCTGTGATGGATTTTGGACAGCGGAGGCTTATCGATTTTATATCTTGGCCTAGGAGCATCGGATCAAGGCGTATAAAAACTCGATTTTGATCTACTCGTCGCGAGGAACACAGTGGTGATTTTTCTGGGATTTTTGGAGATTGATTTGAAGGTGATAATTAAGCTTTTTGTGGACTGTGTACCACAGGATTTTGGTTATGTGGCGTTGGGGCTTACCACCGTGTTTTATTTGTAACTTGATCTACAGGTATCGGATCGGAACGTACGAGTACTCGTTTCGATCGGCTCGACGCGACGATCGCAGTGGTTATTTTTATGGATTTTTCAGAGGACTGCAGAGAGGTGAAATTTAGCCATTTTTTGGACTGATTTTTGGACAGTAGGTATTTGTGCATTTTTGGGATTAATTGTGCGCCGTTTGGATTACCATGCAGTGTGCCGTGATTATCTATTGTGATGGCGTATTTGGGCTGTGCTTCGCGTGCTCTGCGATCGAGGTGGGTGGTTGTTGCATACCTCTACTTCTGACTTGCTCACTAAGTTTATTAGAGAAGCCCTCTATTGGACATATTGATTGATTACCATGCATGTTTGACTGATATAAATGTGAGCCTATCATTTGAGATTAATTTTGTGGATATAGCATGTTGGGAATATTATTGAGATAATATTATTGTGGAAACATGATTGCGGGGACATATTTAATAGTGATAATTAACATGCCATATTAGCACATAGATCTTATGAAAGTTGGTTAAATTGGCTAATTATGGGGACATGATGACATATATATGTGCGGATACCACTTTGGGATATATTATGGATCAGGGATTATTTACATGTGTAGTTGACTGATGATTTTAGCATGATGGGTATATCTATGTGGATTTATTATTTGTTACACATGTGAAACTGTTATTTGATATTCTCTCTTTTATCTTGCATGAGGACTTCTGCATGCTTGTATGGACATCTAGATAGGCCACTATTTATTGCTACACTATCATATTGGGATTTGACTTAGGAGAAACCATGATTGTTTCCTTTCTCCTTCTCATTTAGACTTTCGAGTCATGTTGCTCGGGTTCGAGCAGAGGTTTGGGATAGTGTAGCCGGGACCTTAGGGTCAGAGACAGGGTATACTTGATGTTGGATTTGTGGGTTATTGCGGCAACCGCGGACAGTAGGCGGTTGACCGGATATTGATTATTTTATCCGATTGTGGATTGTGGGGGATTGTGGTGACCACGGACATTAGGCGGTTAGCCAGATGTTGATTACTTTATCAGATTTTGGGTCTTGTGGGGAGTTGCGGCGACCGCGGACATTGGGCGGTTGACCAGATGTTTACTTATGCATCAGATTGGGTATCAGATTTCTCTAGTGGATGGTGTTTCCCACTTATTGAGTACTATTGCATCAGATCGAGATTTTATTAGTGGACGGAGTTTCCCACTTTGATCATAGTCTTGATCCAGTCCTGCTATATTGAGATATGTGTGGCAGGATTACTTTACTCGTGTGGGTCGCTCCCCTTGAGTGCCACTCCGGAGTAGGCTTTAGACCGTGATAGGTACCGGTCCATCTGATTGGGATTTCGAGCCTTATGTGCTGGTCCCCTACTGAGTTCTTGAGTTCGACGGCAGAGCAGGCAGTACCAGTTTTACTGGTGGCTAGATTGGATTTATTTGGTCAGATACTGTTTCCTGATGCATTCATACAGTCATTTCTTTCGGTATTGCATTTAGAGGCATACTAGTGGTGGTTTCCCCTTTATTCAGCAGTTCTGTTTACAGCTTTACCACTTATTCCTTTTCTTGCCTCTGGTAGACTTAGTGGGTACGCCGGAGTTTGAGGCTTTACCCACAGGGGAAGGCTACTGGTTTACTAGTGGTTCTCACCCCCATTGTTGTTTCCCTCTTTTCTTCCTCCTGTTTTGCAGTCTTCTGCAGGAGTTGCTGATCTTTTGGTCGTTGTTCGAGGCGAGGGAGTCACGAGCTAGATCCTTACCGCCCGAGGAGTGTAGCTGTATCCCCTGGTTGGAGATTCCTTGTAGCTGTCAGCTGGTTTTTTTTGTTTACTTTGGAGAGGGATCTTTTGTATTTGGAGAGACTGATGTAGAGACTGTTGTACTATAGTTTTTATTTATCTCCCTTTTTTTTTAGTTGAGAGATGCTGTACACAGGATATTGTATGATGATTATCTGTATTTGAGGAGGTGGATATTGTACTTTATTTCATGTTGTATAGTGACTGGATTTTTTATTTTACAGCATTTTATTTCCGCTCTGATATTTGTGTAGCTATAGTACTATCTTTTGCAGGTTAGACGCTTCGCCTATGCGGGATTTTGCGTAGGTGGCGGATCTGTTGGCGAGCCCGGGTCGCAGTTTCGACCCCGGGGCGTGACAGATTAGGTTGGTATCAGAGCTTAGGGATAAGTCAGTTGGGACTGTAGAAACCCTAGGCTTGTGGTTGGACCCTAGGATGACTTCGTGAGAGTCGTGATTTGTAGCGAGAGTCCTGAATGAGTTTTATACCTCTCCCAAGTGATGGGATGGGTGATTGGCATGTTTATTCTCCTAAGCAATTATGTTGGCTGCAGACAACATAACGCGGTGGAACGGTTGACATGCTCTAGACTCTCGCCGGATTGGGTCGAGTTTTGTTTTGTGCTGTGGTGTAGTTGGTCGTGGTGAGCGGTGCCTCCCCGACGCGTTGTGCGGATTGGTGTGCACTCGTCGCAGCAGTGGAGCTTGAGCGGATTGTTTTGGGGCCGGATACCCAGATTGAGGTCGGAGAGCTCCGGGCCCCGATGGCAGGATTATTTGAGGTATATCAGCGGCAGAGTGAGCCGCTGGTCTGGGTGACACAGTTGTCGGAGCAGTGGGCAGCCCGACAGTGCTTTTCTCCTGAGACCACCTGGTTGCAGTATCCTCTGCGGTAGTGATTTCTGTGGCGCCGATGGAGCGAGTAGCCCCTCCGTGCCAATGTTTAGTGCCAAGGCACCGAGGCGGGTTGGATAGCTGACAGCTGATGAGCTGTGGGACATCATCGATCGATGGAGCTAGTTTTGGCAGATGAACCACCCCGATTCATGGAATTGAGTTGGAGCCTTTCGAGGCAGAATCGTGGTTGGTGGTGATGGAGTGATCAATTGAGATCCTCCCGTGCTAGAGAGTTTATGCAGTTGTTGAACTGCGCGCTCCAGGTTTCGAGGGACGAGGCGCATAGGATATGTGTGACTGGGAGTGGATTGCGCTAGGATACCTTTTAGTTTATTTAATCCCTCCGTTTTGAATTTTGGATGCCTCGATGGAGTAGGCATTGTGTGTGGAGCGTGGCGTTGCAGTTCCTTTGGATAGGGATCTGCCGCCAAAGGCGAGTTCTGGATAGAGATGCTTGGCGCTAGGTGTTGGAGGACTGATCAGCCGGCAGAGGCATTTTTGTTTTCCTTTCCCAGATGGTGGATATCCTTATGGACAGATTATGTAAAGCTTACCCAAGGGAATGTTGCCCTTTGTGATTGATAACATGCATATTTGGGGTACAATATTCGTGACTGAGGGGTGAGCTTAGTAAGGATAATTGTATAAGGAATTGTATGAATTACTTGTGTTTTGTCATATGACGGTTGCAATAATGGATTTTCTGAAATGTCAGAGGTCGGGTGGACCCCGTTGGCAGCATCAGCATCTTTATCAGAGTAGCGCAACGGTAGCGTGGATTTATTGTCTGCGGAGGACCTTATTCGTCGCCTCAGTGTGAGCAAAGGCAGAGATCGTGCTCTCTATGTGGATAGTCTTGATTTTCAGGTAGACTGAGCGACGACCACTTGCGTCAAGCGGATGAGTCTGTGCCGCCCGGTTAGAGGGCGCCACGATAGTGGATCGAGCATCGTAGGTGTGATTTCATCACAGCAGTCGGAGTTAGAGCATGTTGCATTCCTGCATGGACTAGAGGCAGATTTGTTACCACGTGCACTAGAGGTACAGGTTCCTGTTGGTGTAGTGCATGTGGAGGAGGCTTGTGGATCATGTCCAGTGCAGTTGAGACCTCGAGTGTTATTGGCAGACTTAATGGTATTTGGGTCAGTTCGGTGTTTGACCCAGTGCGTGGGATTGGTTGGCACAGTGCCACATGATGTTTGACTGCGGAGAGAGAAGGCTATGATCTTCGGCGAGGCAGACAATAGAGGCTTGTTCGTTGAGACAGTTAGAGCACACAGGTTGCAGCGACAATGCGAGAGGTGCCTACGACGGCACCGGGACTCAAGGATATTCCTCTTGTCGTGAGATCCCAGGTGTGATCCCACCTGAGCTGATGATGATGACGCCGATTAGGGACATTGAGATTGCGATTGACGTGGTCCTAGGAACCGCGCCAACCCCGATAGCACCTCATTGGACATCACCTATAGAGTTGAGAGAGCTGATGGCGTAGTCGCAGGATCTGATGGATCGAGGGTCTGTTCGACCTAGTGCCACCCCGTTGATACACGGTGGTGATGCCACACCGTTGATACACGGTGGTGATGCCACGTCGTTGACACACGACAGTGAGGGTTCTTGTGTGGGGTGACCGCAGGCAGGTTTGGGTATTATTTAGGACCTTTTGATGGAGTTATACTCCGGCAGTTGTTTGCTTAGGATGCATGTATCTTTTAGGAATCTTGTAGCTGTGTATTTTCGCCAAGATGGTATTCAGGACACGGTAGGGGCATTATGAATATAGTAAGGCCAGATGGAATGACTAATGCCCTGTCGCCTCTAAGATTTGAAGGATTGTGTGTTCCAGCCGCACTTGGAAGGATTATTGGCGTTATTCTCCCGGGATATTTTGATTTTACCCTCCCTCCCTATGCGATTTAGAGCTTGAGGAGCACTTGTAGGTGGTGTGACAAGGTCTGTGTAGAAAAAGCTATATGCCAAGTGGTGGTGGTACAAGTTTTAGCTTCGAAAACATATCTTCTTGGATTACTTATTCTAGCCATAAGGGGCAGCGGTGGAAATCTGGCCATAATGGATGCTATTCGAGACCGGCCGACACCGGCAGTTATTGTTGAGGTGAGGAGCTTTTGGACCGGATAGTGCCAGCAGAGCTTGACGAATAGGTGATGAGACTGATACCAGCGCCGATTTCAGCATCGTCGGTGATGGGAGATGGATTTGTGAGATGCAGTGATGCCTCCCACAGTGGCTATGAAGTTACAGTTGGATTATTGACGAGCATCCAGTATCACCCCGACAGGGCCACTGTGGTGGCGGATACCTAGAGCAGGAGAGTTATTTGGGGTTGAGTTTGATGATTTCGTAGCTGGCGCTGTGTGGGACCGTTGAGGTGACCAGGACTCGAGGTTGTGTCCCTGGAGGTTCCTTTTGATGGTAGACTGCGGTGGAGCAGTCCACTCGGATGGTCAGGATTGAGAGTGACCGAGTGAGGACCCCGGCTTGTTAAGACTTCTTCCCTTCTTGGATGATCGCGTGGGGGTGTTTTGGGTTGCACTGGTCGAGTGGGCACCAGGGTGTGTTGTTGATGTGTGCGTTACACTATTCTTCTCCCCTTTCACCCCAGCCTTTTGTTGGAGTCCCTGAGGTTTTTCCACGTCTCAGCACGGGGGTGATGTGCTTTTGGATCCCTCGCCCGTGATTGACTCGCTACATTTGAGAATTGTGAATGTTTGGAGTACGAGTGTAGTGACCCGACTCTTAGGGGTATTTTTGAACCCACATGTAATCGCTTAAGCCTTAAGCGAAATAAAATTATTTAATTTTCAAAAGTCGGCCGGAACAAGGTGTGTGTATTTTTCTGCGATAGAGCGCGAAAAACGATGACCGACGGTGCGATCGGATTCGAAATCCGATGTCGGGATCTCCCAGAACGGGATCCTTAGCGACGCGGTAATTAGTCACGCTTCGGAAACCGTGCAAAAATATCTTGCACCCATTAGAGATGAGGTGGGTTATCTCGTAGGGGATAATTAATTAATTAATTAATCAATTATCCGGTGACGGAAATTTAAATCCTCCTACGTACGAATAAAAGGGGGGAGTTTATCTCGCGGATTGGATAAGAGATAAAATCCAGATACTTAAATTTGGAAATTTATCTTTCCAAGATTATTTAATGAAGGGGATTAAATAATCGGTGACCGGGATTTGAAAATTGGAAATTTAAATAACCGATGATTTAAATCCAAGTGGGAATTTATCCCCCATGATTATTTAATGAAGGTGATTAAATAATCGGTGGCCAGGATTTAAAAGGGTGAAGATTTTATCTCGTAAGTCAGATATTTATTTGAGAAATAGAAACAGGATGTTTTGGGTTTTCCTAGTTACGCACGTGTAAGATAAAGCGGATATTAATTAAATAATTAAGTAATAGGGTTATCGGTAAGGACTAATCAATTAATAAATTAATTAATCGGAGTCAAAATATCCGAAAGGATTTTGACGGTGCGTATGCGTGAAATTGGATAAATAGATAATGAGATCTATTTATTCCCCCGTTTACCGAACGAAACCCTATTTTTAAAATACCGCCTCCTCAAACCCTCCTCTTTCGTGCGTACCGAAAACCCAACCGGTGAGGAAAAGGAAAGAAAAGAGAGAACGGAACCCTAACCGGAGGAAGGAGAAGGAAAAGAGAAGGAGCCGATCGTCCCAAACGCCGACCCGAAGGCAAGAAACACGACCGGACACCTTCCCGACGATCTCCGGTTAGTAGAACATTTTTTAGTAATTTTTCCGGATTTTTCCTGTCGCCTTTTCGTCAATTTCTTGAGTTTCTCCGCCGTCCCCGTTACCGTCGCCGTCGTCGTAATTGTGCTAGACGGACGGAACGGACGGCGGAGACGCGCGGTGCCGCTAGGGCATCGCGCGGGGAGGGGGAAAACAATCGCGGACGACCGGACGCCGCCGCAAGCGGCGACGGCGCCGCGCGGGTCACACCCGCGCGGGCGACGCGCGGACACCCCGCGGCCGCCGCGCGGGCGGCCCCGCGCAGGCGCCGCGCGGGGTGCCGCGCGGGCGCCGCGCGGTCACCCGTGCGGGGTGCCGCGCGGGCACCCGCGCGGGGTGCCGCGCGGGCGGCCCCGCCCGGGCGCCGCGCGGGCACCCGCGCGGGGTGCCGCGCGGGCGGACCGGGGTGCCGCGCGGGCGGCCCCGCGCGGGCACCCGCGCGGGGTGCCGCACGGGCGGCCCCGCGCGGGAGCCGCGCGGGCACCCGCGCGGGGTGCCGCACGGGCGGCCCCGCACGGGCGGCCCCGCGCGGGCGCCGCGCGGGGCACTATGCGGGCGCCGTCCGCGGAGCCACGCCGCGCGCGGCTCCGACGGACGGCGACGGCCGCTCAAGGCAAGGGTGTCCCGCCGGACAGCGGGACGGTGCCGGACTCTTCGTACATAATAGAGTGGGGTATTTCTGTTGCAATATGTTAGTATGTATTCTGATCTTAGTATCCGTGCGGACTCTTATCGGTCCAGGTGCGCAGCGAGAGAGTGCAAAGGGCTCGGGTGACCCGTCTTCTCTCCAACCAGGTGGGTAGGGTTGCTATAAGTGCAACAAGTGCAGTAAGTGCATTTATCGCCATTAAAGTACTCTTAAATTTACCTAACAAAGTAGATGGACAGTTTAACCTTTCGCTTAATGATGTTTTATCTAACAATTTAAGCGGCTGCGGTCGCGGTGCTCACCACACGCCAATCTTGGCAATCCGGTTTCGGATGCTGCACGTACACCGGCGGATCGGGCCACCGCATGGTGTACTTTTCCGGAAAAGTGGTCTTTTTGACCCGTGTGCCTCACAAAGGGGTGGGAGCCGTGAGGACCCCTTCACGGCAGCTATAGGGGCCGCACTAGCCCCGTGAAGAGGTTAAAAGCATCAAAAGGTGTTTGTGCACGAGGGGGGACTTTAGTCTCCCCGACAGGTACTCTGGGGTTGGTGCCCAGCTTAATTAATAAATAATCTGGGGTTGGTGCCCAGTTCAAAATATGCACAGGGGTTTAACGAAAGGTTACGGTGTACTCGGTGTATTCGGTTCGTTTTTCCTTCCTTGATACTATTAGACATCTACTTTGTTTGTCACTGACGTTACCCACTCCGTGACAGGTACTGCTACTAGGTGCGTCAGCCGGGGTGACGGTGGGGCTGCGTCGTGAGGACCGTAGTCGGACACTTGGTTATTATGATTATATCTCATTTCCTTTTTCGTATAAATACTTAATTTGCTTGTGGATGGCTTTAGTTGTGAACATGTATTAATTAGCTCTGTGGATGAGGTGTATTCTGATGTTTTAATTACGTTTAGTGGCGTTCCTTTTATGCGGCATGTTTTCATGATAAATTAAAGGATTGCGAAAATGTTTTTTCAAAACGAAGTGCCGTGTGGGCACGGGTTTTGCAAACGCTGGGTTTTATCCTTTCCAAACACTGACGCCGCTTTATAAACTTGCTTTAATTGATGATGAATGTCTGCGGTATGGTTGTTGGTTGGTGATTAATGTGTGATGAATTGTATGTTGTAAATGAGACGCCGTGCATATACAAAGGAGACTCTGTCCGTGGACAGAGTGAATTTGTGTATGTGGCGGTCTGGCACGCACCGGGGTTGAGGTTTATATCACCTTATTAAGAAAAAAAAAATAGACACGCAATTTTCCGCTTTAAATGACTCAAAAACCCCCGGGGGCGTGACAACGAGGGACGCCCGTTGCAAATTCTGGCTCGTGTGATGAGAGGATTGTGCAATCGGGCCATGCCGTACTGGTTATTGTTATTGTTGTTGAGGAGTAATCACGGGGAGTGAGTAGCGACTTGGGAGCTGGAGACGATGTTGACGGATGCCTGCCCTAGTTTTGAGACTTCCCTTTTAGCTGTTTTAGTTTCGAGGACGAAACTTTCGTTTAGTAGGGGAGGATGTGATGACCCGAATCTTCATTGGGGGTTTATGGCTTGGTCAGTAGCTTCTGGAGGACTATCTTATGCTATGGGAGTGTTTGGGTGTGTATCGGACTCAAGAAATGGACTCAGTGTGTTGATTGGACCCCGAGTGTATTCGGATACCCCCATCGAATTTTGGGAGGAGCTTTGGGCAAAACGGAGGCCGTATTTGGATTCAGCGCGGAAAAACAATGAAAAATGGCTATTTACTTGTATTTTTCTGAGTCCGGACGCCCAAAAACGGAGACCCGGAAGTTTCTAGTGCTTTTTGGTGCATGGGGGAGCCGTGGACCGGCCGGAGGGACACGTGGCAGCCGCGGATTAGCCGGCGCACGCGTCCCGGTCCACGAAGTGGAGCGCTGGTGCAGTGGACCAGACGGGAAGCCACGTGGCGGCTCCGGATTGGCAGGCGCAGGACGCTCGGTTCACGGGTGAGCGCGCGGGGGTACGGTGGATCGGAACGGGGACACGTGGCAGGACCTCATTGGTTCGGTGCAGTGGTCGCGGCGCACGCAGGGGTGTGCGGGCAGGCCGGGCAGGTGCGCGGGCAGGCGTAGGGGTGCAGGCTAGTGGTGTGCCATGTGGCAGTTTTCTATTGGTTGAGATGTGGGCACGTGGCAGTCTGTGGTTCGTCGGGTGCACGGAGTGTGTGCACCGGGTGCAGCGAGCGCGGGGCCTTGACTCGTGGCGCGCGGGGATTGGGCGCGTCACTGTGCGCGTACGGCGGGGCAGGTGGCATGGCAGGCGACGGTTGGCAGGGTGGCGGCTGGCATGGCGGCCACGGCGCCGACGTGGCGCACGCGTGCGCCACGTGGCGGCCCACCATTGGCGGGCGCCACCCACCCCGTTGACCAGGGCGAGCCACGCGGCATGACGGGAGTGGCTGGTTTGGCTGTCCGCTATTCGGGGACACATGGCTGGATTCGGGCGATGGATCGACGGCCCGGATTGAAACACTGTGCGCACCCGAAACATTTCGGGCGCCCGGAAATCGGGACACAGAGGTAATTAATTGAATTGTTGGATTGGGCCTTTATATACCTCCTCCTCTCCCTCTTTCTTCCCCTTTTTCGAGCTTTAGAGAGGGAATGAGAGGGAGAGCTCTATATAAAATTTGTTTCCCTTGATGTTCTTGATCTCGTGGTGGATCCTCGGAATTTTTGGAGGCTCGGCAACGGCGATATCGATTTTACAGTTTGTATCGGTTTTTCCCCCATTTCGGCCTATTACCGTCACAGTTCAGTCAAAAATTCACTGTGGGCAAACCAGGAGAAATTTTTGGGAGATTTCTGTGACAGCGCGTTCCTAAGAGGTAAGGCTTCGATTTTTGTGTTGATCACTTCACCCCGTTTCGCACTTTCAGCATGGTTCCCGAGGCATTTTTGACCCCCCTTTTACTGTGATGGATTTTGGACAGCGGAGGCTTATTGATTTTATATCTTGGCCTAGGAGCATCGGATCAAGGCGTATAAGGACTCAATTTTGATCTACTCGTCGCGAGGAACACAGTGGTGATTTTTCTGGGAACCCAATCTATCCACCAGTAAAAACTGGTACTGCCTGCTGCCGCCCTCATCATCGGGCAAATAAAGCCGCGCCGATGTGATAGCAAAACTCCTGCTGCCGCCCTCATCATCGGGCAAGTAAAGCCGCGCCGATGTGATGGCAAAACTCCTACTGCCGCCCTCATCATCGGGCAAGTAAAGCCGCGCCGATGTGATGGCAAAAGGTCCATAACTGTCTGACCCCCACGCTCCGGAGGGGAACTCGAGGGGAGCGACCCACACAAGGAAAATAACCATGTCACAAGTATCATAAAAGCAGGACTGGATCACAACTATACTCAAGTGGAACAAGTCCCTCCACTAAAGAACCTCGATCCCCAATCTGATGCATAAGTAACCATCCGGTCAACCGCCCAATATCCGCGGTCACCGCGATACCCACCTTCAACAATCAAGCCCAACAACCGACACCCGGTCAACCGCCCAATATCCGTGGTCACCGAAATAATCCACAATCACAATCATGTCCCACATCCGACATCCGGTCAACCGCCTACTATCCGCGGTAGCCGCCATAACCCCCAATCCAAAATCGGGTAAAATAATCTGTATCCGGTCAACCGCCTACTATCCGCGGTAGCCGCAATACCCCACAACCCATAATCAAATACCACCTGTCCTCGACCCCAAGGTCTCGGCTACACTATCCCGTACCCTTGCTCAAACCCGAGCAACAAGAACCACCTGACTAAAGAATAAGGAGAAAAGAAGCAAGCATGATTTCTCCTAAGTCAAGTTCCAACATGATAGTGTAGCGATAAGAAATGGCCTAACTAGATGTCCATACAAGGATGCAAAAGTCCCGAGAAAATAGAAAGAGTACAGATATCATTTTCTGACATGTTTAGCATGATAACAGTTCCTGACATTCAATATAGCATGATATCCCAAGGCCCATACCGTTCCCACATGAATAGCAATTATTAAACATATAAATCGCTATTCGTCCACAAATATCTATCCACCTATGCATGTCCAAAAATATCCCCAAATAGTACCCACCATCCAAGTAAATTACATGGCCTCAATATCATAATCAAATCCACATGCAAGGTTATGTGCTAACATAGCAATCCACATATCCAAACCCACATGCATAATCCCAACCACGAGTGTTGATCAATCAGTAAGTCCAATAAAAGGATCTCTCTAATATTCCTAGTGAGTATGTCAGAATAGAGTGATATAGCAACCACCTACCTCGATCGCGAAGCACAGATCCACATGCACCCATACACCAGGTAAACACGACACGCCGCAAACACTGCAAAGGTAACCCAAACGACGTACAATTAATCCAAGAAATGCACAATAAGCCGCTGTCCATACAACCAGCCCCGAAAATGAATAATTTTCACTTGCGAGATAAACTCAAAAAATTTCAGAAAAATAACCATTGCGATCCTCGCGGCGAACCGATCGAAACGAGTACTAGCACGTCCAAATCCGATACCTGTAGGTCAAGAAACAATTAGAACATCCCCGTATGCCAAAATCTTCACGAACACAAGCCTGCAGAAACTCAGTCCCAAAGAAGCTTAATTATCACCTTCGAAGATTCCTCCAAAAATTCCGATAAAAATACGGGTGCGTTCCTCACGAAGGGTAGATGTCGATCAAGTCCTCATATGTCTCATTCCGATGCCCGTAGACCGAGAAATCACAACAATACTCCTCCGCTGTCCAAATCCTCACAGCGGTACAAGAGGTCAAAAGATACCTTAGGAACCATGCCAAAAACCCAAAATAAGGCAAAGTGATCACGGAAATCGAAGGCGTACCTCTCGTGAACGCGCTGTTGCAAAAATCAGCACAAAAGTCCATCGGGGTAGCTCAGGAGGTCTCGCGCACTGAAATGCGACGGTAGAAGCCAAAATCGAAGGAGCGTCGAAGTGCGCCGCGTCGTAGAAAACGCTGATGTAGTAACCTCCAAAAATCCTAGAACTCCATCAAAGGGTGGAGGGGAGGGAGATGAAAAACTTCCCTTAAGAAAGCCCCCAGAGAAACTGCCCAAAAAAGGAAGAAAAAAGGCTGTGAAGGGCCTATTTATAGCCCAAGTCCACCCACCAAGAGATCCAGATTCGGGCGCCGAATTCGGGCGCCCGAATCTGGCCCAGGCCCGCTACTGCGCGCCACATCACCCAGCTCCGCACCCTGCGCGCCCGGTGCACGTGCGCCCTCCAATCCCGGCGTGCCGCTTGGCGACGCGGTCCACGGCAAAGACCATGGGCCGCGGTTCACGCCGGATCCGCCGGGTCACTGCGCCCGCCAATGAGCGGGCGACACGTGGCCCGGGCGGTCCATCGTGCACCGCGCCCGCGCACTTGTCGGGCGTGCGTTGACCGGCCAATCCTTGCGCGCCACGTGTCACCGCCTCCACTCGCTGCGCCCGGTGCACGCACCCGATGCACCCGCCGAATCTGAAGCCGCCACGTGTCCCCAGCGCATCCAATGGGGAGCCGCCACGTGGCATACCCAACTCTGAACACCGTGCTCACGCCCGCGCCCGCGCCTGCTCGTGCCCGCACCCGTGCCTACCCGCGCCCGCGCCTGCCCGCGCCAGCGCCGCCGCGCCCGCGCCTGCGCCGCCGCCCTCCGCCGCCTGCCGCCGTCGCCGGCACTGCCCCGGCCGCCAAAACAGTAACCCATGCCTTGAAATCCGTGTTTGCGCATCCAGGCTCCGAAAAATACAAGTAAATAGCCCATTTTCATCGTTTTCGCGTGCTGAGTCCAAATTCGAAGTCCGTTTTGCCAAATTCCGCTTCTAAAATTTGTCAAAGGCATCCAAAAAAGTATCCTTAATCCAAATTTCGCGCTGGGTCCAATCCTGAGGACCGAATAGCGCGCAAGCACCTCCAACACACCGAAAAAGCCTCCAGAAATCGCTGATCACACTGCAAAAGCTCTATTGATCCAACAGTAATGCTCTTGCAAAAATTTGAGTCCTCACATCCTCCCCCACTAAAAGAAAGTTTCATCCTCGAAACTAAAGTGATTCCTCAAACCGGAGCCTCAACCAAGTAGGGGGGGTAGATATCCAATCATCCACGACTCAAGCTCCCAAGGCTGTCTAATACCTCCTCCAGAGACGCGAAGCAATTCTCGGGTCTCTATCTGATACAAAATAGAGGCGGGCACTCCAGGAAACCGCACCGCCTCATCCAAGTACAGATAGGCTAACCGCTCGAGCTACCAAGTAGTCTGCATCGGCAAAAGCATCCGCTCTTCCCAGGGCCCCCAGTAATCCAACCACATGTCCATCGGCACAAAAGCTCGATCCGAGTACCTCCGTACTCCCGAGGTATCCAATAAAAGTCCCCCAACTGATCGCGCAGACTTTGATCTATAATCCTTAAACCGTCGGGATGTAGAAGCAATTCCCCAACTCTCCTGTATCAACACGCAGCCATAAACGGTCGAGAAAACCAGATTGCAAATCAATCTTCGAAAAGACCCAGGACCCTTGCAGCTGGTAAATCAAATCCTCCATGCTCGACAAAAGGGTACTTGTTCTGGATGGTCACTTCATCCAATTCTCGGTAATCCACACAGAGAGCCGAAGTGAACCATCCTTCCACATCTCGAATAGCACCAGCGCCCCCAAAGGCGACACACTTTGTCTAACAGAATTCCCTATCCATCGAATCCTGGAGTTGTGCCCTCAACTCCCAAACTGGTGGCATGCTAGACAACTCCGATAGGAGAACATCCGGGAATTCGCACCTAAAAGGGGGTATCCCCGAGTCCCGGCGCCGCCGTAGGCCCCTCAACCACACCAGCCAAAAAGGCTATGCATCCACTGAGGCAAAGTGATCAACATGAAAATCAAAGGAGTACCTCTCATGAACGCGTTGTCGCAAAAATTAGCTCAAAAGTCCATCAGGTTAGCTTAGGGGGTCTCGCGCACTGAAATACGACGGTAGAAGCCAAAATCGAAGGAGTGTCGAAGTGCGCCGCGTCGCAGAAAACGCCGATGTAGCAACCTCCAAAAATTCTAGAACTCGATCAAAGGGTGGAGAGGAGGGAGATGGAAAACTTCTCTTAAGAAAGTCCCTAGAGAAACAACCCAAAAAAGGAAGAAAAAAGGCTATGAAGGGCCTATTTATAGCCCAAGTCCACCCACCAAGAGATCCGGATTCGGGCACCGGATTCGAGTGCCCGAATCCGGCCCAGGCCCGCTACTGCAGGCCCGAAACATTCCCAACGCGCCACATCACCCAGCTCCGCGCCCCGAGCGCCCGGTGCACGCGCGCCCGCCAATCCCTGCGCGCCGCGTGGCGACGCGGTCCACGGCGGGGACCGTGGGCCGCGGTTCACGCCGGATCCGCCGGGTCACTGCGCCTGCCAATGAGCGGACGACACGTGGCCCGGGCGGTCCATCGTGCGCCGCGCCCGCGCACCTGTCGCGCGTGCGTTGACCGGCCAATCCCTGCGCGCCACGTGTCACCGCCTCCACTCGCTGCGCCCGGTGTACGCACCCGATGCACCCGCCGAATCCGAAGCCGCCACATGTCCCCAGCGCGTCCAATGGGGAGCCGCCACATGGCACACCCAACTCTGAACACCGCGCTCGAGCCCGCGCCTGCCCGTGCCCGCTCCCGCGCCGCCACGCTCCGCAGCCTGCCACCGCCGCCGGCGCTGCCCCGACCGCCGGAACAGCGCCAAAATAAATCTAACACTGGGTCCTTATTAAATTACACCAATTCACATCATCACATGTGAATCCAAGAATCTGTCAGGATGAGGATTCAATGACTTTTTATTTGCATGATGAACGGTGGGTCTAACTTAACCAAAAGATAAGGCCAAGAATCTGTTAGGATGAGGCCTATATATTTGGAGGCCAAAGATGAAATTGCGATTTGCTTGAGAAGCATTGAACAAGAGTTGTTCACTCATTTTTTTACTCATTGCCAAGAATCTGTTAGGATGAGGTAATGTTCAAACAGATGGGACCGCAATTCCCACTAGAAACTTTTAGTAAAGTTTCCGTTTTCTCCACTCGGGGAGTGTGGAGATTCGCTAAAATTAGTGGGAGGCACCATTTAGATTTAAAGACCCTAATAAAAAATGGATTATGATTAAGTACACAACTAATTAGAATCTTAACCATCTGCAGAACATGGCCGCCTCTAACCCACTTGTCAAAATACTTGATACTAATCGCTTAACTGGACTGAATTTCACCGATTGGCAGAGGAATTTGAGAATTGTTCTCAATTCTGAGAAATTAGCCTATGTGTTGGACACGGAGGCTCCAGCAGTGCCCGAAAATCCAACAGCTCAACAAAAAGATGCTAGAAATAAATGGACTGATGATGATATGAAGGTAAAATGCTACATGCTTGCGTCTATGAGTAATGAGTTGCAACGCCAGCATGAGCACATGGAGAGTGCTGCTGACATCTTGCTCCATCTTAAAGAGTTATATGATGAGCAAAGTCGAACAGCTCGTTACGAGGTGTCAAGGTGACTGTTCAGGACTAAGATGTCTGATGGTCACTCAGTCAATAATCATTGCTTGGCGATGATTAAGGACATTGAGGAGCTTGAGAAGCTCGGAATGACTATGGACGCAGAACTTCAAATTGATTTGATCTTACAATCATTACCTGATTCATTTTCTCAGTTTATTTTAAATTTTCAAATGAATAAAATTACTTGCACTCTCGCCGAGCTGTTGAATATGTTGGTCACGGCTGAAGGAATGCTAAAAGTCAATAAGGGCTCAGTTTTGGCTATTGAACGGGCTTCCTCCAAAAGAAAGTCTAAATGGAGAAAGAAGAAGCCTGCGAAGAAGCCAAAGACTGACACTGTCAAGGTAAATCCCAAAAAGAAGGCCGCCAAAGGAACTTGCTTCCACTGTCAAAAGGATGGCCACTGGAAAAGGAATTGCCCGGACTATTTGGCTAGCCTGAAGGACAAGGTGAAGGATAAAACTTTGGAAGGTATGTCCGAGATTCATATCATTGAAACTACTAGCTTATCGGTTTGTTCTACTTTTACATGGGTCATTGACTCGGGATGCACCTCGCATTTGTGTCTTTCAATGCAGACGCTAAAGAAAAGTAGACGACTTAGGGATGGAGAGCTTACCCTACGCGTTGGAAACGGAGCAAGAGTTGCTGCTGTTGCTGTAGGGACTTATCCTTTATGTCTACCGACAGGAGTAGTTTTAGAACTTAGAGATTGTCTTTATGTTCCTAGTGCGACTAGAAACCTTATTTTTGTTTTACGTTTGGTATTGGACGGTTATAAGTTTATTTTTGAATCAAACATTTGTTCAATTTATTTGAGAAATAATTTGATAGGTTGTGGTTCTTTAATAGACAATCTCTATTACTTACATACAGATGTTAGTATGAATACAGTTGACAATGGCATGAATGAGAATACTATTGGTTTTAAAAGACATAGAGAGGAGGTAAACAAAACATACTTGTGGCATCTGAGGCTTGGTCACATTGGAGAAGATAGGATTAACAAGCTGGCTAAGGATGGTATCTTAGGATCCTTACTCCCTGAACCATACCCAGCTTGTGAATCATGTATTCAAGGAAAAATGACTAAGTCTCCCTTTGTTGGACAAGGACAAAGAGCTACCGAAGTACTCGCCCTGATACATACTGATGTATGTGGCCCATTCGATGTGTCTGCTTGGGGCGGCTATCTCTACTTTATTATCTTTACTGATGATTATTCACGGTATGGGTACGTGTATTTAATTAAACACAAATCTGAAGTCTTTGAAAAGTTTAAAGAGTTTAGACAAGAAGTAGAAAAGCAAATGGAAAAACCGATTAAGGCTCTTCGATCCGATCGAGGAGGGGAATACCTTAGAACGGATTTCTTAACCTACCTCAAGAACAATGGTATTGTTGTTACGGCTTTTTGGTGTTGGCATATTTCGTGAGTCATGTCAGTGAGTTGAGTCGGAGTCTTAAAGGATCAAATTGTCAATCAGCAATCAAAGACTTAGAGAAGATTCAACAAGAGCTCAAGTTGACACTCAGTGTCTTGAGTCTTGAAGATTGAAGATGAAGAATTGTGGATCAGTTACATCAATCTCAAGAAGAAAGTATTCAAAAGGATCAGGTATGTTTAACTAAATAATTTTGGTGATCCGAATACTTTCTTATAGTGTAGAAACACTTGGATGAATTTTTAATTGCATAAAAATCAAAAACTGGACATGGGACATGTTCAGGATCCGGATCAGATGATCCAATCCGGATCCCGAAGGGTATTAGTTCATGTGCAAATCCAATCCGGATCCAAGCCTATTCTGATCCGGATCCCGAACATTGGATGTTGCTGAAAGTCATGAACGATCCGGATCGGGCCTTGCGATCCGGATCCCGAACCCTTGGATTTCTGGAATCGTCAATCTCGTTACGACGATCCGGATCGCAGTAATCCCGATCCGGATCGCCGTCCTGAAAATTTCCAGATAAGGTAGGTTTTTGATTCTTATCTCTTTCCAAAGGTTTCTAAACTATAAATAGACATTTAGGGTTTCTCAAAAAGGTGGTGAGCACGGCCGATCAATTTATAAAACACTTGAGAGCAACCCTAGAGGCTAGGTTTTTACCGTTCCTCTTTATAGCCTCTTTTAGGTCAATTCGATGGTTCTTTCAAGAACATATCTTTTGTCGAATTGATCTAATCTTTGCTTAGAGATTTTTCCCATGGATCTTCATTGATAATCTAAGCAAAGGATCACCATCAAAGCCAATATTCTTACCGGCTGAGTTTGCGTCGTGGATTCGACGTGCCATCGTGGATTCGGTGTGTTGAAGGCGTTTCGTGGATTCGAAACGTGTGCTCGTGGATTCGAGTGGCGTTCGTGGATTCGAACGTGTGCAGTGGACGTGCAAGCGGTGGAGCGCAAGGTCCGAAGAAGTTGAAGGAGGGGTTAAATCCGTGGAGACGGTAATCACCTTGTTATTCTTCTTTTCTTAGTGGATTGTTATTGCGTGGATATCCAACCGGTCAGCGCAAGGTCCGAAGAAGCTGAAGGAGGGGTTGAGTCCGTGGAGTCGGTAATCACCTTGTTATTCTTCTATTCTTAGTGGATTGTTATTGCGTGTTGGTCCCGTGGTTTTTCTCCTGGATTGGAGTTTCCACGTAAATCTCGGTGTGTTGATTTTTATTTTCCGCATTGTTTTTTAATTTTTGCACTGAGATTGGTTTTTATAATATTACACCTATTCACCCCCCTCTAGGTGTTTGATAGTACCTATTTAGATCCTTGTGGATCCTAAATAACTCTACAATTGGTATCAGAGCGGGTTTTAGGTTTATCTATCATGTCGGGTGAAAGTGGTAATATTTATAGACCTCCTCTTTTTGATGGGACCAATTATGCTTATTGGAAAGTGCGGATGAGAGCTTTTCTCATCTCAATTGATGAGCGGGTTTGGCAAACCGTGGAATACGGTTGGGTGCATCCTGTTGAGGAAGTAGGAAATACTACTACCCCAAAACCTCGCTCTAGATGGTCCAAAGAGGAAATCGAAAGATCTTCTTACAATGGGAAAGGTATGAACGCTCTATTTAATTCTCTTTCCTCGACTGAATTTACAAGGATTTCCGCGTGTGAAACCGCGAAGAAAATCTGGGATATTCTCAAAATTACACATGAGGGTACTAATCTTGTAAAAATTCAAAAGCTCCAGATGCTTACAAGTCAATTTGACTCTATTCATATGGAAGAGCATGAATTGTTTACAGATTATTACACTAGACTTCAAGATGTAATTGTCACGCCCCGGGGGTTTAAATGCGCGGAAGGGGAGCCACCGATGCTCCCAAAACAGTGTATATTTTTTTTTTGAAATCATTACTCCCCGACGCGTGCCCAGACCCGCCGCATATACAAATTTACTCTACAAACGGGCAGAGTCTCCTTTGTATATGCACGGCGTCCTCAATACATCATACATTCATCTCAAGCATTAACCAAAGTAATCAGGGTACATACGCATACAACATGCAAGGTAGAAGGCCGACTGATTTGAAAGGATAAATAACGCAGAGTTTTAAAAGCGACGCCCACACGACGCCATCATTTTTGAAAGCCATTTCGAAAGCCACATAAATCCACAAGGTTTCGCAATCCGGTGCCCACACGACACCTACGTTTTAAAATCAGGTTTCGCAAACAGTTTTCTTTGCTTTTCGTTGTTCAAAAAGGCCAAGTAAGGAAAAGATTAACATTTACTTGCATAACTTAATGAAAGGAAGGGCAACATCCACTTCGACCCCACGGGGGTGTCGCAATCCACAAATAACTAACTGCAATAATAAAGGAAACGAAAAAGGGGAAAGAGAGAGTCACAAAGTCTGCGGTCGCTCAAAACGGACTAGTACCCTCGCGGCCTCACCGGTGCCCTAGCACTCGCCCCTGGACGAACCTGTCACGGAGTGGATAGTCAGTGACTAGAAATAGTAAAATAGGCAAAAGACTAAAGACATAGCAAACCCCGGCAACCGGAGCAACCGTCTCTCTCGAACACCACCAACAACTGTCACACCCTGTATCATAACAAAAACCGGGCATCCATCCCGACCACCGCACCGGGCCCCTATCCCGGTGCCACCTGCCGAGCACCTGCCTCGGCCGCCGAGCACCTACCTCGACGACACCGCTCACACCCTCCACCTATGAGGGCCCCCATTCCTAACGCCACCATTGCGTGGGGTACACGGGTCAACGTACCACTTTTCCGGAAAAGCACACCCTTGCGGTGGCCAAACCGCAGGTGTGCGTGTAGCAGAACTAGAGCCTCACAACGATAGTAGATGAAAATAATACAACAGGGTTAGTAACGTAATCAGAAAGAGACTTACTGTTCACCTTTGCCCTCCAACATACTATTTCTAACATTAATCCCCCAATCCCCAAAATCCTGGGAAAGTACCCACCTTGTGCGTGTCGTTCGGCGCTCGGCTCGTCCGTGTTCGCGCGCCTGGTGCCAACGGCGTCCCGCACTCCTGAGAAGACAAGAGCATGTCAAGACTAAGGGTCCGAAACCGACACCGACATCGGACCGAAAATTGGTGGCGGACGTAGCCCCGGACTCCGTGCGGCGAGCTCCCCGCGCGGCACCGACCCGTGCGGCGAGCCCGGAGCCCGCGCTTGGCCCCGCGCGGCACCAGCCCGCGCGGGCATCCCGCCAGTGACGGCCCCCGCGCGGCCAGGCGCCGCGCGGGCACGCTGCCGGTGGCGCGGGGCGGCCCCGGGCGGCACCAGCCCGCGCGGGCGCCCCGCCTGTGGGCGGCCCCGCGCGGCCTGGTGCCGCGCGGGCGCGCTGCCCGCGGTGCGGGACGGCCCCGCGCGGCACCAGCCCGCGCGGGCGCCCCCGCTAGTGGGCGGCCCCACGCGGCCTGGTGCCGCGCGGGCGCGCCGCCCACGGTGCGGGGCGGCCCCGCGCGGCACCAGCCCGCGCAGGCGCCCCCGCCAGTGGGCGGCCCCGCGCGGCCTGGTGCCGCGCGGGCGCGCCGCCCGCGGTGCGGGGCGGCCCCGCGCGGCACCAGCCCGCGCGGGCGCCCCCGTCAGTGGGCGGCCCCGCGCGGCCTGGTGCCGCGCGGGCGCGCCGCCCGCGGTGCGGGGCGGCCCCGCGCGGCACCAGCCCGCGCGGGCGCCCCCGCCTGTGGGCGGCCCCGCGCGGCCTGGTGCCGCGCGGGCGCGCCGCCCGCGGTGCGGGGCGGCCCCGCGCGGCACCAGCCCGCGCGGGCGCCCCCGCCTGTGGGCGGCCCCGCGCGGCCTGGTGCCGCGCGGGCGCGCCGCCCGCGGTGCGGGGCGGCCCCGCGCGGCACCAGCCCGCGCGGGCGCCCCCGCCTGTGGGCGGCCCCGCGCGGCCTGGTGCCGCGCGGGCGCGCCGCCCGCGGTGCGGGGCGGCCCCGCGCGGCACCAGCCCGCGCGGGCGCCCCCGCCTGTGGGCGGCCCCGTGGCGGCGGTGCTAGCCCCTCCCCTTGCGACGGCGGCGCGGCTATCCCCGATCTCGAGATGCCTCCAAGATGAACTAAAAAAAAACCTCGCGAAATCAAGAACGCCATAACCAAAAACTCACCTTGTTTCGCGAGAGAGAAGAAAGGGGAAGAGGGATCGATCGCCTTCACCCGCTCACCCACAAAAGATCCGCCTCATTCCTTCGCTCCGTTTCACGATCCAAAACCCTAGCCGTACCAAGAGCGAGGAGAAGGGAAAAATAAAAGGGAGAAAAATAAGTCCCCTTTAGAAACCCTAATCCCCCAATTAAAGTCAGCGGCTAGGATACCTCGAAAAGTGTGCAGACTCCAGCACGGATCCCGGAGCGCTCAAAAAGGCTGAAACTTCAACAATTTAATACGGGAGATCCCGGAGTCCGAATTCAGAACCGATCGCACCACTGGTCCCCGAATCGCGAGCTCTATCACCTAAAAATACCCGCGAGCCCCGACGGACTGTCCAGAAAAACACTAAAATTAAGCCCTCGGTCGGACCGTCGAAGAAAAGGCGAACGGAAAAGTCAAAGGAAAGGGTGGGTCTTACAGTAATTAATACATGTGCTAATTTAGGAGAAAAGATCCCGGAGTCGAAAATTGTAAGAAAGATTCTTCGGACTCTTCCGGAACGGTTTAGGGCAAAGGTTACCGCCATTGAAACCGTTAGTCATCCGGATGAGATGAGTGTAGAGGAATTAGTAGGTGCTTTACAAACTTATGAGATGACTTTTCCTACTAATCAAAATTCTTCCAAGTCTTCTTCTAAGCTTACAGGTATTGCATTCAAATCAACAAAGGAAGAAGATGACGAATCGAGTTCCGACGATGAAATCTCTCTTGCCGATTTTGAAGAACAATTGGCGCGGATCACAAAGAAATTTCGTCGGAAATTTTGGAAGAATCGAACCGATGGATCTTCATCCACGAAATCATCTAAAGGATCATCGGGTTCTAAATCCTCTAAACTCAAAAGCATTGCAAAACCTTCTAAAGAAAAAGAAAAAGATGATTTCGAAGGGGAAATCCGATGTTATAGATGCAAAGGCTACGGCCATATTTCAACGGATTGTCCTTCTCCGAAATTATATAAAAAGAAGGCTTTGCAAGCGAAAACTTGGGACGATTCTAGTTTCGATAAATCGACCTCAAGTGAAGAGGAAAAAGAAAAATTTGTTGCTTTTCATGCCTCTCAAACTCCCTCTTCTAATTTGTGTTTATCATCTTTAGTCACTGACTCTATTCCTTTGATTTTGCATGAAACATCAACATCCGGAGGAGAGTCATCAAGTGAGGGGGAGTCGGACGAAGAAGAACTCGTTGAGGCATACCAACAACTTCTTGCGGAATCAAAGAAGATGGCCAAACTTAACAAGAAGTTGAGGAAGCAACGACATGAAGTTCAAGACGAGAATCAAGCTTTAAAGTTCAAACTTCATGATCTCGAGGAGGAACATGGACGAGTATTAGACAACAATAGAATCCTCCAAGACAAGCTAAACCAATCGGAGACAAACGCTAAATCATATATGGACAAGGTTGGTTTTCTAGAAAAGCAGTTTGAGGAGATTCATGTCACCAACCAAGCTTTGACCAAGCAAGTTCATGAACTTAAATCCGACATACAAAGGCTTTCAACCGGTTCCAAGAAACTTAATTGTATGTCCAGATTAGGTCAAGCAAGCAAGGTTGGTTTGGGATTTAAAAAGGACCAAACTGCGCATGCTTCAAGTTCCACAATGAAATCGAAAGTAAGGACGTGTCACCTTTGTGGACTTGAAGGACATTTGGTGAAGAATTGCCCGAAAAAGAGAAAGAAAAATCCTTCGGCAACTTCATCTACGGAGCGAACTCAACGGAATCTAAAGACACATCAAGTCAAAGAAGTTCACTCAACCCACCAAAGGTCCGAGCCACAACACCAATCATTCAAGTGGATCATTGCAAGGCAAAGACCTAAGGTGGACCAACAGTCAAAGCTACCAATCCCCGGGCACAATGAATCAAGACAACCCAAGATCCGACGATTTTGGATTCGGAAAGGTGATATCTTTCCTTGTCTTAAGTTCTAAATAGCTTTTGACTGTATGTAATGTTTTGATTGGTTTTTCCTTCATATTTTTCTTAATCTTTGCATTACATGGTTTTCAATGCTCTTGGTTTTATATTTTTTTTAACAAAAGGGTTTTAACAAACAAGTGCATTGAATAAAAAGGGTTTCACTTTCAATCACTCCAATTTAATTTTATATGAATTATCAACTTTACTCCATAATCATAATTCTTGAAGATACTTCATTATAGGAGTTTTTGATATTATAAGCATCAAATTTTAGAAATCATGTGTGATCTTTAGATGCTTAATCTATCTCGGTTGTGTGAGTTCATTGTGATAAATGTGAGACAACCGATAGACTAAAATCTGGGATTTAATTCTTTCACGTAAGAGATTGCCTTCTTACAAGGGTAAATAAATGAGTTGCAAAAGATGTGGAAAGAGTTACATCCGAAAGGAGTGTGAAAACTACCACCACATGTTGGAAAGAGCTACCACATGTTTTAGATGCTTGAAAAATATTTTATGAGAAAATCTTTAGTTGAAGCATTCGGAGATTTAAATTCAAAGTTCTTATTTTGAACAATCTCCTGGTTGGTATAAGGTGGGATAGTCAAAAAGATGCTCAAAGAGCCACCCTTAGGTATTTTAGTGCTTATCTCAAATTGAAAGGGTAGAATTCAAGATTGATGTCATTTGGAAAATCTCCGTAAGTCATCTTTGTAAATCCGTTACATCTTGATAGACTTTGGATCTCAAGATTATTTTTGATGACTTGTGTTTGATGAATATAACATGAAAAACGGTTTATAATGTTTTACCTTTATTTTTCATGACTTTGGAGTAAATCTTTTTAATTTTTATAATTAATTGGATTGAATGGCATCTATGTGAATTCATTGTTCTTCAAAGCACTTAAATGGATTTCTTGATGGAATACAAATCGGTATTTGAAAAGTTTCCAAAATCTGGATTTGTTTCAAGAAATTATTTGATTTTTGCTTTCTGGTACCGGTACGCAATCTGCATTTTTGGTATATACCGGAACTGAGCTTTTATCTCTCTTTCTCTATGAACTAATTTCCTTTTGTCTAGTATGTTCACTGTTTGACAATTTGTGACAAAAAGGGGGAGAAGAGAAATGATGGAGATGAGATCATCAAGAGAGGACAAACGAAAAATGGAAAAATGGGGGAGAACCGAAAATGATGATCGTATCACAAAGGGGGAGAACAGAGATGCTCAAGAACATGGAGAACATGGAGAACAGAGATGCTCAAGATAGGGGGAGACAAAGAAAAAATTGAAAGAGCCGAAAAACAAAAGAACCAAAAGAACGAATCAAATGTAGGATTTTAATTTCTAACGACTAACATTTGATTTTGTGTGGAGTTTTGTTTTGCAGGAATTACATCACTTTAAGACTCCAAGTCCTAAGTCATAGAGTATGTTCTAGGACTGTTTGGTTGAAATGTAATTTTGTATTTATTGGATCTTTCACGCAAAGAAAATCAATGTTTTGGTGATGACATTGAATTTCGAATTTTTTGGTTTAAGATGAGTGACTTGAGCGTTTTATGTATGTTTGGGTTTTGTCACGAAATTGCCAAAGGGGGAGATTGTTACGGCTTTTTGGTGTTGGCATATTTCGTGAGTCATGTCAGTGAGTTGAGTCGGAGTCTTAAAGGATCAAATTGTCAATCAGCAATCAAAGACTTAGAGAAGATTCAACAAGAGCTCAAGTTGACACTCAGTGTCTTGAGTCTTGAAGATTGAAGATGAAGAATTGTGGATCAGTTACATCAATCTCAAGAAGAAAGTATTCAAAAGGATCAGGTATGTTTAACTAAATAATTTTGGTGATCCGAATACTTTCTTATAGTGTAGAAACACTTGGATGAATTTTTAATTGCATAAAAATCAAAAACTGGACATGGGACATGTTCAGGATCCGGATCAGATGATCCAATCCGGATCCCGAAGGGTATTAGTTCATGTGCAAATCCAATCCGGATCCAAGCCTATTCTGATCCGAATCCCGAACATTGGATGTTGCTGAAAGTCATGAACGATCCGGATCGGGCCTTGCGATCCGGATCCCGAACCCTTGGATTTCTGGAATCGTCAATCTCGTTACGACGATCCGGATCGCAGTAATCCCAATCCGGATCGCCGTCCTGAAAATTTCCAGATAAGGTAGGTTTTTGATTCTTATCTCTTTCCAAAGGTTTCTAAACTATAAATAGACATTTAGGGTTTCTCAAAAAGGTGGTGAGCACGGCCGATCAATTTATAAAACACTTGAGAGCAACCCTAGAGGCTAGGTTTTTACCGTTCCTCTTTATAGCCTCTTTTAGGTCAATTCGATGGTTCTTTCAAGAACATATCTTTTGTCGAATTGATCTAATCTTTGCTTAGAGATTTTTCCCATGGATCTTCATTGATAATCTAAGCAAAGGATCACCATCAAAGCCAATATTCTTACCGGCTGAGTTTGCGTCGTGGATTCGACGTGCCATCGTGGATTCGGTGTGTTGAAGGCGTTTCGTGGATTCGAAACGTGTGCTCGTGGATTCGAGTGGCGTTCGTGGATTCGAACGTGTGCAGTGGACGTGCAAGCGGTGGAGCGCAAGGTCCGAAGAAGTTGAAGGAGGGGTTAAATCCGTGGAGACGGTAATCACCTTGTTATTCTTCTTTTCTTAGTGGATTGTTATTGCGTGGATATCCAACCGGTCAGCGCAAGGTCCGAAGAAGCTGAAGGAGGGGTTGAGTCCGTGGAGTCGGTAATCACCTTGTTATTCTTCTATTCTTAGTGGATTGTTATTGCGTGTTGGTCCCGTGGTTTTTCTCCTGGATTGGAGTTTCCACGTAAATCTCGATGTGTTGATTTTTATTTTCCGAATTGTTTTTTATTTTTGCACTAAGATTGGTTTTTATAATATTACACCTATTCACCCCCCTCTAGGTGTTTGATAGTACCTATTTAGATCCTTGTGGATCCTAAATAACTCTACAATTGTCTCTCAATGGACTCCTCCTGGAACACCAGAATTGAATGGGGTATCTGAACGGAGGAATCGAACTTTATTAGATATGGTTCGATCTATGATGAGTTTTACAGATTTACCTACGTCACTTAGGGGTTATGCACTTCTTACGGCTATTTATATTTTGAACAGAGTACCTTCCAAATCTGTTCCCACCACACCATATGAGATGTGGCATGGTAGGAAGCCAAGTTTTACTCACATTAAGACTTGGGGGTATCCGGCTTATATTAAGAAATTAAAGACGGACAAATTGGAAAGCAGATCAGTCAAGGGAAGATTCATTGGTTATCCCAAGGAATCACTTGGATACAATTTTTATCTCCCAGAAAGTCATAATGTGATTGTGAGCCGTCATGCCTTCTTTCTTGAAAATGAATTTATTTTAGCAGGAGGCAGTGGGAGAAAAATAGAACTATAGGAGAAAGTCTCTTTACGATAGAGTATTCCAAGAGCCCTTCCTGATAACTCTGTGATACCAGAGATTACACTGCTACCTCGCAAGTCTAGTAGAATCTCTCATCCTCCTGATAGATACATGGGATTATTTATAGAGGACATGGAGGAAATGTTCCCAGTGGGAGACAAGAATCATAAAGATGATCCTAAGACTTATAGCGAGGCGATGTCAGACATCGACTCCGAAAAATGGTTGGAAGCTATGAAGTCTGAAATAGACTCAATGTACTCCAATCATGTTTGGACTCTGGTTGATCCACCAGAGGGTATTGTACCCGTTGGATGCAAATGGATCTTCAAGAGAAAGATTGATTCTGATGGAAAGGTAGAGACCTATAAAGCTAGGCTGGTAGCAAAAGGTTATAGTCAACGCGAAGGCATTGACTATCAGGATACCTTTACACCTGTAGCCATGCTTAAATCTATCAGAACTCTGCTTGCTATTGCTGCACATTATGACTACGAGATCTGGCAAATTGATGTAAAAATTGCTTTTCTGAATGGATATCTTGAAGAAGAAATCTATATGGAGCAGCCTTTGAGTTTTACTACCAAAGATAGAAGTCATAAAGTGTGCAAGCTTCAACGATCCATTTATGGGTTGAAGCAAGCTTCTCGGAGTTGGAACACTCGTTTCAATGATGCAGTCGAATCGTTCGATTTCATCAGAAATGAGGAAGAGCCGTGTGTGTATAAAAAGGTTAGTGGGAGTGCTGTTACCTTCCTCGTATTGTACGTGGATGGCATACTCCTAATTGGGAATGACATTCCTATGTTAACATCGGTGAAGTTATGGTTATCCAAAGAGTTTTCTATGAAAGACCTTGGAAAAGCATCTTATATCCTAGGGATAAAGGTCTATAGGAATAGACCTAAGAAGTTGCTTGGTTTATCGCAAGCTATGTACATAGATGAAGTGTTGAAAAGGTTCAGCATGGAGAATTCCAAAAGGGGTATGGTACCTCTAAGACATGGAATTCACCTCTCTAAGACTATGTCTCCTAAGACACCTGAAGAGAGAAGTCGCATGAGCAGGATCCCTTATGCTTCCGTGATAGGGAGTTTAATGTATGCGATGCTATGTACTCGACCTGATATAGCATAGGCTGTGAGCGTCACTAATCGATATCAGTCAAACCCAGGCGAAGAGCATTGGGTAGCGGTAAAGAATATCCTTAAGTACTTGAGAAGAACAAAGGATATGTTCTTGGTTCTTGGAGGTGGAGAACTCAAAGTTAATGGCTATACAGATTCAGACTTTATGTCTGATATAGACGATAGAAAGTCTACGTCTGGGTATCTATTTATTTGCAATGGTGGGTCAATAGTTTGGAAGAGTTCTAAACAAGAGACGATTGCTGATTCTACTTTGGAGGCGGAGTACATCGCTGCATCTTAAGCTGCCAAGGAAGCTGTTTGGATCAAGAAATTTATCACTGAGCTTGGCATGGTTCCCTCTAGTAGGGATCCCCTGCCACTATATTGTGATAATAATGGCGCCGTAGCATTATCTAAGGAGTCGAGATCTCATCAGAAATCCAAACATATTGAGCAGTGGTATCACAAGATTAGAGAGTACATCAAAGATAAACATATTGAAATGCAGAAGGTTGCCTCCGCAGATAACGTGGCGGACTCGCTAACTAAGGCTTTGACTCAGCAAAAACTAGAGACTCATCTTGAGAAGATGGGCATTAGATACATGACTGATTGGCTTTAATGCAAGTGGGAGATTGTTAGTTGTATGCCCCAAAAGCCTATCAGGCTGACGCATTTTTTTTCTATGGGACATATTTGTACTTGATCTTTATTATTATTTGGGCATTTTATGCCATTCATGTTTAATGTGTCCATGAATCGTCCTTTGAATTAATGAGATGATAATGTATATTCTTAAGAGTTAAGAATTTGAGATACATATTATTGGTGATTAAGTCATAAATGCTCTCAATCGGAGGATCATCATGGGGACGATGATTGATCCGGTAAGATTGATGTATGTGCCGCTCTCTTTTAGGATGACGAGTCTCAAGTCATCAGTGTGGGGACACTAGAGCGAACGTGCAGGTGGTTGTTAGAGAACAAGGGCACTGAGCGTGACCAATTACGAATAGTTACATGGATGTCTACTCATTCGTCAGTAACTGATTCGATGTTGCAGTGGTACAACTGATTCTTAGACCTGCGACACCACGGCCATTCAATATGAGGCTACTGTAGTTTGACTATGCAATAAACTCTGATCCTAGTCACGGGTCTTAGTAGTATATGTTGGCTGCAGTCGGTTCATATTAGGAATGGGTGTTTGTTTACAGGGGATCTATCGCTCTCGGTAGAGAGATAATTAGTCCTATGCTATTTGTAAGGCAAAGCTCAGAAATCCTCGGCCGGGGTAATATTGTTCATGGAAAGGTGTTTCCAAGAGTAACCATATGAGCTTCTGTCCTATCAAATTTGTCATATAATGGGCGATGGGGTTTGACGAGTATTCCATGACCTCCACTCAGTTGGGACTATGCGATAGAAGGATTGCATTGTACGGTAACTGCACCTAGAGGTTCAGTCCAATATTCACTTCTGACTGGATTGCCACTATATGCTGCTAGGCATCACTGGTGGATTGTGGGAACCAATAAGAATAATTATAGGCGAATAATTATTATACGAGGGAAGAATCAAAAGTGTTTGATCCATCAAAAAGAGTTTCGATGATGATGCGGATGGGGATCGCATCATATCTCACTACTAGACAGAATTGAACCTATAAGGTCACACACATAAGAAATCGCGCATGATCGATATTATGGAGATGATAAAGAAGTTTATAGAATGGATTAATTATAATCACAATACTAAAGTTTACTAATTTATTAGTAAAAGGACTAATTTGTAATTATTGTAAATTAGAGGTATTTAAGTGCAAAAGTTGCATGGTGCATTTACTAATCGTTAGTAAATATTTTGAGGACTTATGTGTAAATGTTACACACGAATCGAATTAGGATTCGGATTCGATTCATATTGAAATTAACTTAAGGATAATGGATAATCCAATCGGATTAGGATTCGATTAGGATTAGGATTAGGGTTTTCTCATTATAACTATATGTCATATGTGACATATTTTGGAGAGAGAAAAAAAAAAGAATAAGAAAATCCTAGCCGCCTATCCTCTTCCTCAAGTCCTCCATAATTAATTCATCGTTCTCGATCTTCGGAAGATTGCTAGCACAATTAGAAGATTGATTCATCCTCCTTACATCGACGCAAGAGTTAATTCGTGATCGGATCGCGAATCAAGGCGATCGACTATTTCGATCAAGGGCATGATTCCGTGTGGACGCGAGTAGAGGCCGGGCGCGTGCGCGGCTATCAAGGACGAACAATTTTTACCAACGATCGTCGGCTTCGCGGTGATCTCGACCCGCGCAAGATAAAAATTAAATCCTAATTGATAAGATCAATTAGATTACCTTTTTACGAAACAAAACATTAGGTGATCTTTGGTTTAAGAAAATTTTTAATTGCGTTTCTTTCTTCCGCTGCGCATATCCGTTTGTTTTCTTACAGTGGTATCAGAGCGAACATGGGATTTTACAGGTAAAATCCGAAATTACCGAAAAATAGGATTTTACAGGTGTACCGAAAATAGCAGATAAAAATTTCGGCGGTGAAAGAAAAGACCGGACTTAAAAACGGTACCCGCTATCCCAAAACAATGAACCGATGAAAACCCCGCGACAAAAAAACCCCTCCGGTTTCAAAACCGTACCTCCGACGCGATCCAACTGTCGACGAGGCAACGGATGGAAAACTAGGCTCCTACAGCTGCCTTAACGAAGCCCGCGTCGAAAAACGACCAAGCGGAGGATCATCTGACGGAAAACGAAGTCACTCCGCCAACCCAAAAACTGTGCAAAAATCATCGTCAGTGACGGCGGTGGTGCAGGCAGCATGCACTGGCAGCGCCGAGCAGCGACGGCCTGGCAGGGCGCGGCGCACGCGTGCGGATAGCATAGCGCAACGGCGGCGGCCTGGCAGGGCGCGGCGCACGCGTGCGGATAGCATAGCGCAGCAGCGGCGGCCTAGCAAGGCGCGGCCCAGGGCAGCAGCGCGGCCCGCGGGCGGCGGCCTGACAGCAGCGCGCGGCGCAGCCCCGGGCAAGAGCATGGTGCAGGCCTGTCCGCGGCGCGACGCGAGGCTGGCAGCAGTGCGGTCCGCGGGCGGCCTTGCAGCAGCGCGCGCGGGCATAGGCAGCAGCGCACGCGGCGCAAGCAGCGCCCGGCGGCGGCGGCTAGGGCATCTAGCAGCGGCGGCCAGGCAGGGCGCGGCGCGCGCGTGCAATAGCACAGCGCGACGGCGGCCTGGCAGGGCGCGACCCCTTTGCGACGTGCCCTAACAGCGTTTGAGCGGCGCGAGTGGTGCGCCTGGCGGCGTGCGGCGGCAGCGCTTGGCTGCGCGCGGGCGCTCACGGCGCTAAGCGACGGCGCATGCAGCATCGGCCTCAACGGCGCGCGGGCAGCACGCAAGCAGCGTCATGCGGGTGGCCACGTGCGGCGGCGGTAGCGACTTGGCTATGGCATTGAGCGGCGGCGACGGCTCGACTAGGGCATCGAGTGGCGGTGGCGGCGGCTCAACTAGGGCATCAAGCGGTGGTGGAGCCACCGTCGACGACCTCTAAGCAAACCCCGCCGAAAAACCCCCAAGAACTCATCACAACGAACCAAATCCAACGAAAACCTCAACGAACAAAAACCAAGAGTGAAACCAAACGAAAACCTCAAAGAACAAATCCGAGGACGAGAACCAACGAACGAAACCACCGAATGAAACCGACGAATGAAAGCCACTAATCAAACCAACGAACGAAACCAACGATCGAAACGACAAAAGAGAACTATTCAACCCTAACCTTGCTCCGAAGGAAAAGACGATGCGACCCCGATCTCCGGCGACGATGGTGGTTCTGCATCCGATCCCCGGTGATGGCGGCGTTTCTGATTTTGGTCTCTGACACGCACAACAAGGAAGAAGAAGCCGATCTTTAAAGAACTAGGGTTATACCGTAATTGAGACTTATTTAATTAATTAATTAATTAATTATCTTGTACGTACGGAGGTCCCAATATCCCATATTAAAAAAGGATTTTCAACCGACTTCCTCGATAAGCATGCCGATCCTCCGAAACGGCTCGTAACCGCTAGCACGGATCCCGATGCACCAACAAACACTTAACGGGTCCTGAGAATTTCCGAACTTACCTTTTCGGACCCGCCAACATTGAAAACCTCATTCCGAAAGATCCGTAAGTCGAATTTCCGATCCAATCACATCGCCGTTCTCCGTTTAACGAGCTCTATCGCGATATGGTGACCGCAACCCAAAACTCCATATGAACCAAAGCCAAGAAATTCCCACTTAAAACTAGCTTAAATCCAAAAGTCGACATTTAGGAAATAATAAGAAATTAGCATTATTACAATCTTGATTCAATTACCTACCTCTATCGGCGAAGAAAACAATGTTCAAAAACTCCCCAAAAACACCTCACGCTTTGCCCGGATGAAACTACATAAAAAACCGTTGTCAAAAACATCATCGTAACGAAATTCTGCGAATCGGGGGTCAAACCGGAGTTCCGACGGCGAGACCAGTGCAAAACACCGTTCGACGGAATGAAACGGTCAACGATGTGATGAAGCGGCGGAAAAACGGAGCAGCGGCGCATCGGTTCAAATGGCAACGACGGTTTGCTCATGCGGCGGCGCGCACGCGGAGACCGCGCACGGCGGGCTACAAGCGACACCCAGTGCTGGCGGTGCCCCGCGCAGGCAGAGTCCCGTGCGGCGGTGCCCTTTGCGGCCCGCGCTCCGCTCAGTTAGCGTCCCGCGCGGCTGCACCCCGCGCGGGCGGCACCCCGTGCAGGCAGCGCCCCGCGCGGCTGTTTCCCGCACGGCTGCGCTCGGCGCGTGTGGCGCCTCATGTGGCGACATCCCGAGCGGCGATGCTTCGAGAGAAGTCCGTCAAGGCCATATTAGTATTAAAATTGGCAGGGACAGTCTCCCGTCTTTGACGACGGCGGCGGCAGCTTCCCAACTTTATCGACGGCGGCGACGGCCTCCCGTCTACATCGACGGCGGCGGCGGCCTCCCGTCCACCTCGACGACGGTGATAACGACTTCGCACACCCCCCCCCCCCCCCCCCCACCCCCCCCATTTCAACCAACACTCCCAAGAAACCCTACAAAAGCATGAAAAAACCCACGAAACCAATGAAAGAGGTAACGAAAAGCCAAGAACAAACCTTTTAACCAGTGGGGATGACGGTATGATGCTCAGCTTCGTTCTCCGCTCTTCGGTTTCCCACGATGACGGTGCTCCCTCCTCTGTTACCCAACGATGATGATGATTTCCGTTTTCGATCTCCAGCGAATCCTTTGAGGAAGAAGACGATGTATTCTTTCGTTACAAATTACCGAAAAACTAGGGTTTTCATGTTTCTCTCTCTTTAATGTGTAAAGTGGAAACTGATCCCCGGTTCCACTATTTCTAAGAGATTTTGAAACAAAAATAACTGCTTCATATTTTTTTGTAACAAATCAAATCTTTTGTAACAAATCAAATTTTTTAATTTAACCGTTTCTTGCTTGATTTGCGTTCCAAAACTATCGGAAATCTCATCATTCATTGGCACGAATATTAGAGCACCCAAAAGCCGAAATGAGTGTTTTAAAAACCTCTTTTATGCTTATTACTTAGAAAATCGTATCGGGAGCTCCGCTTACCGGATTTTAGAGCCGATCGCACTGTCGTTCTCCATTTTTCGAGCCCTACACAATAAAAATAAAAACCAAGGAAAAAGGCACATCGACAAAACAAAAAAAAATGCCGTGAATACCGAAAGTGATATCAAGCGAAAACTGTGGATACAACAAGAGGTGGGTAACCGAACTGAGGTAGGAGATATTGTTGGACCATGGAATCTAGCCCTCCTCTCCCTTTTATTGTGTTTTTGGTATAATTATGTTGAATGGCAAGGAAGGGCATTGTTATGGATGATATGGCAAGTTGGTACATACAAAAGGACAAGAATGGACGCTTAACTTTATCGGGTACAGCTACCGCGATTTAGTTCATAAGTACGGGATCGTGAAGCTCATGGCGCAATCATGTGCACCAGCGGTTTGGCCACCGCAAGGGTGTACTTTTCCGGGGAAGTGGTCTAAGGACCCGTGATCTCTACGTGGTGACTTCGTAGGGGCCCTCTGTGGCATAGCGGCGAAGGTTAAAGGGGCACCAAAGTATTGAGCAGGTTGATGTTTCCTTAGGTCTACGGACTGAGGGTATGGTATGGATGGTTCGAATGTTCCGGGTTACGCGGTTTGATATCATGTTTACTTTATTGTACCTATCATTTGCATATGATTATCGTTATATCGATTTTCCTTCTTATGTTTTTGGTCACTGACTCCCACCATGTGACAGGTTCGAGTGGGGACGGGGGAGAGGTATCGACGCGAGAGTGACTCGTATTTCATCATTCCGATGACACTTTTACTCCTTTTGTGATCATTACATTTAGTAGATACTTGTGCATGAGATTTGGACATATTGTGATGTGGATGTGTTGTGACATAACTGTAGGGACATATGAATACCGTGAATGCTTTGGGATAATAAACTTTAGCACTTCATTTTATCTTGTTGTGGTTGCATGTGGAAGGTGGAGGTTTTTAAAAGATAAAACGTTTGCGAACTCTGTTTTCAAAACGGAGTGTCGGGTAGGCACTATTTTAAACCTTGTGATTTTATCATTTCAACTTGGAGTATGCCGAATGGGCGATCTTCTCTTGTATGATGTAAAAGTTTAGTTAATCCCTTATCCGCTTTGTGTGTATGTTAAATTGGTGATGGTTGATGATTGTATGTTGTGTGACGCCGTGCATATACAGGGGAGACTCTGTCCGTTTGTGTAGAGTGATCTTGTGTATGTGGCAGGTCTGGGCACGTGCCGGGGTGAAGGCTTTTGAAAAAAAAAAAAAAAAATGGGGCCGTTATCCGCTTTTAAACCACTCCCGGAGCGTGACAGATTAAGATGGTATCAAAGAGTAAAGATATCAACCACGTAGTTTACATACTTTTAAAGTTCTACATATGTCCAACATCCACGGTATTTGATATTCATGCTATCGACTAATGTAATCATCAAAGTCCCCGGTCACGTGAGAGCGTGTGTTACGACCCGAGTTCGGCAACAGATCCGTCGTATACGCAGTATTTCCCACGTATACGAAGCGATACAACAACTCAAACGACCCGATAAAGTATATAGGAGTGAGTAAAACCACAAAAAGTGATGTAGAGCAGGAAATAAATCACAAACTAACTGTATATAAATGAAAACAACTCCAACAACAGAGATACTACATCAACACCCAAGATGAACAAGTCCAACACCCAAGTACAATCCAACATCAAACAATAACTCTCCATCAAAACTCCCTCAAAAACAAGAATACAACAACGCCTCTATGAACAAAAGAATACTCCACAACCGTAGAACAAAACAATTTAGCTTCAGCTAAAAGTTCTTGAGCTACAAGCCATCTGTCACACCCCGGTGTCAAAACTGCGACCCAGGCTCGCTAACAGATCCACCGCCCATACGGGAAGCCCCGCATAGACGAAGCGTCTAACCTGTAAAAGATAATACTACAACTACACATATAACAGAGCTGTAAAATAAACTACTGAAATATAAAAGTACAACTCCAAAAAGTATAGATCTGAACCTCATAATACATAAGTCTCTCAAAAATAAAACTCACAAAAGTAACTATCTACAATAATCCCGCAGGCTGTACTACGAAGCTCCAAAAGAGGGTACCACTATACTCCAAGGACGGGTAGGGAACTATCTCGCGACTCCCTTACCTTGATCAGTAGGTGCAGCAACAGGAGTAGGAATAAAGGTAGATGCCTCTAGAAAATCTGTCACCAATAGCGGGTGTGAGAACTACACCGTCACGTAGTTCTCAGTGGGTACCGTCTCCAAGACCAACGGTCTGCCCACTAAGTCTACTAGAGGCATAAGATAACAATGCTATAAGGAAAGGTAAGCAGGAAAATAAATTCTACTGCTACCATGCCTCTATCTATAATGCTCAAAGGGTGATACAGATGAAAATGATGCATCGACTCAACTCAAAATACTCGATCAACCCAATCACACTGACTGCCACATAGGGTCCAGTCCCTGCGCCAACCTACTACCACACATCCCCACGGGGACGGGAATTACGTAGGCGGTCCAACACGGACTGCGTCAACAAGTCGCGATAGCAAAGTAATAGGCCATTCTCCGGAGCGGCACTCGAGGGGCGCGACCCCACCAAGTAAAGTATCTACGCATCTCTGTCGAGCTCAAATGACTCATGCAAGCTATAGTCCAAATCCACGATCAATCAGATCGACAACAATAACCCAACAACATCAGTCTGAATCACTCAACAGCACGGGACCACCGTCCCTAAACGACTCTCAGAACAGAACACCCAACTCATAGATGACCTAGAACGGACCGACACCATAAGGGTCCTGGAATCCCGATAGGCATGTGCCTAGAACCCCAATCAAACAAGAACAGACTCCAGGCTCCGCCTTTCGAAGTTCTCGACCCCTTACAGTTCGAAAAAATAACTCCCTCGGTAAAACATCCGGAGGAAACCAATCAAGGTCCGAAAGTTCCGGGAGACTAGCACCTACAACCTTATCAAACAAGAACAGGTTCTAGGCACAGCCCCCGTAGCTTTCGTCCCAAATATGGAAACAGCCCATTGAACCTAGATTATTCAAACCCCCTCTCGGGTGAGGAAGTTTGCAAGAAGAGATGACAGTTAATATCGAAAATTATTTTTTCTTATTTAAGAAGCCTAATTTAATAAATTTTAGTTCTTTAAGAAAATCAGTTAAAACAAATTTTATTTTTTAAACCCCGAAAAACTAATGCCTTCACCCAATTAAACAAGAACAGGCTCCGGCGACCCTTCAAAGTTCGAAAGAAAAACATCAATTTACTGAAATCATGTGTGTGTCCAAAACAATCTGGGTTCAAGATCCTGCTATCACCAGTACACTACTGCTACGAACACAGTGACGACAAAAAAATCAGAGAAAACTTGACAACCCCGGATCAACGTTTAGTCAAACGGCTCCGACACCAAAATAAGACTAGCAACAGCTATCAGACTCCACTCGGTCCCCAGACACGAGTGTCAATGCATCCCACAATAACCCGACCACTCGGCCCGCTAACCGGGCGAGGGGAAACTCTAAGTCGAGGAAATAAATAATATAAAGTGTGAGAAAACTGGAACATGAAGGAACTAACCCATGTGAGGGTTTTCTACTAGCCTAGTTAAATACAAGCAGATATATGACGAGGTGCTAGTCAAGGTTCCAATATTTCGTTATCACAAGAGATAGATGATTTACTAATTTAATCAGACTTGCATCTTGATCCACAAAAAGAGTGCTTGCTAATCATGCATGCATACTATAACATAGAATTAGTATGTTGTCCGCTAAATTTGGAAAAATTCCAACCCATCTGGAACTCGCTAATCCAAAGTTTGAAAAGGCTGAAACTGAACGTGAGTGTTCCTCAGGTTCACACGGTTCCAACGCACCAAAAATCGTCAGAAAACTCCTACCGGTCGCTGAGATATAAGTCGAACATCGTGGTAAGGTCAAATCACTCAAAACAGTAATCCTCTTGCACATCAGTCCACAAAACAAAAAATTACCTCCTATGAGATTCCCTCTAAAAAATCCAAGAAAAATACGATTGCGATCCTTGCAAAGTGTAGATAGAAGTCGAGTCCTTAAACTCCCAGTTCCGACAACCGTAGCCCGAGAAAATGCACAATTACTCCTCCGCTGTCTAGAAAAGTGTCACAGAAAAAGGGGTTCTAAAGATGCTACAAGAACTCCCATAAAAACTCGAAACGGGTGAGAGCAATGAATATCAAAATCGAAGGCCTACCTGTCGTGAAAACGTTGCCGCAAGAATCGGCGAAAAACTCTAAGAACTCAGCTCAGGGGGGCCTGCGTACGAAGAGCCGACGGAAAAGACCGATGTCGAAGAAATGTCGCGACTCGCAAGATCGGATAGGGAGAAATATCAAACGATCTCCAAAAATTCTCCAAAACCCCAAGAAGTGTAGAAAACTCGAAGAAGAAACTCACTGTCGAAAACGGCTCCCAAAACGAATCTCAATAAGCCCAGAAATGAAGCCCACAATGCCATATTTATAGCTGAAATCCAAGGGAGACTAGGCTTGCGGGTCAAGGCTGGATTCGGGCGCTCGGATCCGGATCCGCGAGCGCCCGGACAAGTGGCGCCATCCGGGTGGCTCTGCCCAGCGCTCGGAATGCTGGGATACTGCCATGTGTCCCATTCCCACTTGCTCCGTGCGCCCAGTGCACGCATGGCGGCTGCGCCCGCTAATGGGAGCGCGCCACATGGCAGGTTGCGGTCGACGTACCGGGTCTTCTGAATCTTGTCGACCAATCAGAGGGTGACACGTGGCGCCGCCCCGGCCGACGCAGCCCAGCCAATCCCGTGCTGCCACGTGGCACTGCACCTTAATTATTTTAGTCCAACTTTAATATAAAGCCCAACTTAATTATTAAGAGGTTTATTTACATAAAGAGGTCCATCTATAAAGAGGCCCATTTATATATAAAATTTCAACCATTAGATTAAAATTTGAAGGGACAAGATCTCTCAAGTCACAACTCACAATTCTAAACTTCTAATCCTAATTCATTTTGCCTTAAAAAATACCAAATTCATTTTGCCCTAAAAAATTCCAAAGTTGATGCTGCCGTGCCGGCTGCCGCTGCGATTGCGAGCTCTCTCCAATCTCTCCGAGTCCGCTGCTCCGCCGCTCCACAGCTCCGCCGCAATCGATGTCAGTGTGTCACCTCGGCGCCTATAGTCTCTACTCTCTAGCTCTCTCCAATCTCTCTGAGTCCGCCGCTCCGCCGCACTCGGTGTCAGTGTGTCACCTCGGCGCCTCCCCACCGCACTCCAGAGTCCAGAGTAGCCTCGCTTCGCCGCTGCACCGACGTTGCTCGCAAACAACCTCGCCGTTTGGTGTTGCGTTGTCCCTGTAAGATATTTTCTTCTTCCTCTCCCTCTTCTTCTTCCTTTTCCTCTTCTTTTTCTAAGTTGAAACTTCATCTTGTTTATCAAAACTGTACAAATTTTTAATGATTACGGCATTCATGTTAAGTTTATTAATTCCAATTAGTAATCTGTATCAAGGTGCAGTTGGCAAATTGAAAACTAGTGGAGGTAGAATAAGCATACTTCTTTGGATGAAGTTATTAACATAATTTTGTATTCTTCCCAAATAATTGTTCGATTTGTTATAATGCATGCTAAGAGTTTATAGATGACAATGAACAGAAGTTGATCAAGAACACACTCCGTCGGCTACAAGAACACAGTTATATATATGGACCGCGTCCAACTACACAATGAACTCCATCTCGCTGGTGAAGTCAGGTTCAGTTCTGGAGCCTGGCTTTACCGGGCTACTTAGGACAATGAGAATCAAATGCAAAGAAATTAACAGCTTCATTTGTAAATCATTGCAAACCGCTGTAACTTGATTATCTGAATACATACATTGCGATGTTCAGATAATCACATTCAATTTACAATATCTAATGACTTAATTATGGAATCATTGTATGAGCATTAATTCTAAGCTTACATCACAAGCTAATAATAGATGTTAACACAATATATACTTAAACAGATGAGCAATAGCAATGTTCTATTACTGCAAAAATGTTTAGATCTCATGAGTAGAGAATAGATAGTTATTCATTCGAAACCACGATTTTTGGCTCTTCTTTGTCAGCAAACACGACTTTCAACATATCAACATATGGTATTGCTCTCCTCCGATGGAGCCTCGCGTCATAATCTTGCTGTATAAAAGGAGAGAGGTTTGAATGAATTAGAACTGAGTACTAAATACTTGAAAAGGTCATGTGGTAGTGTACCTTGATATATTCATTCCATTCGGCGTCTGTAGCAATTACTACTTGAAGTTGATTATCCCAGCTAAACTTTGGATGATGCCTGATGCAGTTCACACGTAGCAATTACATCTGCTTCGATTGAGCTTCATGTTTTTTTATTTAAATTTTCTAATTTGAATTTTGTATTTATTATTCTCCATTTTTTTGAAGGTGAGGAACACTTGCAGCAAACTGGAAATCTGAAAGTTTCAACAATAAAAAGGCATTCAAAATATTTGAGGCGGTGTTAAGTTGAACAAAGGAGACAACTTGAAAAAAGGCACGCAGAGAATTAGTAAGTTCACAGTTTTCATTTTTTGAATGAATCATAATTTTTTTTTTTTTTTATTATTGTTCATTACTCTTTAGTATGTAGTATGCTAGTAAGTACTTATTTATCTCTCTATATTTTTAGTTATGTCTTCTCCAACTTTACCACATCCTCATTTATCTCAACAATCAACATCTGTTGTTGGCACTAATGAACCAAGTGATACTCAAGAGAAAAATGAGACAGCTGATAATAATGATATCGAAGATATTGAAAATGAACTAGATGAAAAGAAAATTCGCAAAAAGATTTCTAAGGTTTGGGAATATTTTGAAGAAGTAGACATTCTTGAGAATAAAGTTGTAGTGAAGAAGATTAAATGCAAATATTGTAGCAAGAAGTATGCAAAACCAAAGTCGGGCACCACTTCACAACTAAGAAGGCATATCAATGAGTGTTTTTACTTGAAAAATCAGCCTAAAGGTCAAGGTGTAATCAATTTTACACCAAGTGAAGCTCTAGATAATGAGATAGAATTTTCATCTATCTACAGTGGCTCTACTGCATCTTACGACATCTTTAAAATTCGAGAAATAATGGCCAAGATGATTATAGTTCATGAATATCCATTTACAATGGTTGAACACACATGGTTCAATATATTGTGTAAGGCATTGAATCATAATTTTCAAAAGGTGACTAGAAACACTATTAAGAATGAGTGCTTAAAAGTCTATGAAACAGAAAAGAAGAAATTAAAAAAAGTACTGAAGAATGTTGATAAAATATCTCTTACATGTGATTGTTGGACGTCCAAACAAACAATCGGGTATATGGCTTTGACTGCTCACTATATAGATTCAGAGTGGCAATTGCAAAAGCGTATCATTAATTTTATTGAGCTAGAGCCACCACACACTGGTTTGGTTATTTCCGATGCTATTTCCGATTGCTTGTTAGATTGGGGGATTCAAGATAAAGTGTCTACGATCACCTTAGATAATGCTTCAAGTAATGACGTGGCAGCTAGAAGTTTAATTTTGAACTTCCAAATGAGAAACAAGCTTCACTTCAAGGGCATGTTCTTTCATATTAGATGTTGTGCACATGTTTTGAACTTGATGGTTCAAGATGGTCTTAAAGAGATTACTGAAATAATATATGACATAAGGGAGTCGGTAAAATACTTCAAGAAGTCTCCTGGTCGACTTCAAAAATTTAGTGAAATTGCTAAGCAGTTGGGTCTCTCTACAGAAAAAGGGTTATCAAGTGATATTCCGACTAGATGGAACTCAACATATAAAATACTTGATGCTGCTTTTCATTATAAATTGGTTTTTGGTGAATATGCAAATAGAGATCCATGTTATAGATGGTGTCCCTCTGAAGATCAATGGGAAAGATATGAAAAGATAAGAAAATTTTTAGAGGCATTCTATAATGTGAGCAATATTTTTTCCGCAACAAATTATCCTACATCAAACAAGTTCCTTCGTGAAACTTACCGAGTTAAGAAAGTGTTGGTTGAACAAGTTACATCAGATGATTATTTTTTGAGAAAGATGACTGAAATAATGATAGAAAAATTTGATAAATATTGGGGTTCTTGCAACTTGTTAATGGCAATTGCATCAATTTTAGATCCAAGATACAAGATGTTGTTGGTTAAGTTTTGCTTTCCGAAAATATATCCAAGTCATGAGGTGGAAAGAAATATAATGATAGTTCAACAAGCTTTATCTGATCTCTAAGATAGCTATGCTTCAGAGCACTTTTCTTCTATTTTTGAAATAAATATGAGTGGTGAAACAACTCATTCAACTACAGCATCAAGTGCCGATATTAATCCAAGTTCAGCAAAAAGACAAAGAGCAAACGATGACGACAATTTTGATGATTTTGTAAGAAGCAGTTCATTTGCCCAACCTGAGAAATCAGATTTGAAAATATATTTAGAGAAAGTGTGTGCTCTGATTGATCATAATGACTCGAGTAAATTTAATGTGTTGGGTTGGTGGAAAATGAATAATATCAAATTTCGTGTTTTATCCAAGTTAGCTCGTGATGTTCTTAACATACCAATTACCACTGTCGCTTCAGAATCAGCTTTCAGTGCTGGGGGAAGAGTTTTAGATGACTACCGAAGCCAATTGGCACCAAAAACAGTTGATGCTCTAGTATGTGCTGGAAATTGGATAAGAGCTTCACAAAAATCTACGAAATCTAAATTTGTAAGTATGCAATGATTTTGAATTTTTATTTTTTTTACCATTTATTTTATATTGTATACTGAATTTATAATTTAATTTAATTTTTCAGCAAGAGATTACTGAGATGGAAAATCTGCATATTAGTATTTGTGAAAACAGCACCTAAACTTCATTTTAGGTAATTATTTGAATGTTATGCTATTGAGCTATATAAAGAATATTAACTTATTCACATTTCTAAAATTTGTCTTTGTTTTTTACCTTGATAGGTTGGAAGTAGGGGTGGACAAGAGCTCTCTTTGTGGTACACTTTTCAAGATGGTAAAAATCTTTACATTTAAATTTAATAATAATTATTTTTATTCATAAATTATTTTTTTAATCTTTTTCAGGATGCTGACAATCTTAACAATAATTTAAGAGCAATGGAAGGAATGAATTGTAACAAGGATTGCATAATTTTCATTTCATTACTAACTTAAAAAACTTGAAACATATTTTAAACTGTTTGACTGTGATTTGTATTACTATTATATTAGGGTTTGTAATTCTATGATTTTGAATGGTGGATTTTTTTTTGTTGAATTGTAACTTTATTTTGGTAATGTGTTGAATTTTGGTAGATTTTGAATGAATTATAGTATTATCATTTGCTGCACATTGATTTCTTTGTGCCTATTCTTTGTTGTTAATCTTTGTTATTGTAAAATATATTTTAAATTGTTGTGTGGTAATATCTTTTTATTTGAACAATATGTTATAGAGTAAAGAAGTTTACATTATTGTGTTTACTTGTAAATTATTGTAATTTGCTGTAGATTAAGCTTTTTCAATCTAGTCTTTGCTGTTAATATGTTTTTTTATATTTTAATTTCTAATGGAGCTAACAAGCCGAGCCACGAGCTAACGAGCCGAGCCACGAGCTAACGAGTTACTTTTGAATTGATTAATCGAGCTAACGAGCCGAACACGAGCTAGTTCGAATACATCACGAGCCGATCACGAGCTGAACTTTTCGAGCTCGTCGCGAACTCGAGCCGAGCTTTGACAGTCTCGAGCCGAGCTCGAGCTGGCTCCAGCTCGCTCATGTTCGGCTCGTTGACACCCCTACCCGCACTTGCCCGCGGCTGCGCCGCCGCCGACGCTGCCCCGGTTGCTGGAACAGTACCTCCTGCCTCAAAATCCGTTTTTAGGCATCCGAGCTCCGAAAAATACAAATAGCCGTTTTTCATCGTTTTCGCATGCTGAGTCCAAATTCGATGTCCGTTTTGCCAAATTTCACTTCTAAAATTTGCCGAAGGCATCCGAATAGGTAATCTTAATCCAAACTTCGCGCTGGGTCCAATCATGAAGTCCAACTTACACACAACCAATTCTATTATACAACATAGGCCTCCAAAAGTCATTGAACACGCTGCAAAAGCTCTGCGAAGATCCGGATCATCACACCATCAGATCCCTCTTGTTGCTTCAATCTGAAACAAAATAAATTGCAGCATATAAGCCGTAGAACATAATAAATACAAAAGAATAATTTGATTTTCTTATATTTAAAATACACGTAAAGCAAAAAGACTACTTATCAGATTATTATAAGTGCCAATCTCATAGCTTTCCGATTTGATAACAAAACACCAAATAAAGTGAAATCAACTTGCATATATTCTAAACAATGAACTGAAATATTAAAAAGTCCATTACAAATTGATACTGCAGCAGTTTCACTATTTCTCTAAGCAAAGAGAGCACTAAACTCAAATTATTTATACATCTAACAACTCCATCGTATATCTGAAATAAAAGAACCTAAATACCTAATCTACATCTACAACAACAAATTAAGTACCAGGGCTTTTCCTTCTATAATAATTCAAAAAGAAAACCAACAAATAAAAAAAACTACATGTGTTAAACAAATCAACTGCTAGAAAAGATGAACTAGCCAAAATTGCAGGTGAAAATTGCTGAAAACAGACATTACTAAGCTGCACACAAGTAACAAATTCTCTATTTGAGATCCCATGAACTCCATGAAACTAAAACCACCCACCAAAAAAAATCAGTCAAAAATTTCATTGATGAAAAACCAAACTCCAAAAATTTCAAAGTGAAATTAACCATAAGTCCCGAGTAATTTCGCAATAGAAACCAAAATCTGACGAGATCTTCTTACCCAAACGAAGGAGGTGATGCAACTATCCCTTATCAATCTGTGTGAGCACCAGATCAAAATATTAGAATGAACATTATACAGATGAGCATCATTAAGACGATACTTTGGCATTATACATAATAAATTAGATATCATTATTCTATTTCTATGTTCATTTTTCAGAATTCATCTTGGTGATCACGGCAAAATTAATGCATGTAAAAGGTGAAAATTTAATATTTCACGTAATTCTTTTCTAGAAGTCTGAAATTCTATTGAAATATTGCCATTGCAACTAATGTTATTAAAATTTGATCATATTTGTCCTTTTGTTACAACGATATGTAGTCAAATCTCTGAACATGCTTTTCTTAGCATTTCTAAAAGATGAAAGGAATCAAAAAATACAAAATAATAAAAAATATAAAAGGTTTACGAACCTATACATTCAAATGGTAGCTATTAAGCCAACTTAATTTTAAGTTTAAATGGAAATAAATTTTGTAAACAACCCATGAAGCACAAACTAGAATATAAAGCATGCATGCAAAAGAATAAAGCTACCTTGGACTTAAAAATTCATTGTTAATTGAAATCTAAAAAAAAATTGGCGCTAAGATAGGCACAAACAAGAAGATCAATCACAAATATCTATGAAGGATTCTAGATGAAACCTCTTCATGTTTGAGTAAAATGATAAAGGCCATCGAAATCTTTAGAGACCTCTAAAACATAAGGGTGCAAACATCTGAATGAAATAGGAAATATAAATTGTATTGAACTGTAAAGAAATTAATCAACTAGAGAGAGGAGTTTTAACAAGAAGAGAAGCTAAACATGGAAACTAGAAAAGAAGAAGAAGAAGAAGAAGAAGAAGGCAACGAAGAAGAAAGCTCTTGAACTACATACCATCAAATTTCGTTTGTTCCTTCAATTAATATTCTAACTTATGTTCTCTTTAATCTTATTTGTTCCATTTTTATACTAGTAGTGTGGAGTCTTAATGCATGTTGGAATAAACTTGGCTCATTAATGCATTAATTGGTAGATAGAGACTATAACCCAAGTTCCCAACTAAGTTACTTATCATCAATAGTTGGTATCATAATGATAACTCTTGCAGTAAAATAACATACCATCTATGGTCATTTTAGATGACTTTCATCTCCACATTCAGTTTGTCCAAAACCTTTTCCTATAAAATGGGAAAAAAAATATTATGTCTAATCAACATAAGAAATAGATTAAATAAAGATAAAAATGAATATATCAAATAAAACTCATACGAAGGTGACGTCACGGGCGAGATTGGGCAGCCTCAGTAGCTTGAAATCCTTGCTGCTCCAATACACTTGCGCCTTTGCCATCTCTACAACTATCTACAATACAAATTTGATTATTATTATTAACCTAACACCTCACAAACAAATCAATTAAATTATAATCTCAAATTGACAAATTGACAGTACCTGATGCACTTGATCTCTTCAAATTTATATTGCCAGCAATCTCTTCAATCTATAATAAAAAGAGTAGAAAAATTTTATTCAAAAGATTAAAAGCTAGCAAAATAGCATATTAACGATTCGTAACTTGTGAAGAACAAATATCTGGTTGTTGAGATAATAGGATTGCCACTTTCACCTCTATGAATTTTAATCTGTCTCTAAGATCACGTATTTCCTCTTTATCTCTTAAAATTTCTTCTTCTGGAACCATCCTTAGTCGCTGAGATGTGGTGACTGATGAGACACCAAACATAGAAGGGGTTGGGCCGAAGCCTACACCACGAACACGACCATGTCGTTCTTTGCCTATCACTTCGGCAAAAGCATCATTAGCTGCCCACATTAAGCTTCCTCCTGAGCTAGCAATTTGTAAGACATCTGGTTCTTTTTGGAGGAGTGGCTCTAACTTTTCCTATGTCATAGAAAGTAGAAAACAATTATAATTAGTTAACAAATGTGATTTAATTTAATTACATAGTCATATAATACATACAATTCTCTTTCTTGCTAATTCTGTAACGGCTTCTCCATTTTTCTTCTTGAAAACATATAACTTTCCTCTCGTTGGAACTCCTCCAGTTTTTTCCTACACATTGTGTGCAAAATATATAGAACAACTTTATTCAAGAAATCAAGATCTAAATAATTTGATAAAAGAAAATGTCAAATACCATATTAAATGCATATTGCGCTATAGATTTTGAACCAGTTGCATAAAAGTCCATTTGCTGATCCCTGTTATGTCTATTCTTTCTACTTCGTTCCTACAATAATGAAAAAAATATATTATATTGTTGATTCTTGTTATGCCACAAAATTCTTACTAGCAATCTCATGCACTAGTTCCTCTAGTCCTATTCATAAATAAAAATAGTATCTTATAAGAAATAAGTGAATTATGAAAATATAAGGATACCTTCCCTTCGTTGGAGAACCAAAAATCAACGAGTTTATCAAATTCTGCACGATTAACCCAGGCCGGTGCCTTCATCAAAATGGTATTTTTCTACAGTGATTCATCAAAATATTTCGATTTCAGCTCACACTTAAAGTTTCTCCAAAGATCTCCTAGTTTTTTCATTGTGATGCGTTGAATCATTTCGCTCGTTCTTGGATCTCTTGGGTCTTGAGGGAATGAAAATTTTGACTGCAATCAAAAAGTACTCTTTAAAGTTCTATATAGTTAATCTTTAACTCAAAATAAATTAAGAAATGAGAAAAACTAATTGAACTAATACCTCAAAAATCTTCCAACAGTACTCCTTATATTTGGCATCCATTTTACGCCAATTGAAGCAATCGATAGGCAGCAAGTTTGGCTTCCTAACTATAGTGCCCATGAACCGATGAAGAACACTTCCTTCTGTATCAACAGGCTGATATAAGTTGTTAAACTTTACTAAAATGCGCATTTCAGGTGACAAGTTCCATATGTCGGACATGCGAGTAACACCTCGTGTTTTACGTGAACCTGAACTATCTACTAGAAAGAGAAATCTAAATGTTAGATGTCACGCCCCGGGGTCGAAACTGCGACCCGGGCCCGCCAACAGATCCGCCGCCCATACGGGAAGCCCCGTATAGACGAAACGTCTAACCTGCAAAAAGAAGGATACTATAACTATACAGATATCAGAGCTGAAAAGTAAACTACTGAAATAAGAAATAATACAACTCCAAAAGTACAAGTCTGAACCTCACAACAAAAGTCTCTCAAAAATAAAACTCTCAAAAGTAACTAACAATAATAATCCAATAGACTGTACTACTAAGCTCCAAAAAGGGGGGTACAGCTATACTCCAAGGAAGGGTAGGAAACTAGCTCGCGACTCCCTCACCTCGGTCAGCAACAGAATGATCAGCAACACCCGCAGAAAACTCTGCAAAACAAAGGAGAGGAAAGAGGAAGGGGAGGGGGAAAAACCCCCAGCGGGTGTGAGAACTACACCAACACGTAGTTCTTAGTGGGTACCGCCACCAAGCCCGACGGTCTGCCCACTAAGTCTACTAGAGGCATAAGATAACCGGAAAACTGTAATAATGAAAAGATAAGCTGGAAATAGTCTACAGCTATCATGACTCTATCTACAATGCTCAAAAGGTGATACAGATGAAAATGATGCATCGACTCTAACCCAAATACTCAATCAACCCAATCACAATGACTGCCACATGGGGTCCAGTCAAACCTGCGCCCACTTACTGCCAGTACATCCACGGAGGACTGGACTAACGTAGGGCGTCCGTGACTGCCAAAACTGGCCCAGCCAGAGGGACTGCGTCGACAAGTCGCGATAGCAAAGTAACAGGCCCAACTCCGGAGTGGCACTCGAGGGGCGCGACCCCACCGAGGAAAGTATCAGCGCATCTCTGTCGAGCTCAATTTGGCTCATGCAGGCTATAATCCAAATCCACGATCAATCAGATCGACAATGTCCAACTCACAATACTAACTCACTGGCTGGAGGTACTCAACAGCCGGGACCGTCGTCAACCCAACGGCTCCCAAAACAGGACATCCAACTCACAGACGAGAAAGAACCAACCGACACAGCAAGGGTCCGAGAATCCCGAAAGGTCGGTGTCTAGAATCCCAATCAAACAAGAACAGACTCCAGACTCAACCTTTCAAAGTTCTCGACCCCTTAAAGTTCGGGAAAGTCAACTCCCTCGGGAAAAACATCCGGAGGGAACCAATCAGGATCCGAAAGTTCCGGGAGACTAGCACCTACAACCCTATCAAACAAGAACAGGTTCTAGGCACAGCCCCCGTAGCTTTCGTCCCCAATAAGGAAACGGCCCCTAGAACCCCGATCACTCAAACCCTCTCAGGTGAGAAAGTTTTGTAAGAAAAGATGACAGTTACTACCAAAAAATATTTTTATTTAAGAAATCCAATTTAATGAATTTTAGTTCTTTAAGAAAATTAGTCAAAACAAGTTTTATTTTCCAAACTCCAAAGGGCTAATGCCTTCACCCTATCAAACAAGAACAGGCTCCGGCGACCCTTCGGAATTCGGCAGGAAAATATTAGTTTACTAAAATTATGTGTCCAAAAACAGTCTGGGTTCAAGATCCTGCTATCACCAGTTCAACACTACTACAAACATAGTGCTAATGACACTGGTTGGAGAATACCCGACAACCCGGGACCACCGTTTACCCAAACGGGTCCCAACACTGGCACAACACTAGCCACAACTACCAGACTCCACTCGGCCCCCGGGCACGAGTGCTAATGCATCCTACAATAACCCGACCACTCGGCCCACTATCCGGGCGAGGAGAAACTCTTAAGTCCAGAAAAAGGGAATGCAAGAGGTGGAAACTAGAACATAAAAGAATCTAGCCCAAGTGAGAGTTTTCTAGCAGTCTGGTTACACATGCAACATATGACAGGGTGCTAGGTCAAGTCCAATACTAACATTTAATCAACACAGATAGGAAGTTAATAATCAACATGATCAGAATCACCACACTAGAAAATCCTATCTGATACAACATGCCTTCTAATACTGCTCACATAATGCATGCTCACTAACAATATAGAGTTAGAGAACCGTCCACCGGTTTTGGAGACGAAACAACCCACCTGAAGCGCGCGTCAATCCAAGATCCAAAAAGGCTGAAATTGAACGGGGACAATCCTCGGATTCCCACGATTCCAACGGGCCCAAAAACATCCAAAAACTCCTCTTGGGTACAAAGATATGGTCCAAACATTGCAATCAATAAAAATTCCCAAGATCACTTGCTGCTGAAAAATCAGTCCAGAAAATGCGAAAATACCACCTGCGAGATAATCTTCAAAAATTCTAATAAAAATACGACGGCGATCCTCGCGAATAGTAGATGTCGATCGAGTCCTCACATATCGAAATCCGATACTCGAGTGCAGAGATAAAAATCCGACAAGCCTCTGCTGTCCAGAAAAACCACCAGCAACAAAAAGGTTCAAAGATGCCTCGTAAACCGTGCCAAGAACTCAGAATGAAGCAAGGTGATCAACACGGAAATCGAAGGCCTACCTCTCATGAAACCGACGCCATGAAAATCGTTCAAAAATTCCTTCGGAGTAGCTCTGTGGACCTCGTGGACCAAAACGCGACGGAAATGGGCCACCGAAGAAGAAACGTCGCACTGCGCCGAATCGCCGAAGCCGTCGATGCCGCGCCCTCCAAAAATTCCGAAACTCCCTCGAGAGATGCAGCACAAGATGAGGAACAAAGTTGCTTGAGGGCTCTGTCGCAAAGGAGCTCGGGAAAAGGGTCTAAAGGCCCAAGACCCTTTGGGGTACGATTTCGGGCGCCCGAAATGTTCGGGCGCCGAACAGGGAACGGCCACGGCAGCGCCCGGATTCACCCGGGCGCGCCACGTGGCGTGTCCCACGCAAAAGCGAGGCGCGGCGCACCCACGCGCGCGGGTGGTTGGCGCTAGCCAACCACCGCGCGATGCGTGGCACGCCCACGTCGCGCCCGCCTGCCCCGCGCGTACGGCCACCTGCCCTGCCATGCCGCGCACGACCCGCACAGTGGCCGGCCCAATCCGCAGCCGCCACGCTTCCCGCCTCGGCGCTCGCTGCGCCCGGCGCACGCGCCAGGTCCATGGACCGCGCACCCGGAGCACCGCGTACCCGCAGCACGGCGTGGACCAAGCCGCGTGAGCCGACCAATCCAGATATGCCACGTGGCTCCGCCCTGGTCCACGGCTCCCCGCGCGTGCTCCCATGGACCACACGCGCGTGAGCCGGCCAATCCCGGGCTACCACGTGTCCTCCCTTCGGTCTACAGCTCCCCCAATGCACCAAAACGCGCAGAAAACTTCCGGGGGTCCCTTTTTGGGCATTCGGACTCCGAAAAAGGCAAGTAAATAGCCGATTTTCGGCATTTTTCCGCGCTGAATTCAAATCGGGCCTCGAATTAGCCTGAAACCCTTTCTAAAATTCGACGAAAGCAGCCGAAGGACAGGCTTCATCTAGAAACCTCACTGAGTCCGTCCAACGCGTCCATTTGACACGTTGCGGGTCCGACACACCACTAATAGGTGTTCCACTGCATAGGTCATAGGGAAAGCTGCACGGGGATCGGGGTCACTACATCAGAAGTAAAAAGTCATATTGCATTTAATAGAAAAGAAAGATGTTCTAATATTAATCGATGACATAATACCTTCTACACAAATTTCAACTTCAGCATCAATCATTTGGTCAACATCATCTACTAATATTTGTGAAGTTGCATTTGGTTGATGAGATGATAAGGATACTTGAGGCTGTGTAGGATATTGTTCGGTTGGTTCCTCTCTGGGCTGCCCTTGATCATCCTTAACAGAGCATACTTTGAGCCTTCTCTTTGCCATACATCTATGAACATATATTTCTCAACTATTAATTGTAAAACATCTTATATAAAGATTTAAACCAAATTTATTTACGCCATCAAAAACAAATATTATCAAATTCAATCAAGAAATAAAATTTGACTAAAAGAATTCAATGGCACTAAATTAAACTCCATAGATTAAGAGTTAGGAAATGTGATTGTAATAAATAGAAGAAAACACATCTATAGAAAAAGCAACTAATATTAAATACTATTAATTCTTTGAATTGTGGTATGTAAAAAGAACAATGTTACACTCACTTTAGTAAGAATAGCATGTGTTACACTCCAGGGCTATTCAGTTCTCCACTACCAGATGAAAAAAAGACTACTAAATATGTCACGCCCCGGGTGTAAACCAGAACCCTGGCCCGTCCACAGATCCGCCGTGCACACGAAATTTTCCGCGTACACGAAGCGCCGAAAACCTGCTCAAATATAAAATAAGCAATAAAAAAGCATAAGTACAGAGCTGAACTAGAAACTAAAACATCTCAGACTAAAACTGAATTGGAAAATAAAGTACAACTGTAATAGATACATCTGTCTCTCCCGGGTCACCAAAATAATACAACCAACTGGCTAAAGCCAGACCCAAAAGTAAAAGTACAACAGTCCGAGATGATGGGGATACATCAAGTCTAGCTACAAGTTACGGTCGGGGCAGACGATCTATCTACTCAGCGATCCTCTTACCTCAATCAGCCGCTGACGGTCCAGCAGCTCCCGCAGAAGACTCTGCAAAACAAAGGAAGAGAGAGAAAAAAAACAACAATGGGGGTGAGAACCACTGATAAAATAGTAGCCCATAGTGGGTAAATCCTCAGGATCCGACGTACCCACTAAGTCTACCAGAGGCAAAAGGAGAAAGAAGTGGTAAGCTAATAAGACTGCTGATAAGAAAACACTACCACTGCTATGCCTCTAATGCAATCTCGAATAAACTGACTGTATGCATGCATCAGTAACAGTATCTGCCTAAAATAAACCCAATCAATGGACCAGTAAAAACTGGTACTGCCTGCTCTGCCGGCCACATCGGGTATGTCATCAACGCATAACACCGATGTAAAAAGAGAATCAAGAACTCAAAGACTGACCGGCCTCAGCCTGGTATAGTCGCACACTCCGGAGTGGCACTCGAGGGGAGCGACCCACACGAGTAAAGTATCTATGTCACAAGTATCACAATATAGCAGGACTGGATCACGACTATACTCAAGTGGGAAAACCCATCCACTTAAGAAACTCCGATCCCCAATCTGATGCAAAAGTAAACATCCGGTCAACCGCCCAATGTCTGCGGTCGCCGCAATACCCCATGGTAGCGTTTGGTTCGGGGATTAGAAAAATTTTGTTATACCAGGGATAGGTACAGATTCTAGTATTAGCAGGAATTGGTGTAAATTTGCGTTTGGTTGGTTTTATGAGTTATACCGGAATTAAAGAAAATTGTGTTTGGTAAATTATATAGGAATAAGGAGAATAAGATGAATAGGAAAAAATTGTGTTTGGTTGAGTATAGAGGAATAAGAAGAATTGATAAGTGATAAATTTGTGTATTGACTATTTTGCCCTTTATGATATAATTTATAAATAAAATAATTTATTATATTAATCAACCTAATAATAAATTTAAAATATTAATTAATTGAAATTTAATAATATTATTGTAAAATTATTGTGCTTATTTTGTATAATAAAACTCCAGTAACGTAGATAGTATAATAATATATATATATAATTTTCCACAATTATTTTATATTTAAAAAATATTATTTACTTAAGTATTTACCATTTGAATTTAAAAATTGAATTTGAAATTTGAATTTTATTGAGAATTTGAATTTGAAATCTGAATTCGAATTTCAAATTTTAAATTTTGAATTTAAAATCTAAATCTAATTTTTAAATGTAAAATCAAAATTTAAATTTTGGATTTGAATTTCAAATTTGAATTCAAATTTTATTTTTAAATTTAAATTTGAAATTGAATTCATAATATGATTTAAAATTTAAAATTTGAATATGAGTTTGACAATTAATTTAATTTAAATTTGAAATTGAATTCATAATCTGAATTTGAATTTGAATTTAAAATTTAAATCCAAAGTCTGAATTTGAATTTGAAATTTGATTTCAAATCCAAATTCAAATTTGAAATTAAAATTCATATTCAAATTTTGAATTTGAAAATCAAAATCAAAATATAAAATTAAGTTTGAAATTAAAATTCAAATTCAGATTTTAAATTTGAAAATCAAAATCAAAATCAAAAAATAAAAATAAATTTGAAATTCAAATTAAAAATTTAAATTTAAATTTGAAAATCAAATTTAAAATCTAAATTTTAATTTAAAATTGAATTAAATATTGAAATAAAAATTTGGGTTTGAATTTCAAATTTGAATAACGAAATTAAGCAAGGTTGGGGATAAGAGTAATTAAGCAAGGTTGCCTCGAACCCCGCGCCAAAGTTGGGTTCCTGCTAATTCCACCAATTTCCTGGAATTCAAATTCCAGGATCCATACCTACTATTCCAGCACGCCTAGAATTCGGATTCCCCAAAATTCTGTCCCCGTTTGGGTATGGACACGGGGATAAGGGGGTATTCCCCCCTTATCCCCCTTACCAAACGCACCCCATAAGTCCACAATCTGGTAAAATAACCAATATCCGGTCAACCGCCTACTGTCCGCGGTCGCCGCAATATCCCACAAGTCCACAATCTGTACAATCTTTCTCAGACTCAAAGATCTCGACTACACCATCCCAAACCCCTGCTCGAACCCGAGCAACATGTATCATATAGAGAAAAAGAACAATCATGGTTTCTCCTAAGTCAAATCCCAATATGATAGTGTAGCGATAAATAATGGCCTATCTAGATGTCCATACAAGCATGCAAGTGTTCTCATGTAGAATAAAGGAAAAGCATCTAACAGTGTTCTCACATAGATCAGATCACGATGTCCCAATATGATAATTAATTCGCATGAAAGGTTATGACATAATAACATGTTCCAACAATAATGTCCCAATCTCACATAGATAGGCTAGAAGTTACTCAGTATAATTAACATGCATGGTTCTCAACAAGATGCCAATCAACAATCATAACTCAGGGGGATCTCTCTAACAGTCCTAGTGAGCATGTCGAAATAAGAGGTGCACAACAACCACCCACCTGGAACGCGCAATCCACAACTATAAAAGACTCCTCGCTGTCCAACTTCCTTTTTCCCCGCAAAACACCCAAAATCTGCGAACCACTGCAAAAAGAATCGCACTCGGCATAAATGGAGATCCTCAAAAACAGCGCTTGCTGTTTTGCAAAACAGACCAAAAAAACTGGAAATTTCACCTCTGCACAGTCCTCCAAAAAAATCCAGAAAAATCACGGCTACGATCCTCGCGACAAGTAGATGCAAATCGAGTACTTATACGCTCCGTTCCGATACCCGTAGGCTGAGAAAACCCATAAATACTCCTCCGCTGTCCGAAAATTGCCGCAGAAAAATGTGGTTTAAAGATGTTCCAGAAAACCCAGTAAAAACTCAAAACGGACGGAAGTAGTAAATACAAAAAACGTAGGCCTACCTGTCGTGAAAACGATGCTGCAAGAATCGTCCAAAAATTCCTTCGGGGTAGCACAAGGGAGCTCGTGGACTAGAATGTGACGGAAAAGGCCACCGAAAGAAGAACGTCGCAGTGCGCCGGATCGCAGAAATCGCCGATGTCGCGGTCTCCAAAAATCTCCAAATCCTAGGAAGAGGTGGAGCACAGGTGGATGAAGCCTCTGCCAAAAGCCCAACTCGGAATTCCTCCAAAAAGTGAGAAGAGAAGGAGAGGAAGTCCATTTATAGCCCTCAAAAGGTGGGGGGGGGGGAGGGGATAGCACTTTGGGGTGCATTTTCGGGCGCCCGAAGCTTTCGGGCGCCGAACAGCAGACGCCCACACCGAATCCGTGCAGCGCCCGAATTGCTCCGGGCGTGCCGCGTGTCCTGAACACGGGACAGCAGGCGCCCGGCCACCCGGGCGCTGCCGCGTGGCTCGACAAAAGGGACGGGGTGGGCAGTAGCGGCGAATGGCGGGGCGCCACGTGGCGCCCCCCCACGTGGGCGCCATGCCGCCCACGCCTGCCCCGACCTGCCCCCGCCAATCACACGCCGCCACGCGTCCATCGCCGGCGTTCGCTGCGCCCAGCTCACGCGCCTGGTCCATGGGCCGCACCTCCGTAGCGCTGCGTGGACCGAGCCGCGTGAGCCGGCCATTCCCGAGCCGCCACGTGGCCCCGCTCTGGTCCACGGCTCCCTGCGCGCTCCTGTGGACCGCGCGCGCATGAGCCGGCCAACCAGAAGCCGCCACGTGCCCCCCCCACCGGTCCACAGCTCCCTCCATGCACCGAAACGCGCGGTAAACTTCCGAGTCTCCCTTTTTGGGCATCCGGACTCAGAAAAATACAAGCAAATAGCTGTTTTTCAACATTTTTCCGCGCTGAATCCAAATCCAGCCTCGCTAAGGCAAAAACCCCCTCTAAAATTCGGCGAAAGCAGCTGATAGGCAGACTTGACCCAGAATCCACACTGGGTCCGTCTAACACGTCCATTTGACGCGTTGCGGGCCCGACACACCAATAATAGGTGTTTCACACCACGGATCACGGGGAAAACTGCTCGGGGATCTGAGCCACTACAAAATAGGACTTCATCAAGTTTCCTCACTGGGACCCAGAATGGTTAAGTTTCCTGTTTACTAGGTCACAGTTTGAATTTAATAACAAATTGCTCGGCTTAAGGTTGCGGTGCAATACATTTGCTGAGTGCACATATTTCAGCCGCGGAGTAATTGGTAAAGGAAATACTGCAATGGAAAAGTTAACAGTCATGCGTAATTATATTGGCTAGTACAAAACTTTTATAAGCATAAAATGCATGAGAGATTCCCAACATTTAAAGAGTCTTCAATTTGGCCTGTGACCTTTCAAGTTTTACAATTGGGTCCCTATGTTTAGGATCATGTTGCAATCGCACCCCGATCACTAAATTCTTTGAATAAATGTTTATGCAATCACCATCACTTGCTATTAAGATAGGACAATAATTGATGTGTGTGACCAATATGAAGGAGAAAATTAACCACGCAGGTGGAGATTACAGTAAAGCACAAAGGTTAGGGACTTGATTGTAACAATTGAAAGGTTTAGGGCTACACTTAACCTACAGAGAGAGCTTGAGGTCCTCCACTGCAATTTACCCAATTTACCAGATATGCTGAAATTAACCATTATGCACAATGGTCCTCACAAAGTATTTCCCACAAATTTCCAACATTTAAATAGAAAATTCCAATGGACATATAGACAAACACTCAAGATTCAGCACCTTAAAACACAATAATTCAAAACCCTACGAGTAGCAACTAACAATTGGATGAAAGCCTAAAGACACTATCTGTTTATTTATTCCAGGGATTGTGCCCCATTTAATCATAGTCATCATTTCCCTTTTGATTGTTGATCTCCGCACCACTTTATTCTTCATCGCTTCTCATGAGACCCCAACCTCCAATTAAACCACTTGATTATGTCTATTAAGGTCCCAACCTCCAATTAAACCACTTGATTATGTCTATTTAAAACATGAATTTTTTTTTTCCCACAAGTTCTCCTTGATTGGCTGTAGACGTCCTCATTACAAATATTTTTTCCCGTAATGTGAATATACATATTCTAGACCCATAAGAAACCTAATGAATTTTTGGCCGATAATACACGTCTTCTCCTCTGTGTGCCCCATAATTTTCTTTCATGATGGATAGTTGGTAGCATTAAATTCAAGCTTTATCTAATTTGTGGAGCAAACCTTTAGGATTGAAGAAAACCCAAGCAAGTTCCTTCTATCCAACCACCTAACCTATTGCTCTGGCATCAAATATGAACAAGCCGAAACCAACTGATGTGAATTGTCAAGTGACATCTCATGATAGAAGAAACAAACAAAAATAAAACTGTACAAAGTAATGACAAAAAGTACAAAGTAATTAGACACAATTTGTTAGGTTGGTTAGTCTTGGACAAATCACAAAATTGATCAGGATACATCTAGATCTAAAGCTGACAAAACTGTACAGGCAATGCTTATTAATTGAGATACGAATTATTGGTCACCTTCAAATAAGCCATCACATTATGATATGCACCATTTGATGTTGTGTTACAGTCACACGTTGTTGATTCGAAATCCAGAGAATAACTTCTTAATGGGAAAAATGCAAAAATAATTAGCAGTGTCTACAAATAGGGTCTGTAAATGAACAAAACCGTAACTGGTTAATGACCTTCTTTATTAGTCAATATGGTTATTAAATTCCATGAAAGTAGATTAATCAACTAGAGAAATTTACCAGTCCTGATCTTATCGCCAATATTATCTATTTTTCAATCCCAAAAGGAGCATGTAGAGCATATAGAAGAATACTGATACTTAACTAAATTTTCATACTAATCTAGCTATATCTTAAATAGTTAAAATTATTTGATCTGGCTAATAAGGTAAGTAGAAAGAGTGTAGGAAAGGCAAGTAGAGCTAGGCTAGAAATCAACAAAAGGAGTTTACAGCAAATGTTATTAGAGCAAACAATTCAACTGCATATACTATTCTCTATCTTCATGAGTGCATATATACTGCAGCATCATATAAAATTAGTAACTACTCATAACAATCAAAATTCCCCATAGTTAATGCCTATATATGTCATGCTTGTGAAGGTGAAAGTCACTAAACTTTAGGATAAACTCCAATTAAACCTCCAATTAAACCTTCAGATAATCGATGCAAAACAGAATTAACTATAAATAATTAAAAAAAAAAAGTATAATATTGTGATTTGGGAACTCACGCTATAGAATCATGCGGAATTGGAGAAAACCTAGCTCAGAGAATCAAATTTAGGTAGATCGTTCGATTCGGTAGCAAATAGCCCGAAAATCACCAAATCGCCCGGAGAAGACTAATTTTTTGATAGATCGTGGTGAGAAATCGTTCGGAGAAGCCGATTCCCCAAATCGCCCAGCGAAATTTGTCGAAATCGCAATATCCTCGAATCTCCTGGAGAAGCTCGAGTGGTGGAGATAACCAATTTGGAGAGAGAGAGAGAGAGAGAGAGATGGGGGAGGAGTCGAAGTCGGTGTGAGAGTGGAGGTGGCGCAGATTAAAATGAGAGGGAGAGGTGGAGGAGTGGAGGTGGCGCAGATTAAAATGAGAGGGAGAGGTGGAGAAGTGGGATTTTTTTAAAAATAACCTTAAAAATTTTTAAAATTTGCAAAATAAATTTTTCTTTTTTTTTTTTTGCAAAAATAACCCTGATTTTACCAGCAGGGCACCACGGTGGTGGGACAATCTGAAGGCGCAGCGCCTTCAGTGTATTTGTTGAAGGCGCTGAATCATTCAGCGTCTTCTGCATATATGCTGAAAGCGCTGAGGACTTAGCCAATTTTTACGAAATTTGGCTAAGTCCTCAGATATAAGTACTAAAGGCGCTGAACCATTCAACGTCTTTAACATCAATGTTAAAGACGCTGAATGGTTCAGCACCTTTAACATTAATGTTAAAGACGCTGAAATGATGTTAAAGGCGCTGAACCATTCAGCGCCTTTCACATCATATGTTAAAGGCGCTGAACAGTTCAGAGTCTTTAACATCATATGTGAAAGGCGATGAACCATTCAGCGCCTTCTTCACCACTAAAACCACCCGCGCGGGCTACAGTGCCCTCACTTTCTCTCTACACTCCCCCTCTCCCGCACAGTGCCTCCCCCTCTCCTGTCGCCGTCGCCGAAGCTCCTGTCGCCGTCGCCGTCGCCGAGAGGAAGCCCATTGTCGTCGTTGCCGTCTCTCTTGCTCTCTAGATCTCTCATTGTGAGCCTCTCTCCCTCTCTCTCTCTCTCTCTTTCTCTCTTTCTCTCTCTCACTATGAGAGAGGGATCTCTCACAGTGAGATCGCTCACAGTGAGCGATCCCCTCACTGTGAGATCGCTCACAGTGAGGGATCCCTCACTGTGAGAGGGATCTCTCACAGTGAGGGATCTCTCACTGTGAGAGAGATTTTATTGTGAGAGAGATTTTACTCTCACAGTGAGAGATCGCTCACTGTCGCCCTTAGCATTACCTTGCGATATCTCACTGTGAGAGGTTTCACTGTCGCTCTCTCACTGTGAAGTTCAAATTAGTATTTTAAAGTGCTTAATTTTTTTTATAGTTAAAATGGCTAATCGTCGCATGTCGCTAAGTGTTCATTGGGATGGACAGTTAGTTATCGATGAGAATGGTCCAAAATATATCGGCGATCGAAAAAAATTAATCGCGATATGTTCTGATTCTACATATACTAGTTTCGAGACGAGAATGTATCATTTAACAAATTGTACAAGAGAAGAATTTCGTTTAAAATTCACTATTCGTTGCCCCAGTGTCGGTAATGAATATTTAGCTCACGAAGTAGTAGATAATGAATCATTGGAGGGAATGATTGGATTATGTGAACATTATGGTTTTGTGACGGTATACATTGAGAAAGAGCTACACCCGTCGGAAAATTTTGAACCGCAAGGTTATTACACGAGAATGCTCCACAATTATATTGATGTGGGTCCTTCCGCCAATGTAATGGATGATCAAAATATTCTAAGCGAAGGTGGTGTAAGAATTACAAGGTTAGTAAAATAACATAATAAATTGGTGATTTGTAATTTTCTTTAATTGGACTTAATCATTATATATACTGCAGAGAAAGTGAGTATTCGTCTATTGAGAGTGTTGTACCTTGCTCGGTTAGTGTGCCACCAACGACCACATGTGTGCCACCTACGACCACACACACGCAAGCCACAACCTCATGTGGACAATGCACGACCTCACGCGGACAATGCACGACTTCCCGTCTAGAACCTAGGTTGTCTCATTTACAACTAGTACTTATGATTGAGGGTAAGTACAAATCAAATTAATTTTTAAATTAATGGGATGTGGAGGTGGTATTGTTGGAATTTTATTTTTACCAAATGTGCAGGTTATCTACTTCCTATAAACATTGGAATAATTCTGCTATTAATGATTTTGGTACTAATGTTGACAAAGGAGGTGATAATATTGATGAAGGAGATGCTAATGTGGACGGGGATGGTGATAGTGATATTAATCATGAGGATTCACCAATCAATTATGATCACAATAGTAGTGAGGATGACGATTTGAATGATCCATCATTTGATGTAGATGATGATCATGATGGAGGGTTAAATTATCTTGCAAATGCCATTTTCAATGAAATGGACAACCCAGAAATAAGCAACGAATATGTTGACAATCCTGACGAGGAAATTGAATTTGTTGATCATCCGAAACGTTTTCCTACAGATAATAATTGGATAAATCAGTATGTTGTAGATTCTACAGAGGGTGATATTCGACAAATCAATATTTGTCTCCCTAGCATTGACGGGACTTGGGTTGGCCGCGTCTTTCGTGATAAGGCATCTTTATTGAATGCTCTAGACCGGTGGCATATTGATCATAATGTACAAATGAAAGTATTGAAATATACTAGAACGACTTACACTGTCAAATGCTTCGTAGAGGGATGTGCATGGAGATTACATGCTTCGGTACCTAAAGATACGACGTACTTTAGAGTAAAAACATATGCTGGTCCATACACATGTGTAATTCCAATGCTGAACGCGGCACCCCGTAATTATAATTTGAGCCTTATATGTCAATTGATTCTCCCGACATTAAAGGCTAGACTTAATATGACACCAAAAGAAATTCAAGAAACGGTGCGAGAGACTTACCATGTTGACATAACATATTGGAAGGCTTGGCAATCAAGGAGTAAAGCATTACAGCTTATTTACGGGAGCTGGGAGCAGTCATACACAAACTTGCCTCGTTACCTTACTATGGTGATGAAATCTAATCGTGGTACTTTATGGCATCTGGATCATAGGTGGCCCGCTGATGGGATTTGTCGCTTTGGTCGTGTTTTTGGGTTATTTGGACCTTCGATTCGTGGATTCGCACAATGTCGACCGGTAGTGAGTATTGATGCCACACATATGTACGGCAAATACGAAGGTCATGCGTTGATAGCGACGGCTGTAGATGCAAATAATGGACTATATCTGTCACGCCCCGAGTCCGCCAATTTGTACGGTTCGGGCGCGCCAACAGACCCGCTAATCGGGTAAGACCCTTTTCTACCCGAAAGGAACGGTAACATCCATAACAACACAACAAGTGTATGCGAAAGCTCAATATCAGAGCACTAAAAATCACTACAAATTTAAATCTTTCATTCAGTAACAAATAGTTAATGCGGAAATGAAAGCAAACAAGAGTGAACCATAAATTAAACTTATTACACTTTACATTTCTGAACTTGCAAATAAAATTATTACATTTCCTTTACATAAATTCCTCACCATACAAGGTTCACTCAAGAAATATATAAAAAGGGATACCTCTGCTAGACCCTCTAGGTCACTATGCTGCTGGGCCCTTGCCCCTGTCGTATGCCTCGCCGTCTGCATCTGAACCGTCACGACCGCTGCATCCATACCCGAACCTGTGGGGGGGGGGGGTCACCCAAGGGGTGTGAGAACTACATCTGAGTTCCCAGTGGGTTCAACCACCGAGAGAAAGTGTCCTACACCACTTGGTCCAATGGAAGCAATAATAATAGTGCTAGGAAACTAAAATCCTCAATATAGAAATGCAGCTATGCAATACAACATATCACTACACTATCTGTGTATAACCATCTACCCAGCACTACTCTGTCCAGCCACACTAGGCTGCTAAGCACCAACTCGGCCACTATGCCGCTGTATACAGGGTCAAACTAACCCGGCCACCTTGGCCACTCTAATTTCTCTTTAAATTCTGGTGCTTTAGTTCAAGTTAACCCTCAGAAATTCTTATCCAACGGGCCCCAGCCCGGTAGTCCTGCTACCATAAGATAAGATTTCTAAGGTTGCCGATAACACTCGCAAGTGTTACCCCGTCCTACGGGAGAAACGTGCCAGATGGGTCACTGCCCTGGAGCGGGATACTGCCTGCACCTCCAACAAGGGTCACGTTTCCTCCCCGAAGGTACGCCCGTTTTATCTTTATCTTTTCTTTTGCCTTTAGCTCTTTGCTTTGCCTTTACTTGGGAAGCTGAGTCTTGCTCACACACTTCCCCCGGGAGTGACATATGCTCAACCCTCCCGTTGGCAACTTAGCTTTAATTCTTTAATTCACTTGGGAGTGACATATGCTCAACCCTCCCAAGGGCCATTTAGGCTTTTCCTTTACAGGGTCCGAGGGTTCCAAAAGACGGATGCCTACAACCCCAATCAAACAAGAACAGGTTGTAGCATCGCCTCCCGTAGTGCTCGGCCCAAAGTACTTTATTTTATCCTTTTTACCTTTCATTAATCATTCTCTTTCTTTAACCATTCTCTTTACACTTTAGGTTCAGATGAGTTTAAGGCACCTTGGCACTCATCTACCCGGGAGTGACATATGCTCAACCCTCCCGTTAGCTTTCATGCCTTAATGCTTCTCTTTTACTTTCTTTTCTTTTTATTTCAAGCAATTTGCTTGTCTTGCTTATTAACCACTTTTAGCTCTCTCTCGAGCAATTTGCTTGTCTTGCTTATTAGCCACTTTGGCTTTCAGTTAAGCTTTATTTCTTTTATCCTAAGTTCTTGACTCTAGGATAATTTGGGTGTCTCTAACACCAATTTAAGTTTGAACAACTTGTTCATTTGCATTTCCACTTATTTTGCCACTTGGCAATATCTTTAATTTCCTGACCACTTTAGACCTTCCTTTCTTGTTCTCCTTTCACAATCCTAAGCTTCAATTACCCTTAAGGTTGCACTATGTCACTGCACTATGTCACTAGGACACTAGTTACTTTCAATCTTACCTAACTTAAGAGTTTCTTAACCCTATTTCCATTTTCTTTTCCTTTCATATCTCCACCTTTGATCATTTTCCATTTTCCTTATTTAACTCAGATTGCAGTTAAACTAATTGATCCATTTACCCAGACTTCCTATGACTTTCTGGGGGTTACATTAATTAATTCTCTAACTTGGGAATCTAATTCCCCTTTTTCCTGATTCCTTACTGAATCCTAGAGTTTTACTAACTCTATTTTCCTGTTCCATGTTTAACCTAGGGTTGCATTAACTCTATCTCCTCATTAGAGTTTAACCCTATTAGTTCCTCTTAGGTTCCTTTACCTAAGTTCCATAACTTGTTTAACCTAGAGTTCTCTAACTCTATGTTTAACACTCTATTCCCAACCTTAGGTTATTTTCCTAAGATAATGCCACTCGTCGATCTAGGTATATCTCCTAGGTCATCATGCCACTCGTTAAACCTAAATCTAGGTTTTCTCCTAGTCTTACTACCAACATGTTCTTTTCCCTTATGTCTCACATGATTCCTAGGGTTAGACCCTAACATTATCACAATCATAAATAGCTAATTATTTTCATGCATGCAATTATTTTCATCTCCAGAACAAAATAATATATATTTTTCTATGCATGCCATTACTATCATGATTCCCTAACGACTCTAACAGGCTACTATCATGCTTCTGGATCGAAAAACAAAGGAGCAAGGGGAGAGGTCACCCAATTTCGGCAGAATCCCCCACCTCGGTGTATTCTTTTGGTCCTTGAAGGAGACAATTTCAGCTCCTTGGATCCGTGAGGCTTTCCTACATTGTAAGGAAGGCAAAAGATAAAGCAATTGCTTTTACATGATTCACTAAAATTCATAAGGCGGTAAATCTAACCCCTTTTTGACAACTTAAAGGGAAAAATCCCTATTTGGTCATTATCCCCTACCAAAAGGCTAATTTTTGATTGGTTCGTAAAAATGAGAGGAGAACAATCCTCCCATGACATGTTGCCAAAGAGAAATTTGCTCTCTTTGGCCATTGGCCAAAATGCTCCAAAAACTTGGGAAAAATTCAATTTGAGCAATTCCTCCAATTTACCGATTTCGCACATTGGCAAAAATCAAGGTTTTGCATTCAAAATTGGAGAGAAACTCAATTTGAGCGATTTCCCCCAATTTACCGATTTCGCACATTAACAAAATCAAGGATTTGCATTCAAAAATTGGAGAGAAACTCAATTTGAGCGATTCCCTCCGATTACCGATTTTGCACATTGGCAAAATTAAGAAATTGCATTCAAAAATTTAAGAGAAACTTAATTTGAGCAACTCCCCATAATTGTTGATTTTGCTCATTGGAGAAAAGAGAAGAAGAAGAAATTCTCTTCTTTCCTTCTTTTCTTTTCTTTCTCTCTTTTTTTTTTTTTTTTGAAATCTGCTGTGGCAACCAAGGCAGCTGCTGCTGCCTATAGCAGCAGCAGATGCAGCAATTTCTGCTGCTGCTAAAAGCAGCAGCAGCCATTGCTGCTGCTTAAAGCAGCAGCAGCTGCAGCCAATGCTGCTGCTTGGCAGCTGCTTATGCAGCTGCCTAGCAGCAGCCAGAGTAGCTGCAATTGCAGCTTGGGCAGCTGCATCAAGCAGCTGCCCAATGTGAAGCTGTCCCCCACCCTGCGCAGCAGCCCAATGCAGCTGCTTCTGCATGTAGCAGTAGCAGCTGCAGCTGCAACAAATGCTGCTGCATAGCAGCTGCTGCTGCTTGTGCAGCAGCAGCAACTAACCCAGCTGCTGCGCAGCTGGCTGCCCTCGCAGCTGGTGCTGCAAGCAGCAGCAGCAGCTGGCTGCCCTCGCAGCTGGTGCTGCAAGCAGCAGCAGCATGTCAGGGCCTAAACTTTTTGCGCAAGTTTCCCCTTTGCAAAACTATCAAACTCCAAAGGGGAAAGCCTCGAGAGGTTTTACTAGAAGGATCTAGAAGCTTCTGAAGCCTACTACAACAACCTAGAAGCTATCCTCTAGAACCTTCCGGAGACATCCGCTCTAGAAGTTTCTGGAGGCATCAAGACTTAGGCTTAGCATCTTTAGGAAGGGAGGTCTATAAAAGGTTGTGACCTCCACCCCCATTTGTAAGCAAGAAACAGTTGTAAACTTCTAACTTCAGAAATACAACTACTCTTCTTCAAACTCTCTCTCTCTTGCGATCCAACCTTGGGCGAGTAGGTCCAAGTTCTCAAGAGACGGTGAAGGCTTGCTCACTTCGCGAAGGAAGGCGAGCGCCGCACGGGCTAAACAAGCAATTTCGCTTAGGTCCGTGACAGTTGGTATCAGAGCGACGTTCGGGAACTGGGAACCATGTCGTCATCGGACGCTGCCGTCATCGACAACATGGCCGAACCACCTCGACAATCCAAGCGCGGCAAAAGCAAGGAACCACGGGCCCATGTGAGGGAGTCCGCTTCGCTTGACGACCGTGTTGGCTTGTTGGAGGACAACTATCAAGTCCTAACCCAACATATGGAGATTATGGAGGAAGGACTGCGCACCATGGAGGAAAGTGTTGCTGCGGCAATGGGGACTTTCCGCCAACAACTTGAGCAGCTTCGCGCTGACGTTGCTCGTCGTGAGGACGAACGGAAGGCACTGGTGGACGACCTTGTCGCAAGGGCCGATGAGGTCGAGGACCTCAAGATGCGGATGACTATCCTTGAGAGGGCGGTGGCTCGTGGTGGCGACGCACCAAGGGAGCATGCTCCAAGGATCCGCATCCCCGAACCCCAGAGCTTCAAAGGTACGCGCGATGAGAAGGAAATTGACAATTTCCTTTGGCACATGGAGCGCTATCTCAAGGCGTTGCGGCTGGAGGACGAAGAAGACAAAGTCCAAACCGCTTCCATGTACTTGACTGACGATGCCATGCTGTGGTGGCGTCGAAGGTCGGCGGAGGCCGAGAAGGGCCAATGCGAGCTGAATACCTGGGAGGACTTCGTGCGCGAGCTCAAGGCACAGTTCTACCCCGAGCATGTCGAGTATCTTGCGCGAAGGCAACTTCGACGGCTCAAGCATACGGGAACCCTGAAGGAGTATGTTAAGGAGTACTCCAAACTGATGCTCTCGATCTCCAATATGGCCGAGGAGGACCGGCTGTTCTTCTTCCTCGACGGTCTCCAACCGTGGGCGAACAAGGAGCTCGTGGGACGAGACGTCAAGGATGTAAGCTCTGCCATAGCCATGGCAGAGAAGCTACCGGAGTACGAGAAGACGGAGTCTACTCGCGGCAAGCCGCCTAAGGTGAGCAAGGCCAAAGGTGGGGGAGACCGTCGCGAGATCAAAGACTACCACAAGGGCAAAGGCAAAGAGCACATGGGCCTTCCGCAGAAGAAGAAGGTGTCTTGCTATGTCTGCGGAGGTGACCATTGGGCTCGGGACTGTCCAAAGAAGAAAGCCTTCAATGCTGTCCAAGCCGAGAAGGGCGAGGAAGCGGCACAGACAAAGATGGGAGCGCTGCGGCTCGTTAGCGGGATGCAGGGGCAAGCGGGCGGCGGCAAACCTCTCAAGAAGGAACTTATGTTCGTCGATGTGACCCTCAATGGGTGGGCCACTCGAGCGCTCGTGGACACGGGAGCAACCCACAACTTCATCGCAGCGACGGAGGCCAAGCGGTTGGGTCTCAAGCTCGAGAAGGACACGAGCAAAATCAAGGCGGTTAACTCGGAGGCACAACCTGTTGCAGGGGTAGCCAAGGGCGTGTCGATCACTGTTGGACCCTGGAAGGGAACAGCGAACTTCACTGCCGCAGCCATCGACGACTTCAAAGTCATTCTCGGCATCGACTTTCTAGCCTCGTCAAAGGCGGTGCCAATGCCACATCTTGGGGCCTTGAGCATCATGGAGGAGGCCGCCCCTTGCATGGTTTTGGCTAGCCGCAGCGAACCAAAAGAGACCCCTATCCTCTCAGCTCTGCAGCTGCGGAAGGGAGTGAAGCGTGGGGAGATGACTTACCTTGCGAGCATCCGCGAGGTAAGCGAGGAGGGATTCGAGGAGGAAGACCTTCCGACAGAGATTAGGGCTGTCTTGGGGGAGTTCAAGGACGTCATGCCCCAGGAGCTACCCAAGCAGCTCCCACCTAGAAGGGAGGTGGACCATGCGATCGTGCTTGAACCTGGTTCCAAGCCGATAGCAAAGGCGCCATACAGGATGGCTCCGCCAGAACTCGAGGAGTTACAACGCCAGTTGAAAGACCTTCTTGAGGCAGGCTTCATCAGACCGTCAAAGGCACCCTATGGAGCACCGGTGCTGTTCCAACGGAAGAGCGACGGAAGTCTGCGACTCTGTATCGACTACAGAGCACTCAATAAGGTGACTGTGAAAAACAAATACCCTATCCCGCTAGTCGAGGACCTTTTCGACCAGCTTGGAGGAGCGAAGTATTTCACTAAGCTCGATCTTCGCTCGGGATATTATCAAGTGAGAATAGCGGAAGGGGACGAGGAGAAGACCACGTGCGTGACGAGGTACGGGGCCTACGAATTCCTTGTCATGCCATTCGGTCTGACGAATGCACCGGCAACCTTCTGCACTTTGATGAACAAATTATTCCACCCCTACCTCGACCGCTTCGTGGTAGTGTACCTCGACGATATCGTCGTGTACAGCAACACTCTGGAGGAGCATGTGGAGCATCTGCGAACCATCTTCCAAGTGCTGCGGGACAACCAACTCTTCGTCAAGAGGGAAAAGTGCTCCTTTGCGAAGGAGGAGGTGCATTTCCTTGGCCACTGGATCGGCCACGGCCAACTGCATATGGACCCCAAGAAGATTCGGGCGATCTGCGAGTGGGAGGCGCCCACGACGGTGTCCGAGCTGCGATCCTTCCTCGGACTCGTCAACTATTATCGTCGCTTCATTGCGGGCTACTCAGCGCGGGCAGCCCCTTTGACAGACTTGCTGAAGAAGAACCAGTCATGGGACTGGACCCCTCAGTGCGCGGAGGCATTCGAGGACCTGAAGCGGGCAGTGACTGAAGAACCCGTGTTGCGACTTCCTGACTGTCGGCAACCATTTGAGGTACACACTGACGCTTCAGACTTCGCCATTGGCGGTGTTCTCATGCAGGAGGGACATCCCATCGCTTTTGAGAGTCGCAAGCTCAACGAAACTGAGCGGCGATACACTGTTCAAGAAAAGGAGATGACAGCAATAGTGCACTGTCTAAGGACTTGGCGGCACTATCTCCTCGGAAGCAAGTTCGTTGTGCGGACGGACAACGTCGCCACAAGCTACTTCCAAACCCAGAAGAAGCTGTCACCGAAGCAAGCCAGATGGCAGGACTTCCTAGCGGAGTTCGACATGGAGCTGCAATACAAACCCGGAAGGGAGAACCATGTGGCTGATGCACTTAGCCGCAAAGCTGAGTTAGCGGCGGTGTGCCAGCTCCATGGAGCGATCAGGGAGCGAATCCGCGAAGGGACTTGCGAAGACCCTGTGGCTCAAGGACTCGTGCGACTCGTCAAGGAGGGCAAGGCGCAGCGGTTCTGGGTCAGCGATGGCCTGCTCCTAACCAAGGGACGACGAATCTATGTGCCTAAGTGGGGCAATCTTCGTCGGGAGCTCATGAAGGAGTGCCACGACTCCAAGTGGGCCGGACATCCGGGGCAGAAGCGAACTTTGGCATTGCTGGAAGCCGCATACTATTGGCCTCACATGCGGGACGATGTGGAGGCATATGTGCGGACTTGTCTTGTGTGCCAACAAGACAAAGTGGAGCGCCAGAAGCCGGGAGGCCTCCTCGAGCCACTACCAACGCCAACGCGTCCATGGGAGAGCGTCTCGATGGACTTCATCTCTGCTTTGCCCAAGGTGGGGGCATTGGGATCGATTCTGGTGGTGGTGGACCGATTTTCCAAGTACGGAACCTTCATAGCGGCACCAGCGGATTGCACGGCGGAGGAAGCAGCGCGGCTCTTCGTCAGCCATGTGGTGAAGCTTTGGGGGATTCCTGAGAGCATTGTGAGCGATCGCGACCCAAGGTTCACAGGCAAGTTCTGGACGGAGGTGTTCCGGATCTTGGGGTCGGAGTTGCTCTTCTCTACAAGTTTCCATCCGCAGACGGACGGCCAGACGGAGCGGGTAAATGCCTTGCTAGAGGAATACTTGAGGCACTATGTAAGTGCTAGCCAGAAGGACTGGGTACATCATCTGGATATGGCCCAATTCTCTTACAATCTGCGGCGGAGCGAATCAACAAACCACAGCCCGTTCGAGCTGGCAACGAGAAGACAGCCGCTCGCTCCCCATTCTGCTGCTGCGGGCGAGCAGGGCCGCAGCCCCATGGCTCTTCATTTTACCTCGCATCTCAAGGAAAAGGGAGACATCGCGAGGGCGTGCTTGGAGAAAGCGGCGCACCGGATGAAGAAGTGGGCCGATGCAAAGCGGCGACCCTTGGAATTCGCTGAGGGAGACCAAGTCCTGGTTAAGCTGCAGCCGCAACAATTTAAGGCATTCCGCAAGATTCACCGCGGCTTGATACGGAAGTACGAGGGTCCGTTCACTGTGGTGAAACGAGCAGGCAAGGCGGCGTACAAACTACAATTACCGGCAAATTTGCGGATCCATCCGGTATTTCATGCAAGCAGCCTTCGGCCCTTCCATGGCGACTCCGAGGATCCAACCAGGTGCGTGTCGCGACGCGCTCCCGCCACCATGACCACAGCCATTGACAAGGATGTCGAGACCCTGCTGGACACGCGCACCATCCGTCGTCGCGGTGTCCCGCCGAGTGTCGAATACTTGGTCAAGTGGAAGAATCTCCCGCATGGCGAAGCAAGCTGGGAGAAGGCGGACACCCTCTGGAAATATTCAATCCTGATTGAAGAATTCCAACGCCGGCGCGCAGCGAGGGCGTCTGCGCATTAGGTGGGGGAGGTTGTCAGGGCCTAAACTTTTTGCGCAAGTTTCCCCTTTGCAAAACTATCAAACTCCAAAGGGGAAAGCCTCGAGAGGTTTTACTAGAAGGATCTAGAAGCTTCTGAAGCCTACTACAACAACCTAGAAGCTATCCTCTAGAACCTTCCGGAGACATCCGCTCTAGAAGTTTCTGGAGGCATCAAGACTTAGGCTTAGCATCTTTAGGAAGGGAGGTCTATAAAAGGTTGTGACCTCCACCCCCATTTGTAAGCAAGAAACAGTTGTAAACTTCTAACTTCAGAAATACAACTACTCTTCTTCAAACTCTCTCTCTCTTGCGATCCAACCTTGGGCGAGTAGGTCCAAGTTCTCAAGAGACGGTGAAGGCTTGCTCACTTCGCGAAGGAAGGCGAGCGCCGCACGGGCTAAACAAGCAATTTCGCTTAGGTCCGTGACAAGCAGCTGGCATTGCTGCTGCTGGCAGCAGCTGCCATTGATGCAGCAGCTGCTGCAGCAGCAATGCCGCAGCCATTCCCTTGTGATTTTTTTTTTTGTGTTCCCCTTCCTCGTTCAAAATAGAGAAGAAAGGTGGAAGGCAAAT
>CM054942.1:14542147-14615829 GCA_029168755.2 Tillandsia fasciculata | reverse complement strand
GCAGGCGGAGCAGGCGGGGGCAGTTGGCCCGTACGGCGGGCAGGTGGGCAGCGCCACGTGGCGCCCGTTGATTCGCGGGCGCCACCCACCGCATCGACCGCAGGCGGGGACGCGTGGCGGCTTCTGGCGGGGCTTGCACGGCTGCCGCGTGTTCGGTGGACACGTGGCAGGCCCCCAGGCGAGTCGGACGACGGCGAGCGGGGCGGACGGATCTCGTGTGCGAGCGGGCTGGGCCGGGCCGCACTGTGCGCGCCCGAATCTTGGCGGGCCGGGCCGCACTGTGCGCGCCCGAATCCTTGGGGGGCCGGACCGGGCGCCCGAAAGTGGGGACTAATCCGGAATTTCCAGATTTGTTCCCCACAGCCTATAAAAGGCAACCTGAGCTGCCTTCTTGGAGATTTTTCTCCCTCTTCCAAGCCTCATCTCCCTGAGCTCTCTTCTAGTCATTTGCTCATCTTCGAGTGCTAGTTTCGCCTGCAGAGTTTTGAGATTTTTAGGAGCACTCATCCTGAGGTTTCAGATTTTACGGCACGGTGCGACGTTTCATTTCCGGTGTCCTTCTTCGTCGCAGTACAGTGTGAAGACTCCCCTGGGCTACCCCAACCTTCGTTTTTGACGATTCTTGCGCCGACATACTCCTAAGAGGTAGGGCTTCAACTTTCGTGTTGATCGAACATTCCCGTTTTGAGTCTTTGGCACGGATCCCGAGGTACCATTATGACCCTTTTTCTGTGTGGATTTTTGGGACAGCATTGGAGTGTTTTGGCAATATCTTCGCGCACAAGCATCAGACGGAAACGTGCTTATACAAGTTTTTCATCTACAGATCGCAAGGAACATGCTCGTATTTTTCTTGGATTTTTCCGAGTTTTTATTGGAGGTGAAAATCCCTGTTTCCCTGTGTTCAGTGCTACAGTTTTTGGTGCAGAAATCTTTTGAGTAGACCACCTTGCCGAATTTTTATCTTGACCTACCGAACTCGGATTTGGACGTGCAGATACCCGTTTCAAAGGTATCGACGCGAGGATCGCTGTGATATTTTTCTTGGAATTTTTTGGCATTTTCAGCAGGTGAAACATGGACATCATTGGGACTGATTTTTGTGTGAGGTTGTAAGGGTAGTTTTGGAACTTATGTGTATTTGTGGACCTTGTGTTGTACCCAGGAGAGTTGCGGGTATTGCTGGACCCATTGGAGTAGGAGATTTGGATTTCCTGATATTTTCAGCTGTTGGGATTTGGACAGTCAGCTCTTCAGGTGGGTGGTTGTTGTACTCCTCTCCTTTGGTATGCTCACTAGGAACATCAGACTGTCCCGTTGTTAGAAAGGCCTAGTTTTTTTGTTGATAACATTGCATGCAATAGGGAATTAAATAATTGATAGTTTATCCATGATGATGACATTTTTGGCATGAGTTCGGTATCATGATCACTATGTTTAATCACTTAATTGTCCTGGACAGCATGTTTAGTGGCAGGTTAGTAATTAATGACTTTGCAATAAGGATCATCACCTTGAGACAATAATCCTGACATTCGTTGCTTTATTTTAATTATTCCGGTGAAATAGACTAAAATACTGGGACAATTGCATACTTAATTTGGTCACATAACTAAGTCACTATTTACTGATACACTATCTTTTGGGATTTGACTTAGGAGAAACCATATTGTCACCTCTTCTCCTTTCATTGTGATGCTTGGGGTATTGCTCGGGTTGAGCAGGGTTATAGGATAGTGTAGCCGGGTTGTTGAGTGGGTTCGTCATTCTAGATTGGGGTTTTGGGTTATTGCGGCAACCGCGGACATTGGGCGGTTGACCGGATGTTTACTTATGTATCAGATTTGGGGATAGGATTCCTTTAGCGGATGGAGTTTTCCGCTTATTGATTATTTATCGTTTTGGTTGGGGGTTCGGGTTATCTTTAGTAGAGGGTTTTTTCCACTTTGATCATGGTCTTGATCCAGTCCTGCTATACAGTGATACTTGATACAGTGATACTTGATACAGTGATACTTGCGGTACTGATGACAGAGTTACTTAACTCGTGTGGGTCGCTCTCCTCGAGTGCCACTCCGGAGTAGGCTTTAGACCGTGTTGGGTTCCTGTCAGTTCTCCTTACGACCGTGTTGGGTTCCGGTCAGTTCTCCTTACGACCGTGTTGGGTTCCGGTCAGTTCTTGAGTTCGACAGCAGAGCAGGCAGTACCAGTGATTACTGGTCCATCGATTAGGTCTTTTCAGACAGATTGTTTTACTGATGCATGCATTCAGTTACTCTTTTCGTTATTGCATTTAGAGGCATATTAGTGGTAGCACATTCATCAGCTGTTATACTTAGCTTCCACCCTTTTCTTTTTCTTTTGCCTCTGGTAGTCCTGGTGGGCATGTCTGAGTTGAGGCTTTAACCACTAGGGGAGGCTACTGTTTTTATAGTAGTACTTACCCCCATTGTTCTTTCCTTGTTTCTTTTCCCCCTTGTTTTGCAGAGTCCTCTGCGGGAGTTGCTGGGCCGTCAGTAGCTGATCGAGGTAAGAGGGTTGCGGATTAGATAGAGAGCCACCTGAGTGATGTTAGCTGGAGTTTTTGGTGTACCTGGTTTTTCTCAGACAGTTCTTTGTATTTCTTTTTGGGTCTGGCTTTCGCCAGCCAGTTGTACATTTGTGGTGAGCTGGGAGAGATATTTGTATTTATTTTATAGTTATACTTTATTTACTTCCAGCTTTTGTCTGAGATACAGTAGTTTTAGTTCAGCTCTGATTCTTATGCTCCTTTATTTATTATCTCTTATATCTGAGCAGGTTACCGACGCTTCGTGTATGCGGAAAATACCGTATGCACGGCGGATCTGTAGACGGGCCCGGGTTCTGGTTTACACCCGGGGCATGACAGATGAAGTTGGTATCAGAGCTTAGGGATAGGTCAGTTGGGACTTAGGAAACCCTAGGCTTTTGGGCAGACCCTAGGATGATAGGGCGTGAGTGACATGATATTTTTGCGAAAGTCGGTGATTTATCTAGTTGACTCTTCCTGTGAGTGAAGAGGGATCGACATAGTCTATTTCCGTTGAACAATTATGTTGGCTGCAGACAACATAAAGTTACAGAAATAGGGAGATGTCTTTTGACTTTCGCTAGATTGGGTCGTGTGGGTCGCTAGATTGGGTCGTGTGGGGTTTTGTTGCTGATGTTTGGTTTCTTGTGACAGGTTGCCTCCTCGACGTCAGATTCCTACTCGGGGTACTCCCCTACCCCCTGATGAGCCGGAGCAGTCCAGACCCTCTGAGCTTAGCGAGTTGAGGGCCTTAGTGACCCATTTGGTGGCAAGGAGCTTTCGTCAGGACCAGCGCTTGGAGCAGCTGTTGGCGCAAAGGGGTGATTCTGTAGTCGGAGAGAGAGCTAGGGCTTCAGAGCAGCGTTTAGAGAGAAAACGCCCAGCCCCGGATGTTGATGGACAGGCCAGTTTTCGGAGACAGTCACGACAGTCGAGGCAGCCCCTGCAGGCTGCCAGGTGCATCTTTTGCAGGGGCCAGCATTCCGCCGGTACTTGTGAGCTGAGGCAGGGTCGTTGTTTTAGATGTGGACAGCCTGGTCACATCCGAGCTACATGCCCCCTTCCGACCTTTGTAGCACCTCCTTCGGCGTTGGCCCCTACCGCATCCCAGCAGAGATCGTGGCCACGACAGCAGCATCAGCAGCAGCAGAGGTCGCAGCCGAGGCAGTGTGAGGACCTGAATTCCCACTTATGAGATTACTGTCGGTTTAGTGGCCTTTGGGAGTGTTTGTGCGCATGTCGGGCCCAAGAAATAGATTTGTGGAACAAATTGGAATTTAGTTTGCATCACTGGAGGCCTGCGTGGTATGTCGGTGGTGTTTGTGCGCAATTTGGACACAAGTGTTGGACTTTGGGCTTAAAAGGAGATCCCGTGGGAAATTGGGGACCCGTCGAGTGTTTAGAGGTGGTTTCGTGCTGCGTAGATGTCAAATTTGGACTCCGGGCGAAGTTTGGATAAAAGATTACCTCTCCGGTCGCCTTCGGGAATGTTTAGAGTTGGAATTTGGCAAATCGGACTTCAGAATTGGACCCGGCACGAAAATCGGATCAAGTGGGCTATCCGGGGGCATTCGGCAAATTTTCGGTTGAGAATTTGGAAAAATGGACATCGTTTTTGGATTCAGCGCGCGAAATCGTTGAGAATGGACTATTTACTTGTTTGATTTGGAGCCCGAATGAATTGCGCGTTTTTCGAGGCGACGCGGCACGAATCCCGAGGCGAGGCGACTGTACGAAAATCGAGGCGTGGCGCGCGGCTCGAGGAGCGTACGGACGCGGCAGGGGCGCACTGACGCGCTTCGGCGCGGGACGCGCGGGGGCCGCCACGTGGCGGGCCCCCGTTGGCGCCCGCTCGGGCGCGGGGGCGCGCGCCTGTGTGGCGCGCGCTGTGTCCCGCGCCCGTGTGGCGCGGTGTAACGCGCGCCCGTGTGGCGCGCGGTTTGCCGCGCCCGCGTGGCGCGCGGTCACGCGGCCGCGTGGCGGGCGGGGGCGCGCGCTGTGCTTGGTGCGCGCGCCCCTGCGTGTGGACCGGCGGTTGTGGCTTCCTGATTGGCGGTGCACCGTGGACCGGGTCCACACCTTTTCCCCTCCTCCTCTTCTTCTTCTTCTTCTTCTTTCTTTCCCCGCACACCTTTTCTCCTCCATTTTCCTTTCTTTCTTCTCCAACCGAGAGCGAGAAGGTGTGAGGGAGAGGATTATGGGTGGTGCGGCGATGCGTCGTGGGCCTCGTGGAGCGCGCGAGGTTTTCCAACGAGGCGGTTCGGCGGCGGCGACGCAGTCGAGGTAGATTCCGCGCGTTGTTTTTACGGTGTTTTTGGCACAGTTTTGGGGCGTTCTTTTGGACTGTGAACTAACCCCTTGTTCTTTCTGTGTTAGGGCCCGTGTTTTACTGCACCGTTTTGCGTGCGGTCCCCGACGGCATGCTCCGTTTTGCGTGCGGACTCCGGCACCGTGCACCGTTTTGCGTGCGGACTCCGTTTTACGTGCGGACTCCGGCATCGTGCACCGTTTTGCGTGCGGATTCTGGCACCGTGCACCGTTTTGCGTGCGGACTTTGTTTTGCGTGCGGACTCCGGCACCGTGCACCGTTTTGCATGCGGATTCTGGCACCGTGCACCGTTTTGCGTGCGAACTCCGTTTTGCCTGCGGATTCTGGCATCGTGCTCCATTTTGCGTGCGGACTCCGGCGGCGTGCTCCGTTTTGCGTGCGGACTCCGGCGGCAGGCTTCATTTTGCGTGCGGATCGCGTAGAGGCCAATTGCAAGTGTCTACGAGCAATTGGTGGCAAATTGAGGTGGGTGGCCTTATCTCCAAGTTTTATGGACTGTACAGTAATTCTACTGATGTAGGACTATGCATGATAGTTTATTTCCTGGTGTAGCATGCTAGATTGTAAGAATGGTTATCCCCTTTATCATCTGTTAATATAGTTATCTTGGAACTTGACCTAGCACCCCCGTCATATGTTGCGTGTGTAACCAGACCAGTAGAAAACCCTCACTTGGGCTAGGGTTATTTATGTTTAGACACCCACACAGTTTTTCTATTCCTGGATATAGTGTTATCCTCGCCCGGGTAGTGGGCCGAGAGGTCGGGACTTTTTTTTAGTGTGGGATGCTTTTGCACTCGTGCTTGGGAGCAGAGTGGAGTCTGGTAGTTGTAGTGGGTTGCTTATCTGTGCCGGGAGCCGTTTGGGTAAACGGTAGTCCCGGGAGGTCTTGTATCCCTGTTGTGCTGTCGTGGGAGGGAGCCGTTGAGCAGACGGTAGTCCCGGGCCGTCGAGTATCTTCCGGTCAGTGTTGTTGGGAACCGTTGGGGTTGACGGTGGTCCCAGGTCGTTGAGTGTTGTCCGACCGATATTGTTAGCCTGAGTTGTGGATCGTTCCTGGCTGTGGAGTACCTCCAGCCAGTGTGCTTTGTGCTGCGAGCTGTTGGAGAGGCTAGTGTCTCGTGTTTCGTGTTAGCTGATCAACTGAGTCGTTGAGAGTGCTCCGACTGTTGTGCGAGATATTTGGGGATCTTGAGTCCTACCGTTCTGAGAGTGAGCGTGGATTTTGACTATAGCCTGCATATGCCAATGTTTGATACTCTATGGCGCGCTGTTTTCCTCAGTTGGAGTCGCGCCCCCTGAGATGCCGCTGTGGATACGATGGTTGGCCTGTTGAGGCAGTTTTCCGCAGTGGATGCAACGATGGGCTTGTTGAGGCAGTTTTGCGCAAGGGGTGAGTTAGTCGAACAGGACGCCCCACGTAAATCCCATCCTCATGCGGATGTGTGGTAGTGGGCAGGTGCGTTCCTAGTCGACAGGCGCAGGCTTGACTGGACCCTATGAGGCAGTCAGTTCGATTGGGTCGATTGAGCACCTTGGGTGCGAGTGGAAACGTTTACTTTCATCTGTTCCACTTTTTGAGCATCTAGATAGAGGCATGGTAGCTGTAGAGTAGCTCCAGCTTTTCTTGTTCAGATTTCATTGCACTGTTATCTTTTACCTCTAGTAGACTTAGTGGGCAGACCGTTGGGCTTGTTGACGGCACCCACTGAGAACTACTGTGGGAAGTAGTTCTCACACCCGTCGTGGTGTCTTTTTCCCCAGGGACTTCTACTCCTATTCCTGTGCTCCAGTTGCTGATCCTTCTGACCGGTTTCGAGGGAGTCGCGAGCTAGTTCCCTTCCCGTCGTGGGAGCGTAGCGGTACCCCTTCAGAGTAGAGCTTCAGTTGATTAGTTTGCTTCTTTTTCCTCTGTTGAGAGACCTTTGTTGTGAGGTATAGAGTTGTACTTTATTTTACAGTTTGAGAGACTGTTGTAGTGAGGATATTTTGTATCGAGAGCTTGTACACTGATTTATTTATTGGAGATATCTCCCTTTCAGGTTTTTGTATCAGAGAACTTTTTATATGATCGTATTTGGGGAGATGGAGATTGTATTATTTTCAGTTGTACAGTGTTTGGATTTCAGTTTTTAGTAGTTTACTTTCAGCTTTGACATCTGTGTACTCTAGTTGATTCTTTTTGCAGGTTAGACGCTTCGTCTGTACGGCAGTTTCCGTACAGATGGCGGATCTGTTAGCGAGCCCGGGTCGCAGTCTCGACCCCGGGGCGTGACAGGCAGATCCGGCCGTCAAGTATGTGTGTTTTCTACAGAGGGCAGCACCCGTCAGATAAATGTGACTTGCGGTGGGATCGTTGTTTCAAGTGTGGACAGCCTGGGCACATTCGAGCTACGTGCCCCGTAGGGATAGCTGCAGCACCCACTTCGGCATTTGTTCCTACTATTTCCCAGCTACGACTGGGAACTTCACCGACAGATCTCCAGGTAGACCGATCTTCGCCACCCCGCTTATCTGGTGAGAGACAGCCGTTGCCGAGCGGCCATGATTGCTTAGCACTGATGGAGGATCCTGCTATCGCTGACCGGATTGTTGCAGGTATGTTTTATTTCTGGCGGTAGGATTCGTATCTTATTGTTATTGGAGCATTTCTTTTCTTTTTAGTAGAATGTACATTATTGCATGGGTTAGAGGTTCGGATTCCTGATCACGTTTTGCATGTCGAGGAGTATTGTGTGGCTTGCCCGGTGCGGATGGGACCTTGGATATTGCATGCAGACTTGCTTGTCTTGCAGCAGCTTCAGGATTTTGACTTGGTGTTAGGGATGGATTGGCTGTCATGGTATTCCGCCACTATCGACTGCAGAGAGAGGACGGTGACTCTCCGCAACCCAGGACAGGAGGAGTTCATCTTCAGAGGTTGCCAGAGCACGCTGTTTGCAGCGACTATTTCTTCGGCTAGAGCTAGGCGGATGATGAGTAGAGGTTGCCCTGCCTTTCTGGCCACTGTTGTGGAGGTGCCTACGGCGGCACTAGGACTCGAGGATATTCCTATTGTCCGCGAGTTCCTAGATGTGTTTCCTCCAGAGTTGACGACTATGCCGCCGGAGAGGGAGATAGAGTTTGTGATTGATGTGGTTCCAGGGACTGCACCAATCTCAAAGGCACCTTATAGGATGGCGTCTGCTGAATTGAGGGAGTTGAAGGCCCAGCTTCAGGATCTGTTGGACAGGGGCTTTATCAGGCCCGGTGTTTCTCCGTGGGGAGCGCCCGTATTGTTTGTGAAGAAGAAGGTTGGGTCGCTTCGATTGTGTGTGGATTATAGAGAGTTGAATAGAGTGACCCTCCGGAACAAGTATCCCCTTCCACAGATAGATGATTTGTTTGATCAGTTGCATAGAGCGTCAGTGTTCTCGAAGACTGATCTTCAGTCCGGTTACCACCAGCTGAGGATGAGGGCCGAGGACATCTCCAAAACGGCATTCAGATCTCGGTACGGACATTATGAGTTTACGGTGATGCCATTTGGGTTGACTAATGCCCCTGCCGTATTTATGGACTTGATGAACTGGATATTTTAGCCGTTTTTGGACCAATTTGTGGTGGTGTTCATTGATGATATACTGATTTACTCCCGGAGTGATGTGGAGCACGAGGAGCACTTGAGGACAGTGCTACAGCTTCTGCGAGAGAAAAAGCTGTATGCCAAGTTTAAGAAGTGAAAGTTTTGGCTCCGGGAGGTCACCTTTTTGGGCCATGTAGTTTCAGCTACAAGAGTGGCGGTTGATCTAGCCAAGGTGGACGCTATTCGAGATTGGCCGAGGCCGATGACTATCATCGAGGTGTGGAGTTTTCTTGGATTGGCTGGCTATTATCGCCGATTTGTGGAAGGCTTTGCGAAGCTTTCCTTACCCCTCACACGTCTGACCAAGAAAGGGGTTAAGTTTATTTGGAGCGAGACTTGTCAGAGCAGTTTTGAGGAGCTGAAGCAGAGATTGATGACAGCTCCGATCCTTGCTCTCCCGGTTATAGGAGAAGGATTTGTGATCTACAGCGATGTCTCTCATAGTGGTCTGGGATGTGTGTTGATGCAGCATGGTAGGATAATTGCCTATGCTTCATGGCAATTAAAGGACTATGAGAAAAATTACCCTACTCATGATCTTGAGTTGGCAGCGGTGGTGTTTGCTCTGAAGCTATGGCGGCATTATTTATATGGAGAGCATTGCGAGATCTACACGGATCATAAAAGCTTGAAGTATCTGTTCACTCAGAAGGAGCTGAATTTGAGGCAACGCCGGTGGTTGGAATTGTTAAAGGATTATGATTTGAGTATCCTTTATCATCCCGGCAAGGCCAATGTTGTGGCAGATGCTTTGAGTAGGAGGACGAGTCTGAGTCTGATGATCTCGCAGTAGGCGCCGTGGATCGAGCAGATAAGGTGGCTTCGGATAGAGGTGGTATCCCTTGGAGTCTCTGCTAGACTTATGTCTATGGTCTTGCAGCTCACTCTGTTGGACAGGATTAGAGGCACACAGAGTGAGGACCCCCACTTGGCGTGGATTAGGTCACAGATTCAGGCAGATCAGATAGGGGAATTTTCTGTGGATAGCTCGGGAGTACTGCGGTACAGGGACCGAGTATGTGTGCCTACGGATCCTGAGATTAGAGACCAGATTTTGAGGGAGGCCCATTATACACCTTATACCGTTCACCCTGGTGTAACTAAGATGTATAAGGACCTCAAGACACTTTTTGGCGGCCTGGAATGAAGCGGGACATTGAGAGATTTGTGGCTTCTTGTTTAACTTGCCAGCAAGTGAAGGCAGAGCACCGGGTTCCTGCTGGCAAGTTGTAGAGTCTTCCAATTCCCGAGTGGAATTAGGACCACGTTACTATGGATTTTGTTACTGGACTGCCGAGGGCACAGAGTGGAGCAGATGCGATTCGGGTTATTATGCATGGACTCACCAAGTCTGCATATTTCTTGCCTATTCAGATGACTTGGTCGTTGGAGAGTCTGGCGCAGTTGTATTTGGATGAGGTAGTGAGGCTACATGGTGTACCTGCTTCGATTGTATCAGATAGGGACCCGAGGTTTGTATCACACTTTTGGGAGAGTTTACAGTCAGCTTTGGGGACCCAGCTCAGGTTTAGCACCGCTTTCCACCCACAGACCGATGGACAGTCTAAGCGCACCATACAGACCCTCGAGGATATGTTGAGAGCGTGCGTTATGGATTTTGGAGGAGGGTGGTACCGACACTTATCATTGGTTGAGTTTGCGTACAATAACAGCTATCAGACGAGCATTCAGATGGCTCCGTTTGAGGCGTTGTATGGACGCAAGTGTCGGTCTCCCTTGTATTGGAGTGACGTGGGTGAGAGGAGGACTTTGGGACCGGATTTACTTTTGGAGGCTGAGGAGAAAGTCAGAGTTATTCGCCGACATCTTGAGACAGCCCAGAGTCGTCAGAGGAGCTACGCTGATACTCGACGGTGAGACCTAGAGTTTCAGGTTGGTGATCATGTCTTCTTGAAGGTCTCGCCCTCGAAAGGGGTCCGGAGATTTGGAGTGCGTGGGAAGCTCAGTCCCCGCTTTATTGGACCCTTCGAGGTACTTGACAGAGTTGGCCCTGTGGCTTACAGAGTTGCCTTACCTCCACGCCTGGCCGGAGTTCACGATGTTTTCCACGTCTCAGCTCTGAGGAGATATATTTTTGACCCATCGCACGTGATTGACTTCACTCCTTTGGAGATCGGCGAGGACTTGGTGTACGAGGAGCGCCCGTTGCGAATTCTTTCTCGTGAGGTGAGGGAATTGCGCAACCGGGCCATTCCGTATGTGAAGATCTTGTGGAGCAATCACGAGGAGCGAGAGGCTACTGGGGAACTGGAGACGGAGATGAGAGATACTTACCCCTTTCTGTTCGAGACGTCTAGTTGAGGTACGTCTGCTATACTTTCTTTATTTCGGGGATGAAACTTTTTTTAGTGGGGGAGGATGTAGGACCCCTGAACCCCATGCAGCTTTTTCCCGTGAATCCACTGTGCAAAACACCTGTTGATGGAGTGTTTGGCCCATAGTGCATCAAAGGGATGCCACAAATGGACCCTGTGAGTTATTGTTAGCTGGGTTGGCCTTCGGCTGCTTTTGCCGAATTTTAGAAAAGGTTTTAGGCCAAATAGATGTTGGATTTAGATTCAACGCGGAAAAACGCTTGAAAATGGCTATTTGCTTGTTAAATTCTGAGTCCGGATGCCCAAAAACGGACTCCCGGAAGTTTTACTGTATTTCTGGTGCATGGGGGAGCCGTGGACCGGCGGGGGTGCCACGTGGTGACCTCTGATTGGTCGGCGCACGCGGCTTGGTCCACGGAGTAGCAGGGATATGGCCGGGGTGCACCGCGGCAGGCGTGGACCGGCGGGGGTCCACGTGGCAGCGTCGGATTGGGCGACCCACGCGCGCTCGGTCCACGGGAGCGCACGGGGGAGCCGTGGACCGGGGCGCGCCACGTGGCAGCCCCGGACTGGCAGGTCCACGGGCGCGCGGTCCACGGAGCGCGGGGAGCAGGCGGGGGCAGTTGGCCCGTACAGCAGGCAGGTGGGCAGCGCCACGTGGCGCCCGCTGATTCGTGGGCGCCACCCACCGCATTGACCGCGGGCGGGGACGCGTGGCGGCTTCTGGCGGGGCTTGCACGGCTGCCGCGTGTTCGGTGGACACGTGGCAGGCCCCGAGGCGGGTCGGACGGCCGCGAGCGGGGCGGACGAATCTCGTGTGCGAGCGGGCTGGGCCGGGCCGCACTGTGCGCGCCCGAATCTTGGCGGGCCGGGCCGCACTGTGCGCGCCCGAATCCTTGGCGGGCCGGACCGGGCGCCCGAAAGTGGGGACAAATCCGGAATTTCCGGATTTGTTTCCCACAGCCTATAAAAGGCAACCCGAGCTGCCTTCTTGGAGATTTTTCTCCCTCTTCCAAGCCTCATCTCCCGGAGCTCTCTTCTAGTCATTTGCTCATCTTCGAGTGCTGGTTTCACCTGCAGAGTTTTGAGATTTTTAGGAGCACGCATCCCGAGGTTTCAGATTTTATGGTGCGGTACGACGTTTCATTTCCGGTGTCCTTCTTCATCGCAGTACAGTGTGAAGACTCCCCTGGGCTACCCCGACCTTCGTTTTTGACGATTCTTGCGCCGACATACTCCTAAGAGGTAGGGCTTCATCTTTCATGTTGATCGCGCATTCCCATTTTGAGTCTTTGGCACGGATCCCGAGGTGCCATTGTGACCTTTTTTCTGTGTGGATTTTTGGGACAGCATTTGAGTGTTTTGGCGATATCTTCGCGCACGAGCATCGGACGGAAACGTACTTGTACAAGTTTTTCATTTACAGATCGCAAGGAACATGCTCGTATTTTTCTTAGATTTTTCCGAGTTTTTATTGGAGGTGAAAATCCCTGTTTCCCTGTGTTCAGTGCTACAGTTTTTAGTGCAGAAATCTTTTGAGTAGACCACCTTGCCGAATTTTTATCTTGACCTACCGAACTCGGATTTGGACGTGCAGGTACCCGTTTCGAAGGTATCAACACGAGGATCGCTGTGATATTTTTCTTGGAATTTTCTGGCATTTTCAGCAGGTGAAACATGGACATCTTTGGGACTGATTTTTGTGTGAGGTTGTAAGGGTAGTTTTGGAACTTATGTGTATTTGTGGACCTTGTGTTGTACCCAGGAGAGTTGCGGGTATTGCTGGACCCATTGGAGTAGGAGATTTTGATTTCCTGATATTTTCAGCTGTTGGAATTTGGACAGTCAGCTCTTCAGGTGGGTGGTTGCTGTACTCCTCTCCTTTGGTATGCTCACTAGGAACATCAGACTGTCCCGTTGTTAGAAAGGCCTAGTTTTTTTGTTGATAACATTGCATGCAATAGGGAATTAAATAATTGATAGTTTATCCATGATGATGACATTTTTGGCATGAGTTCGGTATCATGATCACTCTGTTTAATTACTTAATTGTCCTGGACAGCATGTTTAGTGGCAGGTTAGTAATTAATGACTTTGCAATAAGGATCATCACCTTGAGACAATAATCCTGACATTCGTTGCTTTATTTTAATTATTCCGGTGAAATAGACTAAAATACTGGGACAATTGCACGCTTAAACTGGTCACATAACTAAGTCACTATTTGCTGATACACTATCTTTTGGGATTTGACTTAGGAGAAACCATGTTGTCACCTCTTCTCCTTTTATTGTGATGCTTGGGGTATTGCTCGGGTTGAGCAGGGTTGTAGGATAGTGTAGCCGGGTTGTTGAGTGGGTTCGTCATTCTAGATTGGGGTTTTGGGTTATTACGGCAACCGCGGACATTGGGCGGTTGACCGGATGTTTATTTATGCATCAGATTTGGGGATAGGATTCCTTTAGCGGATGGAGTTTTTCGCTTATTGATTATTTATCGTTTTGGTTGGGGGTTCGGGTTATCTTTAGTAGAGGGTTTTTCCCACTTTGATCATGGTCTTGATCAAGTCCTGCTATACAGTGATACTTGATACAATGATACTTGATACAGTGATACTTGCGGTACTGATGACAGAGTTACTTAACTCGTGTGGGTCGCTCCCCTCGAGTGCCACTCCGGAGTAGGCTTTAGACCGTGTTGGGTTTCGGTCAGTTCTCCTTACGACCGTGTTGGGTTTCGGTCAGTTCTCCTTACGATCGTGTTGGATTCCGGTCAGTTCTTGAGTTCGACAGCAGAGCAGGCAGTACCAGTGATTACTGGTCCATCGATTGGGTCTTTTCAGACAGATTGTTTTACTTATGCATGCATTCAGTTACTCTTTTCGTTATTGCATTTAGAGGCATATTAGTGGTAGCAATTCATTAGCTGTTATACTCAGCTTCCACCCTTTTCTTTTTCTTTTGCCTCTAGTAGTCCTGGCGGGCATGTCTGAGTTGAGGCTTTACCCACTAGGGGAGGCTACTGTTTTTATAGCAGTACTTACCCCCATTGTTCTTTTCTTGTTTCTTTTCCCCCTTGTTTTGCAGAGTCCTCTGCGGGAGTTGCTGGGCCGTCAGCAGCTGATCGAGGTAAGAGGGTTGCGGATTAGATAGAGAGCCACCCGAGTGATGTTAGCTGGAGTTTTTGGTGTACCTGGTTTTTCTCAGACAGTTCTTTGTATTTCTTTTTGGGTCTAGCTTTCGCCAGCCAGTTGTACATTTGTGGTGAGAGATATTTGTATTTATTTTACAGTTATACTTTATTTACTTCCAGCTTTTGTCTGAGATACAGTAGTTTTAGTTCAGCTCTGATTCTTATGCTCCTTTATTTATTATCTCTTATATCTGAGCAGGTTACCGACGCTTCGTGTATGCGGGAAATACCGTATGCACGGCGGATCTGTAGACGGGCCCGGATTCTGGTTTACACCCGGGGCGTGACATATATCATCAATATAGCCATATACCTCTAGATGCCCCTGCAGAAGTAGTGGCAGCTACAGCCCATGCATATATGTTATATCAAATCGAGTGTAGTTTGTTTCCCAACCCCAGCGGACACAAAGTTCAACTAAAGTGGCTATCACTTTTGGCTGATTTTGATCTCTGCGGGGCTTATGCATGGGGTGCAGCTGCCTTAGCATATATGTATCGAGCGCTATGACTTGCCTGACTGTACGGGAAGGCCGAGTGTTGTTGTTTTGGGACGCTATTGCAGGTATAATATATAATATTTTGATTTCATTATTATGTTAATATTGGTATTTAATATTTTATTTATTATGTTAAGTCATTTGTTTTAATATATAGATTTGGTGTGAGGACCCGAATCCCCACTTAAGAGATTACTGATGGATTAGTGGCCTTTGAGAGTGTTTGTGCGCGTGTCGGGCCCAAGAAATGAATTTATGGTGTAAATTGGGAATAAGTTTGCATCACCGGAAGCCTTTGGAAAATTTTAGATGTGGAATTGGACAAAACGGACTTCGGATTTGGATTCAGCGCGCGAAAACGATTAAAATAGACTATTCACTTGTATTTTTCGGAGCCCGGATGGCGCGCACGTTTTTCAAGGCAGGTGGTACTGTTCCGGCCGTCGGCGGGCAGCGGCGGCGACGGCGGGCAGGCGCGGGCAGCGCGCAGTGCGCGGGCAGGCGCGCGGGCGCGCGGGCAGGTGAGCGGTCCACGGCGCCGGCGTGCACCGGAGGGTGGACACGTGGCGGTCTGCGGTAGGTGCGGTGTAGCGCGCTCGGTGCACCGAGCTGGTGCGGCTCACCTCGGGGCGCGTGCCTGGCACAGTGCGCAGGCGACGCTGGCAGCGCGCACATGGGCGTGCTAGGCGCGCGTTGACCCGGTTGCTTGCCACGTGTCGTCGTCTGGGTGGGCCACATGGCGCGAGCTGGGTGGACAGCGCCGCTGTGCGCTGTTTGGCGGGCTACGTGGAGGCCCAGGGAGGATTCGGGCGCGCACAGTATTGGGCCGGGCCCAACACTGTAGCGGCCCGAATCGCGCGGGGCGCCCGCAATCAGGGACTCAACCGGTATTAATTGAATTGTTTTTTGGGGCTATTTAAAGGATCCGAGCCTCCTTCTTCTCCCCTTTTGCCGCGTTTCCGAGCCTCCCTTCACCTCGACGCCTTCAGCAACTTTCTTCCTCGCGCAGTGCTGCATCCACCTGAGGATTTCTGGGTTTTTACGTGGCACTCTTCCCGAGGTTTCCATTTTTACGGCGCGGCGCGACGCTCGTCCATTTGTGATCTCCTTCGTCGCGTTTCGGTGCGCGAGCTCTCCCGGCCTACTCCGACCACCTTTTCGAGCGATTTCTTCGCCACTGGATCCGCGACGGACAGAGCTACGATCTAGGTATTTTCAACTTTCCCTCATTTCACACCTTTCGAGGAGTTTTTCCATGCTTACTGGGACCCTTGTTTTCTGTGAGGAATCTTGAAGACATCGGATTGTTTCGGGGATATCTCCGCAACCGGGCATCGTATTGAGACGCTCCTGTACACTTTTTGCATCTACTCGACGCGAGGATTATCACAGTATTTTTCTTGGATTTTTTCGAGACCTTCCCGGAGGTGTACTTTCTTCCCTTTATCTGTGTTTGAGTTTACAGTTGTGTGGTTGTGAGATTTTGCGCACCTGTACTGTGGAATTTGTAACTTGGCCTATGGTGCTCGGAATTGGTGCAGGTACCCGTTTCGAAGGTCTCGACGCGAGGATCGCAGTAGTATTTTTGTTGGATTTTTTCGAGTCCGTTCTGCAGGTGGAAATTTCACATCTTTGAGGCTGTTTTCGCAGATTGTGTATGGAATATTTTGGATTCAGTGTAATGTTGGACCTTATTGTTGTACCCAGGGGTGTTTGCAAGTGTTGCTGGACCCTTTGGATCTCGAGACTTTGATTTTGGGGTATTTTTAGCTGTGGGACTTTGGACAGTTCAGCTCTTCAGGTGGGTGGCCTTGTCTCCAAGTTTGATGGACTGGACATTAAATCTGCTATAGTAGGAGCATGCATGATAGTGGATTCTTGTGTAGCATGCTGGAATGTAGGAATTGTTATTCCTTGTATTTATCTGATGATCTTATGATCTCTTTTGCTTCCTACCACCTGTTAAATTATAGTTATTGGAACTTGACGTAGCACCCCCGCCATATGTTGCATGTGTAACCAGACCAGTAGAAAACCCTCACTTGGGCTAGGATTATTTGTGTTTAGACATCCACACATTGTGTTTCATTTCTGGACTTACTGTTATCCTCGCCCGGGTAGTGGGCTGAGCGGTCGGGACTTCCTTTTAGTGTGGGATGCATTTGCACTCGTGCTTGGGAGCAGAGTGGAGTCTGGTAGATGTAGTTGATCGCTTGTCTGTACCGAGAACCGTTTGGGGTAAACGGTGATCCCGGGAGGTCTTGTTCCCCTGTTGGGTCTATCGCCACTGTGTTAGTGGCAGTAGTGTACCAGTGTTAGTAGGACCTAGAACCCAGAACCCTTTTCGACATACACATGATTTTAGTCTACCAGTGTTTTCTTCCAAGCATCGAAGGGCTGCTGGAGTCTGTTCTTGTTTGATTGGACAAAGGCATCAGTCCTTTGGGGTTTGAGTATAAATACTTGTTTTCTAACTGTTTTTCCTAAAAGAACTAAAAATCATTAAAATGGGTTTCTTCTCAAATCAAGATAGTTTTTCAAAAAAGGAACTACTTTTAGTCCTTACCCTGCGTGGGTTGAGTGAAAATGGGTTTCAGTAACAAACGTCACCTTTTTCCTGTAAATTTCCCCACTCGAAAGGATTCGAGTGGTCTGGGTTCTAGGGGCCGTTCCTTTATCGAGACGAAAGCCACGGGGGCCGAGCCTGGAACCTGTTCTTGTTTGATAGGGTTGTAGGTGTAGGTCTCCCGGAACTTTCGGGTCCTGGTTGGTGTCTTCTGCATGTTGCACCGAGGTTGTTGTGTTCCCGAACTATAAGGGGGTCGGAAACTTCGATAGGCGGAGCCTAGAGTCTGTTCTTGTTTGATAGGGTTCTAAGCACCGGCCTATCGGGTTTCCGAACCCTTATGGTGTCGGTCCTTCCTGTGAGTTTAGTGTTCTGTTGTGGGAGTCGTCTAGTGGACGGTGGTCCCGGCTGTGTGGTTTTCCAGCCTGTGAGTGAGCGTTGGTGTTGTTAGTCAATCTTGTTGATCGTGGTTTGGACTATAGCCTGCATGAGCCATATTGAGCTCGACAGAGATACGCGGATACTTTCCTCGGCGGGGTCGCGCCCCTCGAGTGCCACTCCGGAGTTGGGCATGTTACTTGCTATCGCGACTTGTCGACGCAGTCCCTCTGGCTGGGCCAGTTTTGGCAGTCACGGACACCCTACGGTAGACCCGTCCTATTGAGGATGTGAGGCAGTAGGTAGGCGCAGGTTTGACTGGACCCTATGCGGCAATCAGTGTAGATTGGGTGACTGTACTTTGAGAGTTGTATATGCATCATGTTTCCATCTGTTCCACTTTTTGAGCATCTAGATAGAGGCATAGTAGCTGTAGAGTCACTTTTCCAGCCCTTTCATTTCAGTATTATATTGTTACTTTATGCCTCTAGTAGACTTAGTGGGCAGACCGTCGGGCTTGTTGGCGGCACCCACTGAGAACTACTGTGGGAAGTAGTTCTCACACCCGTCATGGTGTCTTTTTCCCCAGGGACTTCTACTCCTGTTCCTGTTGCCTTCTGACCGAGGCGAGGGAGTCGCGAGATAGATCCCTACCAGTCGTCGTCCAGAGAGTAGATGTACCCCCTCACTTTTGAGAGTTCATGTTGAGAGACCTTTGTTGTGAGGTATAGAGTTGTATTTTATTTTACAGTTTGAGAGACTTATGTTTTTGGGGAGGATTTAGAGTTGTATATATTTTCATTTTCAGCAGTTTACTTTCAGCTCTGATATCTGTTTAGTATAGTTGACTCTTTTTGCAGGTTGGTCGCTTCGTCTATACGGGGTTTCCGTATGGGCGGCGGGTCTGTTGGCGAGCCCGGATCGCAGTTTCGACGCCGGGGCGTGACATTTGGGCTTGGGAGCATATTCATATCGGCCGACCTACAGGCGTCCTAGCGCTACCCGACATTGTAGATCTCCCTCTGGGTTGCAGGTAAGATATTTATTTAATATAGTAGATTTTTGTATTTCAAATGTAATTGCAACTAATATATATATTTTACAATCTAGATGGGCAAACGCTGGAGGACTACGATTCAGAGCCAATGTCAGGATCGCAGACATTAAGTTTTATAGAGATGAGTTAGATCAGCAGAGAGAGACGCAGGTATGTAGATATTTTAATCAATACTTTAAATATTTTTTTCTAAACATTTTTATACTAACTGATCATTTTGTGTCATTAACAGGTTATATGGATGCCGTACACAGATGAGATTTTAGCTGCATTACCAGACTTCTGTGTACAGGGCTCGCAAGTCTAGCGTTCAAGGACCGTCATCTTCTTCTATCACATTGTAGAGATGCAAGTACCAGACAGAGTCCTGCAGCAATTTGGTCTTCTCCAGCATATACCTCTCGATGTGGAGTCCATCCGACGCGTGACATCACGTGGGCGTCTGGATGAGGATTGGATTGCATTTCACGCTGTACACATTGAGAGGTGGTGTCATGCCCCGGGGCGAAATTGAGCCCCGGCTCGCCGACAGATCCGCCGCCCCTACGGGAAGCCCCGTAGAGACGTAGCGACTAACCTGCAAATAAACATCTACACTAGCAAATATCAGAGCTGAAATAATAAAGCTGAAGTAAAAGACATACAATACAACTACCACTCAAGTATAAATATACAAACCATCCTCACAACAAAATACAGGAGTCTCTCAAACAGGAAAAGAAAGTACAACTCGATATCTCACTACATAAGACTCTCAACATGACACTCTCCAAAATAAATCAGGGGTACGTCTAAACACACACGCTGAAGAAGACGGGAAGGGATCTATCTCGCGACTCCCTTACCTCGGTCCGAAGGAGCTGGATCAGCAACAGGAACAGCAGGAACCGGAGCAGAAGTCCCTGGGGAAAGACACCACGACGGGTGTGAGAACTACATCCCACAGTAGTTCTCAGTGGGTGCCGCCAACAAGCCCGACGGTCTGCCCACTAAGTCTACTAGAGGCATAAGGTGACATATGCAGTGCTGTAAGAAAAGCTGGAAAAAAGTAAACTCTACAGCTATTATGCCTCTATCTAGATGCTCAAAGAGTGGAACAAGGAGAACAGTATGCCACAACTAACTCTCACTGAGATCACCCAATCTAAACTGACTGCCACATCGGGTCCAGTCAAACCTGCGCCTACCTACTGCTGTAGGTATGTCCGTAGCTGCCAAAACTGGCTCAGCCAGAGGGACACAGCATCGACAAGTCGCAATAGAGAGCTCAATCTCACGCCGGTACTACAACCCGGTATCTAGCTCAATCTCAACGCCGGTACTACAACCCGGTCTCTCGCCTACTCCGGAGTGGCACTCGAGGGGAGCGACCCACACGAGTAAAATATCCGCGCATCTCTGTCGAGCACAGATGTGGCTCATGCAGGCTATGATCCAAATCCTCGATCAACAAGATCGGCAAAACCAACAAATCACTGTCTCACTTACTGTCACTCTGACAGCTCCCAAGAACCCAAATCTACCATCACTATCACTCTCCCAAAGAAAGCTGATCTACAGACTGCTATCAACTCCACTCGGTCCCCAAACACGAGTGCAAATGCATCCCACAACCACCCGACCTCCCAGCCCACAACCCGGGCGAGAAAAGCTAAGTCCAGAAATGCTAAGTATAAGAAGTGATGTGGGAATGTCTAGAGCAAATAAAGAAACCTAGCCCAAGTTGCAGTTTTCTACAATCTGGCTGAACATGATACATATGACAGGGGTGCTAGGTCAAGTTCCAAAATTTAATTAATTAGCATGTAGTAGGAATCACATGGAGATCACAAAATTCGACAACTAACATACAGGAGTACAACATACAGTTTACACATGCTTTTAACATCCTTTGCTAGCATGCATGCTCCTACAAGCATAGAATTAGCGTGCAGTCCAAAGATTTTGCAAGCAAGGTCACCCACCTGAAAGCGCTAACTGTCCGGGGTCGTACAGCTGAGAAAGTCCAAAAACAATCCCAACACAGTATCCGCCAAGCTAGCAACACGGTAGTAGTGCTCACAATGTCCTGGGTACAACATATTTCAAAATTACACTTAATTCCACACAATTTCCCAAGTTACAAAAATCTGTGTGAACAGTCCCTGAAATCCAAAAATTTCACATGAAAAATATTGTCCAAAAATTCTAATAAAAATATGACGGCGATCCTCGCGAAGAGTAGATGTCGATAGAGTCTTGAAACGTCAAAAACCGAGTTCGGTAGGTCAAGATATAAATTCGGCAAGGTGGTGCACTCAAACAATTCCTGCGTCAAAAACTGTAGCACTGAACACAGAAGAACAGGAATTTTCACGTGGAAATAAATCTCTGAAAATTCCAACAAAAATACGAGCGCGTTCCTTGAGATCTGTAGATGGAAAAGTTGTATAAGCACGTTTCCGTCTGACGCTCGTGCGCGAAGATATGGCCAAAACACTCCGCTGCTGTCCCAAAAATCCACACAGAAAATGGGTCACAATGATGCCTCGGGATCCGTGCCAAAAACTTGAAACGGGAAAGCGCGATCATAAGAAAGATGAAGTCCTACCTCTTAGGAGTCTGTCAGCGCAAGAATCACAGAAAAGGAAGGTCGGGGTAGCCCAGGGAAAATTTTACACCGAACTGCGACGAAGAAGAACACCGGAAATGCAACGTCGCGCCGCGCCGTAAAATCTGGAACCTCGGGATGCGTGCTCCAAAAAAACTCAAAACTCTGCAGGTTGATCAAGCATTCGAAGATGAACAAAACTCAAGAGGACACCTCGGGCAGATGGAGCTTAGAAAGGGAGAAAAAACTCGAAAAATGAGGCTCGGGTTGCTATTTATAGGCAGTGGGGAACAAATCCGGAAATACCGGATTTGTCCCCACTTTCGGGCGCCCGGTCTGGCCCGCCCGCCTTTCGGGCGCACACAGTGCGGCCCGGTCCAAAGGATTCGGGCGCGCACAGTGCGGCCCAGCCCGGCCCGCGCGCACACGGGATCCCTCCGACCCGCGCGCCGCCGTCCGACCCGCCTCGGGGCCTGCCACGTGTCCGCCAAACAGGCGGCAGCCGTCCAAGCCCCGCGGGGAAGTGCCACGTGCCCCGCCCGCGGTCAGCGCGGTGGTTGGCGCCCGCGAATCAGTGGGCGCCACGTGGCGCTCCCAACTGCCCCGCCTGCCCCGCCTGTTGTACGGCACCTGCCCCGGCGCCTGCTCCCGCGCGCTGCGTGGACCGCACGCCTGTGGACCCGCCGATCAGAGGCTGCCACGTGGCGCGCCCCCCGTCCACGACTCCCCGCGCACTCCCGTGGACCGAGCGCACGTGGACCGCCCAATCCGGCGCTGCCACGTGGATGCCCGCTGGTCCACGCCTCCAACCGTGCACCTCGGACCCCTCTGGGTCATTCCGTGGACCGGGCCGCGTGCACCGCCCAATCAGCGGCTGCCACGTGGCACCCCCGCCGGTCCACGGCTCCCCCATGCACCAGAATTTCAGTAAAACTTCCGGGAGTCCGTTTTTGGGCTTCCGGACTCAGAATTTAACAAGCAAATAGCCGTTTTCAAGCGTTTTTCCGCGCTGAACCCAAATCCAACATCTGTTTGGCCTAATTCCTTTCAGAAATTTCGGCAAACCTAGCCGAAAGCCAACACAGCCAGTGATATCACGCAGGGTCCATCTGTGGCATCCCCTTAATGCACCATGGGCCCGATACACCAATACCAGGTGTTCTAACAGTGGATTCATCGGAAGAACGCTGCATGGGGACCAGGGCCGCTACATCCTCCCCCACTAAAAGGAAGTTTCGTCCCCGAAACAGAGTAAAGTAAGACAGGCGTACCTCAACCAGTAGTTTCGAACAGAAAAGGGTAGGCAGCTCTCATCTCTGTCTCCAGCTCCCAAGTAGCCTCTCACTCCTCGTGATTGCTCCATAAGATCTTCACATACGGAATAGCCCGGTTGCGCAATTCCCTCACCTCACGAGCAAGAATCCGCAACGGGCGCTCCTCATAAACCAGGTCCTCGCCGATCTCCAAAGAAGCGAAGTCAATCACATGCGACGGATCAAACACATATCTCCTCAGAGCTGAGACGTGGAACACATCATGTACACCGGCCAAGCGGGGAGGAAGAGCAACTCTATAGGCCACAGGGCCTAACCTCTCAAGTACCTCAAAGGGTCCAATAAAGCGGGGACTAAGCTTCCCACGCACTCCAAATCTCCGGACCCCCTTCGAAGGCGAGACCTTCAGGAAGACATGGTCACCAATCTGAAACTCAAGGTCTCGCCGCCGAGTATCTGCGTAGCTCCTCTGACGACTCTGGGCTGTCTCAAGATGTCGGCGAATAACTCTGACTTTCTCCTCAGCCTCTAACAGTAAATCTGGCCCCAAAGTCCTCCTCTCACCCACGTCACTCCAATACAGGGGTGACCGACACTTGCGTCCATACAACGCCTCAAACGGAGCCATCTGAATGCTCGCTTGATAGCTGTTGTTGTACGCAAACTCAACCAGGGATAAGTGTCGGTACCACCCTCCTCCAAAATCCATAACGCACGCTCTCAACATATCCTCGAGGGTCTGAATGGTGCGCTCGGACTGGCCATCAGTCTGTGGGTGGAAAGCAGTGCTGAATCTGAGCTGAGTCCCCAAAGCTGCCTGTAAACTCCCCCAGAATCGTGACACAAATCTCGAGTCCCGATCTGAAACAATCGACGCTGGTACCCCGTGCAGCCTCACTATCTCATCCAAGTATAACTGTGCCAAACGCTCCAGAGACCAAGTCATCTGAACAGGCAAGAAATGCGCAGACTTGGTGAGTCTATCAACAATAACCCAGACCGCGTCGGCTCCACTATGTGCTCTCCGCAGCCCCGTCACAAAATCCATGGTGATGTGGTCCCACTTCCACTCGAGAATTGGAAGACTCTGTAACTTGCCAGCAGGAACCCGGTGCTCAGCTTTCACTTGCTGGCAAGTTAAACAGTGAGCCACAAATCTTCCAATGTCCCGCTTCATCCCAGACCACCAAAAATGTGCCTTGAGGTCCTTATACATCTTAGTACCACCCGGATGAATGGTATAAGGTCTATAATGGGCCTCCCTCAAAATCTGATCTCTGATCTCTGGATCCGAAGGCACACATACTCGGTCCCTGTACCGCAGTACTCCCGAGCTATCCACTGCAAAATCCCCTATCTGATCTGCCTAAATCTGTGATCTGATCCTCTCCAAGTGGGGGTCCTCACTCTGTGTCTCCCTGATCCTGTCCAACAGAGTGGGCTGCAAAACCATAGTCATAAGCCTCGCAGAGACCCCGGGGGATACTACCTCAATCTGAAGTCGCCTCATCTGCTCAATCAGCGGCGCCTGCTGTGTGATCAATAAGCTCAAGCTCTGCACTGACCTCCAACTCAAGGCATCTGCTACAACATTGGCCTTGCCGGGATGATAAAGGATACTCACATCGTAATCCTTTAACAACTCCAACCACCGGCGTTGCCTCAGGTTCAGCTCCTTTTGTGTAAACAGATACTTTAAGCTCTTATGATCTGTGTAAATCTCACAATGCTCACCGTAGAGGTAATGCCGCCATAGCTTCAATGCAAACACCACAGCTGCAAGCTCCAAATCATGAGTAGGGTAATTCTTCTCATAATCCTTTAACTGCCGTGAAGCATAAGCAATTACCCTACCATGCTGCATCAAGACGCAACCCAAACCGCTGTGCGAGGCGTCACTGTAAATCACGAAGCCATCACCCATCACTGGCAGTGCAAGAACAGGCGCTGAGATCAATCTCCTCTTCAGCTCCTCAAAACTCTGCTGACACTGCTCTGTCCAAATAAACCTCGTCCCCTTCCTAGTCAGACTGGTCAGGGGAGTAGAGAGCTTCGCAAAGCCCTCTACGAAACGACGGTAGTAGCCTGCCAAGCCCAAGAAACTCCGGACCTCTGTAACCGTCGTCGATCTCGGCCAATCTCGAACTGTATCAATCTTCGTCGGGTCGACTGCCACTCCAGCGGCTAAAACAATGTGGCCCAAGAATGCAACCTCCCGAAGCCAGAACTTGCACTTTTTAAGCTTGGCATACAGCTTCTTCTCACGCAGAAGCTGTAGCACTATCCTCAAGTGTTCCTCGTGCTCCCCATCGCTCCGGGAGTAGATCAAGATGTCATCAATAAACACAACCACAAAAAGGTCCAAGTACGGCTGAAATACCCAGTTCATCAAGTCCATAAATGCAGCAGGGGCATTGGTCAAACCGAATGGCATAACCGTAAACTCATAATGCCCATACCGGGATCTAAAAGCCGTCTTGGGGATGTCCTCGGCCCTCACCCTCAACTGGTGGTAACCTGACTGAAGATCAATCTTCGAAAACACTGAGGCTCCCTGCAGCTGGTCAAATAGATCATCTATCCGTGGTAGGGGATACTTGTTCCGGATGGTCACTTTATTCAGCTCCCGGTAATCCACACACAAACGAAGTGACCCATCCTTCTTCTTCACAAATAAAACTGGCGCTCCCCACGGAGACACACTGGGCCTAACAAAGCCTCTGTCCATAAAATCCTGAAGCTGGGCCTTCAACTCCCTCAACTCAGCAGGTGCCATCCTATAAGGTGCCTTTGAGATTGGTGCGGTTCCAGGTACCACATCAATCACAAACTCTATCTCCCTCTCCGGCGGCATAGTCGTCAACTCAGAGGGAAACGCGTCTGGAAACTCGCGGACAACAGGAATATCCTCGAGTCCGCCGTAGGCACCTCCACAACCGTCGCCAAGAAAGCGGTGCAGCCTCTACTCATCATTCTCCTAGCCCTCGCTGAAGAAATCGTCACCGCGAACAAGGAACTCTGACAGCCTCGGTAAACAAACTCCTCCTGCCCCGGCTCACGGAGGGTCACCGTCCTCTCTCTGCAGTCTATGGTAGCATAGTATCTCGACAACCAATCCATACCAAGTACAACATCGAAATCCTGGAGCTGCCGCAAGACAAGCAAGTCTGCCGGCAAAATCCAGGATCCCAACTGCACAGGGCAATCCCTAAAATACTCCTCGACATGCAAGACATGATCTGGTATCTGAACCTCTAATGCATGCGATAAAGAAACTACCTCTATACCATGTAGGGATGCAAATGCTCTACTGATAAATGAATGTGATGCACCGGCATAAAAAAGAGTACGAGTACGAACTGCAGAAATCAGAATAATAACTGCGATGACCTGCTCTGCTGTAGTAGCATCCTCAACCTGAGCGGCATAGACTCGGCCGCTCGGCGCCGGGGGACGTCTCTCTAGCTGTCGCGAAGACGATGAAGCATAATCCGGCCTGCTGTAAGCCGCAGAAGGTCCTGCTGGGTGGTAAGGAACAGAAGGTGCCGAAGCTGAAGAAGGAGCTGGATGACCTGCTCTGGGGCAAGCACTCGCAAAGTGACCGGTCTGCCCGCAGCGGAAACAACGGCCCTGTCTCTGCGGGCACAGGGTCGGTGGGTGCGGTCCTCCACAAATAATACAGCGGTCAGGGCGCGGCTGCCGAGAAGTCTGCAGCTGCTGCGAAGACTGCTGCGGCCGAGGTGGTCGGCGCTGCTGCTGCTGAGACTGACGAGATCCCCCTGATCTCTGCCGCCCCTAATACCCCCGACCCTGCGGGTGAAAACGTGGAGGTCTCGGGGGTCCCTGCCTGCTCGACTGCCCCTCCTCCATCGATGCTGGGCGCTTCGCCCCAGGAGTCACTACGGGGGCTGGAGCCACCTCCGACATAACTGCCTCTCCACTCTCCACATAAAGTGCCTGCTCCATCGAGGCCTCCAAAGCCTGTAATCGGCGGGAGCGGACGAACTGGTAGATGTCCCGACGCAACCCTCTCTCAAACATGTAGATCCGGTGGGTCTCATCTCTGGCTACGTGGGGCATACAAGCTAATAGCCGATTGAAATCAGCTATGTACATTTGTACAGGCCTATCTCCCTGGCGGAGATTCCTCAGCTGCTCCTCCAAACTCTGTCGAACACTCTCAGGAAAGAAGGCCCCAAGAAGCATACCGCGAAACTCTGCCCATGAGATAAGCTGGGTCCCAGGCAGACCTGCGGGTCGCACACGCCGCCACCATGCCTCGGCGTTGCTCTCCAGGAAGTGAGTAGCCAGCAGAACTCGAAACCTCTCCTCAATTAATAGGCTCTCGAAATGGCGCTCCATGGCCGTAACCCAAGACTCGGCCGCCCACGGCTCAGCACTCATACCCGAAAAGCGGGGTGGATCAAACTGGCGGAACCTCATCAAAAGATCCACCACCTCCCGCTACTATGCCGAAGTCAACGATCCCGTCGTCCCAGACGGTGGCCTACTAGAAACTGGCCAGCCGGAACTGTCGGTGCAGGCTGCACAACAGGGGGTGCCACAACAGGGGAAGAAGGCACCGAAGAACTCTCAGGGGGTACTACAGCCGGCTGCGCCCTCTGCTCCATCATGAGCATCAACCGACCCACTGCCTCCTCCTGGCGCCGAGACGCCTCAGCCAAAAGTGCCATCTGGGCACGGAGTTCCTGAACCTCTGACTGCTGCCCCCGCCCCGAGTCCTCCTGCTCGGGCTCAGAGGACGAAGGCTGCGAACGCGTCACCATCGAGCGTCGAGGAGGCATCCCCACCTGAGGGACAAAGCAAACAATCAGCACCCCAATCAACACTCGACCCAATCTTGCGAAAGTCAAAAGGCATGTCCCCCTTCCTGAAGTACTATGTTGTCTGCAGCCAACATAGTTGCCACCGAAGGAAGACATGTCAATCACTCATCCCAAACCGCTCGGGAGAGTTAGAAACCCAATCAGGACTATCGCTAAAAATCACGGCTCTCACGTGGGTCGTCCTAGGGTTCAACCACAAGCCCAGGGTTCCTAAGTCCTCCAAGACCTACATCCTAGGCTCTGATACCACTCTAATCTGTCACACCCCGGGGCGAAACTGCGCCCCGGCTCGCCGATAGATCGGCCGCCCCTACGGGAAGCCCCGTAGAGACGTAGCGACTAACCTGCAAATAAACATCTACACTAGCAAATATCAGAGCTGAAATAATAAAGCTGAAGTAAAAGACATACAATACAACTACCACTCAAGTATAAATATACAAACCATCCTCACAACAAAATACAAGAGTCTCTCAAACAGGAAAAGAAAGTACAACTCGATATCTCACTACATAAGACTCTCAACATGACACACTCCAAAATAAATCAGGGGTACGTCTAAACACACACGCTGAAGAAGACGGGAAGGGATCTATCTCGCGACTCCCTTACCTCGGTCCGAAGGAGCTGGATCAGCAACAGGAACAGCAGGAACCGGAGCAGAAGTCCCTGGGGAAAGACACCACGACGGATGTGAGAACTACATCCCACAGTAGTTCTCAGTGGGTGCCGCCAACAAGCCCGACGGTCTGCCCACTAAGTCTACTAGAGGCATAAGGTAACATATGCAGTGCTGTAAGAAAAGCTGGGAAAAAGTAAACTCTACAGCTATTATGCCTCTATCTAGATGCTCAAAGAGTGGAACAAGGAGAACAATATGCCACAACTAACTCTCACTGAGATCACCCAATCTAAACTGACTGCCACATCGGGTCCAGTCAAACCTGCGCTTACCTACTGCTGTAGGTATGTCCGTAGCTGCCAAAACTGGCTCAGCCAGAGGGACACAGCATCAACAAGTCGCGATAGAGAGCTCAATCTCACGCCGGTACTACAACCCGGTATCTAGCTCAATCTCAACGCCGGTACTACAACCCGGTCTCTCGCCTACTCCGGAGTGGCACTCGAGGGGAGCGACCCACACGAGTAAAATATCCGCGCATCTTTGTCGAGCACAAATGTGGCTCATGCAGGCTATGATCCAAATCCTCGATCAACAAGATCGGCAAAACCAACAAATCACTGTCTCACTCACTGTCACTCTGACAGCTCCCAAGAACCCAGATCTACCATCACTATCACTCTCCCAAAGAAAGCTGATCTACAGACTGCTATCAACTCCACTCGGTCCCCAAACACGAGTGCAAATGCATCCCACAACCACCCGACCTCCCAGCCCACAACCCGGGCGAGAAAAGCTAAGTCCAGAAATGCTAAGTATAAGAAGTGATGTGGGAATGTCTAGAGCAAATAAAGAAACCTAGCCCAAGTTGCAGTTTTCTACAGTCTGGCTGAACATGATACATATGACAGGGGTGCTAGGTCAAGTTCCAAAATTTAATTAATTAGCATGTAGTAGGAATCACATGGAGATCACAAAATTCGACAACTAACATACAGGAGTACAACATACAGTTTACACATGCTTTTAACATCCTTTGCTAGCATGCATGCTCCTACAAGCATAGAATTAGCGTGCAGTCCAAAGATTTTGCAAGCAAGGTCACCCACCTGAAAGCGCTAACTGTCCGGGGTCGTACAGCTGAGAAAGTCCAAAAACAGTCCCAACACAGTATCCGCCAAGCTAGCAACACGGTAGTAGTGCTCACAATGTCCTGGGTACAACATATTTCAAAATTACACTTAATTCCACACAATTTCCCAAGTTACAAAAATCTGTGTGAACAGTCCCTGAAATCCAAAAATTTTACTTGAAAAACATTGTCCAAAAATTCTGATAAAAATATGACGGCGATCCTCGCAAAGAGTAGATGTCGATAGAGTCCTGAAACGTCGAAAACCGAGTTCGGTAGGTCAAGATATAAATTCGGCAAGGTGGTGCACTCAAACAATTCCTGCGTCAAAAACTGTAGCACTGAACACAGAAGAACAGGAATTTTCATGTGGAAATAAATCTCTGAAAATTCCAACAAAAATACGAGCGCGTTCCTTGAGATCTGTAGATGGAAAAGTTGTATAAGCACGTTTCCGTCTGACGCTCGTGCGCGAAGATATGGCCAAAACACTCCGCTACTGTCCCAAAAATCCACACAGAAAATGGGTCACAATGATGCCTCGGGATCCGTGCCAAAAACTTGAAACGGGAAAGCGCGATAAATAAGAAAGATGAAGTCCTACCTCTTAGGAGTCTGTCAGCGCAAGAATCACAGAAAAGGAAGTTCGGGGTAGCCCAGGAAAAATTTTACACCGAACTGCGACGAAGAAGAACACCGGAAATGCAACGTCGCGCCGCGCCGTAAAATCTGGAACCTCGGGATGCGTGCTCCAAAAAAACTCAAAACTCTGCAGGTTGATCAAGCATTCGAAGATGAACAAAACTCAAGAAGACACCTCGGGCAGATGGAGCTTAGAAAGGGAGAAAAAACTCGAAAAATGAGGCTCGGGTTGCTATTTATAGGCAGTGGGGAACAAATCCGGAAATACCGGATTTGTCCCCACTTTCGGGCGCCCGGTCCGGCCCGCCCGCCTTTCGGGCGCACACAGTGCGGCCCGGCCCAAAGGATTCGGGCGCGCACAGTGCGGCCCAGCCCGGCCCGCGCGCACACGGGATCCCTCCGACCCGCGCGCCGCCGTCCGACCCGCCTCGGGGCCTGCCACGTGTCCGCCAAACAGGCGGCAGCCGTGCAAGCCCCGCGGGGAAGTGCCACGTGCCCCACCCGCGGTCAGCGCGGTGGTTGGCGCTCGCGAATCAGTGGGCGCCACGTGGCGCTCCCAACTGCCCCGCCTGCCCCGCCTGTTGTACGGCACCTGCCCCGGCGCCTGCTCCCGCGCACTGCATGGACCGCGCGCCTGTGGACCCGCCAATCAGGGGCTGCCACGTGGCGCGCCCCCCGTCCACGACTCTCCGCGCACTCCCGTGGACCGAGCGCACGTGGGCCGCCCAATCCGGCGCTGCCACGTGGATGCCCGCTGGTCCACGCCTCCAACCGTGCACCTCGGACCCCTCTGGGTCATTCCGTGGACCGGGCCGCGTGCACCGCCCAATCAGCGGCTGCCACGTGGCACCCCCGCCGGTCCACGGCTCCCCCATGCACCAGAATTTCAGTAAAACTTTCGGGAGTCCATTTTTGGGCTTCCGGACTCAGAATTTAACAAGCAAATAGCCGTTTTCAAGCATTTTTCCGCGCTGAACCCAAATCCAACATCTGTTTGGCCTAATTCCTTTCAGAAATTTCGGCAAACCTAGCCGAAAGCCAACACAGCCAGTGATATCACGCAGGGTCCATCTGTGGCATCCCCTTAATGCACCATGGGCCCGATACACCAATACCAGGTGTTCTAGCAGTGGATTCATCGGAAGAACGCTACATGGGGACCAGGGCCACTACAGGTGATCTGAGAGGCTAGATCACATTGTTGATCAGCTCCCGGCTGCTGGTGAGGAACCACTGCAAGCGGCATCCATATACATGCAATGGTACTGGACGATTACGAGGAGATGGCTATATCGTCCAGTACAACGTCCTCCGCTGACTTTTCATCCCCTTGGGCATATCGAGAGGATAATGGTATAATAATTTATATATATAAATTTAATATGTTTTGTATATTTATTATAAATTTAATTTGTCCATTGAAATGCAGGCCGACACACTACGACAGATAGATACTACTATAGGCCAGTTATTGCATGATTGTCCGTCGCCTACGAGGATATTCAGGACTCTGATAGATATGCACGAGCATATTCATATGGTACTACAAAATGTACCGTCGGTACCTACTGTCAGAGTTTCTGAGGGACGAGGAGATTATGCTCACGCATCGTTCTCGAGTAATCAAGTACCTTCATATCACTAGAAATTTCAAATTAAGTCTTCAAATTCAAATTAACTAACTATTTATGCCATTTTAGGTGCCACGATCTCCATCTCCTCCTATTCAGGCCCCTACGACATTTCCTTCGACGTCAGAGTTACTCCTGTCTCCTGTATCACGGACATCTTTTGCATCGACATATTCACGTCGTCGTCCTTCGTCATCATCACCACAGGAGATCCAACATAGTGCTAAGCATGATGAGGGTGGTATTATCGAGGAGCTCGATCAGTTGGCAGCGGTCGAGCATCTTGATGATATGCCGATTATCGAGCTTGTTGTTCCTCGTGGGCGTGGGCGTCCGCGAGGGTGTGGACGCAGGCGTGACCGAGGAGGTCGAGGGAGAGGATAAGCTCAAAATTGAGTTTTATCTCAATTTTGAGTTTGAGGGTGTATTATTAACATTTTTGTGATTATATTTTTTTGTTGTTACTCAACTGTTATATCTGAATGTTGTGAAATTGTTCCACATAATTTCTGAATATTTTAGCTTAATATCTAGATGTTGTGAAACTTGTTGTACTTTTTCATTCTGTTATGAAACTTGTTGTACAAATTTTATTTTTTTGAGTTGAAAAAAAATTCTTGTCTTTACTGTGGTTAAAGGCGCTGAACCATTCAGCGCCTTTAACATAAATGTTAAAGGCACTGAAAGGTTCAGCGTCTTTAACATTGATGTTAAAGGCGCTGAACCATTCAACATTGATGTTAAAGACGCTGAATGGTTCAGCGCCTTTAGCACTTATATCTGAGGACTTAGCCAATTTTCGCAAAAATTGGCTAAGTTCTCAGTGCCTTCAGCATATATGCAGAAGGCGCTGAATGAATTGGCGTCTTCTGCATATATGCTGAAGGCGCTGATTGATTGAATCATTCAGCGTCTTCATAGGGTTTTTGTGAAGACGCTGAATCTTCAGCACTGAAGGCACTGAATCATTCAGCGTTTTCAGATTGTACCGCCACCGTGGCGCCCTGCTGGCAAAAACAGGGTTACTTTTGCAAAAAAAAATTTGAAAGGTTTATTTTGTAAATTTTAAAAGTTTTTAAGGTTAGTTTAAAAAAAATCCCAGGTGGTGAGAGGTAGCATAGATTAAAAATACGCCCAATGTGAAATTTGTTATGATGGCCCGATAAAGTAAGTTAATAAAATAGTTATTTATAATTTAAAATTATCACCATATATACCCGTGGTTTATTAAGTGTTGTTATAAAAATAAAAATTACTGGTATAATATAGCTTTAGCAGCAATTTACCTAATTGCTGGCTAAAAAATTGCTAGAGTAAATCCTATTTGTCGTAGTGAAAGCATGGCCGGACCCAAACCCAGCCTAGTTCCGGCCCTAATGATGGTAGGCGTTGTTGAGATTTTTTTTTTTTTTTTTTATGTGTTTTATCAACTTTATTTGTATCTTGTATAGGTCTCAAGTCTACTGGCGAGCGCGGTGAACAAAGTCTAACCAATTTCTTTCATAGGCCCACCAACTTATCCATTCCCCATAACCCTCATACTGTGGCCTTAAATCTATCATTGATTCTCATCTCTCTCTCTCTCTCTCTCTCTCTCTCTCTCTTTCCCTCTCCAAAATTTCATGGCAGTAGCTGCAAAGCATCTCCTGATACATTTAAAGTACCATCACCAAGCCTTTCACTCTTTGCTGCGATTAATCAACAATGGTGGGGCTCTATCTCTCTCTACTAGTGGTTCATGGATGAAGCCCCAAAGAGTCTCTAGTAATATAGCCATAGCATCTGTTAAGCCACCAAGGGCCTCAAATGAGAAAGTCAACATTGTTTCAGTGGACAATGATGATGATGATGGAGTTTCTCTTGGAACAATGAAGCTGCCTCCTAACACCGACATCGATCGGTTCGAGATTTTACTCTTCCAGGTATCATTTCTTGAAACTGCATTCACCGTAAACATCGCAATAATAGATTGACTTGGATTAAGTCAAATTTCCGTCTGTAATTGATTGTATATGTATATATATGTTGTTGTTTCAGTGGGCAAATAGTCTTTGCCAAGGTGCGAATTTGCCGCTTCCGGTCCCTCTTAAGGTTAGTTTTTAGTAGTATTAATTACATCAATCAGTAAAACATTTTTGATTGACACTTGTCAAGTTGTTACGTACTCTTGTTATTTTTTTCAATTACTAGAGAGCAGGGATGAAATCAAAATTTTAATTTTAAAAAAGCTAAAAATATATTATATAAAATATATTAATTTTTAAAAAATATTAATAAAAAAAATTATATATAAATAATTTTTTGTTCATTAACTTTTGAGTTTTTAATATTTTTTTTTAAAAAAATACAATAGAGTGTAATTATCTTTACCATTAAAATAATAATTATCTAAAAATCTCTAAAAATTTATGTCAGAAAATTAAATATTAAGATTTAATATAATTTATTATAAATTAAGTATTACGATATATCAAAAAATTAAGTATTAAGATTTAGTATAATTTACAATTAAATATTACGCTAATTTGCATCTCGTAGCCCTCAAGATAATATTATTTTTAAAAAAAATAAATAAATTTGGCATCTAAAGTTTACACTATTTTAATTTTATTAATAACTTAATAATAAATTTTATATAATTTTAAAAATATTGAAAAAGTCATAGCCACTTTGATCCGTATGGCTCCGTCTCTACTAGAGAGTATTAGTTAACAATTGGATAGCATGTACATTACTATATATACAATCTTACCCAATCTACCGGTGTAACTCACAGCTACAATAATATCAAATGGTACATTTTCTATTTTCTTAAAAAGAGAGAGAAAGTGGGGTGAGAGAGAAGTTTTGTGGCTCTGGGTCATTAGCATACCCTGTGTGTGTGGGTGCACAGGATACGAGAAATTTTTTTTATATTTATAGAAGAAGAACGACGGGTGAGAGAGGTTCAGAAAGAGTCTTAAGTTAAAGTTATTCTGTTGCAAAGTCAGTTGTAATATTCTATTGGTTAGTGAATCTTATTTTATCTACATATTTTATTTATTTATTTATTTTCTTCTATGTAGTTATGTTCATTTTTATAAAGGAGACAGATTTATAATAAAAGACGATGCTTTTATTGCGGATGTTGGAATAAAAATTCAACAATTTCTAAAACCCTCAATGATAATTTTATTATTAATTTTATTTATTCATTAATTTATTTTCTTTTAATTAATTTACTAATTAATTTTTATTTATTGCATTTTTAACGTTGGAACGTTACTGCATTTAATAGAATTAACGTTGGGTCCAACGGCATGGAGCCAACGTTAACTTTCTTTTCCCAATACTAATTCTTCTTTTCACTGCTCCTATATATATATATATATATATATATATATATATATATATATATATATATATATATATATATATAGGGTACGGTAGACAGGAGTTAGTAAGAAAAGAAAAACATAAAGAAAGAAAGAAAGAAAGAGAAAAATTATTTTTTTTAGTTTTATCTTATTTGAGAGATATTTTATTTCTATTTTTTTATAAATTTTGTTATCGGGTGTTGAAAGAAACTTCGTCAACCTCTTCCGCGGTCGTGCTCGTAGGAAGGGGAGTTTCGGTCGTACCTTGGGGTGGTATCTCCGACTAATCCGCACGAAGGACGGAAATACGCCTTAGGGCAGTGCTTCGCACGCTTCCGGATCAATTATTTTCGTCTACAATTTTTGGATAGCGATTAAAGGTAAGTAATGTTATTAAATTTTAAACAAAAATAGTTAGATAATTTAATCACAATCAAAGTTAGTGCGATTATTTTCCTAACAGCGGAATCCAAACAATTAGTACCATAGCAAATACCGAATCAATAGCAGTCAGTACCGGAATGAATTTCAAATTCTCAAAATTTACCATCGGAGCGAGTTCAAAATTTCCAACAGTGATTGAAAGAGATGAAACTGCATAGAACTATTTTCTTCAAAAATATTGTTAATATTATCATACATTTTGTGTATGTTACAACAAAATAAAGCTATATATTTGTTTCTTTTCACTTACTCTTATCATGTATTAACATTCTTAAAATGGAAATAGGTGGATAAAGTACAAAGAGGAGTGAGACTGGGATTCATAGAGGTGGACGACGGGAAGACGAAAGTGCTAGTCTACATCGACTGTTTAGTTTTTCCCGCCACCGAAAACTCGGGGCCGACCTTCCGAGCTGTTAGGAATGGACCATTGAAAGATCAGGTCCCTCCAGGGGAGCCAAGAATTATGAGGAGCCTCCTCCAAGCTCTCCAAAAGTCGATTGAGATTGCCAAAGTCTAAAGGTCTCTCAATTTGTATAATAAATATTGTTTTTCCTCTACAATGTCAATATATATATATATATATATATATATATATATATATATATAATGCATCTTATGGACCTCCCAGTCAATCCTATATGTAAAATTTATAATTTTGTTCCAACCATTTAAAAGTTGTAATATTTTCTTCATTTAAAAGTGTTGCGTGCCTAAAGTAACTTTTACCGCTAACCTGGTCTGGTCTTCGATCGGCTTCTGAACTGACTCTCTAAAATGCGCATCGGATAGCGATCAGGTTGCGAAGGGATCTGCTCGACCGGATACTTCTCAATCGAACACAAAAAGAGTTTGGCTTAGGGAAGCCGAACTATCAAAATGTATTCTTCAAGTATGACTCGGAGTAGAGGGCACCTAAGACAGCATTCCCAGTCGAGACCACCCCCGTTGCAACATCCCCAGTAGCGGCGTTTTCGGTAGCGCCGACAGTCCTAGTAGCCCCCTCTGTGTCGACGACTAGTGGAGTGGTACCAAGGCAGGGTGGACAGTTGTGTGGTGTCCCGAATTCCCGTGCGTTCTGACTGTGTGGTCGGCGGCGAGAAAATACCTATTTTTAGTGTATCGAGTGCGTTGCACATCAAACGGATGCCAAAAACGGACTCAGCACGCAAAAATAGTCAAAATCGACTACTTTCGGGCTATTTAGGCTAACGAGCTCAAATTTGAAGTGGGTCGGTCCACGGCCCGCTTAGGCGTGCACCGGGACCAGCGGGCGCGCGGGCGGCCACGTGGCGGAGCCGGATTGGCCGGGCCGCACGCTTGGCGCCACAATTAGCGCGGGCGGGCCACGTGGCAGCGCGCCATTGGCTGGCGCACTGACCCGGTGGACCCGGGGTGCCGCACGCCGCGTGCTCCTCACCGTGGACCGCGCCATCCACGTGGCACTTCCCGATTGGCGGGCGCCAACAACCGCACGGAGCGCGGCGTGGGATACGGGTGCAATCCGGTGCTTCCTGGCACTGCGCGGAGACGGTGCGGATGGCTGCCACGTGTTCCGGGCGCGCACTGTGCGGATCCGGGCACCCGAAACGCCCCCCTTGATCCGAATAGTGTTTTTCTTGGTTTCCTTCTATAAATTGGCCCTTTGTGCTGCCATTTTGGGGTTTTTCTGAATTTTTCTTGGGGCCTCCTTCGACGGGGAGAAACTTCATCAAGTCTTCTTCACTTCTAGGGGTTTTGGAGGATTTTTGGAGATCGTTTCATCAGTTTCTTTTTGGACTCCGCGAGCTTCGACGTTCCTCCGATTACGGTTTTCTTCGTCGACGTTTCTTCCGCGAGCTCCCCTGGGCTTACCCTTTGGAATTTTGAGATGAAATTTTAGGTGGATCTTCATGAGAGGTAGGCCTTTGATTATGGTACCTATTGTTACTCCCCGTTTTGAGTTTTGATGGGGTTTCTCGCAGCATCTTTAGACCATCTTTTTGCTGTTGCATTTTTTGGACAGCGAAGGAGTAATCTTACTTTTTTCTCGGCCGTTTGTTGTCGGAATTGGAAGTTTAAGGACTCATTTTGCATCTACACTTTGCGAGGATCGCATCCGTATTTTTCTTAGAATTTTTGGAGGGCATCTCGCAGGAGGTATTTTACCTTTTTGTGGACAGATTTGCGGCGTCATTTTTGAGATTTGGGACTCACCGCGATGTTCGGCTTATATTTCAGCGACCGGGAGGAATTTTCGGGTGATTTTTGGTTCGTTGGAACCGTGGGAGCCTAAGGAGCGTGCATGTCCAGTTTCAGCATTGTCAGTGTAATGTACTAGATTTTCGGTATATAAGCAAATATAAATAAAAATAGTATGAGATACTATTTTTATTCAACTTAGAAAAATAAAAAATAATTTGGAAGTGAATTGGGCTGAAATCGGAATAAAAAAGAGAGATTTAGAATTTTATATTAGAAATGGGGCTCAAATTTTGGCAGAAAATCTACAGTGGCAGAAAATTTTGAGAAAAATTGGGGAAGTTCATATTTATGTTTTAAGGCCACAATAAAAGTTTCGCATCAATCGGATACCCGAGCAGTGAGGACGGGATCTGCCAGCGATTTTGAATACAGCGGGACTTTTGGTGACCCATAAATGGTCCAAACTGACAACTTAAGATATCTCATGATAAATTAAGTTAAGTTGAGTCTGCTTGTCAAATTTGAGCTCAAACGAGACGAAAACGGACGAAAACGGTCAAAAAACGGGCGAAAATGGGCGAAATCCGAATTTGGGCCGAACTTCCGGGGGCCCAGTTGTAACTATAGCAGTCCGGATGTTACTGTAGCTGGCACCCGGTTTACTATAGCATGGCTGTGGCGCGGATCTACAGGCGGGCACGCATCCCGAGGCGAACACGCATCCCGAGGCGGCACGCATCTCGAGGTAGGCACGCATCCTGAGGCAGCGACATGAATCCTGAGAGGATGGTACGAATCCCGATGTGGCGCGGATCCCGAGGCTATGCGCATGACACGAGGCGCGTCAAGCGAGCAGGGCACGCGGCGCGAGGCGTGCAGGGGAGGCAGGTGGGGCGCCCCACTGGCGCCCAGGGGGAGGCAGGTGGGGGCGCCCCACTGGCCGCAGGCCCTACGCGCAGCACGCGCGCGCGGGGAGGCGCGCGCGCTGGCGCGGGTCAGCGGGGGGCGCCACGTGGCGGGCCCCCGTTGGCCGGGCCACGCGACGAGACGCGCGACGCGTTGCATCGCTAGCCCCGTTGACGCAGGGGGAGCAGGGTGGTGCCATGTGGCGGCCGCCCATTGGCCGCCACGTGGGAACGTAGATGCCTTGGGCATCCACTGTAGCTGCTTGAGCAGTTTCGGGCGCCCGAAAGTGGGATTCGGGCGCCCGAAAGTGGGGATTTTTGGCTATAAAAGCCCGAAATCCCCTCATCTTTTCTCTTTTCCTCCTTTTGCTCCAACCGAGAGTCCAAGGGATGGGAGGGGGATTTCGTGGGAGAGGATTTGGGGTGCCGCGAGCGCGTCGGTTGTCCCGTGGGGCACGTGCGAGGTATTATAAGGAGCCGGAAGAACGCGCATGCGCGCGTTGGACGGTGCGTCGATGTCGAGGTAGGTTCCGTTTGTTATTTTGCGGTGTTTTTCGGCACAGTTTTGGGATTTTCCCTTTGGAGTTTTGGATTTGAACCCCATGTCTTTTACCTGTTAGGGACCGAGGATTTTATGTGCCGTTTTGCTGTGCGATGTACCGCTAGGTATTTTGGGGTGCACCATTTTGCGTGGAAACTCGAGGAGACAGGAGAACCGTAGGGTGCACCGTTTTGCGTGCAAGCTCTAAAAGACAAGAAAAATCACGGGACGACCAATTGCATGTGTCTACAAGCAATTGGGGGCGAAACAAGGTGGGGGATTCTACCGAAAAAGGGTGACCTCTCCCCTTTTCCTCTGCTTTTGTTTTTAGAACCACTGTAGTAGCATTGTCACGCCCCGGAACCCGGGCTCGTCAACAGATCCGCCGTGCACACGGGATTTCCCGCGTACACGAAGCGCTGGTAACCTGCTCCGATATAATATGAACAGTAAAAGAGCATAATATCGAGTTGAATAGAAGAACCACATAGTATTTCAGACTGGAAATACAAATACAACTGTAATAAGTACAATAATCTCCCAGCTCACCAAAATAGTACATCCAGCTGGCGGAAGCCAGACCCAAAATAAAAGGAGAATATCACAGTCTGAATGGAGGGTGCATTGTCTGTCTAATAGCTCTCAGCCTCACAGGAGATCTATCTATTCAGCGATCCCCTTACCTTTATCCGCTGCCGATGGCCTAGCGGCTCCCGCAGACGACTCTGCAAAAGAAAGGGGAGAAAGGGACAGAAAAAAATAACAATGGGGGTGAGAACTACCAGATAAACCAGTAGCCTCCCCTAGTGGGTAAAACCTCAACTCTGACGCACCCACTAGGACTACTAGAGGCAACAGGAAAGAACAGTTGTAAGCTATAAAGACTGCTGATAAAAAGGAAACTACCACCACCATGCCTCTAAATGCCCAGCAATAGAATAATTAAATGTATGAATCAGTGTATAAATGCCTGTCTGAATGAACTCAATCTGGGGTCACTAGCAAAACTGGTACTTCCTGCTGTGCCTTGCCAAATCGGGTATAACGCCGATGGGGATAGTATTTGCCAAATCGGGTATGCCGATAGGGGATAATGTTGGCCAAATCGGGGGTGCCGATAGGGGATAATGTTGTGATACACTCCGGAGTGGCACTCGAGGGGAGCGACCCACACGAGTAAAGTATCTCAGTAATAAGTATCAGAGGTGCCATAAATTAGCAGGACTGGATCATGACTATGATCAAAGTGGGAAACCATCCACTAGGACAACCCGATCCCAACTGACACAATAAACCAGACTCAACCCCAATCTGATGCAAGGATAAACATCTGGTCGACCGCCTACTGTCCGCGGTCACCGCAATATCCCACAAGTCCACAATCTAGCACAATCTTGGCTACACTATCCCAAACCCCTGCTCACACTTGAGCAACAACATCTGAATGCAAAGGACAACAATAAAACATGTTCAAATCCCAATATGATAGTGTAGCAATGAATAGTGGCCTTACCTGATGTCCGGGCATGCATGCAACTGTTTTTATTTTTAGAAGTTGTAAAATAGAGTCAAAGGTTTAAAACAATTGATTTACTGAATAAAAGTCATTTGCATGCGAGATCATAGCCTTTGTCTCAATCACAGTGTCCCAATATAAGTTATCATATCATTTGTGGGGTTATATTAATTTTTAGGGGAGTTTTATCCCAGCGGTCCTTGTCATTTGTCATATTAATTTGTCCCAATGGTTCTCATTAATTGTCCTGTTAGTTGTCCTGTTAGTAGTCCTGTTAGTAGTCCTGTTAGTTGTCCCAATGGTTCTCATTAATTGTCATATTTTAGGGGGATTTCTAGTAATCCCAGTGAGCTTGTCAAAAATGAGGTAAGCAACAACCGCCCACCTTGAACAGCTCAAACAACACCCCAGGTAGTCTCCTGGTTGTCCACAGTCCTCAAATCCTGCAAATCAACGCTCCCGGTATAAATACAAATCTCAAAAAGTACAATATTTGCTGTTTTTCAGACAGCACGGGAAAAGAGGAATTTTTCACCTCTAAAATGAGCTCCTAAAATCCCAGAAAAATCACGGTTGCGTTCCTCGCGAAGAGTAGATCAAAATCGACTCTTTAAACGCCTCGATCTGACGCTCCTACGTCAAGATAAAAATCGGAGAAGTCGGTGCTGTCCAAAAATTACCACAGCAAAAAGGGGGGTCAAAGAGGACCTAAAAACTGTGCCAAAAGTACGAAACGGAGCAAAATGATCAATACGGAAATCGAAGCCCTACCTCTTACGGTCGCGCTGCCGCAAAAATCGTCCAAAAATTCCACCCGGTTAGCCCGCAGTGAATTTTCGACGGAACTGCGACGGAAAATGGGCCTAAAAAGAAAATCGTCGCAGTGCGCCGCGTCGCAGATATCTCACTATCTGTAACTCCTAAATTCCTGAGATTCTAGAGAGAGAAAGAAGAGAGAGAGAGGAACAACTTTCATATTTGGCACTTTTTCTGATTCTCTCTCTCTTGGCTCGGAATCCAAGGTGCAAAGAGAGGGGGTGGGGGACCCCTATATATAGTGGGCCAAAAGGGAATATTCCCACACGGGATCTGGATCCAAACACGAAACACCGAAACGGACCATCCAGGAAGCGCCACGTGTCGCCCAAACAGGAAACAGCTGGTGCAGGGCCAATGGAAAAGCGCCACGTGTCCACGTGGGGCGTGTGTCTGCCCCGTGCTCCGGGTCTTCCGGAAGGTTGTCGGCCTATAGGAGCATGCCACGTGTCACCGTCCCACGGGCTTCTAGAAGCCGGCCCACCAATGAAAAGCTGCCACGTGGCAGATGGAACCCTCGGTGCTCCTGGTGCACGCTTGGCCCATGGACCGTGCACCGAGCCTGCTGCCCGCGCCTGCCCGCGCCTGCCCGCGCTGCCCGCGCCTGCCCGCGCCGCTTTCCTCCGCGCTCCGCCGCTGCCCCGCTGCTGCGCCGCTGCCCGCCGCCGTGCGCCGCCGCCCGCCGCCGCTCGCCGGCGGCCGCCGCCGGCCGGAACAGTAATTCCGGCCGGCCGGAACAGTAATTCCGGTGAACAGTACCAAAGTGCCGAAAAATAAAGCGAATATACCATTTTGACCGTTTTCGCGTGCTGAGTCCGATTTTGCCGTCCGTTTCGCCAAATTCTCATCCGAAATTTTGTAAAAAGCTCCCGGAAAATCCCATTTGCTCCGATTTTCGCGCAGAGTCAATTTTAAATATCCAATTTCGTTTCTACAAGCTCCGAAGCCCTGTACAAGCTCCCCGCAGTCACTGTTTAATGTTGCACAGTTCCTGCGGGAGTCCGGATCATCACATCCTCCCCCACTAAAAAGAGTTTCGTCCTCGAAACGAGACTCAACAACAACCCTTAGTCCGATGTCTCGAATAAGTAGGGGTGAGCATTCCTCATTTCCGACTCGAGCTCCCATGTAGCCTCGCGCTCGTCATGATTGCCCCATTGGATTTTTACATAGGGAATAGCCCGATTGCGCAATTCTTTCACCTCTCGATCCAGAATTCGCAGTGGGCGCTCCTCATACCTCAAATCCTCGCTGATCTCCAGCGGTGTGAAGTCGATGACGTGCGATGGGTCGAAGACATACTTCCTCAAAGTAGAGACATGAAATACATTATGGACACCAGCAAGCTTCGGAGGAAGTGCAAGTCGGTAGGCAACTGGCCCGATACGCTCCAATACCTCAAAGGGTCCAATATATCGGGGGCTGAGTTTTCCACGAATGCCGAATCTCCTGATTCCTTTGGACGGCGAGACTTTCAGGAACACATGATCACCAACCTGAAACTCTAAGTCTCGTCGCCGAACATCGGCATAACTCCTTTGTCGGCTCTGGGCGGTCTGAAGATGCTGTCGGATTACTCGGACCTTCTCTTCTGCCTCTATCAAGACATCTGGTCCCAAGGTCCGCCTCTCGCCCACGTCACTCCAATAAAGCGGTGATCGACACTTGCGTCCATACAATGCTTCAAACGGAGCCATCTGAATGCTCGCTTGATAGCTATTGTTGTACGCGAACTCAGCCAAGGATAAGTGTCGAATCCACCCTCCGCCGAAATCCAGGACGCAAGCCCTCAACATGTCCTCCAGGATTTGTATCGTCCGCTCAGACTGCCCATCAGTCTGCGGATGAAAAGCTGTGCTGAATCTGAGCTGAGTTCCCAAGGCTGTCTGCAAACTCCCCCAGAAACGCGAAGCAAACCTTGGGTCTCTATCTGAAACAATGGAGGCGGGTACTCCATGTAATCTCACTATCTCATCCAGATATAACTGGGCTAGCCGGTCAAGTGGCCACGTAGTCTGCATGGGCAGAAAGTGCGCCGACTTGGTAAGTCGATCCACGACTACCCAGATAGCGTCTGCTCCTCCTTGTGCCCTAGGAAGTCCGACCACGAAATCCATCGTAATGTGGTCCCATTTCCACTGGGGAATTGGGAGACTCTGTAACTTGCCAGCTGGCACTCGATGCTCAGCTTTCACCTGCTGACAAGTTAAACACTGAGCCACAAATCTCCCGATATCCCTTTTCATGCCTTTCCACCAGAAGTGTGCCTTGAGGTCTTTATACATCTTAGTCCCACCAGGATGTAGGGTATAAGGTGTATAATGGGCCTCTCGCAATATCTGCTCTCGGATCTCCGCATCCGCTGGCACACATGCTCGGTTCCTGTACCTCAGTACTCCCGAGGCATCCACCGTAAAGTCCCCAGACTGATTACTCGGAATTTGATCTTTAATCTTGATCAAGTGGGGGTCCTCACTCTGTTTCTCCCTGATCCTGTCCAGCAGAGTGGGCTGCACGACTAAAGATGTCAGTCTAGCAGAGACCCCAGGGGACACAACCTCTACTCGAGCCGTCTCATCTCTTCTAATAGCGGTGCCTGGTCTGTGATTATCATAGACAAACTTTGCACCGCCCTTCTACTCAAGGCATCAGCGACCACATTAGCTTTGCCTGGGTGGTAGAGAATATCTACATCATAATCTTTTAATAGCTCTAACCACCTACGCTGCCTTAAATTTAGCTCCTTTTGCGTGAACAGGTATTTTAGGCTCTTGTGGTCGGTGTAGATCTCACAGTGTTCTCCATATAGGTAATGACGCCAAAGTTTTAGTGCAAACACTACAGCAGCGAGTTCTAAGTCATGGGTAGGGTAATTCTTCTCGTAATCCTTGAGTTGCCTTGATGCATAGGCAATTACCTTCCCTTCTTGCATCAACACACAACCAAGTCCGCTGTGTGATGCGTCGCTGTAGATCACATATCCTTTCCCCATAACAGGGAGGGAAAGGATAGGAGCGGTCATCAGTCTATTCTTTAGCTCCTCAAAGCTCCTTTGGCAGTCCTCACTCCAGATAAACTTTACTTCTTTACGCGTCAAGCGAGTGAGGGGTGTGGAGAGCTTCGCAAAGCCTTCCACAAACCGACGATAATACCCAGCTAAACCCATAAAACTACGCACCTCCGAAACGGTCGTCGGTCGGGGCCAATCTCGGACTGCCTCAATCTTTGCCGGGTCCACCGCCACACCTGCGGCGGAAATCACATGGCCCAAGAAGACTACCTCCCGAAGCCAAAACTCGCATTTTGCCAGTTTGGCATACAACTTCTTCTCTCGCAGAAGTTGCAGCACGACCCTTAAGTGCTCCTCATGCTCAATATCACTTCGGGAGTAAATCAAGATATCATCAATGAACACTACTACGAATCGATCCAAGTATGGTCGGAAGATCCGGTTCATTAAATCCATGAATGCGGCAGGGGCATTAGTTAGCCCAAAAGGCATAACTGTAAATTCATAATGCCCGTACCGTGATCTAAATGCCGTTTTAGGAATATCCTCGGCCTTCACCTTCAACTGGTGGTAACCGGACTGCAGATCTATTTTAGAGAAGACACAAGACCCTTGCAGCTGATCAAAAAGATCATCAATGCGCGGCAAAGGGTACTTGTTCTTGATGGTCACTTTATTTAACTCTCTATAGTCCACACATAGTCGAAGTGACCCATCTTTCTTCTTCACGAATAGCACCGGTGCTCCCCAAGGCGACACACTCGGCCTGATAAAGCCCTTATCCATTAAATCCTGGAGTTGCGCCTTAAGCTCTCGCAACTCAGCCGGTGCCATTCGGTAGGGAGCCTTAGAGATTGGCGCAGTTCCTGGAACCACGTCAATCACGAACTCAATTTCCCTATCTGGCGGCATACTAGTCAGCTCAGGTGGAAAAACATCCGGAAACTCGCGAACAATAGGGATATTCCCGAGTTCCGGCGCCGCCGTAGGCCCCTCAACAACACTAGCCAAAAAGGCTACACATCCACGATGGATCATCTGCCTCGCTCGGGAAGTCGAAATCATAGAGGCAAAGAAAGCACTCTGACATCCCCGGAATACTAACATCTCCTGGCCTGGCTCTCTAAAAGTGACCGTCCTCGCGGCACAGTCAATAGTTGCGAAATACCGAGCCAGCCAGTCCATCCCGAGGACCACATCGAAGTCCTTCAGCTGTCTCAAGACCAACAGGTCCGCTGGCATAATCCAGGACTCGATTTGCATCGGGCAGGACCAACAACACTCCTCCACGTGCAAGGTGTGATCGGGAATCTGAACCTCTCGTGCACGTGGTAAAGGTCCTACCTCTATCCCATGTAATGATGCAAATGATTTATTAATAAAAGAATGCGATGCTCCAGTATCAAATAATGTACGAGTCCTAATGCCAGAAAGTAAGGTGATACCTGCCACCACATGATCTGCGGCTGGAGAGTCCTCTACCTGCGCAGCATACACTCGCCCACTCTGAGCTGGAGGGCGATACTCCGTGGGATAGGAAGAAGATGGCCTGCTTGCTGGAGCATATGGTCGCTGAGCTGTCGACCACTGCTGAGACGAAGAAGGAGCAGATGCTGAAGAAGGAGCCGTCGATGGTGCATATGGGCAGGCAGCTCGGAGGTGGCCAGACTGTCCACATCGATAACAGCGGCCAAACCTCAGATCACATGTATCAGAGTTATGCTGTCCCTGACAGAAAATGCACCTAACCGTAGTCTGGGGCTGCCTCGCCTGCTGCCTCTGTCGCGGAGGCCCTTGCTGCCGCGACTGCGATCTCTGTTGATGCGAATGCTGTTGCTGCTGATGTTGCGGTGGCCTCTGGGACCCACCAGGCCCTCGCCGCTCAGAACGTCCGCGGCCGGAAAACTGAGGCCGTGGCGGTCGCGGCGGCCTCCACGAACTGGCCTGCCCCCCGTCGTCCTGCGCTGGTCGCTTCCTGTCAGCGCCTTGAGCGACCAGGCCCCCACGTCTGGCGACGACGTGGTCTCCCCTCTCAACCCACTGGGCATGCTCTGCTGCCTCCTCCAAGGTCTGTAGTCTCTGAGCATGCACCAGAGTATAGATCTCTGGGCGCAAGCCCGACTCAAAGAGCTCTACCTGGTGGGGTCCGTCCCTGGCGACATAAGGTACGCAGTTGAGTAACCGCTTGAACTCCTGAAAATAGTCCAATGCTGTCCGGTTGTCTTGCTGGAGATTCTTCAAATCATCTTCCAGCTTTTTCTTCATACTCGTGGAGAAGTACGTATCTAAAATCATCTTCTTGAACTCAGACCAGGGTAGCTGTCGAGTGTTTTGAAATTCCAGGGGCTCCACCCGACGCCACCATGCATCAGCATCCCCGTCTAAGCAGTGTACAGCCATATGTACCCTGTACTTCGGGTCAATAAAGAAGTCCCGAAATAACTTCTCCATCGAGGAAAGCCAAGTCCCGATCTCCCAAGGCTGAGTATTTTGCCCTGAAAACCTGGGCGGTCCCCGCTTACAGAATTGAGTAAGTTTGTCAGAAAACTCCTGCTCCTCCGCAGGAGTCAATGGCCGGATTGCTCCCTGAGCAACAGGGGATGCCAGGGTCACTGGTACAACTGGGGGATTCACGGCAGGGGAAGAAGGTACGGGAGAATTCTCCGAGGGTGCTACAACAGGCTGCGCCCTCTGTTCTAACATCTGCGTCAGCCGGCTCATGGCCTCCTCCTGACGCCGAACAGCTTCAGATATCTGGGCCATCTGAGCCTGCAGCTCTTGCACCTCACTCTGCTGGCCCTGCTCGGACTCCTCCTGATCGGGTTCAGGGGAATCAGGTTGAGAACGCGTCAACATTCTACGTCGCGGAGGCATCCTACCACAAGAAACCATACTCAGTATCATCACCCCACACGACCCATCTTAGCGAAAGTCAAAGACATTCTCCTATTTCTGTGACTTTATGTTGTCTGCAGCCAACATAACTGTACACCAGAAATTTGGGTATGTCGGTCTCCCTTCTCTCACTGGAAGAGTCAAGCAATAAATCAGCGACTTTTGCGAAATGTCACGTCTCTCATACCCTATTATCCTAGGGTCTGCCAAAAGCCTAGGGTTTCCTAAGTCCCAACTGAACTATCCCTAAGCTCTGATACCAACTTTAATCTGTCACGCCCCGGAACCCGGGCTCGTCAACAGATCCGCCGTGCACACGGGATTTCCCGCGTACACGAAGCGCTGGTAACCTGCTCCGATATAATATGAACAGTAAAAGAGCATAATATCGAGCTGAATAGAAGAACCACATAGTATTTCAGACTGGAAATACAAATACAACTGTAATAAGTACAATAATCTCCCAGCTCACCAAAATAGTACATCCAGCTGGCGGAAGCCAGACCCAAAATAAAAGGAGAATATCACAGTCTGAGTGGAGGGTGCATTATCTGTCTAATAGCTCTCAGCCTCACAGGAGATCTATCTATTCAGCGATCCCCTTACCTTTATCCGCTGCCGATGGCCTAGCGGCTCCCGCAGACGACTCTGCAAAAGAAAGGGGGAGAAAGGGACAGAAAAAAATAACAATGGGGGTGAGAACTACCAGATAAACCAGTAGCCTCCCCTAGTGGGTAAAACCTCAACTCTGACGCACCCACTAGGACTACTAGAGGCAACAGGAAAGAACAGTTGTAAGCTATAAAGACTGCTGATAAAAAGGAAACTACCACCACCATGCCTCTAAATGCCAAGCAATAGAATAATAAATGTATGAATCAGTGTATAAATGCCTGTCTGAATGAACTCAATCTGGGGTCACTAGCAAAACTGGTACTTCCTGCTGTGCCTTGCCAAATCGGGTATAACGCCGATGGGGATAGTATTTGCCAAATCGGGTATGCCGATAGGGGATAATGTTGGCCAAATCGGGGGTGCCGATAGGGGATAATGTTGTAACACACTCCGGAGTGGCACTCGAGGGGAGCGACCCACACGAGTAAAGTATCTCAGTAATAAGTATCAGAGGTGCCATAAATTAGCAGGACTGGATCATGACTATGATCAAAGTGGGAAACCATCCACTAGGACAACCCGATCCCAACTGACACAATAAACCAGACTCAACCCCAATCTGATGCAAGGATACTCCTCTGGTCGACCGCCTACTGTCCACGGTCACCGCAATACCCCACAAGTCCACAATCTAGCACAATCTTGGCTACACTATCCCAAACCCCTGCTCACACTTGAGCAACAACATCTGAATGCAAAGGACAACAATAAAACATGTTCAAATCCCAATATGATAGTGTAGCAATGAATAGTGGCCTTACCTGATGTCCGGGCATGCATGCAACTGTTTTTATTTTTAGAAGTTGTAAAATAGAGTCAAAGGTTTAAAACAATTGATTTACTGAATAAAAGTCATTTGCATGCGAGATCATAGCCTTTGTCTCAATCACAGTGTCCCAGTATAAGTTATCATATCATTTGTGGGGTTACATTAATTTTTAGGGGAGTTTTATCCCAGCGGTCCTTGTCATTTGTCATATTAATTTGTCCCAATGGTTCTCATTAATTGTCCTGTTAGTTGTCCTGTTAGTAGTCCTGTTAGTAGTCCTGTTAGTTGTCCCAATGGTTCTCATTAATTGTCATATTTTAGGGGGATTTCTAGTAATCCCAGTGAGCTTGTCAAAAATGAGGTAAGCAACAACCGCCCACCTTGAACAGCTCAAACAACACCCCAGGTAGTCTCCTGGTTGTCCACAGTCCTCAAATCCTGCAAATCAACGCTCCCGGTATAAATACAAATCTCAAAAAGTACAATATTTGCTGTTTTTCAGACAGCACGGGAAAAGAGGAATTTTTCACCTCTAAAATGAGCTCCTAAATTCTCAGAAAAATCACGGTTGCGTTCCTCGCGAAGAGTAGATCAAAATCGACTCTTTAAACGCCTCGATCTGACGCTCCTACGTCAAGATAAAAATCGGAGAAGTCGGTGCTGTCCAAAAATTACCACAGCAAAAAGGGGGGTCAAAGAGGACCTAAAAACTGTGCCAAAAGTACGAAACGGAGCAAAATAATCAATACGGAAATCGAAGCCCTACCTCTTACGGTCGCGCTGCCACAAAAATCGTCCAAAAATTCCACCCGGTTAGCCCGCAGTGAATTTTCGACGGAACTGCGACGGAAAATGGGCCTAAAAAGAAAATCGTCGCAGTGCGCCGCGTCGCAGATATCTCACTATCTGTAACTCCTAAATTCCTGAGATTCTAGAGAGAGAAAGAAGAGAGAGAGAGGAACAACTTTCATATTTGGCACTTTTTCTGATTCTCTCTCCTTGGCTCGGAATCCAAGGTGCAAAGAGAGGGGGTGGGGGACCCCTATATATAGTGGGCCAAAAGGGAATATTCCCACACGGGATCTGGATCCAAACACGAAACACCGAAACGGACCATCCAGGAAGCGCCACGTGTCGCCCAAACAGGAAACAGCTGGTGCAGGGCCAATGGAAAAGCGCCACGTGTCCACGTGGGGCGTGTGTCTGCCCCGTGCTCCGGGTCTTCCGGAAGGTTGTCGGCCTATAGGAGCATGCCACGTGTCACCGTCCCACGGGCTTCTAGAAGCCGGCCCACCAATGAAAAGCTGCCACGTGGCAGATGGAACCCTCGGTGCTCCTGGTGCACGCTTGGCCCATGGACCGTGCACCGAGCCTGCTGCCCGCGCCTGCCCGCGCCTGCCCGCGCCGCTTTCCTCCGCGCTCCGCCGCTGCCCCGCTGCTGCGCCGCTGCCCGCCGCCGTGCGCCGCCGCCCGCCGCCGCTCGCCGGCGGCCGCCGCCGGCCGGAACAGTAATTCCGGCCGGCCGGAACAGTAATTCCGGTGAACAGTACCAAAGTGCCGAAAAATAAAGCGAATATACCATTTTGACCGTTTTCGCGTGCTGAGTCCGATTTTGCCGTCCGTTTCGCCAAATTCTCATCCGAAATTTTGTAAAAAGCTCCCGGAAAATCCCATTTGCTCCGATTTTCGCGCAGAGTCAATTTTAAATATCCAATTTCGTTTCTACAAGCTCCGAAGCCCTGTACAAGCTCCCCGCAGTCACTGTTTAATGTTGCACAGTTCCTGCGGGAGTCCGGATCATCACAAGCATGTTAGTGTAGTGTAATATTAAATGTGATTATCAATAAGAGAAAAATAGGGGATAAATTTGCATGTGTAGATGAATACAGATGAAAAGTGCTAATTTAGAATTTACCCAAAATAGGGGATAAATTTGCATGTGTAGATGAACACAGATGAAAAGTGCTATTTTATGATTTACTATGATTTACCCAAAATAGGAGATAAATTTGCAGGTGTAGATGAACACAGATGAAAAGTGATATTTTATGATTTATCCAAAATAGGGGATAAATTTGTATGTGTAGATGAACACATATGAAAAGTACTATTTTATGATTTACCCTAAATAGGGGATAAATTTGCATGTGTAGATGAACACAGATGAAAAGTGCTATTTTATGATTTATCCAAAATAGGGGATAAATTTGTATATGTGTAGATGAACACAGATGAAAAGTGCTATTTTATGATTTATCCAAAATAAGGGATAAATTTGCAGGTGTAGATGAATACAGATGAAAAGTGTTATTTTATAATTTATCCAAAATATAGGATAAATTTGCATGTGTAGATGAACACAGATTAAAAGTGCTATTTTATGATTTACCCAAAATAGGGGATAAATTTGCACGTGTAGATGAACACAGATGAAAAGTGCTATTTTTTGATTTACCTAAATTAGGTGATAAATTTGCATGTGTAAATGGACATAGAGGAAAAATGCATGAATGACATGTGACTTAGGAGAAAACAATGTCGAACTTGTATGGATGTGTAAACTAGGAGAAAATCTAGAGTAAGGGTGTATAATGTGTGGCATTAACCCTAGGAAGAGGACGAGTGGCATATGTTACAAATTAAGTAAGATTGTATGCTAGAGTATTTAACTTAGAGTCAAACTCTAAGGAAAAGGGTATGCGACCACAAGGTTAAAGAGTTAAACAGATAGTAGAGTATTTAACTTAGAGTCAAACTCTAAGAGCAAGTATATGTGATCACAAGGTTAAAGAGTTAAACAATATAACCCAAGAGTGGGTCATAGGGTGTCTGAGCAAATGAACAACCACTTTAACTTCAATTTGGGTTAAATGAGTGAAAGAGAAATGATTAAGAGTCCAAGAGACTCTCTAGATATCCTTATGGCGAGACCTAGGATAAGTGATAAATTAATGAAAGAGGCAAAGTTTAAAAGAAAGCTAAAAGTTGTGTCAAGGATTTTTGTATTGGCGTATTTCGTGAAGTGTTTTGAGTTTTGAAGATTGAAGTTGAAGAATTATGGATCACATACATCAATCTCAAGAAGATGGATTCAAAAGGATCAAGTACGTTTAACTAAATATTAGTGATGATCCGAATATATTCTTATAGTTTAGAAACACTTAGAATAATTTTCATTGCATAAAAATTAAAAACTGGAATTTTTGAGTGTTCAGGATCCGGATCAGAACCATCCAGTCCGGACCCCGAACATGGTTTAGTTTATGCGGAATTCCAGTCCGGATCATCCTCTTTTGAGTCCGGACTCCGAACTCTGTGTTTGTTGAATCGCATGAACAGTTCGGATCAACCTCTTTTGAGTCCGGACCTCGAACCAGTTTTTTTGGAAAATTTCTGTCAAAAGGCAACAGTCCGGATCATACTTAAGCTAGTCCGGACCGCCGAGCAGGAAAATTTCAGATAAGGTTGTTTTTTATTCTTATCTCTTTCCAAACAGTTTCTAACCTATAAATAAACCCTAACTTTCATCTTCTAGGGTAATCCATGTAATCTAGATAATCCAAAAAATCCACATATAGAGAAGAAAGGAAAAACACGATTAATTTCATGTTTCTTCATCTATATTGATCAATTTGATTCTAGGGTTTCCAAACTCTCTATTTATTGTAGAATCAAATTGATGAATACTTAGATTGTGTTTTCTTGTCTATCTATGATCTAAGTATTCGGATTGTCATCACCAACAAACAACGATTTCCGAGAGGAATATCGGCGCGTGGATTCACGTGGCCTTGTGGATTCAAGGTGCTACCGCTTTCGTGGATTCGGAGCGAGGCGCGTTCGTGTGATCGATACGTGCTACATTGGTGAAGACCGTGGATTCGGTTGGACTTCGTGGATTCGAAGTTGGACGCAAATCGTGGATTCGAGGCGCGTTGCGGAGCGAGTGGAGAAGATCTACTCGGAGCGTATGGAAAAGGTTGAGTCGTAGAGTTACGGTATATCACCTTGTACGTGTTTAATCTTAGTGGATTTCATCGTGTTATCGGTCCCATGGTTTTTTACTCCTGTGACGGAGTTTTCCACGTAAAATCTTGCGTACTTTATTTATTTTCCGCATTGGGATATTTTTACGCAACGATTTGGTGAGTTTATTGTTTATACCTATTCACCCCCCCTCTAGGTGGTTTTTTCCCTATTTAGATCTATTATTTCATAACCCCACAAGTGGTATCAGAGCGGAAATAGGGTTGTAAACAATGGTTGAAGGTGGAAACATCAATAGACCACCGTTCTTTGATGGAACAAATTATGCCTAATGGAAAGTACGCATGAGAGCGTTCTTGATTTCCATCGATGAACGAGTATGGCAATCAATTGAGTTTGGATGGTCATATCCTACTGAGATTATTGCTGATGATGTTGTCACCATCAAACCTAGGTCGAAATGGACCAAGGAAGAGATTAATGCTTCTTCTTACAATGGCAACGGAATTAATGCTTTATTTAATACTTTGTCACAAACTGAGTTTTCTCGCGTCTCGGCATGTGAGACCGTAAAAGAAATCTGGGATACTCTACAAGTTACACATAAGGGTACAAGTTTAGTGAAGATTCAAAAACTGCAGATGCTTACGAGCAAATTTGATTCAATTCATATGGCAGAAAATGAATCTTTCACAGATTATTATACACGATTGCAAGACATCGTGAATACATGTGCTAACTTGGGAGAGAAAATTCCAGAATCGAAAGTTGTAAGAAAGATTTTGAGAACTCTTCCCGAAAGATTTCGCCCTAAGGTTGCAGCCATTGAAACAGTAAAACACCCAGACGAGATCAAAGTAGAAGAATTAGTTGGTACACTACAAACTTATGAAATGACTTTTTCTACTAACTATTCCTCTGGAAAGCCTTCATCTTCTTCTAAGTCTTCAGGTTTTGCATTGAAATCAACAAAGGAAGAAGACGCGGATTCATCCTCCTCAGACGCTGATGATAATTTATCTATGGAGGATTTCGAGAAATAGTTTGCATTCTTGACAAGAAAATTTCGCCGAAATTTTCGAAGGGAAAATTCAAGCAAACCATCATCCTTCGAAGTCCAAGAAAGGCAAAGGATTTTCAAGTTCTAAATCAAGAAAGCAAGAGGGTTCTTCAAAGGATAAGAAGAACACCGAGGGACAAATCCAGTGCTTCAAATGCCGAGGTTTTGGTCATATCTCAACGGAGTATTCCAACAAGAATCCGTCAAAGAAGAAGGCTATGCAAGCCGTCACATGGGATGACACTTCCTCTTCTGATGAGTCATCTTCTAGTGATGAGGATAACAACACCACAACATTTATTGCGTCCACAACTTCACCCTTCGTGTGTTTTTCAGCGACTTCCTCTGGTTCGTTATCCATTTCCTCCTTGAATGAAAAAACTGCATCTGATAATGAACCAAACGATTCTGAAGGTGAAGACTTTGCATTTGCCTACCATAAATTGTTAAAGGATTCTAAGAAATTGGCGAAGCAAAACAAAAGTTTGAGAAGAAGGTTGTGGAATCTTGAAGAACAAACTAAAAAGACAACTTCTCTCTCAAACGCTCTTGAAGAGGAAAGGGATAATTTGAACAAGATAAATGTTTCCCTTCAAGAGAAGAATGAGCATTTCAAGAAGGAACATATTAAATTGGTGGATAAAGCAAATCACTTCTTGAAGCTCTATTCCGAGGCTCGACAAGAAAAAATGGAGATGACGAAGACCATACTCCAACTTAAAGAAAATTTGAAGACAGGAAGGAGCAAGTTGGACAAGTTGCTTGGTCTTGGTCAAACGAATCGTTTGAGCCTTGGATACAATCGAACTGGTGAGGATCCAAGTTCGAGCGGTACGAAGTTTGTGCCTCAGTCGGTTGCTCGTCCTCCGACGGAAATTATCGCAACCAACGTTGACAAGCCTACCTCATCCTCTTCGGGTTCAACTTTTGGCAAGGTATGTCATCGTTGTGGTTTTGCAGGGCACATAAGACCAAATTGCAAGTATGGAGCAAAACGATCGAATCAAGCGCAACTTGCAATGGGTACCATCAAGAACAGAGACCGGAATTCAAGAAGAAATCAACCAAATGTCAAGAATAATGGTAATATATTCCTCAAGACGACATTGTCAAAGAAAAGTGATCAACCGAACAAGACGCGTTCACCAAGGAGCTCAACTTCACTATCATTGCCGACGTATTCCAAAACTCGTAAGGTTTGGGTGCGCAAAGGTGAACTCTTTTCTTGTTTTGTCATTCACACATCACTACATGCATATAACAATACGTCTTGGTATCTGGATAGTGGTTGCTCACGGCACATGACCAGAGATAAAAACTATTTTCAAACGTTTGAGAAAATCTCTGGAGGACTTGTAGTTTTCGGAGATGGACGATCTTCAAAAATAGTTGGCAAAGAAACAATTACTATTCCAGATGGCCCGGTTTTGAACATTGTGTTATTTGTTGAAGGCCTTAGGACTAACCTCATAAGCATTAGCCAATTGTGTGATGATGGTTTTTCAGTTAATTTTTCTTCTGTTCAATGTATTGTAACTGACAAAACCATTCATTCCTTTTGAAAGGGGTTAGATATCAAAATAATTGCTATGTAGTTTCTAATAATTATTTAGATCATTGTAACCTAGTGTCACTTGATAATGAAACGCTCTGGCATGAAAGACTAGGTCACATATTGTGATAACCCGGATCTCCGCAGAGCTTTTGCAGTGTGATCTGCGACTTCTAGAGGCTTATTCGGTGTGATGGAGGTGCTTGTGCGCAAATCGGACCTCAGGATTGGACCCAGCACGAAAATTGGATTAAGATTACTTATCTGGATGCCTTCGACAAATTTTAGAAGTGGAATTGGGCAAAACGGACATCGGATTTGGATTCAGCGAGCGAAAACGATGGAAATGGACTATTTATTTGTATTTTTCGGAGCCCGGATGCGCAAACATGGATTTCGAGGCAAGGGTTACTGTTCCAGCGGCCGGGGCAGCGCCGGCGGCGGCGGGCAGGCGGCGGAGCGGGCGCGGGCAGGCACGGGTGCAGCGACGCGGGCGCGGGCAGGCGTGGGTGTGGCGGCGCGGGCGCGGACAGTGTTGGGCCGGGCCGGTTTTCGGGCGCCCGATTTCTGCGCCCGAATCCGAAAGTCCCTTTGGTGGGCTTGGGCTATAAATAGGCCTCCTTAGCAGCCCTTTTCCTCCTTTTCTGGGCTTTTTCTCTGAGGGTTTTCTATAGAGAAGTTCTTCCTCTCCCTCTCCTCCACCATTCGATGGATTGTCGGATTTTTTGTAGGCCGCGGCATCGGCGTTTTCTGCGACGTGGCACACTTCGACGCTCCTTCGTTTGTGGTTTCTACCGTCGCATTTTAGTCCGCGAGGTCCCCTGGATCACCCCGATGGAGTTTTGAGCGGATTTTTGTGGCAACGCGTTCACGAGAGGTACTGTCACGCCCCGGGGTCGAAACTGCGACCCGGGATCGCCAACAGATCCGCCGCCTATACAAAATCCCGCATAGGCGAAGCGTCTAACCTGCAAGAAAAGGTACTACGACTAACAGACATCAGAGCTATAAATAAAAGTCTGCTGTAAAACTAATATCAACCACTGTACAACTGAAAATAATACAATAATGTCCATCTCCCAAAAATGATAATCATACAAGTCCTCAGATACAATATGTCACGCCCCGGGGTCGAAACTTCGCCCCGGGCTCGCCAACAGATCCGCCATCTGTACGGAAACTACTGCACAGACGAAGCGTCTAACCTGCAAGTCAGATCTATAGCTAAAACATGTATCAGAGCTGAAACTAAAAAAAACGAAAGCTATAGAATAAAAACTGAACATCTGGAATAGTAAAATCTCCACTAATACACAAATCCTCAATGTACAAAGTCTCACAAGAATAATACAAGTACTATCCTCACAATCTCTCAGAAAGTCTAATACAAAAGCGGAAACATAAAATACACCGGGTACATCTACCTCAGACTCTCAATGCTGATAAGGAACTAATCGGCCGCGTCCTCACCTCGATCTGCTGTCTCCGCGCGAACCAAGCCGGAACAGCTGCCTCAAACCTGTCACCGCAGCGGGTGTGAGATCTACTGCAGAAGGCAGATCTCAGTAGGTACCGTCCCAATATCCACGGTATGCCCACTAAGTCTACTGGAGGCAAAACAGATAGGTATGCAAATAGATAGATAAAAGGAAAGCAGGAAAGGAACTACAGCTAATAAGTAAAAACATCATGCTGAAGGAACTCTACTCTGACCCTGCTATGCACACACTAACATTGCTAATAATATGCCTCAAGTACCATGCTCAAAGGGAAACTCATCAATGAACATGCTATGCCATTACTCTCTCAATGTCACCCAATCTCAATGACTGCCCCATAGGGTCCAGTCAAGCCTGCGCCAAACCTACTGCCACCTCATCCACACTGGGACGGGACTTACGTAGGGCGTCCCATACGGACTATCTCAAGCGAACTCTAGTGTATCAACTAGTCGCATACATCGCAGCCTCGTCAGGCTCGGTGTCATCACACACACCCGGGTGGTAGCTCGAGAGGAGCGACCCCTCCGAACTCAAGTATCACATCTGTATCACTGTCTCATAAGCGGCACATGCAGGCTATGATCCACGATCAAACAGATCGGTATCTCAAAGCTCAAAGCACAACTCAGTCGGAAAAAGAACCTCGACTCAAACAGGAATAGCCCAAAACACTCTCACAGCTATGTCGGAGAACCCTCAACGACTCAATCTGATAATGCACGACCATGGCTGAGTCGGGAAACCTCCACGACTCGATCTGCCAGAACCCCAAGATCCTCAAAGCTAAGTGGGAGAACCACCTCCACCACTAAATCAGAAACACAACCCAGAATCTAGAACCATCCCAACAAGGAAGAAAACTCTCATGACACTAGAACTCAACACATGATGCTCTAAAATATACTCGGCCCTCTGGCACGAGTACTCATGCAACTCGAACAATCTGGACCATTCATAATGTTCTCAATATTTAAAAAAAATCCTTTTAAAGCGGAGTTTTACTTAAAAACGGGGTACTAAAATATTCTGAAGGTCCAGATGCAACCTGAATCTCAAAAGAAGGCACAGTCTAGTGTCAAATAACCTCTAGATCATACTAAAAATGTCTGGGGTTCATGAAAGTCTTTCTACAATTTTCTAGGCAACTATCAGATTTATCAATATACAAGAATTAAGCTAAGCATGATCAATATGCTTACAGAAGCATTAGAGGGCATTCCATAAATCTCGAAGAAATTCCAACCCACCTGGAACGCATTCCGTAGGCAACGCTGAAGTTTGTGAAGTGCTGAAACCTCGAACTAACGAAATTTCGAAAAATGCGCCGCACGCGCGCGCACTGCCGCGAACTGCGAAAAATCCCCGGAAGCTCAAATAAATTCCCTCGAGTCCTCACAAAAATTCCAGCATCAAATATCTGCCCACATCAAGTCAACCCCAACTTCAAAAGCCTACACTTAAAATTACAAGCTCCAATGCATACAATAATTAATGTCCATAGCCCAAATTAAGTTCACCTCATCACCAACAGCATGCTCACTTTAACACAAAAACACTTATCCACACATACAAAATCCCTTAATTCCACCCTTACACACAACCATCACAACTGCCATAAGGAAACCACATATCCACAATTACCTGCAGCCCCAACTACATTCACAACTCTCCACAGCACAAACAAAAATCCCAAAGCACCCACAAGATCCACAGCACACTCTTAAGAAATGAAGGCCCACACCACCGCGGCCTCAAACTCCGATGGTGTTCCACGTGCCGTCACCGTCGGCTCCGACTGCTCGCGCGGCACCGAGCTCGCCGCGCGCACCAAAGCTGCTGCACCAAGACTGAGAGAGAAAAAGGAAACCACAGTCAGTTAAGCTTGCCAAAATGCGCGCGTCCGTCGGCAAGGAAACAGCCCCGGTCGCCGAAAACGCCGCGCGCGCGCCCACGCGAAAGCTCCCTGTGCCAGAGCTGCAGCGCGCTGCGCTGCCGCCGCTGCCGCTGCGCTGTCGCCGCTGCCGCGCGGCGCCTGGGCCTGCCGCGCGGCCCCTGGGCCTGCCGCGCGGCGCCTGCCCGCGCAGCGCCCATGCGCGCTGCGCGGCGCCCGCAGCGGCCCCCGCGCGCCCTGCGCTGCGCGGCGCCCGGCCGCGCAGCGCCCAAGCGCGCTGCGTGGCGCTCGCAGCGGCCCCCGTGCGCGCCCAGCGCTGCGCGGCGCCCTCCCGCGCAGCGCCCAAGCGCACTGCGCGGTGCCTGGAGCGGCCCCCGCGCGCGCCCAGCGCTGCGCGGCGCCCGCCCGCGCAGCTCCCTTGCGCGCTGCGCGGCGCCCGCAGCGGCCCCCGCGCGCGCCCAGCTGCGCGCACCTGCTGCGCGAGCCCCCAGCGCGCGTGCAGCGCCGCTGCCTGCTGCGCGCGGCGCCCATGGGCGCCAGTGCAGCACCAAGGCCGGCCGCGCGCGGCGCCTTTGCGCCTCCGAGCGGCTCCCTGCTGCGGCCACCCCACACACACGTGGACAACAGTCGACCACCCTAGCTCAACCTCAAAAAAAACTGCTACAAATTACCTTGCTTGGCGGTCGACGCGCGCGCGCCCCGCTCCGCTCGGCTTCTAGGAGGAAGTCCAACATCAATCTCTCATCCATTTCTATCTTTTCTTCCTCTCTCATCTTCTTCCTTCATCTTCTTTCTCTTCTTTTTTCCTTTCTTTCTTTCCTCTGCTTTCCCTCTCAGTACTCTGTTTTGTAGAGGAGGAAGATGGAGACGTGCCTAATTAAGGATCACTTAATTAATTAAGGCTGAGGGTCCAGCTATTTAAAGAAAAGTCAAAATGTCCCCCAGCAAAATAATCTCACATCCACTTTCCACTCTTCTCTTTACACAAAATCTTCATAGGCTACATTCCGTAATTTAACTAATTAAATTAATTAATTAATTAATCTAATTTAGCCGACTCCAAGTCACTTTTTGTCTTCGGGGTCTCCGCACCGCCCCGAAACCTCCCGAACTCCGCTGTAATCTGAAAATACACATGTCCACAGCTTTCTCTCCTCAAAAAGCTCAACCGTTGAGTCGGGGTGCTCAATCCAACAACCGGCTCCAAAATTTCCAGTTCCGACTCACTTTTTGCCTTTGGGTCCTCCGCGTCAGTCCGGAACCTCCCGAACTCCGCTGTAAACACAAAGTACACCTGTTCCAAGTATTTCTAAATTTTTGAACACCCCTATGGAGTCGGTGTTTTCCCAAATCCAGTCCTCTATCAGCGCACCAAGCCCGAAAAACCCCGAATCAAGCTGGGGCTTCCGCGTTGATCCGAATCAACCCGACAACATCTGTAAACACATAAGCAACATGCCCGAGGCAATTCCTCCGCACCACGCCATCTTGCGAGGTAGGCGCGCCATCCGAAAGCCCGGTATTCTACACTCTCCCCTCCTTAAATTCGTCCTCGAAACCAGAATAAATCCATAACTCAGGAGGGTGACTCAATCAAATGGGGATAGGGGATCCCTAACTCATCATCAGGCTCTCAGGTGGCCGTTCTCACTCAACAAAAGCTCCCCGGGACCTTGTCCAAAGGTATAATCCGACTACAAAACTCTTCTGCCTCACCAGCAAAAATTGCATCGGTCGCTCCTAAAAGCTCCAGTCCTCGTCCAACTTCATGAAGCGCAATCCAAACCATGCAAGGGATCAAAACACACTTCTTCCAGGCAGATAAAACTCGCAGACCAAACACCCTACGTAAGCTCAAATCTACAATCCCTGCGGTAAAAAAAAATGGCTTCCACCACTCAAGATCTCCAAGGGCATAACTCCCTCGTTGCTCCATTGCAACCAATATTCAAGTTCCACAGATACAACTCTTGTATCCATCCACAGGGGAAGAAGTTCCACATCGGGAAATAATGCTCAACCCTTAGCTCTCAATTCAAGTTCCAAAGGGGCATCCACTGATCGATCATCTTAATCCAAGGTACATTGCTCGCCTAAACAGGGCGTCCATGACCATAGAGTCACCACCGGGATAATGATATACCCAATCAATCATATAACTCCAATAACTCTGCCCACCGGCGTTGCCTCAAACCAAACTCTTCCTGAGTATCCAAGTACTTCAGGTTCGAGGATCCATAAATAACTCAATTCCCTCTCTTATCACTGACAAACATCCACATCCATGCTGGTATCCTCTTTAGCTTATCTCCTCATAGCTATACTGGCCCTGCTTAGTCCAAAAGCTTCTGACCTTTGTCACCATTATAGGTCTAGGCCCAACCCAACGGTATCACTCTTCGTTAGGTCCTCTGCCACTCTTGCAGCTGAAAACCTAATCTGTCACGCCCCGGGTGTAAACCGGAACCCGGACTCGTCCACAGATCCGCCGTGCACACGGTATTTCCCGTGTACACGAAGCGCTGGTAACCTGCTCAGATATAAGTAAAATAATACTGGAGCATAAAACAGAGCTATACTAAAACTAAACACCTCAGACAAAAGCTGGAAATAAAAGTACAATAAACTCTCAAATATGTACATATGTCTCTCCCAGCTCACGAAGTGAATACAACCAGCTGGCCAAAGCCAGACCCCAAAATAAAAGAAAGGTACAACTGTCTGAGTGTCCATGGTACAACAAAACTACAGAACTCGGCACCAGGGAAGTAGCTAGCTAATCAGTGATCCTCTTACCTCGCTCCTGGGTAGAGGGTCCCGCAACTCCAGCAGATGACTCTGCAAAACAAAGGGGACAAAAGAAAGAAAAACAGTGGGGGTCAGAACTACTACAAATAGTAGCCTCCCCTAGTGGGTAAACCTCAAAACTCTGAACTGCCCACTAGGACTACAAGAGGCAAAAGTAAGCAAGGGTGGTAAGCTATAAATAATAACAATTTGTAAAAGTTACCACTAATATGCCTCTAACAGGATGAGCTAACCAAATAGCTAAAATGCATGCATCAGAGTCTAAAAGCCTGCCTGGGTACCCCAACCCGGACACCGGTAACCACCGGCACTATCTGCTATGTCTACTGACTCACAACTCAGCTGTGGGGTGCAGACCGGTTCCTGACCGACACGGTCCCACCCCTAGGGTAATAGACCGGCTCCTGACCGGCACGGTCCTACCCCTAGGCGACAGACCGGCTCCTGACCGGCACGGTCATAAGTAAACACACTCCGGAGTGGCACTCGAGGGGACCGACCCTCACGAGTATAATAAGCCGCCAAAAGTATCCCGGTACAGTAAGACTGGATCAAGACCCTAACGAGTAGGAAAACCCATCTACTAAAGAGATCCCAATCCCCTATCCCTGAATCTGATGCAATAAAATAGTCCGGTCAACCGCCCAAAATCCGCGGTTGCCGCAAATACCCTGTCCTCAACCTGCCTGTCCCCAATTCCCCAATAACTGACTACACTATTCCAGTTCCTGCTCTAATCTGAGCATACTATCCCCTATGTCTAGGGGTCCAGAGAAAAGATAATAAAACATGTTTTCTCCTAAGTCAAATCCCATATAATAGTGTAGTAACAAAGGTGGCCATACAAGCATGCAAGTCCATTATTTATCAAAATAATTTTCCTTCTTATGCAGATTAGAATATGCCTTTGTTTAACATGTAGTCCATTAATTCATATATTTGTATAAGTCCCCTTTTTTTTAAGAAATAATTATTTCTTAAAGATGCAAGTGTTAAAGCTGTTAACATGTCATTATTATTTCCGTTCCAGCATGCTAGGTTCACCCCCTAACACAGCTATTAACATGATTCCGGGGTATTTCTTAACAAGCCTAGTGGGTAGTCGAAAGTGAGAGGTGACAGCGGTACCCACCTCGAGCGCTAAATCCTGATCCCCAAAAGTAAAGTCCACGCTCAGTCCAGTGATGTCCTCAACACTGTGCAAAATATCCAGATAGAACATACATAATTAAATATACCATTTTCCCCCTACATCTGTCCAATTTACACAGTCCAAAGTTTCACAGTTTTCACCTGCGGAAAAAGTGCCCGGAAAAATCCACGAAAAACACCGTCACGATCCTCGCGACGAACCCGTCGAAACGAGTACCTACACGCTCAAATCCGAGTTTCCTACGCTGAGATATAAAATCGGCAAGGGAAACACCCCAAACTAAACTGTGCAAAAATACAGTGTTAAGAACTCGGACAGAAAAATGATTCTCACCTTCGAAGCAAACTCAGAAAATTCTGAGAAAAATCCAGCAGATTCCTTGCGAAAAGTAGATGAAAATTGCCTTTTGAATCACCTCGATCCGATGCCTGTGCGCAAAGATACAGCTACAACTTCGCAGTGCTGTCCAAAAAACCGTGACGAAAAATGGGTCAAAAGAAAGCCCAAGAAACTCCAAAATCCGTACGGAAACCGAGAAAACCCAAAACATCAGAGTTGGAGTCCTACCAGTTTAGAGTCCAACGGCACGAGAATCGCCAAAATCGGAGATCGGGGTGAGTCGGGGGAGTCCGCGCACTAAAAAGCGACGAAACGGGTCGCAGAAGAACGAGTGTCACGCCGCACCGTAAAATCGCGAACCTCGAAAGCGTGCCACAGAAAAATCCAGGGATCCACCAAAGTGAGGAAGACTACAAGAGGAAGATATTTCGTGAGGGGTCCAAAGAGCAAATAGTCCAAAAGCCTCAAAAATCTGCCTAAGGGAGCCTATTTATAGGCCCAGCCCACTACACCCTTTGGGCCGGATTCGGGCGCCCGAATCCACCCAAAGGGTCGGACCATGCCCCGTCTGACGCGCCCGAAATCCTGAGCGGCCGCCACATAGCCCCGCAACAGCAAACAGCTGTGCAGGGCTCCCCGGTGCGCGCCACGTACCCCCCCCCCCGCGGTCAGCGGGGGTAGGTAGGGTGCGCTGTGCGGGTGGCGACGCGTGGCGCACTCGAGTGCGGTCGCCACGCATCGGCCGCCCCGCTGCCCCGTACCCTGCCGCATCCGCCGTGGACCGCGACCACGTGAGCCCGCCAATGCAAGGCTGCCACGTGTCGTACTCCCGGTCCACAAAACCCGTGCCCCTTTTCCCTGAACCGCGCCGCGCGCACCCGCCTATCCGGACGCGCCACGTGGCCCGCGCGCGGTCCATGCGCCAGCCGCACTTCCCCCGTGGACCGAGCGACGTGAGCCGGCCAATGATGGGCCGCCACGTGGCTCCTTCCGGTCCACGGTCACCCCCCATGCACCAGTTTTCCCAGAAAACTTCCGGTAGCCCGTTTTTGGTCATCCGGACTCCAAATTTAACAAGCAAATAGCCGTTTTCAAGCGTTTTTCCGCGCTGAATCCAAATCTAACCTTTGTTTGGCCCAATTCCCTTTCTAAAATTGGGCAAACACAGCCGAAGGCCAAATCAGCCAAAGGTACCTCACAGGGTCCATCCGTGGCATCCCTTTGATGCACCGTGGGCCAGACACACCAATACTAGGTGTTCTACACAGTGGATTCATCGGAAAAGTTGCCCGGGAAATCTGGACCACTACACCGCATGATCAGAAGAGGGTAAGGTAATAGATCGCGATGCGATGTACCTTGCACTAACTGTGACATTCTGTACCAAATCAATGTTGGAATATTGATGTTCATTCCAACAGCTAGCTCTGGGTGAGCAAGTAAATATAAAAAAAGCAGTCTATCCCATCGAATCCTCTTTGTACCCAATGTGGGCAGAATATTATAGCACAATATTAAGGATAGGATGTGATACTCAGGTCTCAACTCCTTCGATTCAACGTATAGTCTATTTGTTACTGTTCCTGGCTTGCAGAGAGCATTGACAATTGTGTTCCAGTGTGTGGAATGATGAATGGTTCCAAGTGTATAATGCACTCCACTAGTATCCACATTTAATCCAAGGATGGCACCAATTGTGTCTGGAGACACTACAACTCTGACACCACGAACATATGATTCTATTACCATAAATCCGGTATCTCGATCCTCACCCATAATGCTACCTCTCATATAAAATTGGCGAATGAGTTCTAGACAGAAACCTTTACGACCGTGTATGCGGCCGACCGTTTCGATAGGTGCCCTTTGCAAAAGCTGGGCAAATTCAGGAACTTCACTAGTCAGCTCGTCAAAGTTGACATATCGCTCTCCGATGCAAGTTCTGCTTGAAAAGTCTTCTCGTCGTTTAGGATCAACGTCGAACGTATCTGCCGCTCGTTTTGATCGCTGATCTCTACGAGCCGTTGCTGACATGCCTGACCCGGCAGTGGTATGTTGTGGAGGGGAGGCCGCACCTGTATGAGAAATATTTGGCATAGGCGCCTTTCCTTTATCATGCGTGGCCACCATTTCAACATGAGCAGAATGCTCAGAATGTTTAGATGAATCACTACTCTGTGAATCATGTGAACGGTCCCTCTTGGAGGCTTGTTTCCCTCCACGACCACGGCCACGACTACGGCCACGCCCTCGTCCACCACGTTGCCCATCACCGGCCATTACGTATATGAGCTTAAATTACAGAAAGAGTTAGCAGCCAACTGGTATGCTGTCTATGAAACTCTTCGTAAAAATCATATAAGTTCTGAACATCTATAGATAAGTTCTGAACATGAATATATACAATATGGAACATTCATAGAATTATAGATATTATTGTATGAAGATACAATATGAACAATTGAAAGTAGACTTCATACACTTGAACAATTGAAATTAGACTTGAACACTTGAACAAGATGGAACACTAACTACAATATTGCAAACAAGTGATCCCTTTTACCCATGTTACATATACGTTACAGATATAATGTTAAAACCCTGAATAATTAACAAAATTGCACTTCACTAAATTAGTGTAACACCAAAAAAGGCATTAGGGGTTTAGAGTTTTACCTTGAGATATGAAGGGTTAAACTTAGCCCTAAAATAAAGGTAGTCGTAGACCGAAGTGTAGAACTAAGGGAGATTTATGGTAGATGGATTGTTAGACAGTGAAAGAGGGAGTATCGAGCTAGACTAGTGGATGAAACAACAGAGGACATTAAGCAAATTCAACCGATTCCGCAGATCACGTACCGGAATACGCCCTAGCCCTTCCTCCTGATAAGAAACGGTTTTCTTTTGCAAAAGCCCTCTGCGTACACCTTGCCTTTGCGTTTACTTCACGTTAAAAGTTGGGAGAAGTGGGAAAGGGGGTTACTAGGCGGTTTTCCTTTGAAGCAGTGGCCGTGTGTCTACCACACGCCGGTTCGGCTCCTTGATGCTAAAATTAAGGGTAGAGGGGATTAAGGCATGGGTGTTATTCTTCTTCCTTTCTTTTATGGTTTCCATCTTTTATTTCTTTGCACGTGGCCCCATCCTATTGTCCAACTATTTACTCTTATTTTTACCTTATTATTATAACACTTGTTTTAATTTATTAATTAATTTCACCTTTCAATATATTTATTTTATAAAGTAATGAAATTTTCACTTTATTTTTTAAAAAATGCAAATATTTTAATTAATTTCCCATTTTGAGTTCCTCACACAGGGAAAGCCACACACTTGGAATCCTCACTCTGTACCGGTACCGAGGATTAAGTACCGGTACACATGGTTCAGCTTTTGGGTTTGGATGAACTTGAATGGGAAGCGGATGCGGCACTCAGTACCGGTCCTCAATAATGAGTACCGATACAAACCATTCGGTACCGGTACATAATCCTTAGTTCCGGTACACAAAGAAGTACAAGCCAAGTGCCTCACAAACAGATAGCCATACCCATGGAATGCGCATTCTGTACCGGTACTACCCCCCACCTCTTTCCCAAGGCAGAGCTCTTCCCAAGGCAGAGCTCTGCCTTTTGAAGGGCATTTCCTTCTCTCTTTTTTTTCGTTTTTTTTCTTTTCTTTTACTTTTATACTTCGTTTGTTTTTTTTTATTTATTAATATTTATAAATTTTAAAAGATATTTAAATTTTAAATTTTTAATTACTTATAAATTTTAATTTTATTATTTTTGTATTTTAATAAATCTAAAAATTTTATTTTATTTTTAAAAAATAGTAGTTTTAAAATTTATACAATATTTTTATAATTTTTTAAAAATTTATATAATTTTAAAAATTTAAAATTTTTACACCTACTTAAAAAATTAAAATTAAAAATTATTTCTTCTCTTCAAACCCGGCCAGTGCTCCGCTCCCACAGTGCCTTCTCTCCGCTCCGAGCATCTCTTCAATCCCGCACAGTTCTCCGCTCCCGCACACTGCTCCGCTCCGAGCACAGTGCCGATTTCTGCTCCCACACAGTGCCGATCTCCTCTCCCGCACAGTGCCGCACAGTACCGATCTCCTCTAGCCGTCGCCGTCGCCTTCGCCGTCGCCGAAAGGAAGAACATTGTTGCCGTCGCCGTCTCTCTCGATCTCTACATCTATCACTGTGAGCTCGCTCCCTCTCTCTTCTCTCTCTCTCTCTTTCTCTCTCTCACTGTGAGAGATCCCCTCACAGTGAGAGAGATAACTGTGAGATCGCTCACAGTGAGCGATCTCCTCATGGTGAGATCGTTCATTGTGAGCGATCCCCTCACTGTGAGATCGCTCACAGTGAGCGATCCCCTCACTGTGAGAGTTAAAGGAACAGTGAGGGATCCTCTGTTCGCACAGTGAGGGATCCCTCATTGTGAGGGATCCCTCTGTTCTCACAGTTCACATGCATGTCACTATTTGTATGAAGATACAAGTGTGCCTTAATACAACTACAAGATGGAACACTTGTTCAATTTTGGAATGACTCGTTAGACAATCTTGTCACTATTAAAATGTAAATTTGTCCTTGTTTAAAGGGTATTGATCAAATTAATGTCATTTTCAAAATAGTTACAACATAAATTTGATAATCCATTACATATTAATAGAGTTTGGATCTCTAAAATATTTTTGTATGCAGTCTAATTAAACATGTTTACAATGTTTGGTAAACATTTATAATCCTTATTCTGATATTCATATTCGATGAACTCATAGTGCATTATGTTCTTGACAGGAGAATGGCATTCTCTTTGCTACTGGCACTTGTGGTTTTGATGGCCTCCGGGAGTGGAAGTAGTCGTGGAAGTGGGAAGAAGAGATCTTCAAAACGATCACGGAATGTAGTATCAACAAGCTCTGAATCTGAACATTCTTCAGAAAATGAGGGAGAATCAGTAATGGGGAAAGGAAAGGCACCGATGCCTTCAAGGAAACAGAAAGATAGAGAATATTCTCCATAAAGAATTATCGGTGGACCAGTAATTCGTGAGGGCTCTCAAACAGATCGGCGACCAAATTATGGAGAAGGTGAACAACAGATTACTTCACAACGCCGTGGATTCTTTCAAAATAGAACATGTATTGGAGAGCGACATGTAAACTTCAATGAATTGTATTGACAAGTTCCAGAATTTGAAAGGCTAGTAGAACGAATTCCTTTGGGGGCTCTAGGTAGAGTTCCAGCAAATAAGGGTTTCTGTTCGGAGTTAATCATGGAGTTTTACATGAGGGGAGATAAAATTGTAGAGGATTGTGACACCCAGACATACAAATTTGAAACCTCAGTTCGAGGGGTCAAGTTTGATATAACTCCTGATGTAATAGGTGCGAATCTTGGTTTGCCTGTTGATACATCTGGTGAGTATTTTACTCACGGTCATTTTCAGAGTGACACTCATTGGGATGTTGTTGTGAATGCTATTTGCAAGTCGGGTACACATACCAACGGGGAATATGTGGAATCAAAGGTTTTAAAGCCGGAATACCACATTCTGTCTTTGATTGTTTGCTACAACCTGTTGCCTACGGTGGGGACTAAAAGGATACGATGGCAACGTCTACTTCTTCTTTATTTTCTTAGTCACCCAGAGAGTGCATCTGGACTCTGTGTCAATATTCCATATCTTATTTGGAAACAAATGACGCATGTAATTGAGGCAACAAATAGCCGTGAACTTCTTCCTTACCCGATCTTCATCACTACCCTGTTGGAAGATCACGGAGTTGATGTCACATGTGACAAATATGACTATGGCTTGGGTGCTATTGATAGAATTACTTTGGCCAAGTCAATGGGCACTCTAAGGACCTTTGGGCAAGTGAAAGGTCGTGCAAGTGATGCGACTCCAAGTGCACCGCCTCGTCAAGTGCAACATCAAGCCTCTACTGGATCAGATGACGAAGTGTCTGTACAATCATTACATCGGGATGTACACGCAGTTAAGGAAATAATGGAACAAGCGTTCAAGAAGCTTGAGGACGGATTAAAGAAGATTTTTGATATCCTCGGCTGCAAGCATGATGATGTAGTTCCGGGTGCGACTGGAACAAGTACTTCACATGGACCTACTTCACATGATGATGATGTTGAGGACAGACATGACGATGGGTGACCCGGTACGCCATCTTGTTCTTGCTTTTCATTTCCATTTAGTTAGTTGTTTCTTGACCGAATGGGATATATTATTAGTCAAAGTAATAGCCCATGGAACAAGATCCTTGTTCCATCTGACTAGGCAACTTCTTGTGGAGTGAATGGGTTTTAATATCAATATTATTATATAATTCAGTACTATGGCTAAGCATTGAATTTTATTACTAAAGAGTCTTGGCAAAAGAAAATGGTATATTAGTTCTACCAACTTTGGTGCAATGTCACTTTAGAATGTAGATGACCTTATGATTTTCTTAATAATTCCCGCAAGAAATGTGGATAAGCTTATGAATTTCGTAATAATTCCCGCTTTGGGTTTGTAGTGTTTGCTATGATGCCTACTTTCCACTCTGAAATTTGCCAAATAGTACATGCTCACTATGTGGCTTTTGAGGCATCTCCTAAGCAACATTAGTGGTTTTCCTTTTTTTTTTTTTTTTTCCCCTCCCTTTGTAAGTAGTAATTTGTTTTAAACATGTCACTTCTCAATGTTTTATGAGTGTTAGCATGTATTGCAGCTATTGGAAGCTATGACCACTAAGAAATGCCAAGAGGAATACTCATTGGAAGCATTAGAAGCACTTGGAGACTCCTTTCTAAATTACGCCTCAAGTCACTATCTTTTTCAAATATATCCAATGCTCCTCTCTGACGGATAAGATGTGCCCATGATCTTCCGGTATGACCACATACATGAATATATTCTGCAACATGTTTGGCAGCTCATTTTGCTGTAGATAGTCATAAGTAGTTGTATTTGTCTTCTTTCTCTTCTATATATTATTATTATTTTTATTATTATTATTATTATTATTTTGGCGGGGTTACATACGTGACGAAGAGTTCGATCCGAAGAAGTGGGTCATTCCTGGTTTTCATTATGATTCTAAGGATGGAAACAAAATGTCCTCCTTAAATACCAAAGATGTATATATTCAGCGAAGGAGGTCCATCAAAAGTAAGAGAGTTGTTGATTCTGTTGAGGCACTTATAGGCGCATACCTTAGTACTGCAGGTGAATTGGCGGCACTCATTTTCATGAGATCGATAAGAATGGAAATAGAGTTTCACAAGCAAATGGTGGTTGAAAAGCCAGTAGTAGTGAATCCTGAGATGCTCATCAATCTGAAACAATTGGAAGTATTGCTAAATTATAAATTCAGCGATCCCCCCAATTGATTGAGACTGATGAGCATCTCAGGATTCACTAATACTGGCTTTTCAACCACCATTTGCTTGTGAAACTCTATTTCCATTCCTATCGATTTCATGAAAATGAGTGCCGCCAATTCACCAGCAGTACTAAGGTATGCGCCTATAAGTGTCTCAACAGAATCAGCAACTCTCTTACTTTTGATGGACCTCTTTCGCTGAATATATACATCTTTGGTATTTAAGGAGGACATTTTGTTTCCATCCTTAGAATCATAATGAAAACCAGGATTGACCCACTTCTTCGGATCGAACTCTTCGTCACGTATGTAACCCCGCCAAAATAATAATAATAATAATAATAAAAATAATAATAATATATAGAAGAGAAAGAAGACAAATACAACTACTTATGACTATCTACAGCAAAATGAGCTGCCAAACAAAAGCAGAATATATTCATGTATGTGGTCATATATTATTGTACTGTGCTAATAACATATGTTGAAGTATAATTCGTGTTGTAATTATAAACAGATGTCTGTCCTGCACGAATTCATACATTTATAGAATTGGACTTTCGTAAGTGTAAGTTGTATGTTGTCGTAAGAGAACACTTGTGCTAAGATGTATGGTTATTTCACATGTACAAAGCTAAGATGTATGTCTATACTATGCTAAGTTGTATGTTGTAAAGGATTGGATTTGTAAATCTGAAAAGCTGACTGCACTGTGTTTCCAGGATTTGAATTGGAGTTGTAATTATGAGAAGCTGATTTGTTACATTAAGTTATGCAATTGCCTCACTGTGTTCTCCAACATTTAAAATTAATTGTTCTGGAATATTCTTAATTTGTGCTGTAACAGCTATATTTATTTGTTCTGGAATTTTCTTTTGGTCTTTACCCGTTTAAGAGAGGCTAATTTCTACGCAATTTTCCAATTTAATATTTTTAACAGATATTTCTATTTGTTAAATTCCAAAATTTAAAAGTTCTTCAAGTTTTTAATTCTATTGAAATTTAACACTAAGTACCGGTTCTCAATTATGAGTACCGGTACACAACAAAGAAGTACCGGTACTAATTTATGAGTACCGGTACCGGTATTGTGTGTTGAAGTTTCATGTAACGCGACTGAGTGAGAAAACCATGTGTACCGGTACTTAATGATTGAGTACCGGTACAGATAGCCTTACCCTTGGGTTGCTCATTCTGTACCGGTACTCAAGATTGCGTACCGGTACAGAGGGTACCGGTACACTTCTAAGTTCCTCAAAACCCGAATGCATCACTCTTGGATTTCTCCCTCAGTACCGGTATTCAACATTGAGTACCGATACTGAGTGAGAACTCCATGTATACTACTTTCGGGTTTTGAGGAACTTGGATGTGTACCGGAACCATGTGTACCAGTACGCAATGATAAGTACCGGTACTAATTGAGGATTGCAAGTGTGAGGCTTTCGGGTTTTGAGGAACTCAGTGGTGTACCGGTACTGTGTGTACCGGTACTCAATGCAGAGTACCGGTACGTATTGACCAACACAAGTTTTATGAATCGGGTTTTGAGGAACTCAGATGTGTACCGGAACCATATGTACCGGAACTAAGTAATGAGTACCGGTACACAAGGTTTATCTTTTCGGTTTTGATGATAATTTTGAAACAAATAATTTTGAAACAAATAAAAAATAATAAGATATTTAAAATTGGGTTATTTACAAAAGTAACCACCCTAACATTCTTACTTAAAAAAATAGTCTCGTAAAACAATTATTTACAAAAGAATATTTTAAAATTAAATTCAAATTTGATTGTTTAATTTAATTTCTAAATTATAATTTGTTTCAATTTATTATTAATTCAAATTTGATTCTTAATTTAAATAGTTATTAATTACATGAATTTATTTTTAAATTTTGATTTATTTCGATTCATTTTGAGATAATCTCAAAATAAAAAAAAATTATGAAATAATATATTAATATTTAATAAACAAAAGATGAAATTATCCGGTAGAAAAAAAATTTATATAATTTCGCTGCGTAATTATTATTAGTGATATATTCTTGTATTTCTTTTAAAATTTCGACTCTTAATTTATATTTACCGCTTTTAAAAGCGGTGAATGGTTCGTCGCTTTTAAAAGCGGTAATTGGTTCACCGCTTTTAAAAGCGGTGAACCACTTCAAATTTTCTGGAAGCTTATGAATACGGTGAATGGTTTACCGCATTTAAAAGCGGTAAACCAATCGCCGCTTAAGACTTATTTTGTAAAACAAAATTTCACAAGCCTATTTTTACAATTGTAAAAAATTATAAGATTAATTATTTTTAATAAAATCCATTTATAATTATTTAAATATAAAGGTAAAAAATGTAAATTACAACAAATTTTATAAATGTTAAATATTAAAATTAACAAATTGAAATATCTTTTAAAAATAATAAATTAAAAAAAGTGTCAAAACTTGCCTCTATTAAACGTGTGAACGTGTAATGGGAAAAGGATGAAAAAAATATAAAACCTAGTTATAGTTGAGGGCGGGAACACTTGTTCCTCCCCTATATCGGGTTGTCCCGGTTTAACGGGGACAACCCGTTAAGGGGGAAACACATTTTCCCCCTTAATCCCACCGTAGTTGGTCACAAATGGGTTATAACCCCATTTCGTCCGAAACAAAACAAGGTTTTTAGTTTCCCTATAGTCGTAACCCCCTTACCCACTTCTCCGACATATTAAGGTGATCTAAACGCAAAGCCAACCTGGACGCAGAGGGCTATTGCAAAAGAAAACGGTTTCTCATCAGGAGGAAGCGCTAGGGCGTATTCCGGTAGGCGATCTGCGGAATCGGTTGATTTTTCCGGTGTCCTCTGTTCTTTCACCACCAGTCTTGCTCGATGCTCCCTCTTTCACAGTCTAACAATCCATCTACCAAAAATCTCCCTTAGGTCTACTCTTAGGTCTACTACTACCTTTATTTTATTGCTAAGTTTAACCCTTCATATATCAAGGTAAAACTCTAAAACTCTAATGCCTTTTTGTGTTACAATAAATTAGTTAAGTGCATTTTTGTTAATTTTTTAGGATTTTAAAATTATATCTGTAATGTATATGTAATGTATATGTAACATGGGTAAAAGGGATCACTTGTTTCCAATATTGTAGTTAGTGTTCCATCTTGATCAAGTGTTCAAGTCTAATTTCAAATGTTCAAGTGTATGAAGTCTAATTTCAATTGTTCATATTGTATCTTCATACAATAATGTCTATAAATGTATGAATGTTCCATCTGGTATATATTAATGTTCAGAACTTATCTATAGCTGTTCACAACTTATATGATTTTTACGAATAGTATCATGGACTGCATACAAGTCGGCTGGTAACTTATTCTGTAATTTAAGGTCATATACGTAATGGCCGGTGATAGGCAACGTGGTGGGCGAGGGCGTGGCCGTGCCCGTGGACGGAAACAAGCCTCCAAAAAGGACCGTTCACATGATTCAAAGAGTAGTGATTCATCTGAACATTCTGAACACTCTGCTGATGTTGAAATGGCGGCCACGCATGACAAAGGAAAGGCGCCTATGCCTTCAATGTCTCATATGGGTGCGGCCTCCC
>CM054942.1:14518917-14542047 GCA_029168755.2 Tillandsia fasciculata | reverse complement strand
TTTTTCTTTAGAATTATATAAAAGAATTGTATAAAGATTAAATTTTAAAATTAATAATTTTGAAACATGTGAAACAATTATTAATTTAATAAAATATTTATTAGTTAATATAAAATAAAGTTATAAAATGGAAAAATAGAAAAATTAAATTAGTGAGGTAATCAGCATAAAAATTATCAGATTGGCCGGCGAATGACTACAACTCACCATAAAACAGAAACAACGATCAGAACCTAAGATACAATGAATCAATAAAAGCGAATCAATACAATATTCATTTCAAATTTACAACAGATTGATACAATACAATATAAAACTGAAAACTGATCAAAACAGGGATACAATGAATTCATACAATATTCATCTGCTCTACAACGAATCAATACAACTCAACATTAATCTAAAATCAAACTGATCAAAACTGGAATACAATGAGTCAATAATATGACTCAGTACAATATTCATCGGATATAGAACAAATTAATACAACTCAACATATAACTTAAACCAAAGTATTTATTGTACATAATATCTGTACGTACGTAGATGCAAGCATCGAACTAGAAGTCACGCAACAGGGATCTCGTAAGATTTGGCCTCACCAATGTGCGCCCGGAAATACGGGGGATCTTTTTCATAAACCAAAAGATCGGGGGAGCCGCCTCTTACAATTCTTTCAGCAAATAGGCATGTGTACATGCCACAATCAACCTCAGTCGAACCTTGTTGCTGACAATCAAGCTGCCATATGACATTTGGGTGGCCAATGCGTTGTTCAAGGATAAACTCAAAATAGGATGCAAACCACTTTCGCCTGCATAAGAGAAATAGTGAAGTCAATCTTCTATGCATCTATCAATGTAATAAATGTAATAATTTAAAAAAGTAATTTACATACCAATACGTTTGCCGCCTCATCCTTTGCCACACGATGACTCCACAAGGAATTCCAACTCTAAAAATGGGATTCCTTCAAATCAATGACAAGCAAATGCCAATGCCAATTACTATTTACAGGAATAATTATAAATCTATTACAGCTGATACTTTCCGGAGTTATTATTTCCAAAAAGTGCCGTACGGATGTCGAATCGTAGGCGACATTCCGGATGAAGTCAGCTGTGATGGCCTCCTCCGGCCTTATTCCTGCCATCTTGTTAAGTATGTGCATCTGGACATAAAAGGGAATATAGTTACAACATCAATCTAATAATCAATTCCTTCCAATCTTGGTTTTGCTAAATGCTTATCACGACAAGAGGTTTGAATGAATCAAATTATGGTGAATAATGCAACATAAGTAAATAAACAAAATGTAATAAATATTGAATGACTACTGTTTTTAACATTTTAGATTCTTTTATGTTTCAGCATATTAATTGTGCAATATAACAGGGATGAGATTTTAATGTCACAATATAAGAGAAGTAAATTGTGAGATTGAGTACATTCTAAATTCTCAAATGTGATGTTATATATATAGAAAATAGCTAAATTTCATCTTAAAAAGACACGTATAATTCGTGGTTTCATTAAGATGATATATACATAAATGTAATTTTATAAAATTAATATAATACTGAAACAAACATGAAACTAACCGAAACTTCAGTTCGACAAAAAAGAGCAGGATGACTAAATTTCTGTACACCCTTCATATCCATCGTATTAAGAATATGAAAATATACATTTATCACCTATATTAGAAAACAACAAGAAATTATGTTAAAACAACACACACACACACACACACAAAAAACACACAATATATATATTATATATTATATTATATACTATATATATATATATATATGCTTATATTACAAGATTTAACTGTTTATTTTTGTCAGTTGCACTGCTTTGGTCACGAACCTCAGCGCGTAGGGTCGGGCCTCACTACAAGAAAATTTAGAATTGTTGGCGAAAGTAATGGCCACAATAAATGACAAATTGGTCACAAAATACCTATTGTGGCCCAAATTAGCTTCGCCACAACGTCGCCACAGTAGGAGTGCTACAAAAGGTTATTGTGGCCAAAATAATAATCGCCCACAAAAAGTAATATGAATTTGCGGCGATAGAATTCATCACAAAACTTCTAACCTCCTCTACAAAAAAGTTACCATATGGCTACAGATAGTGATTAAAATAATAACTAATATTCTAACATTTTGTGGCCAAAATTACTTTTGGCCACAAAAAGTATATGAATTTGTGACGATAGAATTCATCACAAAAATCTTACAGGGTTCCTCTACAAAAAATTACCATATGGCTACAGATAGTGATTAAAATAATAATTAATATTCTAATATTTTGTGGCCAAAATTACTTTTGGCCACAAAAGACATCATATAATTTGTGGCCGAATATTACATTGGCTACTAATACGTGATGTAAATATAGTGGCGAAATTAAGTAGTCGGCCACAAATAATATTGAAAGTATTGTGACAAATTTAATTGATGTCCACACATAATGCCACACATTTTATGACAAAATATAATATTGCCCACAAAATATAGTATAAATATAATAGCGAAATTAAGTAGTCGGCCACAAATAATGTGAAAAATATTTATTATGACAAATTTATTTGATGGCCACACATAATGCCACACATTTATGGCCAAATATAATATTGCCCACAAAATATAGTATAAATATAGTGGCGAAATTAAGTAGTTGGCCACACAATAATGTTGAAAATATTGTGACAAATTTAATTGATGGCCACACATAATGCCACACATTTTATGGCCAAATATAATATTGCCCATAAAATATAGTATAAATATAGTGGCGAAATTAAGTAGTCGGCCACAAATATTGTTCCAGTAAAGTTTTCAAATTACATATATTGTGGCTATTTATATTTAGCCACAAAAAAATTGTAGTACTAATTTAAATAAAAAAAAATAAATTTTACACATATGTGCAGCAATAATAGTTGAATACTACTCAATCAGGATTTAAACATAATATCAATCACAATAATCAAGATATGTTCAACAAAATACAAAAATGAAATATATGTTCAACTGACATAATCAAAATAAGCTAAAGTTAATCGTTTACATTAGAATAAAGATAATAAAAATTTTAGGCTAAAAAGTGAAATGAAATTCTTGAGATGATCCAACTCGGAAATCTTGAGCTTGCAAGGTTTAGTTCTGTAGAATAAAAAAGAAATAATGATAAGAATTATGCATTATATCTATTTATTTTATCAAAAACGTAAAATATATTGCTAATTTATACTCCAACTTACCTTTCTTGTCGATGTTGGCTGAATAGGCACAGGCAATCCCATCTGTGAAAGTTGTTCCATCATATTACGCATTTGAGAATTCATCTCGTCACGCATCTGTGCTTGCATTTCAGCAATTCGTGCCTCAGCTTTTTCTCCTTTTGACCGATAGAATTTATTATAATAAAACAATGTAGTTTTCTTGCGGAATGACAATCAAGTTTCCTTGTTAGGCCATAAAAAGATCAACCAGAATTTAATTCACCCTCACGACAGTGGCTAGCATTAATTGTGTAACCTACATATGCATGTAAGATTAATAGAGAAAGAACTCACCGAATACATGCATTCATTGATGAGGAAGTCTTCGAGCTCCCTTACATGTCATACGAGCTACCATATTTTAAGCATCAAGCATAGTAAAGCACTTTAAAAGCTAAGCTTACAACATAAAAGTCCACTAATAACTCAAAAATAGATAACCAAACTCAGTTAGAGCTCCGTAGAACCAAACTAAATGATTCGAGCAAAGGTAAAACTACAAAAAGGCGTAGCTAAATTATCCTGACAACTACGGCATCTAAATACCATGAAATTCTATATGAACTACCATATTTAAGCATCAAGCATAAGCAAAGCACTTTAGATACTAAAAATTACAGCATAAAGGTCCCACAATATATAACTTGAAAATAGATTAAACCCAATTCAATTAGTGCACTGTAGAACCAAACTAAATCGTTCAAGCAAAGAGCAAAAGAATCCAAAAAGACCCTTAGATCTTGATGATCTTAGAAGCCCTAACAACAGGGTTATTCTTTATTGAATGATAAGATTGCACACTAACTGGAATTAGAGTAAGTGGTCTAGGTAATGTTTCATAGGATACACTTCAATTGACTCACTTCATAACTTGTTCAACTCATGATCAATCATGGGGTTCTAAATAGTTTCTATTTGATGCAAAGTGCATAGAAGGTGGTTGAGATTTGTCTACGCCCACCCTAAAAGAAAGGCAACTAACATGCTGTTGTCGGATCTGCAACTATCAAATTGGTGGTCTATAACAGTCATCAACTGGCACTCTATTTCATCAAGGAATATGGCAAATGGATTGCTTTGAATAATCTAAGTACAAGTGCCAACTAAGAAATCATTCTGACACAAAATATAAGGTAAGATGTGAGGGTTTGATTCCTAGGTGTTTGTGGTGGCGAGCTAGAAGTGTCATTTGTCTCGAATCGATTAAAAAAAGCATTAACACTATTGCATCCGATCACGGAGCATCCATAAATTTTTTATTAATTTGGAAGTTTATACGTGATCATTTAAGATATAATATAAATAAAACACCAAAATTTAGGTGGTATTTTTCTTTTTTCTTTCTTAAAGTAGAGTAAATGATGCTCATGCACGAAAAATCTAAATATTTTGGAATTTTTAAAAAATCAGTGCATTGTGCTATCAAGAATGTTAGATATCTACTGACCCATTTAATGTGTGAATCAGATACCACTTTAGCAATGCCAATTTTGAGTGCCTTATCCACATTCCACATAAAAACATAAACATCAAGTTAGGCTCTAATGTGCAGTAAATAAATAAAGATAGCTAAGTAGGTCTCTATTTGTTTCATGAGTTGTCATCTGGTTCTTATTCCAAAAAAGATGACTGGTTCTAAAAAAATTAAAATTCAAATGCCTACTAATTAGTTCTGAAACGTCACATACAAGTGTTGGTGTTATTCATAGTTGTTTACACTAATGAACTATTGCAAATTGTTAGTCATTATGTAGCTAATGGATTACTATAAACTGAGTAAATAGTAATCTTATTATGTAGCCCAATTGGATTTCATCTTATAATCTAACCTTTCATTCCTTTTTTTTGTGTCTTGAAAAATTATTTCCATAGATTAGACAGTAGATTCAAATTTTTGAATTGCTGGCAGTAGTTGCTTTCAGATGATCAAACTTTCAGATTGAAGGAGCAGGAAGCTAAACCAACATGATCAAACTTTCAAGAGATCAAAAAACCACATGATTCATATATAAGCTAAACCAACAAGGATTTAGTAGTATGAATAGATAAAAGAGGAGGATAAGTTCTCTATTGTCAAACAAAGTCATAACAACAGTTCAATCAGTAAGATCCAAAAATTTTACAACAATTGGATGAAACTACCGAATGAGAAGTGGAGCGTAAGATCGAAGAAATTAATCTAACGTACTGGATCCAAAAATGAGAACGACAGACCTCTCCTGGGCTTGCGGCGCTTGACGAGAGGTGGAGGGCAGCGTCGAGCGGGAGGACGGCGTCGATGCCCTAGACGATGCCCTGGACGGAGATCCGGTCGTCGGTGATGTCGGGATCGAACAAGAAGGTGGAGCACTCGGCCTGGCCGAACTTGACGGAGCCTTCGACCTCGCCGGCGACGACCTTGTGCGGCGAAGGGGCCACCAACTCGCCGGTGAGGAGATCGGCTACAAAGGGTTCGCCGGGGAAGAGATCGGCGGTGAAGGGCTCGCCGGCGAGGAGATCGGCGGTGAAGAGCTCGCCGGCGAGAAGATCGGCGGTGAGGAGCGTATCGTCGTGGAAGAGAGAGGGTTTAGGTAAAATGAAAGAGAGAAAGGGGGTTTAATTGAGGCTCCGGAGAAAGAGAGGGGAGGGGTTGAGGGTGTTATTTTAATTTTTAAAATTATATTTAAATTATAAATTATTTATAGATTTAATTTTAAGTTATAAGTTTAAATAAATATTATTTTAATTTTTATTTCAAAAGTATAAATTATTAGTTAAATCTAATTTATTTTAATATTATAAATTTATTATACTTTATAAATAAAATTATATAAAAAAAATATTATATAAAAATTAAGGTAAAATTTTATTTTAAATCTTTTAAATTTTTAATTTTAAAATTAAAAAATTTAGAATCATAAATTTGACCCAAAAAAATTTATGATAAAAAGAGTAAGTGAACTAAATGAATTTGATAAAAATAATAATAATAATAATAATAATAATAATAATAATAATAAAATTTTGATAGTAATAAATATTATAATTTATATTATAATAACGTTCAAAAAAAATATTTCTTGGATGAGAGAGCTAGAGAGAGAGAGAGAGAAGAGAGAGAGAGAGAGAGAGAGGTGGAGAGTTCTTCTTGGGCATCAGATTTTGGGGGAGATGGTCTTTGGGTCTTGATTTTGGGGGAGAATGTGGGAGCTTGTCAAGGTTTTGGGCCAAAATTAATTTGTAATTGGTGTGTGATGGGTTGAGTAGCAATATATATATATATATATATATATATATATATATATATATATATATATATATATATTATATATATATATATATATATATATATATATATATATTAGGTTAGGTTTAAATTTGAACCTTGATTTATAAATGGGACACTTGTATAAAAGTGTCACAACAATGTGTCGCTATAATATTATTGTGTTGTAGTGTCTTACATTAAGTGGCCACATTTTATCGACGGTTACCAATAGTGAACTGATTAGATAAATGTGTGGCGATAAAATTTGCCACAATAATTACATATTGTTATTGTGGCCAAAATTTATTCTTGACCGCAAATAGTGCATCGAATTTGTGACGATCATTAAAACACCCCTACTGTAGGTATACGAAAATTCTGATTAAGATTAATAGTGAAGACAAGTTGAAAATAGCCACGAAAATCTTAATAAATGTGTGGCCATACAAATTCGCCACAGTTAATTATTATTATTTCAGTGGCCCAACGTTATCGCTGGTGACAAATGGTGAATTGAAAAGTAAATATGTGGCGATAAAATTTGCCACAATAATTACTTATTGTTATTGTGGCCAAAATTTATTGTTGGCCACACATTGTGCATCGAATTAGTGACGATCATTAAAACACCCCTACCGTAGGTATACGAAAAATCTGATTAAGATTAATAGTGAAGACAAGTTGAAAATAGCCACGAAAATCTTAATAACTGTGTGGCCATACAAATTCGCCACAGTTAATTATTATTATTTCAGTGGCCCAACGTTATCGATGGTAACAAATGGTGAATTGAAAAGTAAATATGTGGCGATAAAATTTGCCACAATAATTACTTATTGTTATTGTGGCCAAAATTTATTGTTGGCCACAAATAGTGCATCGAATTAGTGACGGTCATTAAAACACTCCTACCGTAGGTATACGAAAATTCTGATTAAGATTAATAGTGAAGAGAAGTTGAAAATAGCCACGAAAATCTTAATAAATGTGTGGCCATACAAATTCGCCACAGTTAATTATTATTATTTTAGTGGCCCAACGTTATCGATGGTGACAAATGGTGAATTGAAAAGTAAATATGTGGCGATAATATTTGTCACAATAATTACTTATTGTTATTGTGGCCAAAATTAGCGATGGCCGCAAATACTGTATCGAATTAGCGGCGCTCATTACTAAATTCCTACGGTATGTATATGAAAATTTGAGTTAAGATTAATAGTGAGGAAACATTGAAAATAGCCATAAAAAAGGTTAATATAGTATAGGGTTCATTAATTGGCCACAAAATATTGGCCACAAAAGATCTATTTTCTTGTAGTGGGCCTCCAAATAAGAAGTTTCGAAGGATTTCGCCACTAATAGAAGGCGAATCCGATCCTTTGGTGCTATCTTCCCATATAGCTCCCCTATCAAAAAGAATTAGAAATATTATGCTAAGTAATGACAAAATGGAAATAGACATATATAACAATTAAAAGAATATATGATATGGTGGACTAACTTAGTTATTAGTTGTGCTATAAAAAAGTTGATTGCAAAATCATCCTCTTTAGGAATTTTATCTCGACCCGGATATTCGCGACGAGACTCAATAATGAATCCGGGTGAGCTATCCAGAGAGGGTTCATCCGGAACATTGATGGATGAAACTCCACCTTCTGGATCATCATACTCTTTTTTTAATGCCTGTTATCATACAAAAAATTAAGCAATTGTCATACTTTATAAAATTGTTAAGATTCAATACAATAAACATAATACAATAATACCATAAGGACGTCGGCAATGGCCCCGGAAGCAGAATCTGATGCTTCAGTTTCTTTCGACCCCTGCTTTTTAGAATCAAGGCGGCGCTTTCTAATATAATATGCTTTTTTTCCTCTTTTCCCGGCCGTGAAATCATCTGATAATTCCTTTCGCTTCCTTTCACGGCCTTTAATCCTTTCAATTCTCGACGGGACGTCGATTCTAATATCGGCAGTGGGCACCACTATATTAATCTCACCAGCATCAACGGGATGTTCGCAGGTTTCTTTCCCTAATGTGTGCTGCCCACCTTCAGCCTGATCTTCAACATTTTCTTTTTCGACATCGCCTGTCGCGCCCCCTTCTCCTGCTGCAATACCAGAGCCGCTCACAATTTGATCCTGAAGCTTCTTATTTATATCCTTTAACTTGATATTCTCTGCTTCCAAGATTTTAATCCGCTCTTCAATGCCATAAAGAGCTTGTTCCAAATTATTAAGTAAATTTCTTATATTGCTACTATCGCCAGCTCTAGAGGAAGTAGCGACAGGAGTAACCGGTTGAATCTGAATCAATAAAGAAGAACGCAAAGACGGTAAGTAGGGAAATTAGTAAAGTAACCACATCATAACATATATAATCCGTAACTTATACAATACCTGGGGCACCTGCCCAACACGTGCCGTACGATTTAATATATACATTTCTTCCGGACGATAGGTAAAGTTGGGTATAACCTGCAATATATAAATATATGTATGTATATATATATATATATATATATATATATATATATATATATATATATATATATATATATATATATATATATATATATATATATAACATTACATATTTACATTTAATATTTTAAAAGAAATATATAAAATTAACATTCCTTAAAGATTTTATTACCTCTGAAGGAGAATAAGACAACAAGTTTTTCCTAAGCTTATCATAGCTCCTAAATGCTACTGAACCTTTCCATTTTCTCATCCGTGGGACAGCCTTATCCCCATCAGAAGTACCCAAACCCTTTATATGCTCATACGCCCAGCTCTACATGCACAGTCATCATGACTTATCAGTAATGGAATGAACATATGAATATTTACAAAATAAAATATATTAAAACACTAATTTAGAATTGTACTCACCGTGAAGGCTACTGTACACCCATCAATATAGCCGGCATTTACTTCGTCCCCTCTATTCCGACGCTTTACATGACGGGATGCTTTCGAAATAGAACTTACAAGAAAATTATATACAGTATGCCCCCAGGCATAGTCGCCTATTGTATGTATATCATCTATATATCTATATAGAGCCTTCGGCACATTGTAGTAGCTAGTGGGAAATAGAACCGTCGCAAAAACATATAATACAAAAATGAAGACAAAATCGGTGACGGCGTTCCCACCCTGCTGTCCAGCAAGAGTGTATAAGATATGACGAAGTTTTCTTCTATCGGCGTGCTTATACTCGCCATTAAAGTATTTCTCAAAAATATTCGATTTTATACTCTTTTTTGACCATTCTATCGGCTCCCCATGCGTCGGTAGCCCAACCAAGACAGCTATTTCATCCGGAATCAGGGGAATGAAAGTTTCTCCGATTCTAACACCTCTGTTCTTCTCATCCCAAAAACTTAGGAGAGTATCCACTAATACAAGGTCTTGCTTAATAGGTGGAAGGTCAATATATGAACCAAATGGCGTTGTTGTCAAGAGTGCCATTTGTTCAGTAGAGATAACTTCCCTTAGTGCTGGGCCAGCAGTGGTATAGTTGGCCTCAGTCTTGGGAGACTCTTGTACATTCATCGTATTGTATAGATGGTTTGGATAACATCTTCCATAAACCAATTGAATCTTCATTCGGCTCTTTCTCCTACCATGACTACTAGTGGTGGCCTCCTTGGCCACTCTGCTCGATGACATAGCTCTGGTAGAAACCATATCTTCAGCTGCATTATACTCACCATATCACTTTGTATTGATAAAATCATATCTTAGTACAACATGAATTTATGGACTATTCAAAACAATATGGACTGTTTAAAGTGTGACACCCCCAGAATTTGGATTAGTCCTCTATATAAATGATATAATAGGACTAAATCTCTAACCCGGCTATAGCATTTTGGATTGTAGCAAGATCCAAGAGGAACATGAGAGTTAAGCGTGCTAGACCTAGAGTAGTTCTAGGATGGGTGACCCCCTGGGAAGTGGGGCGTCACAGTTGGTATCAGAGACATTCACCAGCCGGAAATGTAAGATGAGTCTCGGCTGAGCCAGGGTTATATAGCGGGTAGAGCGAGGCTCCCCGGCTAATGACCGTTGTGAGTGGAGTGCAGCTCCTCACAAGGTCGGCTAAGGCTAGCGAGACGAGTCTCACATCGCCTGGTGCTTGTGAGTGTGCTTGAGCCTGACGTGGACGTCAGGGCTTAAAGGTGGGAAGAATGTGACACCCCCAGAATTTGGATTGGTCCTCTATATAAATGATATAATAGGACTAAATCTCTAACCCGGCTCCCGGCTATAGCATTTTGGATTGTAGCAAGATCCAAGAGGAACATGAGAGTTAAGCGTGCTAGACCTAGAGTAGTTCTAGGATGGGTGACCCCCTGGGAAGTGGGGCGTCACATAAAGAGCTATATATGCACTGATGAAAGCAAGGAAAGCATACAACTAATCCATTTTGTCTATATGACTTTACAGAAACCATATATAGCTGTTACCTAAACCAATATTCCTGACCAATTGCAAAATGTTATAATTGTAACAATTGTAATATATGGTACCCATATATTCATGTTGTACAGCGCTTTAAAAGGTCAATAGTCCAGATCAATTACAAGAATTGGGTTCATTGAGGTAAATTTGATCATCACAGACTACTGCATGCCTTGGAATGACTGGTTATGATCTTCTCTAGAAGATTAATGTAGATGTTGCAGTGTTTTTTGCTTTAATTTCTTGTCATTATGTATTACAGGGGTATTTCGGTACACAAATAAGTGTATCGGTACATATGTGTTCCTTAGGTTTGTACCGGTACAAAATGTACCCAATGTACCGGTACACTTATTTCTGTACAAAGGAAATGGTCTAATTGGATTTTTTTTTTTTAATTGCTGATTTCAGGAGTCTTCAGCTCTTCAAAAATTGAAGCAAAAACAGAAAAAGGAAAAATAAAATAAGGAAACCCTACAAAGGTGTTCCGATACAAAAATAAGTGTACAGGTACAAAGGTGTTCCTCAGGTTGGTACAGGTACACAATGTACACAATGCAAAAATAGGAAACCATACCGATCGGCGCGGCGAGGCGAGATAACTAAACCCTAAACCCTACACAACGGAAATGACGGAGTAGAGAGAGCTCTTCGTCGAGCGGTCCTCGGGTGCTGAGCAAGGCAATTCGAAGGCAACACTAGATGACGGAGAAGAGACAGGCCTGCTATGACCGGCCCTCGGCTGCTGGTCGACAGGCGTAGCGAGCGAGCGAGAGAAAGAGAAAGAGCCAAAGAGAGAGAGCGCGAGCGCGCGAGAGAGAGAGGGAATGGAGAGAGAGCGAGCGCGAGAGAGAGAATGGAGGAGACTGTTTTAGATAGAGAGAAAAGAGAAGAGGCGGGGTGAGAATAGAAGCGTTACTAAATCCCGCTTAATTCCGATAAATCACAGCCACCAGCTTCGGGGTGTATGATGTACACCCCGAAGCGGGGTGTACCGGTAGCACTGCTGATATGGAAAAGTCTATCGGTACACCCCTTAAAGGGGTGTAGATCGTACACCCTGTAAATGGACGGCTTGGATTAAAATACAATTTAAGGAGGTGATATTTTCACTCCAATTTTACAGATCATACTCTTTCACTACTTTCCCATTGAACAGTACCGGTACATTATGTACCGGTACCGGTACATAATGTAATGTACCGGTACATAATGTAATCTTAAATTTATATTCTTTATTTATTTATTTTTTTTAAAAAAAATTATGAATATAAATTTTAAAAAATTAGAATTTTAATTAAAAAATTAAATTTAAATTTAAAAATAAAATTTGCACAAAATTAAATTAAAATTTTTCCACAAAGTTAAAATTTAAATTATACTAGTGCCAAGAATGTCCCATGAGAGGAAGACATGATCCGTAAATTAAATATACATTTTTGTAATTTAATAATTACAAAAGATATTTCAATTTATAATATTTAAATTTTAAAAATATTTAATTTTATTCCAGTTTATATTGGTTTAGTTTATTTTATAATAAATTTTGAATATATTTATATAATATATAATATTTATATATTCAATATTAATATTATATATTTTTAAAAGAGAGGAAGTGGGTGTGAGAGAGAGAGAGAGCGGGTGTGAGAGAGGCGTTTTAGAAAGAGAGAGATAGAGGGTTTGAGGGAAGAGGGAGTGAGAATAATAGGCTGGGATTTTTATTTTAAATCCCAGTCGTTTCTGTGAAAATATCACCTCCTTAAATTGTATTTTAATCCAAACCGTCCGTTTACAGGGTGTACGATCTACACCCCTTTAAGGGTGTACCGATAGACTTTTCCATATATTTATATGGCCTTTTCTACTAAAAGGGAAAAAGAGGGGGGAAAAAGAGGGGGAAGAAGAAGCGTCTCACTCCGCCATGGCCGAGGGTTTCAATCTCGATCAAAAGCACGGGAAGAGCCGCGTTAGGGTTTCTAGGGTTTGGAGACGACCCCTAGGCTGCGGCGGCGGCGATGCGATCGTCGAGTGGAACGTTAGCGTAAGCCTCTTCTCCGACTGCCTCCCAGCGTACACCTCCGGCGACAACTCCGCCATCGTCGCTACCGACTCCATGAAGAACACCGTGAGCGAACCCTAACCCCTAATCCTCCGCTAACCCGGTTCACTACTGCATCTGCTCGATTTGACTCTCGAATTTGTGGAATTCCCTTTCTAATTGTCATAATTCGTGCTTAATTTGTGCTTGATTTGTCGAATTTGTAGGTGTACGCGAAGGCGAAGGAGTGCTCCGAGGTCGTCTCTGTGGAGGTGTTCGCGATTATTCTCGCGAGGCACTTCTCTTCATTCTATCCTCAGGTGATTCGGTGCCTCCTGCTTTTCTTGTTGATATAAATGCATATACCCCTAAATTTGTCCTATTACATGAATGCTTTTGCAAAATTTGCATAATCTGATTTTTCCATGTCCACTTCAAAAACAACGAAAAAAAAAAAGAAAAACAGGAAAAAAAAAAAAGAGAGAAAGGAGGATTCTTGCATGTTCTTTTAAACCTTAGCTTATTACATTGATATCACTATTGAATATAGTGATATTTGTGTAAGACATGCAATCTACGAAGGGACAAAAAGAAAAAGAAAATGCAATTCTAGATCTTATTACATTGATATCACTATTGAATATAGTGATATTTGTGTAAGACATGCAATCTACGAAGGGACAAAAAGAAAAAGAAAATGCAATTCTAGATTTGGAGTGCTTTGCTCGTCATTGCTTAATTTTGCATTGATCTTGCTAAAAGCACGAACATTTTACAGACTATGGGCCTGTTTGTTTCACCGTAAGTGGAGAGGGGGAAGTGATTTTCGGCGGAAGTGGATCATTTCCGCTATTTGGTTCATCGTAATATTATCATGCTAGTTATATTTTATCCAAATATATTTAATTGTGGTAGTAATTAATTTTTTATTTAAATTGCATGTTTAAAATATGATGAAGTTTGGTTAATTAAGTTTTAATATATATTTTATTTAATTTGCACGTTTAAAATACGATGAAAATTAATTTGTTAAATGGTAATAATTCTTTAATTCAAGATTTTATTTGCTACATTATTATAATTTATATACAAAAAATTAATATAATCATTTTAAATTTTATTTTATAATTGTATAGAAATATAACTATATTATTTTTTATTTATTATATTATAATTTAATATTTATTTAGTTACAAAAGAGATAATAATATCATGTGGGAGGTAAGTTTACCAGCGGTGTGGGGATTGATCAATTTTTGGTGAAACAAATAGTGGAAGGGGAGAACTGCACTTTTTACGTAATTCACTTGCTAAACAATCAGCAGAACTTCACTCCTGCAGCTATTAAAACAAACAGCGAAAGTGAAGTAGTTTTCACCTGAATTCTAGTTCAACCCAAAGTCCACTTCAACCCAAAGTCTACTTACGTTGAAACAAACAAGCCCTATATGTACGATAAATTTACAAAGGTGCAGGGGTATATGCATGTAAATGACCTTTTTTTTTTTGGGTTATCCTGTGAGAAATGGCGGATTTTGTTTATCTGATTCGTGTTATTTGTAGGTTTCGGCTGCTGAGGTTAAAATAGTTGAGAAGCCTTGGGAACGCGTGGTCGTAAATGGCCGACCCCATTCACATGGTGTGTGTGGATGTAATCCATTCTTTAGAAATAATATGAGTTATTTCGTTCATCACGTTTTCTTTTCTGGAGCTTCCTTCTTTTGTGATCTTCAACTCTCTCTCTCTCTCACACACACACACACACACAAGTATGATCGAGATATATATACAAGTACGAGAGAGAGAGAGAGAGAGAGAGAGAGAGAGAGAGAGAGAGAGAGAGGAGTCCAGCTACTATATTCTTATAAGTACGATCAATTTCGTAATCATAAGTTGTTTTCGATGTTAGAGCTTCTGAATTGACGATCTATACCGTTAATAATAATATAGAGTATTTAAATATTCTAGAACCAAATTTCATGATTTTTTGACAGCATATGCCTCACGATCAAAAGGCCTTAAATTGATAATTTTAATAGCCGGTAGAGTGCGTTTTCTAGTTTAATGGTATAAAAGAGTTGAAATATCGAAAATGACTAATGAGTATGAAGGACTCTATGCTCATATGAGAATAGTAGCTCTACTCTAATATATATATATATATACACACACACACACACACACACACACACACACACACACACAAAAGCTACTATCCTCTTATGAGGATAGAAGTCTTTATACTATGAAGTCATTTTAGATGATTGAGACTCCAAATTGATAATTGGGATCGTTGAAATTGATCTACACTATTAGAAATATTTAGAAACCGAATTTTGTAATTTTAAAAAATCATGATCAAATTCATCAAAGAGCCGAAGAAATGAACGGTCGAAAACGAATAACCTTTTGAAAGTAGAGGTTAAACTTTGTCAATTCATGATCGAGTTATTAAACGTTATCTAAATAGTATAAAAAATTTTCTATCAAAAATTCAAGCGGTTTGGATTGCTCTATACCGTTAAACAAACAAATGGCTCATATAGGCCATCAAAAACTATCAATTTTGCGATCCTTTGATCACCATATAAATAATTTTTAAAAATTATGAAATTTAGTTTCTAGACACTTCAAATACTCTAGATCAACTTTAACGGTTCCGATAATCGATTTCTATCATCAAAATCTATTTGATAGAACGAAAGTCTCTATCCTCCTAATAGAATAGTAGCTAAAATTTTCTATATATATATATATATATATATATATATATATATATATATATATATATATATATATATATAATTGAGCTCCTATGCTTTTAAAAGTACCAAGTCATTGGTGCTTGTAGGTTTTTAGCCCTTGGATGAAAAGATGTGTGGTTAGGATGATAGTGGGCCCCTTGGGTTAAGTGAGTGGTTGGTGGAATAGAATGATTTAAGGGATGAAATTAGTCAAAGGGGTAGATCTAAGGGTAAAAAATTACAAGCACCAATTGCTTGGTGCTTGTACAAGCATAGTAGCCAGACTCTCTCTCTCTCTCTCTCTCTCTCTCTCTCTCTCTCTATATATATATATATATATATATATATATATATATATATATATATATAGTCCAGTTACTATACTATCAATAATACTAAGCACTTGGTACTATTAATTTTTTGGCCCTTGGATGAAGGGATGTGCGGTTAGGATTATAGTGGTCCCCTAGGGTTTATACTATTTCACTAAACCCTAGGGGACCACTATCATTCTAACCACACATCCCTTCATCCAAGGGCCGAAAACTCAATAGTACTATATGCTTGGTACTATTGATATTATAGTACCCTCGTTCTATATATATATATATATATATATAGTCCGGCTACAATGCTATCAATAGCACCAAGCACTTGGTGCTATTAAGTTTTCTACTGTAGGATTTACCCCTTTGACTATTTTTGCCCCTTAATTCATACTATTCTCCCAACCACCCACTAAATCCTAGGGGATTATTATTAATAGTTTTTGATGATGGGACATCTGATTTGACGATCGGTTCCGTTAAACATGATTTATGCTATTAGAACTATTTAGAAACCAAATTTTATAATTTTTCAATATCATTTACCAAGTGATCATAGGGTCTAAAAAATGACTATTTTAATGGTCGATGTGGTACGTTTGTAAGTTCAACGGTGTAGAACAATCCAAATTACGTAAAACTTTAATAGAAAATTCTACTTAACATCAAGAGTAAGATCAAATTTTTTGATTTAAAATTTAAGTCTTTTATCACTGTTTTTCATGGGATTTTTATTTTTAGCTGTTTATTTTGGTGCTACTAGTTTACTAGGCAAACGAAATGAAAAAATTATGAAATTTTGTTTTTAGATAGTTCCATTGTTGTAGATCGTGTCTGACGGAACTGATCACCGAATTGGATGTTCTATCATTGAAAACAACTTACAAGCACGGAGGTCTTTGTACTTTCGAAAGCATATGAGCCTAGCTCGCTTTCTCTCTCTCTCTCTCTCTCTCTCTCTATATATATATATATATATATATATATATATATATATATATATATATATATATATCTAGGCTAGAATGCTATTAGTAGCAAACTTGCTCGTTTGCCACCCATTTGTTTTCGATGATGGAGCTTCCAAATCGACGATCGGCATGGTTGAACATGATCTAGATCATTTAAACTATTTAGAAATTAAATTTCATACTTTTTTGATATTCTTTTCTAGTCCATAAGTGGACAAAAAAATGAACGACTGAAAATAAATATCCTTCAAAAAGTGATGATAGGAGTTTTGTAATCAAGATCAAAAGTATATATCTTGTTTTAAATAGTTTGAAGAATTTTCTAACAAAAATTCAATAAATTTAGATCTCTTTACACCGTTAAACGAACAAAAGGCTTATATCTACCATTAAAATTATAAATTTTGTAACCTTTTGATTATAAGGTCAATGATGTCGAAAAGATTTGAAATTTAATTTCTAGATACTTCTAGTGGTCTAGATCATGTTCAACGGTGCCGATCATCGATTTGAAATCTCCATCATTGAAATCAAATGGGTGGCAACCGAGCCGGTTTGCTATTGATAGCATTCCAGCTCAACTTGAGCTAGAATGCTATCGGTAGCAAACGTATGGTGCTACCGATTTGTATTCGATGATAAAGCTTCCAAATTGACAATCGATACCGTTGAACATGATCTAGAACATTTAAAGCATCTAGAAATTAAATTTCATGCATTTTTGACGCCATTGACCTAATGATTAAAGGGTCGCAAACTTTATAATTTTAACGATCGATACGGGGCGTTTTCTTGTTTAACGGTGTAAAAGAATCCAAATCATGTGAATTTTGATCAGAATTTTTTTTAAACTAGTTAAAACAAGATCTATACCCTTAATCTTAAATACAAAATTTCTATCATTAATTTTTTGAAGGATATTTATTTTTAGCTGTTTATTTTTGCATTCACTTGATGCACAAGAGAACAATGTCGGAAAAGTTTGAAATTTGGTTTCTAAATGCTTCAAATGATCTTGATTGTGTTCAACGGTGCCAATCATTGATTTGAAAGCTCAATCATCAAAAACAAATCGGTAGCAACAGATCTCGTTTGCTATCGATAGTATTTTAGCCCAACTCTCTCTCTCTGTCTCTCTCTCTCTCTCTCTCTCTCTCTCTCTCTATATATATATATATATATATATATATATATAGAGTCCGGCTACTATACTATTAATAGTACCAAGTTATTGGTGCTATCAAGTTTTCTACCCTTAGATCAACCCCTTTGATCATTTTCACCTGTTAGATTTTACTATTTCCCCAACCACCTATTAAACCCAAAGGGCCCACTATCATCTCAACCACACATCTTTTAATCCAAGGGTTAAAAACTTAATAGCACAAATGACTTGGTACTATTAATAGTATTCCAGCCTAGCTCGCTTCTCTCTCTCTCTCTCTCTCTCTCTCTCTCTCTCTCTATATATATATATATAATATATATATATATATATATATATATAGCTAGGCTTCTATACTATTTATAGTATCAGAGCTCCGGTACTATAGTCTCGTTTTCGATCTTAGGGTGTTCAAATCAATGATCCACGCTGTAAAATATGATTTAGGGTTTATGAAGTTCTTAGGAATAAAATTTTAATTTTTTTTGATATCGTTTACTTGGTAAGTAAATTATGTCAAAATGAACGGTGGAAATTGAACAATCTTTAAAATTTGAGGATATGACTTTTGAATTCAAGATTAAGGATGTTGATCTTGATTTAAATAGTTTAAAGTATTTTTTATCAAAGTTTGAATAAATTTAGATTCTTTTACATTGTTAAATTACAAACTCGTCATAGTAGCCATTGAAAATTAATAATTTTGAAATGGTTTGATCATAAAGTAACTATGTCGAAAAAATATAAATTTTTTTTTCTAAAACCTTTAAATAGTTTAGATCAGTTTTAACGGTGTGGATCGTTGATTTGAATACCCTTAGATCGAAAACGAGACTATAGTACCGGAGCTCCGATACTATAGATAATATAGGAGCCTAGCTCTCTCTCTCTCTCTCTCTCTCTCTCTCTATATATATATATATATATATATATATATATATGTGTGTGTGTGTGTGTGTGTGTGTGTGTGTGGTGTGTGTGAAAGTAAACAAGAAAGTTTACTTTCTCGTCGTTTCCTGGCAATAGGGAAATATGAATTGACAGTCCATGCCGCTAAACTTGAGCTAGGCTATTTGAACTTAAGATTCAAATTTTGCGATTTTACGACATCATTTACCTAGTATTTGAGTAGTCTAAAAATTAACAATTTTTAACAGCTAATATAAAGTGAATTTGAGACCACTTGATCACTGGGCAAATGATGTCGCAAAATCTTGAAATTTGAAACTTTGTGGATTGTCAACTCGGATTACCCATTGCCGAAAACAACACGGGTTTTCTCCCCGTAATACTTCCACAGGTATTCTAGCATACATACATTATATATATATATATATATTATTATATATATATATATATATATATATATATATATATATATATATATATATATATATATATGTACACATATGTTCGGCTGCTATAGTCTTATTAGTATAATCGCCTTCGTATTCATAAGTCGTTTTCGATGATGAAGCTTTCGATTCGACATTCCATGCCATTAAACATAATTCACAATATTTAAGCATTCTAGAAACTGAATTTCATAATTTTTTGACTTCATATACTGTACGATCATAGGGCCTCAAAATTGACATTTTTAACGGTCGGTATGGAGCGTTTCCAAGTTAATGGAGTAGAAGAATGGGAATCAATTGAATTTTTGATAGAAAATTCTATTCACTATACAAATCAAGATCAACAACTTTGATCTTGAATTTTAAAATGTATTTAAGCATTCTAGAAACTGAATTTTATAATTTTTTGACATTATATACATTATGATCAAAGGGCCTCAAAATTGACATTTTTAATGGTTGGTATGGAGCGTTTCCAAGTTAACATAGTAGAAGAATGGAAATAGGTTAAATTTTTGATCAAAAAAATTATTCACTATAAAGATCAAGATCAATAACTCTGATCTTGAATTTTAAAACCCTATCCCCTATTTTTAGGAGATTGCTCGATTTTGACCGTTCATTATGTACCCACTTCATGGACTTAATTATAAATTTAAAAAATTATGAAATTCGATTTCTAGATACTTTAAATGCTCTAGGTCGTGTTTAACGGCATGGATCGTCGATTCGAAAGCTCCATCATCGAAAATGACTTATGAATACGAAAGCCTCTATACTCATAAAAGTATCATAGCCTATATATATCTATAGAGTCTGGCTACTATGCTATTGATAGCACCAAACACTTGGTGCTACCAAGTTTTTAGCCATTAGATCTACTCTGATCATTTCCACCCCTTAGATCATATTATTTTCCTAACCACCCACTAAACCCTAAAGGCCCACTATTATCCTAACTGCACATCCTTTCACCCAAGGGTCAAAAACGTAATAGCACCAATGACTTAGTGCTATTAATAGTATAGTAGCCTAGTTCTCTCTTTCTCTCTCTCGCTCTCTCTCTCTCTCTCTATATATATATATATATATATATAGCGCTAGGCTCCTATATTATTGATAATACCCGAGCTCCGGTACTGTAGTCTCGTTTTCGATTTTAGGGTGTTTAAATCAACGATCCACTCCGTTAAAAATGATCTAAGGTATTTAAAAATTTTAGAATTTTTTTTTTTTTTTATATTTTTTCGACATAGTTTACTTTATGATCATACCATTTCAAAATTGTTAATTTTCAATGACTATTATGGCGAGTTTATAGTTTAACAGTGTAGAAGAATCTAAATTTATTCAAATTTTGATAAAAAATATTTTAAACTATTTAAATCAAGATCAGCATCCTTGATTTTGAATTCAAAAGTTTTCGATTTTAGGGTGTTCAAATCAACAATCCACTCCGTTAAAAATGATCTAAGGTATTTAAAAATTTTAGAATTTGTTTTTTTATATTTTTTCGACATAGTTTATTTTATGATCAAACTATTTCAAAATTGTTAATTTTCAATGACTATTATGGCGAGTTTGTAGTTTAACGGTGTAGAAGAATCTAAATTTATTCAAATTTTGATAAAAAATATTTTAAACTATTTAAATCAAGATCAGCATCCTTGATTTTGAATTCAAAAGTCTTATCCTCAAATTTTAAAAATTATTCAATTTCCACCATTCATTTTGACATGATTTATTTACTAAATAAATGATGTCGAAAAGAATTAAAATTTTATTACTAAGAACTTCATAAACCCTAGATCATATTTAACGGTGTGGATCGTTGATTTGAATACCCTAAGATAAAAAATGAGACTATAGTACCGGACCTTCGGTACTATCGAGAGAGAGAGAGAGAGAGAGAGAGAGAGAGAGAGAGAGAGAGAGAGAGAGTTGAGCTGGATTGCTATCAGTAGTAAACGGACTTCGTTGCCACCTATTTGTTTTTTATGATGGACCTTCCAAATTGACGATAGGCACCGATGAACATAAATCTAAACCACTGGAAATATGTAGAAATTAAATTTTAAATCTTTTCGACATTTTTGACCTAAATTTTGCGAATTTTCTGTATCATTTGCTTAGTGATCAAAGTGCTCAAAATCATCAATTTTAATGGTCGTGGTAAGCCGCTTGCAGGTATATCGGTGTAGAAATATCCAAATCACATGATGTCACGCCTCGGGCCCCAGCGGAAGCCTAGTCGACACGTGCACATACCGCGGTGTGCACAAGGCACCCCCCGGTACACACAAGGCGTCTACAACAACAAAGCGGAAAGAAAGCGATATACACATTCTACAAGTAATCAGAGCAAAAGTGCAACTAGACTATGCGTAAAAGAAGAGTAAATAATGACTATCATACAAGAAGTAAAACCAATATGCAAAAGTAGTCCTCTCAAGTATATCCTACCAAAAAACATGGTGGTCTCTATAACAAAATACAACAACAGCTCTCCAATTAAAACAATAGAAAATGTGTCCGGTAATCACCTCGCAAGGCCCAGGAGATTACTCTAACTACGCGAAATTTCCTTGCCACGATCCCGAGCCTCTCCCGCTGTGGATGACTCTGAAATAAAACAACAAACCAATGGGGGTGAGAACTATTAGTCAATAGTTCCCAGTGGGTAAGCCGCCGAGAGAAGCGAAATACACCATTAGGTCAACTGAGGCAAAAGATAGTATAACTGCCGAAATGAAATGCAGATAAATAACAACTGTAGTAAAGTAACTCTACTACTATCATGCCTCTATGCTCAAGTATAAGGTAATAACAATATGAAACTACCATACTATCATGAATGTCCAACTACTATAAATGTATCATCTATGTGATGTTCAATGTCAAGTTTTAGTTAACTTTAATTATTTTCTTTTGAAGACTTTCTTTGAGTCTTATATTGAGCCACGCCTCATGGTCCCTTGGTGGCACCCCTCAACGGAGCTATGCCTATCCAACGGCGGCCCAATCGACACCCAATCCTGCACGGTGAACATAATGTCGCAAATGGCCAATTCCAGAGCGCCGGTTTGGAGGGAGAACCCTACCAAGCATGTGCGAATGAGCACAAACGGCAAGGAAGCAACTCCTAGCATAGAAAACAACTTGATAACACGGAGGCCTTCGTCCTCCTAAAATCACACAAGTCAGACTCTCTCTCTCTCTCTCTCTCTCTCTCTCTCTCTCTATATATATATATATATATATATATATATATATATATATATATATAAAGAGAGAGAGAGAGAGAGAGGGAGAGAGAGAGAGAGTAGGACTTCTGTGCTATTAGGAGCACAGAGGCCTTCGTGTTCCTAAGCTGTTTTCGATGATGGGACTTCCGAATCGACGATCGGCTCAGTTAGACTTGATCTAGCATATTTGAAGTATCTAGAAAATAAATTGTGGTTTTTCATTATCATTTACCTAGTGATCGAAAGGATTAAAAATG
>CM054942.1:14391417-14508917 GCA_029168755.2 Tillandsia fasciculata | reverse complement strand
AAGAGATATTGCTGAAATATTAGACAAATGTTGTTGAAATATTAGACAATGGACTCAACAGCGATAAACCGCTTTCATTACTGTTAGTATATGATTGATCTGATTGATTTTTTATAGAGTGTTGGGAGCTGAGAGTCGCGCTGACCGTTGACATTCTCCGGTCTTCGATCGGCTCCGGAGTTGACTCTCTGAAATGCGTCGCGTGCCAAACGATTAGGTCGAGGAGGGATCCACTCGACCTGGTTATTCTCACTTCAAACACCAATGGAGTTCGGCCTAGGGAAGCCGAACTATCTGAATGCTCTCGTTCGAAGGGCGATTCGGCTTGACGAGCCGAACCGTGTCTTCAAGCTTGTAGGTAGATAGGGAACAGGATTACTTAGAGCTACTCCTAGGAAGGGGCTATAAAACTACGCTAGGAAAGTGGTAAAGAAAGCGGTAAATCTATCTAGGAAAGCTGTAGATGCGGGGATTGAAAGGACTATCTAGGAAAACAGTAAATGCAGGAATTAAAGGTATTGAATAAGCAGGGTGGTCGCTGGCTTACATGATTGCAGGACCTCTCTTACAGAAGAAAGTTCGTTTATTTATACATATACAAACCCCTCTTAGGGCTGACTATCGTTTTAGGTAACGGTGTATTCTTCGAGAATTTTTTGGGAATAACGGTGTATTTTTCGAAAAATTGTTGCGTATTCCTCAGCCACTTCCCCTCCGGAAATTCCTCAAATAGATAGTGGCGCCTTTTCTGTCTACGTTCATCCCTGAATATTGCGCGCCATGGCGTGATTCTCGATAATTGTTGATACGGGGCGTTTCTGCCAAAATCGCGCATTTTCTTTCTCTTAGACGTTAAGTCTTTTAAACTCTTCTTCTTTTCTTAGAGAACTTTCGCGTTTTGCACTCATCTCCTTCTAGTATTTCTCTCTGCTGTTTTATTGGGCTCTATCACCGCCTCGGGCCCCAGCGGAAGCCTACCCGGCACGTGCACAGACCCACCGTGTGCACAAGACACCCCCGGTACACACAAGGCGTCTACAACAACAAAGCGGAAAGAAGACAATACACATCCTACTAGTAATCAGAGCACAAGTACAACTAAACTAAGTATAAAAGAAGTAGAAATAACTACAACCATGCAATAACTAAAACAAAATACAATAGGAATCCTCTCAAGTATATCCTACAAAATACATGGATGGCCTCTATAGCAAGATACAAAAACTCCTATCACAACTAAAACAAAATGAAAGGCGTCCAGTAACCACCTCGATTGGCACAAAGGTGAACAAATCTAGCTATGCGCTATTCCCTTGCCACAATTCCGAGCCTCTCGTGTTGTGGAAGGCTCCAAAATAAAAACAACAAATCAATGGGGGTGAGAACTATTAGTCAATAGTTTCCGGTGGTTAAGCCGCCAAGAGAAGCAAAATACACTACTAAGTCAACTGAGGCAAAAAATAGTATAACTGTTGAAATGAAATGTAGATAAATAACAGTTGGAGTAAAGTAACTCTACTACTATCATGCCTTTATGCTCAAGTACAAGGTAATAACAATATGAAAATACCATGCTAACATGAATGTCCAACTACTATAAATGTAACATCTATGTGATGTTCAATGTCAAGTTTAGTTAATTTTAATCATTTCTCTTGAAGACTTTCTTTGAGTGTTAGCTTGAGCCATGCCTCATGGTCCCGTGGTGGCACCTCCCAACGGAGCTATGCCTACCCACGACGACCCAATCGGCACCTAATCCCGCACGGCGAGCATGATGTCGCGATGGCCAACTCCGGAGTGCCGGCTTGGAGGGAGCGACCCTACCAAGCATGTGGGAATGAGCACAAACGGTAAGCAAGCAAGTCCCGATCATCGTGTTTAAAACACGGAATAGTATCATCGACCTTTAGGTCGGGGTATAATATCTCATAGTGTTAATGCCATGTGTACAATGTAAGCAATGTCATAAGGAAAGAGTGCCATACACTAGTTGTCATCATGTCTCAAACATGGAATCACAATTTTTTTCTTGGTTTAACAAGTTTAGAAGTGTTCTACTTGTATCTCAACCAAGGATTTAAGTATCCATCGGCACGGGCTGTATCCACCGTATCGTACCGTGCCAACAAGATACCGGCACGATACAGCTCCCGTGCCGATGTCACAGTTCAAAACCCTTTTTTCTTAAATTTACCAAGTAATTTTCTAAGCGTCATGGACAATGAGACGGGACACGGGGCACGACACGACTCGGACACGGCGACTCGGCAACTTTCAAAAAATTAGGATACGGACACGACATGAACATAGATAACAAAATATAATATTATTTGTTACCACATATAGCTTGTTACCACATAAAGCTCATATTTAATTTGTATAGTTTATTAGTTTCCATATTCATTGTAATTGTATATTTCCATATTTATTATATTTCTTTAATTAGATTGCACGGCTGTAAAAGGAAAGAGATGAGCATTGTATATGTGCCTATAAATTGAATAAGAAGAAAAGAAGAGACGATCATCTTTTTCAATCAATATTCTATCATGGTATCAGAGCCCTGGTTTTAGAAGTTTTTTGGTTTGTTTGGATTGTTCTGCTACTCTCTTTGGATCAGAGATTCTGAAACAAACAGTGAGCCGCAACGAAGTGGTGGCAGATCTGTGCACGGGTGCAGTACCTTTACGTTTTGGAATTTGGCGTGGAAAGGTAGCTCACGATTTCGGTAAAATTTTAGTTTTCTTTGGTGATTTTTTTCTTGGTGCGAACTATTTTTATTTCTTTGCAATGGCGAGTAGCACTTCTGAATTTTGTGTTGAGTTTACCGGAAAAAATTATACCGCATGGGAGTTTCAATTTCAATTATTTGTCACTGGAAAGGAGTTATGGGGACATATTGATGGCACTGTTCCAGCTCCTACGGATGCCACACAATTGTCTCAATGGAAAGTCAAAGATGCTAGGGTGATGTCTTGGATTATTGGGTCATGTGATTCTCAAATTATTCTTAATTTACGTCCATATAAAACTGCTAAAGACATGTGGGCATATTTAAAAAGAGTTTACAATCAAACACATTCTGCAAGAAGGTTTCAATTGGAGTGCGAGATTGCAAATTACACTCAGGGAGGATTATCTATTCAAGATTATTTTTCCGGTTTTCAACAATTATGGACTGAATTTTCTGATATTGTTTGTGTTACCGTGTCGAAAGATTCTCTCCATGATGTAATGGCTGTTTATGAGGTTAGCAAGCGCGATCAATTTTTGATGAAATTGCGATCAGATTTTGAGAACGTTCGTTCTAATCTGATGAGTCGTCATCCTCCTCCTTCATTGGATATATGTTTTGGTGAATTACTTCGTGAAGAACAACGTCTTTTTACCCAAGCCACTTTGGAACAAGAAAGGTTGACTACAACACCTATGGCATTTGTGGCTCAAGGTCAGTGCTTTAGTTGCAAGAATTATGGTCACATTGCTGCAAATTGTGCTAAGAAATTTTGCAATTACTGCAAAAAGCCTGGACATATCATCAAAGAATGTTCAATTCGGCCCCAAAATCGTCAGACTGCATTTCAAGCTTCTACTACTAATCCTTTTACAGGTCAAATTCCAGCTGGAACCTCAACAGCAGTTAATCACAATGCTGAGCAAACAGTCCTCACTCCTGAAATGGTGCAACAAATGATTATTTCGGCCTTTTCAGCTCTAGGACTTCACGGTAATGGTAATTCTCCATCTAAATCTTGGCTTATTGATTCTGCCGCATCAAATCATATGACTGGCTCGGTGGCTTTGCTTAAAAATGTCCGCGCATATCGTGGTTCAGAACATGTCCGGGTTGCTAATGGACACACCTTACCTATTACTGCTGTAGGAGATATTACTCCAACTCTCAACAATGCTTTTGTATCACCTGGACTCTCTAATAATCTTCTATCAGTTGGACAATTAGTAGAAAATAACTATGATGTACATTTTTCTCGTGGTGGTTGTTATGTGCAGGATCAGGTGTCGGGGACGGTGATTGCGAAGGGGCCTAAAGTAGGACGACTGTTTCCACTCCAACTTTCCATTCCTAATCATGTTGCTTTGACTTCTTCTACTATTATCAATAAAAGTGAAAGGTGGCATAAACGTTTGGGACACCCCAATTCTGATATTTTGTCTTATTTATTGACTTCTGGTTTATTGGGCAATAAAGATAAATTTTGTTCTTCTCGTGCTTCCTTTGATTGTTCTACTTGTAAGTTAGGAAAAAGTAAACTGCTTCCATTTCCTATTGTTGGTAGTCATGCGAAAAATTGTTTTGATATTATTCATACTGATGTGTGGGGAATTGCACCTGTTATTTCTCATGGTCAGTATAAATATTTTGTAACATTTATTGATGACTATAGTCGGTTTACTTGGATTTATTTTCTCCGTTCTAAATCTGAAGTTTTTTTAACTTTTAAATCTTTCCTAGTGTATGTCGAAACTCAATTTTCTGCTACTGTTAAGATTCTTCGATCTGATTCTGGTGGAGAATACATGACTAATGCATTTCATGATTTTCTGAATCAAAAAGGCATTTTGTCACAGCGTTCATGTCCATATACGCCTCAACAAAATGGTGTGGCCGAACGAAAGAACCGTCATCTCTTAGAGGTGGCTCGGACATTGTTACTCGAATCTTCTGTTCCGCCTATTTTTTGGGTAGAAGCATTATCTACAGCAGTTTATCTTATTAATCGACTACCTTCTCGAACTCTTGATCTTGACTCTCCTTATTTTCGTCTTCATCATCAGCATCCTCCCTATCGACATTTGCATACTTTTGGTTGTGTGTGTTTCGTTCATTTGCCTCCTCATGAACGCCATAAGCTTTCTGCTCAATCTGTGAAATGTGCTTTTTTGGGATATAGTACTAATCATAAGGGATTTGTTTGCTATGATCCTTCTTTAAAGAGGCTTCGTGTTTCTCGAAATGTTGTTTTCTTTGAAAGTCAACATTTCTTTCCAACTCATGTTAGCTCATCCCCTGAAGTCGCTATTCTTCCTACTTTTGATGACACGTCTTCTTCTATTGACTGGTTCAAACTTGGAGTTGTCTACACTCGACGTCGTGCACTGCAGCCCCTTCCCGAGCCAGATCCGCCATCTGCTCCTGCCCCACCTTTACCGAGGCGATCTACCCGAGTTTCTCGTCCTCCTCCTCGGTATGACTCTTACCATACATTATTTTCTGCTTCTTTGTCCTCCATTTCGGTTCCATCTTCTTACTCAGAAGCAGTGAAGCATGAGTGTTGGCAGCGGGCAATGCAGGAGGAATTTCGTGCTCTTCAGGATAATCAGACTTGGGACATTGTTAAATGTCCACCTCATATTAAGCCCATTGGTTGTAAATGGGTTTATTCAATAAAGCTTCGCTCTGATGGATTCCTCGATCGCTATAAAGCAAGATTGGTTGCCTTAGGCAACCGACAAGAGTATGGGATAAACTATCATGAAACATTTGCTCCTGTAGCCAAAATGACTACGGTCCGTACAGTTCTTGCTATTGCCGCCTCACAGGGCTGGCCGCTTCAACAGTTGGATGTCAAAAATGCTTTTCTCCATGGTGATCTTAATGAAGATATATACATGACACCTCCTCCTTGTTTGTTTTCTTCTTCTACTATGGAAGTTTGCAAATTGAATCGTTCATTATATGGCTTAAAACAAGCTCCTCGAGCGTGGTTTGAGAAGTTTCGCTCTATTTTGATTCAGTTTAAGCTTGTCCAAAGCCAATATGACTCTTCATTGTTTCTTCGAAAATCAACTACTGGAGTTGTTCTTCTTTTGGTGTATGTTGATGATATTGTTATCACTGGGACAGATTCTTTATTGATTACTCAGCTTAAGCAATATCTTCAAAAATCTTTTCATATGAAGGATCTTGGTCATCTTACATATTTCTTAGGTTTGGAAGTTCAAACTGATTCTTCGGGCATATTCTTACATCAACATAAATATATTCAGGATTTGATTGCTTTGGCTGGTCTTCAAGATTCTTCCTCTGTTGATACACCTCTAGAAATGAATGTTAAGTATTATGCTGATGAGGGAGAGCTACTTTCTGATCCTTTGTTGTATCGCCAATTAGTGGGTAGCCTCAACTACTGACTATTACTCGGCCTGAGATCTCCTTGCTGTACAGCAAGTTAGTCAATTTATGCACTCTCCACGGCATCTACACTTGGCAGCTGTTCGTCGCATCATTCGATATCTCCATGGCTCTCGTTGTCGAGGTTTATTTTTTCCTGCTAAATCTCCTGTGCATCTTATTGCTTTTAGTGATGCTGATTGGGCGGGATGTCCCAATACACGTCGCTCTGTCACTGGTTGGTGCATGTTTCTTGGGGACTCTTTGATCTCATGGAAGAGTAAGAAACAAGATCGTGTGTCTAAATCTTCCACGGAGTCTGAATATCGCGCTATGTCTGCTGCATGCTCTGAGATTACTTGGCTTCGAGGTTTGTTGACTGAGCTTGGGTTTCCACAGCATGATCCTACTCCACTTCATGCCGATAACACAAGTGCTATTCAAATTGCCACTAATCCAGTATACCATGTGTCACGCCCCGGGTCGAAACTGCGACCCGGGCTCGCCAACAGATCCGCCGCCCATACGGGAAGCCCCGCATAGACGTAGCGACTAACCTGCAAAAGAGATCTATACTAAACAGATATCAGAGCTAAAAGGTAAAAGCTGGATAAAAATAAAAACAACTCTCACAAAATATACAACCAGAGTCCTCACCCAAATACAAAGATCTCTCAAAATAAGAAGAGTACAACTCAAACCTCACTACAAGTCACTCGACATGAACTCACAAAAGTAGGGAGGTACAGCTACTCTCAGGCGACACTGGTAGGGATCTATCTCGCGACTCCCTTACCTCGATCAGTCGGGTCAGCAACAGGTGCGGCAGGAACTGGAGCAGAAGAAGAAGTCCCTGGGGAAAAGACACCACGACGGGTGTGAGAACTACGTCCCAAGTAGTTCTCAGTGGGTGCCGCCAACAAGCCCGACGGTCTGCCCACTAAGTCTACTAGAGGCAAAAGTAACAAAGCAGTGCGGAAGGAGAAAAACTGGTAAAGTAAACTCTACAGCTACTATGCCTCTATCTAGATGCTCAATAGTGGAACAGAAAGAACATGATGCTACAACTAGCTCTCGACTCATATCACCCAATCTAAACTGACTGCCGCATAGGGTCCAGTCAAACCTGCGCCTACCTACTGCCGTCACGTCCCAAGGGGACCGGACTTACGTAGGGCGTCCGTGACTGCCACTAACTGGCCCAGCCAGAGGGACTGTGTCCATGACTGCCACTAACTGGCCCAGCCAGAGGGAACACTGCGTCGACAAGTCGCGATAGAAGAACAGGCCCAACTCCGGAGTGGCTCTCGAGGGGAGCGACCCCACCGAGGAAAGTATCCGCGTATCTCTGTCGAGCTCAAATGTGGCTCATGCAGGCTATAATCCCAAATCCTCGATCATCAAGATCGGCTGTAACCAAGAACCACTGTCTCACTCACAGGCTGGAAAACTGCACAGCCGAGACCCACTATCACTCAAATGGCTCCCAAGATCCCAGATCTAATGCCAAAGTCACTCTCCCAAAGAAATCTGGTCTACAGACTGTTAACGACTCCACTCGGTCCCCTGACACGAGTGTAAATGCATCCCACAATAAACCGACCTCTCGGCCCACTACTTGGGCGAGTAAAACTCTAAGTCCAGAGTGATAAAAGAATAGTGCAGTGGGGATGTCTAGAGCAATAAAAACCTAGCCCAAGTTGAGGTTTTCTACAGTCTGGCTGAACATGCATCATATGGCAGTGGTGCTAGGTCAAGTTCCAAGATAAACAATAATTGACAGCTTGTAGGGAGCAAGATAATAATAATCAACAGCTTAGGGGAGAAAAATAGTCATATGATCATCGAACTACAACAGGAATATCAATTCACACATTCTAGCATGCTGGGCATCAAACATTAAAATATGCAAGTCCCTAAAGCTAGAATTAGTACACAGTCCGCTGATCTTGAAAAAGAGGTCACCCACCTGAAGCGCAGATCTGTCCAAGTCCTACAGCTGATAATACCAAAATAACAGCAACTCACTGACCCGTAAGTCCAGTACTGTCCAAAAACCCACCTGGTACAACAATAGGCTACAGTCATACACAAATCTCCCAAAAATCTGTCCAAATATCACCTGCTGAATTTCAGCTGTACAGAAGCTAATATTTCACCTGCAGAAAGTGTCCAATAAATTCCAGTAAAAATATCCTGGCGTTCCTCGCGTCGATAGCTTCGAAACAAGTACCTGCACGCCCAAATCGGAGTTCCGTAGGCCAAGATATAAATTCCACAACACGGGCGCGCGAAAACATACAACCACATAACTGTAAAATCTTGCACAGATGAAAAGGAAAACATATACCTCCGGGAAGATCTCCAGAAATTCCAAGAAAATTCCACGATGATCCTTGCGTCGAGTAGATGAAAAAAGTCTATAAGCACGTCCCGATCCGAGATCTGTGCGCGAAGATATCCTCAAAGGAAGCCGCTGTCCTCACCAAAAGCTCACAGAAAAAGGGTCCCAATGAGCACGAGAAAACACCTCGAAAAACGCGAAATCTGAAAATGTCTGTGAAACCCAAAATCGTAGCCTCACCAGTCACGAATCCAGCGGCGAAGAAATCGCCCGAAAAGGTTGTCGGAGTAGGTCGGGGGAGCTCGTATACCGAAGAGCGACGGAAGAAACACCGAAGAACGAACGTCGCGCCGCGCCAAGAAAATGAGAACCTCGAAAAGCGTGCCCCCAGAAAGTCCCGAAATCTGCCGAAGGGTGGAGCTCAGCGAGGGGAAGAATTCCTCTGAAGACCTCACAGCGAAAAGAGGAGAAAAAAGTGAGCTAAAGGGCCCAAGAAGCCTATTTATAGGCTCAGCCCAAAGGCTGAGTGGGCCGGGTTTCGGGCGCAACTTTCGGGCGCCCGAAATCCGGAAGAAGGGTCGGACGGCCCCCGTCCGACGCGCCCGAAAGTTTCCTGGGCTGACACGTGTCCCCATAACACGGAACAGCGGTGCAAGGCCGTCCGCTGTGCGCCACGTGTCCCACTCGCGGTCAGCGGGGTAGGTACGGTCCGCCAACCGCGTGCCGACGCGTGGCGCACTCGAGTACGGCGACCACTCGCGTTGCGACGCGTGGCGCACTCGAGTGCGGCCGACAGCCGCGTCAGCGCCCCCCTGCGCGCCCTCTGTCCCGAGGCGGGACTTCAGCCACTCCGTGCACCGCGCAAGCTGAGCCCGCCACTCAGCTGCCGCCACGTGTCCCTGCGCCGGGTCTATGCACCCGCGCGGGGAACTCCGTGGACCGATCCTCCAGCGCCCGCCAATCGGAGGCCGAAACCTGGATCCTGCACAGTAATCCTGCACCGGCGCTCAATCAATGCACCAGCCGGTCAGAATTCCGTGGACCGCGCACCAAAGGCCTGCCAATCAGGCGGCGCCACGTGTCATGCGCCGGGTCCGTGCACCCAGCCGCGGCCCTCTGTGGACCGCGCGCTGCAGACCGGCCAATCATGGGCTGCCACGTGGCAGCCGGCGGTCCACGGCCCCTCCCATGCACCGAAATTCACAGTAAACTTCCGGGAGTCCGTTTTTGGGCATCCGGACTCAGAATTTAACAAGCAAATAGCCGTTTTCAAGCGTTTTTCCGCGCTGAATCCATTTCCAACCTCTGTTTGGCCAAAAGCCTTTTCATAATTTCGGCAAACACAGCCGAAGGCCAACACAGCTGTAGATAACTCACAGGGTCCATCTGTAGCATCTCCTTGACGCACAATGGGCCAGACACACCAACAATAGGTGTTCTAAACAAGGGATTCACCAGAAAAGCTGCATGGGAAACTGGGCCACCACATCCTCCCCCACTAAAAGGGAGTTTCGTCCTCGAAACAAGAAACAAACAGGCGTACCTCAATCAGACGTCCCGAACAGGAAGGGATAGATATCCCGCATCACCGTCTCCAGCTCCCAGGTAGCCTCCCGCTCCTCGTGATTGCTCCATAAAACCTTCACATAAGGTATCGACCGGTTGCGCAATTCTCTCACCTCTCGAGCAAGAATCCGCAACGGGCGCTCCTCGTAGCCAAGATCCTCAGCGATCTCCAAAGAAGTGAAGTCGATCACGTGCGAGGGGTCGAAAACATATCTCCTCAAAGCTGAGACGTGGAAGACGTCGTGAACTCCGGCCAGGCGAGGTGGAAGAGCAACTCTATAGGCCACTGGGCCAATCCTCTCAAGTACCTCAAAGGGTCCAATAAAGCGGGGACTGAGCTTTCCCCGAACTCCAAATCTCCTGACCCCTTTCGAAGGCGAGACCTTCAAAAAGACATGATCACCAATCTGAAACTCAAGGTCTCGCCGCCGAGTATCAGCATAGCTCCTCTGGCGACTCTGGGCCACCTCAAGATGTCGGCGAACCAATCTGACTTTCTCCTCTGCCTCCAGCAGTAAGTCCGGTCCCAAAGTCCTCCTCTCACCCACGTCACTCCAATACAGAGGTGACCGACACTTGCGTCCATACAACGCCTCAAACGGGGCCATCTGGATGCTCGCTTGATAGCTGTTGTTGTACGCAAACTCAACCAATGCCAAGTGCCGGTACCACCCTCCTCCAAAATCCATAACGCACGCTCTCAACATGTCCTCAAGGGTCTGTATGGTGCGCTCAGACTGTCCATCGGTCTGTGGGTGGAATGCTGTGCTAAAACGGAGCCGGGTCCCCAAGGCTGACTGAAGACTCCCCCAGAAGTGTGAAACGAACCTCGGGTCCCTATCTGATACAATCGAGGCGGGTATGCCGTGCAGTCTCACTATCTCATCCAAGTATAACTGCGCAAGTCGCTCCAACGGCAAAGTCATCTGAACAGGCAAAAAGTGTGCAGACTTGGTGAGTCTATCCACGATAACCCAAATCGCATCGGCCCCACTCTGCGCCCTCGGCAGTCCAGTGACGAAATCCATGGTGATGTGGTCCCACTTCCATTCGGGAATTGGAAGACTCTGCAACTTGCCAGCAGGAACGCGATGCTCTGCCTTCACTTGCTGGCAAGTTAAACAATGAGCCACGAATCTTCCAATATCCCGCTTCATTCCGGGCCACCAAAAATGTGCCTTGAGGTCCTTATACATCTTAGTACCACCAGGATGAATGGTATAAGGTGTATAATGGGCCTCCCTCAAAATCTGATCTCTGAGCTCAGTGTCCATAGGCACACACACTCGGTCCCTGTACCGCAGTACTCCCGAGCTATCCACTACAAAATCCCCTAACTGATCAGCCTGAATCTGCGATCTAATCCGAGTCAAGTGGGGGTCCTCACTCTGTGTCTCTCTAATCCTCTCCAACAGAGTGGGCTGCAAGACCATAGACATGAGTCTAACAGAGACCCCAGGGGATACAACCTCAATCTGTAAGCGCCTCATCTGCTCCACAAGCGGTGCCTGCTGGGTGATCAACATGCTCAAGCTCTGCGCTGACCTCCTACTCAAAGCATCTGCCACTACATTGGCCTTGCCGGGGTGATAAAGAATACTCACATCATAATCCTTTAGCAACTCCAACCACCGGCGTTGCCTCAAATTCAGCTCCTTCTGTGTGAACAGGTACTTCAAGCTCTTATGATCAGTGTAAATCTCACAATGCTCCCCATAGAGGTAATGCCGCCACAACTTCAGCGCGAACACCACGGCTGCAAGCTCCAAATCATGAGTAGGGTAATTCTTCTCATAATCCTTTAATTGCCGTGAAGCATAAGCAATTACCCTACCATGCTGCATCAGAACACATCCCAAGCCGCTGTGAGAGGCGTCACTGTAGATCACAAATCCATCGCCCATCACTGGAAGTGCTAAAACTGGTGCCGAGATCAATCTCCTCTTCAGCTCCTCAAAGCTCTCCTGGCACCGCTCAGTCCAAACAAACTTTATCCCCTTTCTGGTCAAACTGGTCAGGGGAGTAGAGAGCTTCGCAAAGCCCTCTACAAAGCGACGGTAGTAACCGGCTAAACCCAAAAAGCTACGGACCTCAGTAACCGTCGTCGGTCTAGGCCAATCCCGAACAGCATCAATCTTCGTCGGGTCCACTGCCACTCCTGCGGCTGAAACAACGTGGCCTAGAAAAGCAACCTCCCGGAGCCAAAATTCGCACTTTTTAAACTTGGCATACAGCTTCTTCTCTCGCAGAAGCTGCAGCACTATCCTCAAGTGCTCCTCATGATCCAAATCACTCCGGGAGTAAATCAGAATGTCGTCAATAAACACAACGACAAACCGATCCAAGTACGGCTGAAACACCCGGTTCATTAAATCCATGAATGCTGCAGGGGCATTAGTTAATCCAAAAGGCATAACTGTAAACTCATAATGCCCGTACCGGGATCTAAAAGCCGTCTTGGGAATGTCCTCGGCCCTCACCCTCAGCTGGTGGTAACCTGACTGGAGATCAATCTTGGAGAACACAGACGCTCCCTGCAACTGATCAAACAGATCATCAATCCGTGGAAGGGGGTACTTATTCCGGATGGTCACTTTATTCAGCTCTCTGTAGTCCACGCATAATCGAAGCGACCCATCCTTCTTTTTCACAAATAAAACTGGCGCTCCCCACGGAGATACACTGGGCCTCACAAATCCCACATCCATCAAATCCTGAAGCTGAGCTTTCAGCTCTCTCAGCTCAGCAGGTGCCATCCTATAAGGTGCCTTTGAGATTGGTGCGGTTCCTGGAACCACATCAATCACAAACTCAATCTCCCTCTCCGGCGGCATGGTCGACAACTCTGAGGGAAACACATCTGGGAACTCGCGGACAATAGGGATATCCTCGAGTCCCAGTGCCGCCGTAGGCACCTCCACAATCGTCGCCAGGAAGGCGGTACAACCCCTACTCATCATCCGCCGGGCTCTCGCCGAAGAAATAGCCATGGCAAATAAAGTACTCTGGCAGCCTCTGTAAACGAACTCCTCCTGTCCAGGCTCGCGGAGGGTCACCGTCCTCTCTCTGCAGTCAATGGTGGCAAAATACCGAGCTAACCAATCCATGCCAAGTACCACGTCGAAATCCTGGAGCTGCCGCAAGACGAGCAAGTCTGCCGGCAGGACCCAGGGTCCCAACTGTACAGGGCAATCCCTACAACACTCCTCGACATGCAAGACATGGCCTGGGATCTGAACCTCTAATGCATGCGATAAAGAAACTACCTCTATGCCATGTAGGGATGCAAATGCTCTACTAATGCATGAGTGCGATGCGCCAGTATCAAAAAGTGCTCGGGTATGAACTGCAGAAATCAAAATAATACCTGCGACGACGTGATCTGCGGCAGAAGCATCCTCAAACTGGGAGGCATAGACACGCCCGCTCGGTGCTGGTGGTCGTCGATCTGGCTGCCGCGAGGAAGAAGGAGCAAGATCAGGCCTACCATAGGCCACAGAAGGCCCTGTCGTCTGCTGAGGAAGAGATGGTGCAGAAGCGGTGGAAGAAGATGGAGAACCTGCTCTAGGGCATGAGCTCTGAATGTGACCGGCCTGCCCACAACGGTAGCAACGGCCGTGCCTCTGCTGACAATGCATCGGTAAATGCGGCCCTCCACAAAAGATACAACGATCCTGCCGGGACTGCCGCGGAGTCTGCTGCTGCTGAGATGACTGCTGGGGTCGAGGTGGTCGACGCTGCTGCGAAGACTGACGAGATGATCCCGATCTCTGGCGCCCCTGCTGTCCACGACCCTGAGGATGGAATCGTGGGGGTCTCGGGGGTCCCTGCCTACTCGACTGCCCCTCATCCACCGGCGCCGGGCGCTTCGCCCCAGGAATCACTACGGGGGCTGGAGCCAACTCTGCCATAACTGTCTCTCCAGACTCAATATATAGCGCCTGCTCCATCGAGGCCTCCAAAGTCTGCAATCTGAGGGCGCGAACAAGCTGATAAATGTCCCGGCGCAGCCCCCGCTCGAACATGTAGATCCGGTGTGACTCGTCCCTGGCCACGTGAGGCATACTAGCTATCAACCTATTGAATTCAGCTATGTATGCATGCACGGGCCGATCTCCCTGGCGGAGACTCCTCAGCTGCTCCTCCAAACTCTGTCGTACACTCTCAGGAAAGAATGCCCCCAAAAGAAGACTGCGGAACTCCGCCCAAGAGAGAAGCTGCGACCCAGGCGGACCAGCGGGTCGCACACGCCGCCACCAAGCCTCGGCGTTGCCCTCCAGATAATGCGCTGCCAGGAAAACCCGAAACCGATCCTGAACGAACAAACTCTCAAAGTGGCGCTCCAAGGCCGTAACCCAAGTCTCGGCCTCCCACGGCTCAGCACCCAGACCAGAGAAACGGGGTGGATCGAACCGGCGGAGCCTCATCAACAAATCCACCGCTGTACTCTGCTCAGAAGAAGTAAAAGGTCCCGTCGGCCCAGACGGTGGTCCGCACGAAACCGGCTCGACAGGAACTGCCGGTGCTGACGGAATCACAGGGGGTGCTGCAGCTGGCGAAGAGGGCACAGGCGAACTCTCAGGGGGTGCTACCACCGGCTGTGACCTCTGCTCTAACATAAGCATCATCCGACCCAAGGCCTCTTCCTGGCGCCGAGAAGCCTCCTCCTGGCGCTGCGAGGCCTCCTCCTGGCGCTGCGAGGCCTCCTCCTGGCGCCGAGAAGTCTCCTCCTGGCGCTGAACAGCCTCAGACATCTGTGCCAACTGGGCACGAAGATCCTGCACCTCACTCTGATGTCCCTGTCCCGAGTCCTCCTCCTCGGGCACAGAAGAAGAAGGCTGCGAGCGCGTCGACATCCGGCGTCGCGGAGGCATCACTCACCTGCGGGGGAACAAGAAGAACAGTCAGAACCCCCCAAACAAAACACGACCCAATCCAGCGAAAGTCAATGGCATGCCGCCCTTCCCGTAGCACTATGTTGTCTGCAGCCAACATAGTTGCCACCGAAGGAAGACATGTCGATCACTCATCCCATCCACTGGGAGAGTTAAGGACCCCAATCCAGACTCTCGCTAAAAAGTTACGTCTCTCACGTAAGTCATCCTAGGGTCCAACTATAAGCCTAGGGTTTCTAAGTCCTCAATGACCTACACCTAGGCTCTGATACCACTCTAATCTGTCACGCCCCGGGTCGAAACTGCGACCCGGGCTCGCCAACAGATCCGCCGCCCATACGGGAAGCCCCGTATAGACGTAGCGACTAACCTGCAAAAGAGATCTATACTAAACAGATATCAGAGCTAAAAGTAAAAGCTGGATAAAATAAAAACAACTCTCACAAAATATACAACCAGAGTCCTCACCCAAATACAAAGATCTCTCAAAATAAGAAGAGTACAACTCAATCCTCACTACAAGTCACTCGACATGAACTCACAAAAGTAGGGAGGTACAGCTACTCTCAGGCGACACTGGTAGGGATCTATCTCGCGACTCCCTTACCTCGATCAGTCGGGTCAGCAACAGGTGCGGCAGGAACTGGAGCAGAAGAAGAAGTCCCTGGGGAAAAGACACCACGACGGGTGTGAGAACTACGTCCCAAGTAGTTCTCAGTGGGTGCCGCCAACAAGCCCGACGGTCTGCCCACTAAGTCTACTAGAGGCAAAAGTAACAAAGCAGTGCGGAAGGAGAAAAACTGGTAAAGTAAACTCTACAGCTACTATGCCTCTATCTAGATGCTCAATAGTGGAACAGAAAGAACATGATGCTACAACTAGCTCTCGACTCATATCACCCAATCTAAACTGACTGCCGCATAGGGTCCAGTCAAACCTGCGCCTACCTACTGCCGTCACGTCCCAAGGGGACCGGACTTACGTAGGGCGTCCGTGACTGCCACTAACTGGCCCAGCCAGAGGGACTGTGTCCATGACTGCCACTAACTGGCCCAGCCAGAGGGAACACTGCGTCGACAAGTCGCGATAGAAGAACAGGCCCAACTCCGGAGTGGCTCTCGAGGGGAGCGACCCCACCGAGGAAAGTATCCGCGTATCTCTGTCGAGCTCAAATGTGGCTCATGCAGGCTATAATCCCAAATCCTCGATCAACAAGATCGGCTGTAACCAAGAACCACTGTCTCACTCACAGGCTGGAAAACTGCACAGCCGAGACCCACTATCACTCAAATGGCTCCCAAGATCCCAGATCTAATGCCAAAGTCACTCTCCCAAAGAAATCTGGTCTACAGACTGTTAACGACTCCACTCGGTCCCCTGACACGAGTGTAAATGCATCCCACAATAAACCGACCTCTCGGCCCACTACTTGGGCGAGTAAAACTCTAAGTCCAGAGTGATAAAAGAATAGTGCAGTGGGGATGTCTAGAGCAATAAAAACCTAGCCCAAGTTGAGGTTTTCTACAGTCTGGCTGAACATGCATCATATGGCAGTGGTGCTAGGTCAAGTTCCAAGATAAACAATAATTGACAGCTTGTAGGGAGCAAGATAATAATAATCAACAGCTTAGGGGAGAAAAATAGTCATATGATCATCGAACTACAACAGGAATATCAATTCACACATTCTAGCATGCTGGGCATCAAACATTAAAATATGCAAGTCCCTAAAGCTAGAATTAGTACACAGTCCGCTGATCTTGAAAAAGAGGTCACCCACCTGAAGCGCAGATCTGTCCAAGTCCTACAGCTGATAATACCAAAATAACAGCAACTCACTGACCGTAAGTCCAGTACTGTCCAAAAACCCACCTGGTACAACAATAGGCTACAGTCATACACAAATCTCCCAAAAATCTGTCCAAATATCACCTGCTGAATTTCAGCTGTACAGAAGCTAATATTTCACCTGCAGAAAGTGTCCAATAAATTCCAGTAAAAATATCCTGGCGTTCCTCGCGTCGATAGCTTCGAAACAAGTACCTGCACGCCCAAATCGGAGTTCCGTAGGCCAAGATATAAATTCCACAACACGGGCGCGCGAAAACATACAACCACATAACTGTAAAATCTTGCACAGATGAAAAGGAAAACATATACCTCCGGGAAGATCTCCAGAAATTCCAAGAAAATTCCACGATGATCCTTGCGTCGAGTAGATGAAAAAAGTCTATAAGCACGTCCCGATCCGAGATCTGTGCGCGAAGATATCCTCAAAGGAAGCCGCTGTCCTCACCAAAAGCTCACAGAAAAAGGGTCCCAATGAGCACGAGAAAACACCTCGAAAAACGCGAAATCTGAAAATGTCTGTGAAACCCAAAATCGTAGCCTCACCAGTCACGAATCCAGCGGCGAAGAAATCGCCCGAAAAGGTTGTCGGAGTAGGTCGGGGGAGCTCGTATACCGAAGAGCGACGGAAGAAACACCGAAGAACGAACGTCGCGCCGCGCCAAGAAAATGAGAACCTCGAAAAGCGTGCCCCCAGAAAGTCCCGAAATCTGCCGAAGGGTGGAGCTCAGCGAGGGGAAGAATTCCTCTGAAGACCACACAGCGAAAAGAGGAGAAAAAAGTGAGCTAAAGGGCCCAAGAAGCCTATTTATAGGCTCAGCCCAAAGGCTGAGTGGGCCGGGTTTCGGGCGCAACTTTCGGGCGCCCGAAATCCGGAAGAAGGGTCGGACGGCCCCCGTCCGACGCGCCCGAAAGTTTCCTGGGCTGACACGTGTCCCCATAACACGGAACAGCGGTGCAAGGCCGTCCGCTGTGCGCCACGTGTCCCACTCGCGGTCAGCGGGGTAGGTACGGTCCGCCAACCGCGTGCCGACGCGTGGCGCACTCGAGTACGGCGACCACTCGCGTTGCGACGCGTGGCGCACTCGAGTGCGGCCGACAGCCGCGTCAGCGCCCCCCTGCGCGCCCTCTGTCCCGAGGCGGGACTTCAGCCACTCCGTGCACCGCGCAAGCTGAGCCCGCCACTCAGCTGCCGCCACGTGTCCCTGCGCCGGGTCTATGCACCCGCGCGGGGAACTCCGTGGACCGATCCTCCAGCGCCCGCCAATCGGAGGCCGAAACCTGGATCCTGCACAGTAATCCTGCACCGGCGCTCAATCAATGCACCAGCCGGTCAGAAATCCGTGGACCGCGCACCAAAGGCCTGCCAATCAGGCGGCGCCACGTGTCATGCGCCGGGTCCGTGCACCCAGCCGCGGCCCTCTGTGGACCGCGCGCTGCAGACCGGCCAATCATGGGCTGCCACGTGGCAGCCGGCGGTCCACGGCCCCTCCCATGCACCGAAATTCACAGTAAACTTCCGGGAGTCCGTTTTTGGGCATCCGGACTCAGAATTTAACAAGCAAATAGCCGTTTTCAAGCGTTTTTCCGCGCTGAATCCATTTCCAACCTTTGTTTGGCCAAAAGCCTTTTCATAATTTCGGCAAACACAGCCGAAGGCCAACACAGCTGTAGATAACTCACAGGGTCCATCTGTAGCATCTCCTTGACGCACAATGGGCCAGACACACCAACAATAGGTGTTCTAAACAAGGGATTCACCAGAAAAGCTGCATGGGAAACTGGGCCACCACACCATGAGCGCACTAAGCATATTGAAGTAGACTGTCATTATATTCGAGAAGCTGTGGATACTCGTGTCATTTCTCTTCCACATGTTTCCACATCCTTACAATTAGCCTATGTGTTTACCAAGTCTCTCAGTCGCCAGCGCCATCAATTTCTCATTGGCAAATTGATGCTTCTTGATCACCCAGCATCAATTTGAGGGGGGATGTTACCACATATAGCTTGTTACCACATAAAGCTCATATTTAATTTGTATAGTTTATTAGTTTCCATATTCATTGTAATTGTATATTTCCATATTTATTATATTTCTTTAATTAGATTGCACGGCTGTAAAAGGAAAGAGATGAGCATTGTATATGTGCCTATAAATTGAATAAGAAGAAAAGAAGAGACGATCATCTTTTTCAATCAATATTCTATCATTATTAATATAATAATATATATATTTATTATATATAAAATATAAATTTAGTAAAATATTGTTATATTTCTCATACGAATGAAAATTTATGTAATTTTTTGACTAATAGTTTATATATTTTAAGAAAAAAAGTTCTCCATCGTACATAATTTATTTATATTGTCCAAAAAATATTTGTATGTACTTATCAAAAGGCTAAAATAATTATCATCTTACATCATATATATATATATATATATATACTTTTTTAATTGTATGCGCTGTGGATCAGTATTGAACGCGCGTTCAAAAAGTGTCCACATCGGACACGAGTCCGACACGGACACGCGAGGTTTATAGTAGTGTCCGTGATACGTAGGTAATTTTCTCAATAAAGTTCAAAATATTTGATAAAAATACATAATAAGCAATTAAAAAATTTTGTTGCTAAAGAAAATAAATATTTCATGCCATTATGTGTCGGCACGCATGTATTTTTTGTGACTGGCACTCATCGGCACGGTTCGGCACGCACCGTGTCGTACCGTGCCGGCAAGTTTTCGGCACGACCCCGTGCCACGACACTTAAATCCTTAATCTCAACTACACTAGATGGCACTAATGTCGTATTGTCCAAATATACATGATCATATGCATAACATGTTCCAATCATTCTATAGCATGTATAGATGTTCTCTATTCATATCAAAACTCGTAAAATTACGATAATGACTATCCAATCCCCTCTCATAGTGCCAATGCACATGCAATGTTTACCTCTACTACATAGAGTATGAAATTTTCTACACATAAAGGGGTTCAAATGCATAATTAAAAGTCATGATAAATCAAACGATAGATGTTTAACATAACAACTGCCCTAAAAGTCTAAGGAAGGCATAGGGGGAGTTCACCCATTTCGATGAGGTCAAACCTACCGGATAATAGCCAAGCCCTTGTGGGAGATCACGATCAAGTTGCCCACAAGCTCTTTTATGCCCTAGGACAAGTTCCCAAAGGATCAAAACATCAAAAAGAGCTAATCACGAAATTTCTTAAAAATTATGAGAAAAATAGGTGGAAAATATTTTAGGTCAAGAAATCTTGTTAGATCTTGAAATCAAAGCAAGGAAAGCTTTAAAACCAACTTACAAGAGTATTCTACACCGATCAATTTCACCTCAAAAGCTCTAAATCAAAAAGTCCCAAAATAAATCCTAATTTCCAAAAACTAGGTTTCCAACAAGAAAACTCCAAAGAGAAGGAAAATACGAGTCTCTAATCTCTCTTAAGCTCAAATCCCACCTCGAAAAAGCTAAGGATGGGTGCTAGGGCTCCAAACCTCATTTTCTTCAAGCTCTTGCTTCCCTCCAAAACCTTGGTACAAGCTCCAATGGTGGAGAGGAGGTTGAGGAAGAAGAAACCACAATAAGAGTGGAGTTGGAGAAGAAAATCCAAGAAGAGGGGAAGATCTCACCTCTTGAGCTCTCTCTCTTGCACTCTCCAAATGAGAGAAGTGGAGGAGAAGAGAGTTTAAAATCCCTAATATAACAATATCCCCATAGATAAGAAAAGAAATTACTTTTCGTACAAGACTGCCCAGACCAAAAAGGTCCGGACCTTCCCAAAAAGTTCGAACCCCGAAGGGTCCTCCCTCAGCTTCGCGGCAAAGGTCCGGACCTCGAAGCTGGAATTCACAATTTCGCGCAGAAGGTCCAGACTTTCTCTCCAAGGTCCGGACCTCGAAGCCAAAACTTCAAATTTTCAGATTTTTTTGAAAATTTTTGATTCGCGCCAAAACTCTCCGCAAACCTTCTAGAATCTTCCAGAAGCTTACCAATACATCCAAAGGGTATCAAACACCCTTCCATACGCTAGAACTCCACAATGTGCTAAAGTTTAGTGTACTATACGCTCACTTCTTTTCCTTCTCCAATGTCACATCGCGCCACTTCGCTACCGTCGAACCCTAATGCCGATTTTCGTCTCTTTCGTCCCACAGAGGAGGACCCCATGAATTTATTTTGGATCCCTTTTTTATCGGGGATCCTGAGGAGAAAACCTTTCCCTTCTTGATCGATCACATTCCTCTATTGGCAGATGTTGTCTTTCTGGGAACTTGGTCTTCCAACAAGCTTTCTGGGAGGAGCCTGCGTACCTGGCCTACTGTTTTCGAGCCCTATATCCACTGGCTCGATCGAGTCCAAAGTGCCTATGCTGACCTCTGGAAGGAACTGGGCATCTTCGATGCTATACGGCCTAAGCGTCATGGACAATGACACGGGAAGTGGGACATGACACGACTCGGACATGGCGACTCGCCAACTTTCAAAAAATTAGGACACGGACACGACATGAATATAGGTAACAAAATATAATATTATTAATATAAAAATATATATTTATAATATATAAAATATAAATTTTGGTAAAATATTGCTATATTTCTCATACGAATGAAAATTTATATAATTTTTGACTAATAGTTTATATATTTTAAGAAAAAAAATTCTCCATCATACATAATTTATTTATGTTGTCCAAAAAATATTTGTATGTATTTATCAAAAAGCTAAAATAATTATTATCTTACACTATATATATATATATATATATATATATATATATATATATATATATATATATATACTTTTTTAATTGTATGCGCTGTGGATCGGTATTGAATGCGCGTTCAAGAAGTGTCCACATCGGACACGAGTCCGACACGGACATGCGAGGCTTATAGAAGTGTATGTGATACATAGTATACAGCTTTCCCGCAACTCTTATCAAGCCGATCACCTTCTCATCGCCTCGGCTCTTTGTTTTTGGTCTCTTCTCTCCAACACCATTTTCTTTTGCTTGAGCCCTTTCACCCCGACTTTTTTCAACGTCGCTGCCATTACTGGACTCTCACCTCATGGCACTTTTATTTTTTCAGCTTACACCACCGAAGGTATGGTTAAATTCGACTCTCGCCTGGACTCGAAAGCGGATTTGGCTTACACCAGGTTCCTTAAACTCTTTGTGGGTACATGACAGTCCGGTCTTGATGGAAGAACATAGTGCATTCCTTCTATATTGGCTTTGCCATAGTCTTTTCTGTACTCGATCCTAAAAAATAAACTGGGATTTTGTTCCCATCGCCGTTGCCCTAGACAACGGCGAAATGATTGCCCTCGGTCCTTACTTCCTGGCCTTTCTATATTGAGAGAAATTCAAAGCGATCAAACCGACTAGCAAAAAGGCAAACTAGATCATGATCGGCTCTCGGTGGGATATCTTCTAGTTCCTCCAACTCTACATTCAATTTTATTTTCCTGCTCTCTGTCGCGCCTCGGTTTCGCTGCGCCTTCTTGATCAGACTAATTCTTATGGCTAGGCCCTCGGTTGTGTCACGCCCCGGGGTCGAAACTGCGATCCGGGCCCGCCTACAGATCCGCCGCACATACGGGAAGCCCCGCATAGACGAAGCGTCAACTTGCAAAAGATAATACTACAACTATGCAAATATCAGAGCTGGAAAGTAAACTACTGAAATAAAATATACGAGTCCAAAATGGTACAAGTCTGATCCTCACAATACAAGAGTCTCTCGAAAAATAAAAACTCTCAAAAGTAAAATATACAATAATCCGGCAGATTGTACTAAAAGCTCCAAAAAGGGGTACAGCTACACTTCAAGGATGGGTAGGGAACTAGCTCGCGACTCCCTTACCTCGATCAGCAGGTGCAGCAACTGGAGTAGGAACAGGGGTAGATGTCTTTGGAAAATTTGTCACCGACAGAGAGTGTGAGAACTACATCCTACAGTAGTTCTCAGCGGGTACCGTCTCCAAGACCAACGGTTTGCCCACCAAGTTTATTAGAGGCATAAGATAATAATGCAATATAGAAAGAAAAATAAGCAAAAAATAAATTCTACTGCTACCATGCCTCTATCTATAATGCTCAATGGGTGATACAGATGAAAATGATGCATCGACTCTTATCTCAATATACTCGATCAACCCAATCACACTGACTGCCACATAGGGTCCAGACAAACCTGCGCCTACCCACTACCACACATCCCCACTGGGACGGGATTTACGTTGGCGGTCCCATTCGGACTGCGTTGACAAGTCGCGATAGTAAAGTAACAGGCCCAGCTGCGGAGCGGCACTCGAGGGGAGCGACCCCACCGAGGAAGTATCCGCGTATCTCTGTCGAGCTTCATACGGCTCATGCAGGGTATAATCCAAATCCACGATCAATTAGATAGAAAACAATAACTCAACACTAACAATAGCCGGAAACACTCAACGGCTCGGGACCACCGTCAACCCAAACGGCTCCGAAAACAGAACACCCAACTCCCAGATGAAAAAGAACCGACCGACACAGCAAGGGTCCGAGAATCCCGATAGGCCGGTGTCTAGAACCCTACTCAAACAAGAACAGACTCCAGGCTCAGCCTTTTGAAGTTCTCGACCCCTCACAGTTCGGGGAAGTCAGCTCCCTCGGGTAAAACATCCGGAGGGAACCAATCAGGGTTCGAAAGTTTCGGGAGACTAGCACCTACAACCCAAATCAAACAAGAACAGGTTCTAGGCACCCCCCCCTGTAGCTCTCGTCCCGAAAATGGAAACAACTCCTAGAACCCAGATCACTCAAACTCTCTCGGGTGAGGAAGTTTATAAGAAAAGATGACATTTATTACCGAGAATCATTTTGATTTAGGAAACCCAATTTAATGAATTTTAGTTCTTTAAGAAAACTAGTTAAAACATATTTTATTTTCCAAACCCTGAAGGGCCAATGCCTTCAACCAATCAAACAAGAACAGGCTCCGACGATCCTTCAAAATTTGGAAGGAAAGCATTGGTTTACTGAAATCATGTGTGTCCAAAACAGTCTGGGCTTAGGGTCCTGCTATCACCAACTCAACACTACCACGAACGCAGTGCCAACGACACTAGTCGGAGAATACTCGACGACCCGGGACCACCGTCGTCCCGAATGGCTCCCGACACTATCCCCGATCTAGCCTCAGCTTTCAGACTCCACTCGGCCCCCAGGCACGAGTGCCAATGCATCCCACAATATCCCGACCACTCGGCCCACTATCCGGGCGAGGAGAAACTCTAAATCCAGGGAAAAAGAATACAGGGTGTGGGAAGTCTAAAACATAAAGGAAACTAGCCAAGGTGAGGGTTTTCTACTAGTTTGGTTAAATACAAGTGAACATATGACGGGGTGCTAGTCAAGGTTCCAGTATGTTATTATCACAAGGAATAATCGATTTATTAATTCTATAATACATGTTTGCATCTTGATCCACAAAAAGGAATACTTTACTTATCATGCATGCATACTACGGCATAGAATTAGTACGCCGCCCGCTAATTTTGGAGGAAATCCAACCCACCTCAAACGCGCTAATCCGTAGTCTGATTAAGCTGAAACTGAACGTGTGCATTCCTCAGGTTCCCACGGTTCCGACGAACAAAAAATCACCCGAAAACTCCTTCCGGTCGCTGAAATATAAGCCGAACATCGCAGTAAGTCCCAAATCACCAAAACGACAACGTCGCCGCAATTCTGTCCACAAAACAGTAAACTACCTCCTGTGAGATGCCCTCCAAAAATTCCAAGAAAAATATGGCTGCGATCCTCGCGAAGTGTAGATAGAAATCGAGTCCTTAAACGCCCAATTCCGGCAACAAACGGCCGAGAAAAAACATAAAAACTCCCCCGCTGTCCAGAAAAACCACAGCACATAAAAACTCCCCCGCTGCGCCTACCGAGCCTGCTAAACCGTCCAATCCCGAGCAGCCACGTGGCCGCGCCGCACCAATGAGGAGCTGCCACGTGTCCTCTCTCGGTCCACAGCTCCCCTCGTGCACCCGAATTACTGTAAAACTTCCAGCTGTCCATTTTCGGGCGTCCGGACTCAGAAAAATACATCAAAATATTCAATTTCGAACGTTTTTTCACGCTGAATCCAAATCCGGTGTCCGTTTTGCGCGAAGCCACTTCTATCACTCGACGAAAACACCCAAATAGGTAATCTTGATCTATTTTTCACGCTGAGTCCATATCTTGGGTCCGATTTGCGCGCAACCAACTCCATCAAACGAAAATGGGCCTCCACAAGCTGCTGATCATGCTGTAATCCTCCACGGGGATTCGGGTCATCACAGTTAATTTCAACACTAAGTCCCCAACACCAAAGGACTTCTTTTTTACTCTTTTGTTATATACATTTCGTACTCGGCTTTGATGTGCTTGTAAGTGATCTAACGTTTTCAACCGAGTTTCACATATTTCATCCGATTCCTCGCTCATCAAGAGTTTGTACTCCTGGTTAACTCTTCCTGTTTTTTTATTCTTAGCAGCCGGCCTCATGTCCATAAACTAAGCGAAAGGGTGTTACCCTTGTAGCACTCTTAATTGATGTTCGGCATGCCCACAGTACTTCGGATAACTTCTCATCCCACTTTCTTGGGTGTCTCTCGACGTGCTGTTTCATCATGTTAATAATAACTTTATTCATTGCTTCGTCCTGTCCATTGTCCTGAGCATAATAAGCAGACGAATTCAACAACTTGATTTGTCTCGCTTTTAAAAATCTGGCGAACGACTCTCCAGTGAATATAGTCCCTTGATTGGTTGGTATGGTTTCCGATATACCAAACCGATGCAAGATCGAGTCTTCCACAAACATGATAATATCTCTCTGAGTAGCCTGTCGCGTCGATCTAATCTCAACCCATTTGGTGAAGTAATCGACGGCCATTATCAGGAATTTATGTCCTGCCGATGAATTCGGCTGGATTTCTTTGATCAAACCCATGGCCCAACCTCTAAATGCTCATAGTTTAATTATAGCGTGCATCTCCGAGGCTAGCACTCTCTGAATCGACCCATGAAATTGACACTCCTGACATCCTTTGACATAATTGATGCAGTCTCCATGCATTGTTGGCCAATAATATCCTAAATGTCGGATAGTCCATCTTAATTTCCTTCCGGCCAAATGTGCTCCGCACAAGTCTTCATGGGTCTCGCCCATCACCACTAGAGCTTTCTCGGCTCCTAAGCACTTCAGAAGCACTTCCTCTGTCGTTTTCTTATACAACTACTCATCTAGCAGACAGTAGTTGAGTGCCTTCTTCCGCGTCTTGTAATTCACACGACTGCTAGGATCTTTTAAGTAGTCTATCAAGGGCTACCTCCAATCATCTACTGCTTCGATTGGAGCAATCATCGGTTCTCTCATATGAACCGAAGGCAGCAGCCTTGTTAGAACGTTTATATGATCGACCCCCATCGGTTCTTTGTATCCCGATGCTATCTGGGCCAGATCATTCGCTATCTTATTTGCTTCTCTCGGCTGATGACTGAGCTCCATATCTCGGAACCTACAGAGCAAGTCCGCTGCTTTACATAAATAGCTTTGAAGGTTAGGGCTAGTGCATTGGTATTCGCCTATCATCTGTTTGATCACTACTTGGGAATCACTGACAACCTTCATATTTTTTGCTCTTAACTCTTCCAAAATCTCTAGACCGATTATCAGAGCTTCGTATTCGGCTTGATTGTTGGAACAGTCGAAGTCTAGCTCGAATGCAAATCAGGTCTCTCTTCCTTCTGGTGATCAAATTACAATCTTGCCCCAGCAGACTTAGCCGTTCTAGACCCATTGAAGTGTACAATCCATTGCTGAAGGCCAATGAAATTTGTCGCTGGCTCTTCGACTTCAATACAAGGATGGTCAGCCAAAAAATCGGCTATCGCTTGTCCTTTAACAGCTTTAGCCGAAACGTAGCTGAGAGAGAATTCGTACAAGGCGAGCACCCATCGCCCGATCCTACTTCTCAGCACTGGTTTTGAAAGCATGTATTTAATTAAATCGGTTTTGCAAATGACCGATACCTCCATAGGTAGCATATAGTACCTTAGCTTAGTGCAACCAAAATACAATGCTAAACACAACTTTTGCATCATCGAATATCTTTTCAAGGCGTCAATCAACCGTCTGCTTAGATAATAGACAGCTTGTTCCTCTTTCTGTTCATTATCTTGGGCCAACAGACATCCTAAGTTTTCCTCGGCAGTCGAAATGTACAATTTCATCGGCCGATCATATCTAGGGGGAATCAACACCGGAGGCTTCGTCAAATACTCCTTAATATTGTCGAATGCCCTCTGATGTTCTTCCGTCCATACGAATTCATCCCGATCTCTTAGCCGAAGTGGGGGACCGAACACCCCTATTCTCCCAGCTAGATTGGATATGAATCGCCTTAGGTAATTCACTTTACCTAGGAAGGATTGTAACTCTTTCTTGGTCTTTGACATAGGAATCTCTATGATTGCTTTAGCCTTGTTTTGATCAACTTCAATGCCTTTTTGATGCACCTAGAAACCTAGGAAATTTCCAGCTGAGACTCCGAATGCACATTTTCGCAGGTTCATTTTCAAACTATACTTTCTCATTCGTTCGAAAGCAAGTTCCAACTCGGCCCAATGATCGGTTCTAGTTTTTGACTTTACAACTATGTCGTCGATATAAACTTCTATCGACTTACCGATCATATCATGAAAAATAAGGTTCATGGCCCTTTGGTAGGTTACTCCGGCATTTTTAAGCCGAAAGGTATCACTACCCATTCAAAGGTTCCGATTGAAACCGGGCATCTAAAAGCCGTTTTCGACACGTCGTTTTCGGCTATCATGATTTGATTATAGCCGGCATGACCATCCACTCATTCGTTCGAAAGCTAGTTCCAACTCGGCCCAATGATCGGTTCTAGTTTTTGACTCTACAACTATGTTGTCGATATAAACTTCTATCGACTTACCGATCATATCATGAAAAATAAGGTTCATGGCCCTACGGTAGGTTGCTCCGGCATTTTTAAGCCGAAAGGTATCATTACCTATTCAAAGGTTTCGATTGAAACCGGGCATCTACAAGCCGTTTTTGACACGTTGTTTACGGCTATCATGATTTGATTATAGCCGGCATGACCATCCATGAAAGATAATACCTCATGACCGGCTGCTGCATCCACTAACATATCGGCTATAGGCATAGGATGTTCATCCTTTGGGTAGCTGAATTAAGGTTCTTGAAATCAATGCAGATTTTCAATTTTTCATTTTTTTTACGCACATGAATTATATTAGCTAGCCACTCGACATAACGAGTCGGTCTTATAAACCCGGCTTTTAAAAGATATTCTATTTCAATTTTTATTTGTAGTACAATACTCGGTTCAAATCTACGAGCCGGTTGTCTAAAAAGGCCTAAATTCCTTTTTTATAAGGAGCCTATTGTCATGTGTCGTTCGCGTTGGCTCGACCGTGACATCCTTGGGGGCCACTTTTGATAGGCATTTGAGTTGACGAAGTTGCGGGATTGCGAAGTTGGGACATTCCGTCAGGGTTGAGCCGGCTGCGAGCCAACAGAGGAAATTCCCTAGCAATGACCCGTGCCATGACAAGGAAAATGGTGCCGCATGCGGGGTTTGAAAACATACCCCTCGGTGAACACCTTCGTACCCCCGGGGTGCCAAAGGTGGGATGCCTTGTTGGATATATAGAGGGGTAGGACACTTGCGAAGTGGCCCCGACTCCCCCGTTGACCCATAGGACATGGGTCATCCCTTGGCAAGCGGAGTCGCCAAGCTTTGGTTCGTGTGAGCGGTATTCGATGGTCGATAAGCACACGGGGCTAGGATAATGTCGAAGACACGGGGTCGACAACATTACGGAATGGGGTATGCCATGAGGTTTTCCCTCTAAGTTCGCTTGCGCTACCTTATGCCGTTTCGGATCTCTGTAGTGGAGCGAACGAGCGGATGAGGGATAGTCTCGCGAAGGTCGGTCCGCCGTAATGGACAAGGCTCGCGAAGGCAAGTGTGCCAAGCGGGGATTCGTGCGGCGCGAGGCCTACGAAGTTTGCAAGGCAAAGGATAAAGAGGCAATCGATGTTGGTTTTCATTAAGTGAGCCTAGGATTGGACCAAGGGTGTTGGGGGCCGAGCATGGTCGTCCAAGGGAGGTGCCAAATGGTTAGCGAAGCGGAGCCAGGCCGATTCGATTGTGGGCGACGTCCGTAAAGCAACCTTGGAGGCTGGGCCAAGTGTGTTGGCGGCCAAGCGTGGTCGTACAATGGAGGTGCCAGGGGGTTGGCGATGCGGGAAAGGTCGCTTGGTTGGCGAACCCTTGTGAAGGGAACACGTGCGGGAACAAGTAGCGTTAGGTATTCGAGAAGCGGACCTTGGACCGAATCGGGAGCAATGACGGAACTAGGTGGCCGGCGGAATGGGACATGCCCAACTCGATTAGGGGTCTTGTAGTGGAAATTGAGGGGCGCGGGGCGCCTTGGCAAGGCAATGGGCTGGTGGACGGGCGAGACGCGTGGGGCGGGTCGCTCGGTCAAGTAAACGAGCGGAACACGCAAGGGCAGCTCGCTCGGGCCCATTCGAAAGGACTAACTTGAGAGAACTTGTATTGTCCTTGATGCTGGCTTTGGAGGCAAAGGGGCATTCGAGTAAGTAGCACTCTCGAGGAGAGATTGTCCGGCTAGGCCGAATATACTCGACTTGGTGGCCAACCTCGTTGGTGGGGTTGTTCCTTTGGAACTCGCGGAGTCTGACGAGGGGTTCGACTTAAGGCGCGGCGCCGAGCAGTCAGGCTCGCAGAGGAGTATGTTTGGTTAATACTTGAGTTGAGATCTTGCTGTTTGAGTTCGGGGGCGTGTCCGTGGCGAAGGACTCGGGAACGCTGGCTCGGATGTGCGACACTTAAGCGCCGCACGGGAAATTTTAAAGCGAAAAAGCTTACCCCGTGACACTATGCTCTACAATGTTTCGGCCGAGTCCCGACATTTCATCATAATTCCAAGCGAAGCAATCCTTGTAGCCTCTGAGCAAACTGATCAGCTTCTCTTGTTGCTCTGCTGAAAGCTTCGAGCTTATGTAGATCAGTTGTTTGTCTCCGTCCAATCCCAGGTTCACCTCTATTAGAGGGTCTTGCACTTCTAACTTCTTATAGCCATTTTTTATCGGCGAATCCTTGAAATCTTTTGTTATTACTTCTTCAGCTTTGTTGGCCGAGTCTTCTACTTCTTGTTCGCCTTCGGCCTTTGGTGCGCCAGCCGAAGCGATTTCCTTGTCGGCCTCCTTGGCCGGCTCTTGTTCCCCAGGCTTCTTCAGGACCTCGGTTCCTGGCTCTCTATGTGCCATTTAATCCTCCGTGGCGGCTCATCGGCTATCGCCATATGGCATGTTTCTTCAAGGAGTTTCACTTGAACTCTTTCAGTTACCCGGACGAATGCAATTTGGTCTGGGTCCTCATCGGCCCAGTTGACGTGGCTGATGCTCTGCATGCTTACGTTGGCTAGCTGCGGCCTTCCCTAGGCCGCAATTTCCTCCACTTGGTCACCCACCCACTAGAACAGCTTCCCGTGGAGGGTGGAGGGTACACATTCATTGGCGTGAATCCAGTCACCCCCTAACGGAAGGTTGTAGTGGCTCACCGCATCCACTACAAAGAAGGCTGTCTTAAGGGTATTTGACCCGACCATAAACTCGGTCATCAAGACCCACTTTGCCGCTTGACTGCCTACTGTATAGTCGGTCATGGTAGTGTCAGTCGTCTTGAGCTCCTCCTCGCTCTTGTCGAGCTTCTTGAAGAATGAGGTCGGCATGACATTGACCATGGCCCCCCTTCCACCATCACGCGGCCCATCGGCCGCCTTTCGTTCAAGGCCTTTATGTACAAAGGCCTTACGAAGCGAGTTTGGAAGGGCGATGGTCTCTTAAACGTCACCACCTCGGCCTCCACTTTTCGGTCCATCAGCTGGAGCTGAGCCACGGGCAGGTTTTCATCGTCCGAAGACTGCCCCCTGGCATCTTCTTCTGACATCTCTGCCTTGAAAGACATCGGCAAAGCGTAGACCATGTGGATCTCTGTCGAGTCTTTGTCGACCGAATTGGTATCGGTTCGCGGTTTCTTCGGCCGACGATATGTCCGAGATCTCGACTTTCCTTTCTTTCGGCGGTCGCCTGTCGCGCTTGGCCGCCGTCTCGAGGATCTTGAGTTGGGCGTCCAACTCCTGTTGGACGTCCTTATCTTTCGGTTTAACCACCGCGGATCGAACCAACAATGGCTTCGTCTGAGGCGGCGCGACTGAGCTCCCCGCCTTATGGTCATTTTTCATCGGCCTTGTCGGTAGCCGATTTTCGGGCCGCACCCATGTTGGGTTCGGCCGAAGATCTTGAGTTGCCTCGAACTTCTTTTTGGCGTCAGCTTGCATCCTTTGCTGTCGACATTTCTGCGTTTTAGTCATGACTGACCCATACCATTTGGTCGCTCCTCTTGTCGTGAACCACTTGTCCATCGGAACGTTCGTCGGAGGTTTAACCATCCTGATGTGCTCTCTAAAAATTTTCCTTCGTTGCCATGGCTTCGACCACGACTATATTCCAAGCTCCTTGCCCCTAGTGTAGATAGCCGTTCGGGCCTCTTCGTGATCCCACCGGCTTGAATATTTCAGGACGCCCGTATTGGTACGGACGCTTGGGGGCCCGTGCACCTTCTCTTCGGCCTGATGGTCGAATGGCCGCTTGTGCGGCCCCTGGATTCGACTTTCTTCATGGCCGTGCGGACGACCTTGCTACCTTATTGGTGCCCTAGGCCCTTCTGGGCCGCCTCTCTGCAGTTTCGGTCCTTCTCGGCTGTAGAAGTCTCGCAGGACCCTGTGAATGGGTAGGTCCTGCTCCTCATCTCTTTCCTCGTCGGAGGATTGTTCATTTGATCCTTCAGCCGAACACTGGTAAGCCTGGTGGTCACCCTGCATGGCGCCTTCGTCAAAATCAGGGAAGGCAAGCCATTTCTTCACCTCTTCGGGCATCCCGAGGAAAATCGCTTCCCAATCTTCGTTGGTCATTTCAGCCCTGCAGCGTATGCAAAGACGAAGCATCATTCGTGTCGATGCCTCTTTTTCGGGGAGCTTGGGCTCCGGCAACGGCTTCTTTCCCTTCAAGTCTACCATATTAACCTGTGCAGGGAAAGGATTCTTGTCAATTTTCATATCTTTTTTATTTTCTTGGTCGACGATTACCATCCTACCTTTATCAATTTTTTTTTGAATTTGTTTTTTAAAGGCGGTGCATTCGCTAGTTCGGTGGCTCCATGAGTGGTGCCACTTGCAGTACTTCCTCCGTATGAGCTCTTCATATGGAAGAATTGTTTAGCCCTCCTGGAGCTTTATCCTCCTATCTTTATGTAACCGATCAAAAATCTGATTCGTCTTGGTTATATCAAATGTATAAGTATTAGCCGAAGCTCGAGCTTTTACTTCTCGTGTCTTAATCGGCTTTAATAGCTGACATTTATACGGCCGACGATCCTTCATCATTTCAGCCGCATAAATTTCGGCATCTTCAGCCGAAGCCTCACTGTCATTGGAACAACTCGGCTCATCATGAGCCGAACTTTTCTCTAGGAAGGACATGTTGTGCTCCTTCTCTTTCTTCCAATCCTTTCCTCGACTCCAACGTGGCCGATCATCCTTATTATTCTTCCGAAATTGCTCGTATTGAGCAACTCGGACACCCAAATTGAATAGATTGGCAAAATGCCGATCTTTGAAGTTGTCCCTTGTCTTAAAATGTAGACCGTTGAACGCTATTTGAGCGAACTCGGACTTGGGCATCCGTACGAAACATCTGTTCCTCGCCGTTTTGAAACGGTTAAGATATTCTTCAACCGTTTCCCCGGCGTTTTGCCGATACGAAGCGAGATCGGCTACCGATAGTTCGGGTATGGCCTGATAAAACTACTTGTGAAACTTGCTCCCTAATTCGTCCCAATCTCGGATTGAATTTGGGGGCAAGCTTGTATACTAAGTAAACGTCGTTTTTGTTAATGACGTATTGAAAAGTCTAAGATTTAAGAATGGGTCCGTGGCCGCTTCCCTGCACTGGGCCGTGAACCGAGCAATGTGCTCTATTATACTCTAGGTTTTTTCGCCCGAGAATTTATCAAATTTCGGCATTTTCCAATTGGTCGGGTATAGGTTTTTTCGTATCCACATTTGCGGATACGGAGACTTAAAAGACTAGCCGAAGAGTAGGCTTGGCCAAGCCTCTGTGCCGAATGTGTTTCTTATTATTTCTTCTACCTGAGCATAAAGCTCGGTGTTTCCTGCCGGGGGCGCCATGGCCGCCGGAGGTACTGCATTTGCGTTTACAGCTAGCGGCGTTACTTGGCCGGCCTGATTTTGGGCAGGCCCCAGATTTAGGGCTTGCCCCCCGGCTCTCATGCCCCCAGCTTGAGGCTGAAGAACCGGCGGAGGAGGTGGAACAGGTAAGCCCTAAGTGGGTTCCTGCTGGTGGCCGATGTTCGGATTCATCGGTTTATACCCTGCTTGGTAAGTAGCCGTTGGCGGTTGAACTGCTCCCAGTGGCTGGGTCGCCTGTAAGGACCCCATCGGTTGCACGATCCCTTGTTGTGCTGCCGTTATTGCTGGTGCCATTGGGATCGGTTGCACTGGCACTTGTTGAGGTAAAGTAGGGGGAGGCCCCGGTAGGCCTCCATTATATGGTTCGTTTCGGGTTAATAGTTGCCCGATTCGAACAATACTCTCATTTGAGGCCGTGATTGTGGCCAGTACGGCATCAAAGCGTGTATTATTCACCTGGCTATTCCGCTCTAATGTGTTCAATGCCCGGGTCATATGCCCGAGTGCTTCCACTAGAGTCGGATCTTGTTGAGCTGACCGTCCGCTCGTCTCGAAAATTTCTGGTAATGCCGGGGGTTGCTCATTCGCATGTCCGACATCACTGGCTTGGTCGTCCTCTGAAGACCTGGGGACAACTCTGTTTCGGAGACGTAGGCTATTATCTTCTGACATGTTAAGGTAGGATTAGATTAGTGTTTACCTGAGCGTCCCATCGGGGGTGCCAAAAAGTTGTTGGGAGCTGAAAGTCGCGTTGACCGTTGACCTGGTCTGGTCTTCGATCAGCTCTTTGAAATGCGCCGCGTGCTAAACGATTAGGTCGAGGAGGGATCCACTCGACCGGGTTCTTCTCGCTTCAAACACCAACGGAGTTCAGCCTAGGGAAGCTGAACTATATGAACGCCCTCTTTCAAAGGGTGATTCGGCCTGACGAGCCGAACCGTGTCTTTAAGCTTGTAGGCAGATCGGGAACAGAATTACTTAGAGCTACTCCTAGGAAGGGGCTGTAAAACTACGTTAGGAAAGTGGTAAATAAAGCGGTAAATCTATTTAGGAAAGCTGTAGATGCGGGGATTGAAAGGACTATCTAAGAAAACAGTAAATGCAGGAATTAAAGGTATTGAATAAGCAGGGTGGTTGCTGGTTTACACGATTGCAGGACCTCTCTTACAGAAGACAGAAGGAAGTTTGCTTATTTATACATATACAAACCCCTCTTAGGGCTGACTACCGTTTTAGGTAAACGGTGTATTCTTCGAGAAATTGTTGGGAATAACGGTGTATTTTTCAAAAATTGTTGCGTCCTCGGCCACTTTCTCTCCGGAAATTCCTCAAATTGATAGTGGCTTCTTTTCCGTCTACGTTCATCCCCGAATATTGCGCGCCATGGCGTGATTCTTCATAATCGTTGATACGGGGCGTTTCTACCAAACTTGTGTTGGTTACGGGATTTGCGCCCTATAATTTCGCACCATCCATTTTCGGAATTATCCATTCTAAGCTTCGGTCCATATCCCTATTCGGCTGATTAAGCCGAGAATCGATTCTATTATTTGATTTTTGTTATCAATCGGCTAAAAGAGCCGAACCTTTCACTTGAACAGTTGATCCTAAGTGTTTTCTCATCGGTTTATGATTTATTTAGATCGGTTGACTTGTTTGATTGCTTTCTGTGCCACGTGTCACTTTCTAATTCAAATTGACCGGTTCAGCCATCTTAACCGCGTAGTTTGCCTACATGGCGATTTTTTGTCACAACACCGAGCAACATAATTTTTGACTTAGATGGAACTGCTTTTTAGTGTTGCTATGCGTTGGGAAACTCTCTTTCCCCCACAAGTACTTTGCCAGAAACCTTGGAAATTATTTATTCTCTTTAGCTATAGCATGTTTTATGCACTTTTTGCATGCCCTCTACAAGTTCTATAAGATTAAAATTTCTGAATCATTGCTGTTCAATACTGTTCTAATTTTAAAATCAATGTAAACAAAATAAAGAGTCTGAAAATTGCTTATATTGCAATTACATGTTTATTAGGTGGATATCAATTTTAACATTGAATTTGGAGAGGGTGGCAATTGCACCATGACATAAAAGAAATTGAGACCTACGCAATTTAATGGTTTGGGACCAAAATGAAACTGCACTAGAAGGGTTGATTACCTCTGCTGCAACTTACATTTCATTTAAATAATAAGATAGGATTTTTCTTATAAAAATAATAGCAGACAATAACATGTAACCATCTTAGCTCTGAGAAATTGGAAATAGCTAAATTCGTTTTGTGAGCTACAGAGTTCAAGGATTTTACATTTCGACCAAAGATTTAAGTGTTGTGGCACGGGGTCGTGCCGAAAACTTGCCGGCACAGTGCGGGCCGGGCCGGGCTGTGCCGAAGAATGCCAGTCACAAAATACATGTGTGCCGACACATAATGACATGAAATATTTGTTGTCTTTAGCAACAAAATTTTTTAATTGCTTATTATGTATCTTTATTAAATATTTTGAACTTTATTAAGAAAATTACTTAGTAATTTAAAGAAAAAAGGGTTTTGAGCTGTGCTATCAGCACGGGGCTGTATCGTGCCGGTATTTTGTTGGCACGATACGGTACGGTAGATAAGGGCCATGCCGATGGATACTTAAATCCTTGATTTCGACATATATATATATATATATATATATATATATATATATATATATATATATATATATATATATATATATATAATTGAGCTCCTATGCTTTTAAAAGTACCTAGTCATTAGTGCTTGTAGGTTTTTAGTCCTTGGGTTAAGTGAGTGGTTGGTGGAATAGAATAATGTAAGGGATGAAATTAGTCAAAGGGGTAGATCTAACGGTAGAAAGTTGTAACGATGAAGGGCAAGGAGATACAAGGCAAGAAAGGGGGATGAGACAGAGGAGAGAGATAGGGGTAGAAGAAGAGGAAGATCTAAGTAGATAAGTATAGAATAATGGGTCGGGCTGTCGGAAGGTCACCCGAATCGCCAAGCGAAGTGGGCCACTGGTTGCTGTTCACTAGCCATCCACTGTGGTCCACTGCGTCGGCCCATCGGGGGAATGGCGGCCGACCAGGCCCAATAGCTGATTAGTTTCTCAAATGCCACTTTACATTCACTAATTACTTTTTAGTCCTCTAGTACTAGCTATATATAGTAGAAGGAGTTAATTGTAAAGACAGGAATGAATTACATAAGTTTCTTCTTCTCCAATTCTCTTCTATCTTCTTCTTCCCCCTCTCCCTTCTATCCTTCTCTTCCCTAATCTCTTCTCACTCCCTTGTTCCCTACGGCAATTGAGATTTGGTAGCTTGGTGCGGATAATCCATCATTTCCCTCAGACGGACTCAGGTTGGCATCATCATCGCCACGCCTAAGGGATCAGGGTGTAACAATCTGGTATCAGAGCTCGTTCGATCCCAGGGATCGATGGTAGGAACTCCCAGTTGGATCCGGATCGTGAGGTCTGTAGAACCAACACAGGAGTGCTTAGCCCACGATCAGATCCCAACCCGTGGTGGGGAATCTGCATCACAAGGGTTAACTACTAGACATCAGAGATCGGAGACTTGAAGGCCTCAGTAGAACATCATTGGCCTCAGCAGAACCTGTAGCAATTGAGCTCCACCCTCATTAGAAGCTGTCATTGGGTCGAGTAAGGGGAATCGCTTCAAGTTCATCAGTTGGACTGCCTTGGCTATGGCAGAAGGCACTAGACTCCGGGTCCTCGATGAATATGTTCAATCACTGGAGCAATGACTGATGGAATTAGCGACAGAAAGCAACAAGAAGTTCGAGGAACTTAATTGCCAGATAGAAGCACTGCAAATCGAGGAGCTAAACCATTATGAAGCCTTACGAAAGGATTATGCACATACTGTCACGCCCCGGGGGTTTCATTCAGCGGAAACAGTCAACGAAAAGAGGATTTGTTTTGCGTGTAAATTTTTTTTTGAAATTCCCTTCCTCCCCGGCGCGTGCCCAGACCCGCCGCATACACAGATTCGCTCTGCAAACGGACAGAGTCTCCTCTGTATATGCACGGCGTCGCGGCCAATACAACATCCAATCACAGTCGTTTATTCAATCACAACAATTTCTAAACATACATACACATACGGAACTGAATAACTCTCAAGGCCGATCAATTTGAAAGGATAAACCCACGGTTTTGAAAGCGGTGCCCACCCGGCACCCAGTTTTCTAAAACAGTTTCGAAAGTCATAATTCCACAGAGTTTTTAAAACAGTGCCCACACGACACTCAGGTTTTGAAATCCGTTTTCTAAAATCCATAAATCCACAAAGTTTTGAAAACGGTGCCCATGTAGGTTTTTATAATGTAGGATCCACAAGGATCTAAATAGGTACTATCAAACACCTAGAGGGGGGTGAATAGGTGTAATATTTAAAAAACAAATCTCAGTGCAAAATAAAAACCAATGCGGAAAATAAAAACAGCACACCGAGATTTACGTGGAAACTCCAATCCAGGAGAAAAACCACGAGACCAACACGCAATAACAATCCACTAAGAATTGAAGAATAACAAGGTGATTACCGACTCCACGGACTCGACCCCTCCTTCAACTTCTTCGGACCTTGCGCTCCACGATTGCACGTCCACTGCACACGTTCGAATCCACGAACGCCACTCGAATCCACGAGCACACGTTTCGAATCCACGAAACGCCTTCAACACACCGAATCCACGGTGCCACGTCGAATCCACGACGCAAACTCAGCCGATAAAGAAATATAGGCTTCGATGGTGATCCTTTGCTTAGATTATCATTGAAGAACCGTAGAAAGAATTTCTAAGCAAAGTTTAGATCAATTCGACAAAAGATAGATCTTAGAAGAACCGTCGAATTGACCTAAAAGAGGCTATAAAGAAGAACGATAAAAACCTAGCCTCTAGGGTTGCTCTCAAGTGTTTTATAAATTGATCGGTCTTGGTCACCCGTTCTTGAGAAACCCTAAGTGTCTATTTATAGTTTAGAAACCTTTGGAAAGAGATAAGGATAAAAAACCAACCGTTTCTGAAAGTTTTCAGGACGGCGATCCGGATCGGATTTACGTGATCCGGATCGTCGTAGCATGAACGAAAATTCCAGAAATCCAAGGATTCGGGATCCGGATTGCAGGGCCCGATCCGGATCGTTCATACAATTCAGCAAAATCCCATGTTCGGGATCCGGATCGGAATTGGCCTGTGATCCGGATTGGATTTGCCAATGAACAAGTACCCTTCGGGATCCGGATTGCACTGCCTGATCCGGATCCTGAACATGTCCCATGTCCAGTTTTTTATTTTTATGCAATTAGAAATTCATCCAAGTGTTTCTACACTATAACAAGTATTCGGATCACCAAAATTATTTAGTTAAACGTACCTGATCAATCCGAATCCATTTTCCTTAAGATTGATGCAATTGATCCACAATTCTTCACCTTCAATCTTCAAGACTCAAAATACTAAGTGTCAACTTGAGCTCTTGTTGAATCTTCTCTAAGTCTTCGATTGCTGATTGACAATTTGATCACTTCAAGACTCCGACTCTACTCACCGACTTGACTCACGAAATATGCCAACACCAAAATTCCGTAACAGCCCACACGACACCCAGACTTTGAAAACGATTTTCGCAATTCTTTTTCTTTGTTTTTCTTTTTCTTTTTGAAAACGGCCGACCAGAGATAGAAATCAAAACTCAACACCCTCATATCTAGAAAGTAAAGCACCGACATCCACACCGACCCCACGAGGGTATCGAGAACCACACAACAGTCTACTAATAGCAAATGAAATGCGAAGTAAAGGAGTAAATACAGTCTGGGGCCTCCATGGACCCAAAGCTCCCGTCTCGGCCTCACCGTCGCCTAGCCCTCACCCCTGAAGGAACCTGTCACGGAGTGGAAAGTCAGCGACACGATAATAATAAGGAAAGCAGGAAAAGTAATAAAGTCCAACCGTAAAACTATCCGGAACAACCACCCTCCCAAGAGGGAACAATAAAACACGGACCCCTGCATAACCAAATCCGGGCACCTGCATAACCAAATCCGGGCACTTGCATAACCAAATCCGGGCACCTGCCCCGGCACCCCAACCGAGCACCTACCTCGGTAACCTGCATAACCAAATCCGGGCACCTGCCCCGGCACACCAACCGAGCACCTACCTCGGTAACCTGCATAACCAAATCCGGGCACCTGCCTCGGCACACCAACCGAGCACCTACCTCGGTAAACCACGTCGAGTACCTACCCCGACGGGTCGCACCGCTCGCACCTTGGCGCCTCAAACCCCCCACCTACGGGGGCCCCCACTACGTCACCTCGTGGGTTTACACGGGTCATAGACCACTTTTCCGGAAAAGCGCACCCTTTGCCGTGGCCAAACCGCGGGTGCGCGTGCTGCAGCCTCGAGCATAGTAACCAAGTACACCAGATAAAACCGATAGTAATGAACCATAAAGATCACCAAATATACAAAGTATAACTCAATAGCAAGGATCATAAAGACTATCCACGTTAGCACAATTAAACGTATAATCAAAAGTAGTTGCAACCGTCGGAAGCCCGACACTAAGTCTCAAAATAAAAACCCACCTCGAAGTCAGTCGAACGAACCCCCTGAATGTAGGCCGATCCCGAACTCCCGCTAGACTAGACTGGTGCTGAACTGCTGGGCCCTGAACAGAAACTGTAATCAGTAATAGACTCACACACACCCATCCCGACGACACTACAGCAATACAATGTTAACACGGGGTAACTTAGCCGATTTACGGAACAAGATTCAATTCCCGCTCAACGAGAGCCCACGGAACTCTAATAAAATGACTAGACGGTGCGTAAATACTGTCTAAAGACAGTCAGGGTGTTACATTTTCAACTTGACCCCTAAACTTTTCCAAACTTGCATAATTATTCTATCTTGAACACTAAAACGACTCGATCTTCCAAACCAGGAAGCCCAAAGACAGCGCCGTAAGTTTCAGCGTGTCCGAAACGACGAGACGAAGCTCGTGCTCATGGGCTTGGGCTTACACGAGACCCGTGGGCAAAGTTGGCCCATAAACTTCTAAGTCCAAAATAGCCATAATGCTACAACAACACACACACTTGATCAAATTGGAAATAAACTTGAGCACCATGTCTACTGAGGTCTACAGAATCTAGGGCTCACCTTAGAGCTGCCGGAGAGTGGCCGGGAAGATCGCCGGAGTAACCCAACTTCAAGGCAAAAGCTCGGTTTGGACAAACTTGGATCAAACCTGAAGCAGAGTGCCAACAAAGGTGAGCATCAGTATAAGGGTGCTTCTAGAAGTGGTCTGGACCAAGCCAGGCTCGGCGGCGGCTGCCGGCGGCGGCCGGAGCCGAGAACCCTCTAAGATATCCGTGTTCATGAGAAGTTTGAACCAACTTTGATTAAAAGGGTTACTTGTCTAAAACAACTTGATGGAAACCTTCCATAAGGTGCAAACAACTCACCTGGGTAGGTGGCCGGAGTCCAAGTGCGGCGGCGGCGGCCGGAGCCCGAGCTCGGCTGCAACAATGGGTGCAACAACAGTGAGAAGAAACCCTACGTTCAAACTTCCATGCAACAGGATAGGAAGCTCCATTAGTGTCCAAAGAACTCACCTGGGTCACTTACCCACTGCGCGGAACCCCGGCGATCGCCGGAGCTCAAGCTCGGCAAAACCAGGCCCTCTAATGGCGGATTCCGGCCGGCGGCACAAGAGGCCCTCCAACTTGGACAAAAGTGTCCCTCTCGATGTTGCGGTGCTTGCTGAGGTGGTGGACGGCGGCGCGGGTGCGTGGCGGCGCCGGACGGCGAGGCTCGGCCGAGATTCTCTTTTGCTCGGTTCTAGGGCTCATTCGCGCGGACCGGATTCTTGTCCGATGATCACCAGACCTCGTGGAGGTCCTGCAGTTGTCGAGAGGAAGAGGTTCAACGGTCTTGATCTTCATCTCGACGGTTGGAATCAACCTGAGCACGAGATCGGCCAAATAATAGACTTCCGGCGAAGAGTCGCTCCCGCCGGCGACCGGGACGACGGCGGCGGCTAAAACTTCACAGGCACGATCCACTCGATGTCAGGAACACACTTCTAGGGTCCATGGGCCAATTAAAAATAAAAAGTTCCAACATCTCACCTCGTCGGAGAGAGGAGGAAGAAGAAGAATCTTCCGGCGACGGTGCACGACGGAGCTGGGCACCGGGGTTCCTCGGCTGGGTCACAACTTCACAGAGGACTCCACAGGAAAAGTTTTGATCAACTTGGGTCCTTCCCAAGCCCTTCCTCCCCACAAACCGAGAAGAAGACCCAACTTCTTGTCTTCTTGGGCTTCTCCGGCGACGGGGACGGCGGCGCTTGGTGGTGTGACGCCTAGAGGAGGTGGTGAGGCGTCGGTTGCAAGAGGAGGAGGCAGAGGGGCTTGGCTAGGGTTTCCAAAAACCCAACCCTCAACTGCAAGTTTATATACACAATGCACAAAATGCCATAAACCCCTTCAACTCTTAATATTTAGGGCTGAGTCCCCCACAGAGTTTGAGTTTCGCAATCAGGTCCCTCTCCAAGAATTTTCACGAATTTTGGAGCATAAAATATAGGGGTCTTTGTGCAAAATACGGCATTTTTCGCTGTTTTTCACGCTTTTTGAGGCGTTCGTGTCAACAAATCGAAAAACGGACTTCGCCACGATGTCCGGCTCGACGAAACCTATCAGAGAGCGATTTTTGTTTTTCGACGAAATGCCCGGATAAATTCTCGGTCCACAATTACTGTACAATTATACAGTATGGCACGTTTCTCGAGACTCCAGGATCGTCAAACGAAAATTCCGTCAGCGCCATTGCGCTCAGAATGTCAAAATTAGCTAGAAACGTCTACTCATACTGCTAGGTTTGGATTTTGGACAGTGAAATGGCCCACGACCGATCGAGAGGGGACCGAAATCAGGGGTTACTATTCATTTTACTATTCACTTAAGTCGTGGGTGCCATTAGTTTTCTTGCTGATTTCCGGACGATCCGACCGTCGGATCAGCAAACGGTCTATACCATTTCCACTCGATTCGATGAGACGGTCGCACTGGCGACCTCAGATTTCCGAGATCAGACTCGGATCGGAAAGGCGGAATTTGTGCTTCGGCAACTGCGCCATCCGTACACCGGTACACACCACAAAGGTTAATTTTGTTTCCTCGCACACATTCGCACCTGAAAAACACTCTTTACACTAACACAATTTTCCCGAGTATTACACATACTACACAGAGAATTGAGCAATTGATGGAGCTACCGGTGAATCAACAACAATCAACATCATCCAAGACCACCACAAACTCGAATTCACTAGAAGAGAGAGGTATTCTGCCAACCCCCACTGTTGCTTTAAACAAAGAAGATACCAATTCTTATTAGATGCATAATAGGGGTAACGACCACTTACCCTTCCAGCGGTTGGAGTTTCCAATGTTCAGCGGAGACAACCCCAGGAGCTAGGTTAGAAAATGCGAGAGATATTATGAGATTTATGGGATTAAGGAGAGCCAGAAGTTAGAATTAGCAACCATGCATATAGAACCCATAGCAGAAATCTGGTTCCATGGTTATCTAGCCAAGAAAGTGGTAGTGAGCTGGGAGGTGTTTGTACTGGATGTGTGTAAGCGGTTTGACCCTAATGGCCTGAAGGATGTAGTGGAAGAGTTTAATAAACTGGCACAACAAGGAACAGTAGAGGAATACCAGGAGCAATTTGAAGACCTGCGGTCAAGGCTACTTAACACTCACTCCCGATTTGCTCCGGAGTATTTCCTGTCGAGTTTCTTGATTGGGTTAAAGGAAGAGGTGCGAACAGCTGTTAAGATGATGCAACCTCGTTCCCTCACCCAAGCGTTTAAGTTGGCAAGGTTGCAGGAACAAAGTGTAGCTGCTGTGATGAGGAGGGACAGACTGTGGTTCAAAGGGCAAGGAGGTGCAGCCACAACCAACAATTACAAGGGTAACAGTTCAGCATTGCCAGCAAGGACAGCTGACGCCACCAGGAACTACAATAGAGTAAATGCTGAGAGAGGGCAGTCTAACAGGCAACTTATGGAGCACCGGAGAGCGGAGGGGTTATGCTACAAATGTGGTGATAAATATTCGTTTGGGCACACCAATGTAAGCAACAGACCGTCAACACCATGCATGCTGTGGGGGATGTAACAGAAATTTATGACGAAGAGAGCTTGAAGGAAGCAGTTGAAGTGGAGGACCCAGAGACTGAGGAAGAAGAAGAAGTTGGACTGTCGGTACACGCCTTAAGTGCCGAGAACCCACAGGAGACCATCAAGATACCGGGCGAAGCGAAGGAAAAGGCTCTAATCATCCTGGTGGACACAGGAAGTACTCACAACTTAATAGATATCAACACTGCGAGAGAAGTCAAGGCCTTTATTACGTCCGCTCTACCACTGATGGTGACAGTGGCCAACGGCCAAAAGGTGTTAAGTAAGTTGAAATGCCCCGCATTCCCTTGGAAGATCCAAGGAGAGGGATACATGGCTGACTTGCGAGTGATTAGACTAGAAGGGTCGAGCATGATACTGGGCATTGACTGGTTAAAAAGCTCATGGGCCAATCGTTTTTTATTACGACCACCACACGGTGACGATTAATAAGGAAGGAAGAAAAGTAGACCTAAAGGGGATGACTGAAAAGGCAAGAATCCAGGGCATTACAGCAAGACAGTGGCAGCAGGAATACATGGAAGGCAGTTGTTTTACACTGGCCCAGTTAGTGAGTGTGGAGGAGCACAAACCTGAGATCACCCCCAAGGCAATCCAAGCAGTATTGCGGAGGTTCGGAGATGTGTTCCAGGAGCCACAAGGGTTACCCCCAGAGAGGATCCAGGATCATCGGATACCTTTACAAGCTGGGGCACAACTAGTCAATGTCAGACCTTAAAAGTACACATACGAGCAGAAGAACGAGATGGAGACATTAATTAAGGAAATGTTAGCTACCTCGTTGATCCAACCAAGCAGCAGCCCTTATGCATCTCCGGTCTTGCTAGTCAAGAAAAAGGATGGAAGTTGGCGTTTCTGCGTGGACTACCGGCAGCTAAACAAGCTGACCGTCAAGGATAAGTACGCAATACCGATAATCGAAGAATTGCTAGACGAGTTGGGGGGTTCCAAATATTTTTCTAAGATTGATCTCCGGTCGGGCTACCACCAAATACGGATGTGCCCAAGTGACATTCCGAAGACGATGTTCAAGACTCACGTAGGCCACTATGAGTTTAGAGTCATGCCATTTGGATTGACGAACGCATCGGCCACCTTTCAAGCGACCATGAATGAGGTATTCTCACCTCTCCTTCGAAAGTATGTTCTTATTTTTTTCGATGATATATTGGTTTATAGCAGCAACTTGGAGGATCATGTGAGGCACCTGGAAGTGGTGCTCAATACTTTGAGGAGGAATCGGTTCTTCGCAAAAAGGTCAAAGTGTTTCTTTGGGCAAGAGCATATAGAGTACTTGGGGCATGTCATTACACAGAGGGGAATAGCCACTGACTTAAGCAAGATAGAGGCAATGCAACAGTGGCCCACACCAATCTTGACAAAAGGATTAAGGGGATTCTTGGGATTGACCGGCTACTACCGAAGGTTTATTAAGGGATACAGAGCTATTAGTAAGCCCTTGACGGACTTATTGAAGAAGAATGGATTCAAGTGGAATTAGCTGCTCAAGAGGCATTTGAAAGACTAAAAAAATTGATGATTGAAGCTCCTGTACTGGCCATGCCCGATTATCACAAACCCTTTGTGATAGAAGTGGATGCTTGCGACCAAGGAATAGGAGCAGTATTGGCGCAAGAGGGTAGGCCTATTGCCTTCCTGAGTAAAGCCATAAGCCAGAAGAATATGGGATGGTCAACCTATGAAAAAGAGTTCCTTGCGATATTGATGGCAGTATCCAAATGGCGACATTACCTAAGCCCAAAACAGTTTATTATCAAGACGGATCACGAGAGTCTTAAGCACCTGCTCGAGCAGAGGATTTCGACAACCATACAGCAAAGGGGAATGCTCAAACTACTCGGGTTGGATTACGTGATACACTATAAAAGAGGAAGGGAGAACAAGGCAGCTGATGCCCTGTCCCGCAGGGGATTGGAGGATGGAAGCAGTCAGGCCATTTCCGCAGCCATTCCAGAATGGACGACTGAGGTCCTCGACAGTTACAAGACTGATAAAGAATGCCAGAAGTTAATAACCCAACTAGCCCTACAACCAGATGGATTGGCACCCTATACTTATGTCCAGGTTGCTACGCTTCAAGGGACGGTTGTACGTAGGATCTGAAGGTGACCTCATGCAGAAATTGATCATTCAGATGCACAATTCATCCCTGGGGGGTCACTCAGGGCAACAGAATACTTACAAAAGGATTAAACAAACCTTTTATTGGCCGGGACTCAAGCGAGAAGTAGAAGAGATGGTGAAGAATTGTACTATCTGCATCCAGAACAAAGCCGACAATCAACCCTACGCAGGATTGCTACAACCCTTACCAGTGCCACAACACATCTAGCAGGAAGTGGGAATGGATTTCATAGGACTCCCAAAATCAGAGGGAAAATATTCGATACTGGTGGTTGTCGATCGGTTCTCTAAGTATGGCCATTTCATCCCTTTGACCCATCTTTATACAGTCACAGAGGTGGCCAGAGCCTTCTTTGACACTATCTACAAATTACATGGATTACCTGAGAAGATCATCACAGACAGAGACAATCTTTACAAGTGGGATGTGGTAGGAACTATTCAAAATGTTGGGAACTAAGCTTAATATGAGCTCGGCTTACCAACCCCCAGTCCGACGGACAGACGGAGAGGCTCAACCGTTGTTTGGAGACCTACCTACGCTGCATGTGCTTCCAGCACCCACAAAGATGGCATCATCGGAGTGGTGGTACAACACCAACCTTCACGCTTCCTTAGGGACTACCCCATACCAGGCTCTCTACGGGAGAGAACCACCAACCTATCTAGCGGCCAACCTAAGAGCGAGCTCCATGGAAGACTTGCAAGAATGGGGAAGAGAAAGGGAAAGAGTTACCAGGGACCTCCGAGAGAACCTGCTGAAGGCTCAAAACAGGATGAAATAATTTGCCGACCGCCATTGAGTGGACAGAGAGTTCGAAGTTGGAACCTATGTTTTCTTAAAGTTGCAACCTTACCGACAGAACACAGTAGTGGAAAGGCGGAACCTGAAGCTCTCATCCCGCTACTTCGGCCCCTTTGAGATCTTGGAGAGTCGGACCGGTGGCGTATCGATTACGACTTCCTGAGGGCTCCTGAGTGCATCCCGTCTTTCATGTTTCACTGCTCAAAAGAAGCCCTCCGGAAGGACAACCAACTTTGCCCACCGCGCCGCTAATCGGAGAGGAAGGACAGGCCCTAGCGGAACTCGAGGAGATCCTCGATCGCCGCCTAGTGCGACGGGGAAACAAGGCGGTGACCCAAATTTTAGTGAGATGGAGAAATGTCCCCGAGGATCAGGCAAACTTGGGAAGACTATTGGTTCTTGAGGGTGCAGTTTCTTGGTTTCGATCCTTGAGGACAAGGATCGTTGCGAAGAGGAAGGGGGTTGTAACGATGAAGGGCAAGGAGAAACAAAGCAAGAAAGGGGGATGAGACAGAGGAGAGAGATAGGGGGAGAAGAAGAGGAAGATCTAAGTAGATAAGTATGGAATAATGGGTTGGGTTGTCGGAAGGTCACCCGAATCGCCAAGCGAAGTGGGCCACTGGTTGCTGTTCACCAGCCATCCATTGTGGTCCACTGCGTCGGCCCATCGGGGGAATGGCGGCCCAACAGGCCCAATAGCTGATTAGTTTCTCAAATGTCACTTTACATTCACTAATTACTTTTTAGTCCTCTAGTACTAGCTATATATAGTAGGAGTTAATTGTAAAGACAGGAATGTATTACACAAGTTTCTTCTTCTCCAATTCTCTTCTATCTTCTTCTTCCCCCTCTCCCTTCTATCATTCTCTTCCCCAATCTCTTCTCACTCCCTTGTTCCCTTCGGCAATTGAGATTTGGTAGCTTGGTGCGGATAATCCATCATTTCCCTTAGACGGACTCAGGTTGGCATCATCATCACCACGCCTAAGGGATCAGGGTGTAACAAAAACTTACAAGCACCAATTGCTTGTTGCTTGTACAAGCATAGTAGCCGGACTCTCTCTCTCTCTCTCTCTCTCTCTCTCTTGTGTGCTTTTAAAAGCACGGAGGCCCCCGTGCTCTCAAGTTGTTTTCGATTATGGAACTTCCGAATGGACGATCGGCTCCGTTAAACTTGATCTAGAGTATTTAAAAGGCCTAGAAATTAAATTTCGCGAATTTTCGATATCATTTGCCTAGCAATCAAAGTGGCTTAAAATCAACAATTTTAATGGTTGTGGTGAGCCGTTTGCAAGTTTAACGATGTAGAAATATCCAAATCACATAAAATTTTGATAGAAAATTCTTTATACTATATAGAACAAGATCAATATCTTTGATCTAAAATTTTAGTATCATATCATTATATTTTGTGAGATTTCTATTTTCAGCTGTTGATTTTAAGCCATTTCGATCACTAGGTAAATGATATCGAAAAATCATAAAATTTAGTTTCTAGATACTTCAAATATTCTAGATCATGTCTGACGGCGCCGATCATCCATTCAAAAGTCCCAACATTAAAAACTTGGGAGCATGGAGGGCTCCATTCTTCTAAAAGCACACAAGTCCCTACTCTCTCTCTCTCTCTCTCTCTCTCTCTCTATATATATATATATATATATATATATATATATATATATGTAGTCCAGCTACTATCCTTTTAGGCCTCCGTCCTCCTAAGTCGTTTTCGATGATAGGGATTCCGAATCGATGATCGGAACCGTTAAAGTTGATCTAGAGTATTTAAAGCTTTTAGAAACTAAATTTCATAAATTTTTAAAAATTATTTATACAGTGATCAAAAGATCACAAAATCAATAATTTTTGATGGCCTATATGAGCCGCTTTCTTGTTTAACGCTGTAGAGCAATTCAAACAGCTTGAATTTTTTATAGAAAATTCTTTATACTATTTAGATTACGTTTGATAACTCAGATCATAAATTGAGAAATTCTAACATCTATTTTCACAAGGTTATTCGTTTTTGGCCGTTCATTTTTCAACTCTTCGATGAACTTAATATCGATTTTTAAAATTTATGAAATTTAGTTTCTAGAAGCTTTAAATATTCTAAATCAACTTTAACGGTTCCGATCATCGATTCGGATTCTCTATCATCGAAAACGACTTGGGAGGACGAAGGTCTCCGTCTTCCTAAAAGGATAGTCGCTGGACTCTCTCTCTCTCTCTCTCTCTCTCTCTCTCTCTCTCTCTCTCTATATATATATATATATATATATATATATATATATATATATATATTGTAGAGCTTATATATTTTCAAAAGTACAAGCTCATCCATACTTGTGAATTTTTTACCATAGGATTTGTATTGAGATTTGTACAATTGTACTTTTTTTCTCTCTTCTTAAATGCCTTTACAATAATATGGATTCCAATACAAATCCTATGGTAAAAAATTCACCAGTATGGATGAGCTTATACTTTTGAAAGTATATAAGCTCTACTCTCTCTCTCTCTCTCTCTCTCTCTCTCTCTCTCTCTCTCTCTATATATATATATATATATATATATATATATATTTGTTACTTTGATTGGTTAGGTGATTATTTTCTTCAATTGCAGTCAGGTTTTGTAGGATTTGTGAGGGATAAATACACGTTCCTTCCGGAGACGAGGGAAAGGATGATGGCAACAGAGGTCACTACTTCCTGGAGGTCAGTCTTCTCATACCCTAAATTAAATTTCCAATAAATTATCAAAAACCTATAACAATTTTAGGCTCATATTTATATTCTATTTTCTTTTTTTGGTATTCCTGTTAATTTGTTATATTGGCTGAACATTAAAAGCAAGAGTGAACTCATTATTAGTTGATGTCCTGTTGAGTTTTAAACTGAAGTGTAAGGGAGAGAAAGAAAGAACTTTATATTTGCAATCGATGCACGGTAAAATTGCTCAGGAGAGGAAAGTTTCTTTGCTTCTATAATCATAAAAAAGATCATCATATGCGAAAGGGAACGAGTATTTGAGTAAATTTTCTATATTTTACGTAAAAAAGAATTTGGCAAAAAGCCAAAAAGTAGGGACCACTAATCTTCCAGCCTCTAGGCCTATTAATATGCTATGAAGTCTTTTTGGGTTAAAATTTTTTCACCATTTTATTCTCTCTCTTTTTTTTTTTTTTTTTTTTTTTTTTTTCTTCTTTTGGCCTTTTGTATGAGTATAGGTATACATACGACCATGTCTCTCAGATACCTCCAGACCCATTTTCCTTCACAGAAAGATACGAGGATGTAAAGAAGGTTCTGGAAGAAACCTTCTTTGGGCCCCCGGATACAGGAGTATACAGCCCTTCAGTTCAGAGCACTCTCTACTTTATGGCAAAGGCGGTGCTCAATAGGTTCTTAATTACTTTGATATTATAAAAATAATGACATTTAAAATTTGAATTTCCCTGCAATTAATCAGACAAAATCTTTTCGGAATTTGTTTTCAGGTTCCGGTATATAGCTTCAATTCATCTCCGAATGCCTAACCTCCATTTCTTGCCTGTTAATCTATCTAGCAAGGAGAACCCAACCATGGTGAAGGTGAGATCATAATAGTACGTCAGCATTAAGTCTGGCTCTTGCAAGATCTTCTTCTCTACTTCAAGCAGCAGTAACCAGCTTTCTGGGCAAGCGAAAAAGTTGGAGCTTTTATGGGGCAGGAAAGTTCAAATGAGCTTACAAGCCCCAACTCCAAGTAAAGAAACCTTTATTTGAAGCTTCCACTTCTACTGCAGCTATAGGCTGTTGTATGGATTTAAAATGAAAGAGCACTGGTCCTTTAAACAGCTTTACTTGACAATGCTCATATAATTTCTCAAGAATTTTCAGCAAATTCCCATCAAAATAGAATGAAAAGCTAACATACGAGCAGGACATTAAGCTTTTAGCTAATTATTTTTCTGGTAATTTACAGTTTGATGATGATGTTTACATGCCGACTGACGAGCCACATGGAACAATAGAAGCAACATTGAGCCGCACCATGTCCAAAATGTAATGAGTTGGTTCGTGCCAATAAATCCTGGTTATGTTTTACATGCCAGAAAAGTCAGTGCTTGAAGAGTACACTTGTCTATAATAAATGACCTGTTGTATCCTTTCATGATGTGCCAAATAAGTTTGTAGCCTGCTTCGTAGCCTCCTGCTTGGCTGAAGTTTGAATTGAATATAGAGGGCTTTAGATTCCTAATTTTTCATGCGAATTCATCTTTTATGTCGACAGTAGTTCTGTAATATTGTCTTTAGAAGACTCAGCTGCTGCACACTCCTAAATATGCTCTCTTTAACCTAAGTCCATCTCTTCTTATCTGTTATTGAATACAAAATTATTATTTGCATACACTGCATTAATACATCTACCAACACGCAATTACCATTTCAAGGTCTAATACTGATTGGCGATGACTGAAACCCCATAGCCAAACTTTGCAAAAATCGGCAGTCACTGATCTAATGACCATATACGGTAAGGAAAAGAAAATTGCTATTGCTCCACCTCAATCCGGGTGTACATTTTACACTTTCATAAATCTACACCTTTGTAATACTCGTGACCTGTCATAGCTGCCAATGATGACACCGCTCTAAGGTTTGTTTGGCGATGGGGATGATGGGTCCTCGAGACCGAGAACAACGGTGGATTAGATTGGGAATTTGGTGAGGAAGAGAGGGAAAGAGGGGAAGGTAGGGAGAGTAAGAGAAGAAGAGGAAGAAGAAGAAGAAGAAGAAGAAGATTGGGGAGGAAGTTGTAATATTTTCATTCATGTCCCTCTTTATTACATCGTATCTCTATATATACTATATAGTAAACTTGTAGAAAAAAGTAAAATGCGACATCCCTGGGGGCTAAAGTGCAAAAGGGTGATATAATGAAAATGGGCCTCTGGGCCTGTGTTGTTGGGCTTCTTTTGGGTCGGCGGCCCGCGTTATAATGGGCAGAACAGCGGATTGGGGATGGCTCTGATAACCCGATCCGCTGCTCCGCTCGCCCGGTCCGCTAGGCAGATGTAAGTGCTTCATCCGCCTCATTCCATCTCATCCGAAGTCTTTAGGTCCTGTCGCCCTCTTCTCCCTCGACGCGTGGATGCCCTAGCTTTTTCTTCCTCACCAGCGATGCCTCCCCTCCTCTGCTATCATTTACTTAGCTTTTTTCTACCTATGTAAAGCTACTGTCTTTATCCGTTCTACTCCTATCTACTCTTATTTCTTCAGGCTTAACACCACCTTCCCTTCAAAAGATCCTTAGCCTCGAGAATCGAAGTCTGGGAACTGGGACTTCAAGAACCAGTACTCCTCCCAAGTTGCAGCCTCTTCGCCCAGGTTCTCCTACTTCACCAAAACTTGGCTTGCCGCCCTGTTGCCTTGCTTCACTATGGTGGCCCCCTTTTTAATAATGACACATGAAACATGAGGTGGATTTTGAACCCTTCCGGCAGTTGGAGGCGGTAAGCGACTTGCCCGATCTTCTCTGTGATCTCAAAAGGCCCAAAGTAGCGAGCGCAGAGCTTTAAGTTGCTCCTGACGGCCACACTCACTTGCCTGTAAGGCTGCAGCTTCAAGTATACATATTCCCCTATCTGGTACTCTTTATCCACTCTTCTTTTGTCGGCATTTTGTTTCATACAGTTTTGGGCTTGTAGTAGCTTTTCCCTCAGTAGTTGTGTTATCCTCCCCTGTTCCCTTCCCCATTCTTGGACCGAGGGCGAGACCTCCATACCCAGGTTGACTACCAATCCATTGGGTGGCGGGTGTCCATAGAGAGCTTGGTACGGTGTGGTCCCTAGTGAACTGTGGTAGTTGGTATTATACCACCACTCGGCCGCCGTTAGCCATCTGTGCCATTTGTGTGGTTGGTGGAAACACATGCACCGTAGATATGTCTCGAGGCATCAGTTGAGCCTTTCAGATTGGCCGTCAGTTTGTGGGTGGTAGGCGCTGCACTCCCATCAACTTGAATAACTCTTGCCATATCTGACTTGTGAACACCTTTTCCCTGTTTGTTAGGATTGTCCTAGGCAACCCGTGCAGTTTATAAACTGTGTCGAGAAAGGCCCTCGCTACTTGAGAAGCTGTGAAAGGGTGGGCTAATGATATGAAATGGCCATATTTGGTAAGTCGATCTATCACCACTAACACTGTGTCCTTGCCTTCCGAGGTAGGTAGAGCTTCGATAAAATTCATGGTTACCTCTTGCCATGCCCTGGTAGGTATTGGCAGAGGCTGGAGCAATCTGGCATAGGGTTGGCTGTCCACTTTGTTTCGTATGCAAACCACAGTCTTTAGCGTGTTTTTTCGCTTCCTGTTTAAGCCCGGGCAAGTGGAAGTACTGCTTCACTCTTTTGTAGGTGCGAAGGGCTCCGGAATGTCCCCCTAATGCCGAGGAGTGTAGCTGACTCACTATGCTCTCTCTAATGTTGCCTTGACTCCCCACACAAATCCGACCTTTATATCGCAACAACCCCTGTGTATTAGTATACTTTGAGTGTTGTTTGGGCTGAAGCAGTAACCCAGATATAATCTTCTCATAATGGTCGTCCCCCTTGTAACTTGCTGCCACATCCGCCACCCAACTTGGGATTGCTGTAGAGATAACGGAGCTTGTCCCTTCTTCAAATCCTCTCATTGATAGCAAATCTGCAGCCCCATTTTCCTTGCCCGCCTTGTAGTGAATCACATAGTCCAACCCCATAAGTTTAACCATTCCCTTTTGTTGAACAACAGTGGTAATCTTTTGCTCCAGTAGGTGCTTGAGGCTTTGGTGGTCCGTCTTGATTATGAACTGCCGGGGATAAGATAATGTTTCCATTTGCTCATGGCGAGTAGTATTGCCAAGAATTCCTTCTCGTAAGTCGACAGGCCCATGTTCCGTTGGTTTATGGCCTTGCTAATGTAGGCTATCAGCCTCCCCTCTTGTGACAACGCAGCCCCTAAACCCATCCCGCATGCATCTACTTCTATTGTGAAAGTCTTGGTATAATCGGGCATCGCTAACACGGGGGCTTGCACCATAACCCTCTTCAGGTTAGTGAAGGCATCTTGTGCTTCAGGACCCCACTTGAACTGATCCTTCTTTAATAGTTCGGTTAACGGCTTGCTTAATTTTCCGTAGCTGTTGATGAACCTCCTGTAGTATCCTGTTATACCCAATAACCCTCGCAGGCCCTTGAGTGAGGTTGGTGTCGGCCAATTAACCATCGCCTCTATCTTCGCCGGGTCGGTGGCCACCCCCTCGGGGGTGATAATGTAGCCCAGTTACCCCACCTTTTGTTGGCCAAAAAAACATTTCGATCTTTTCACATAAAGCTGTTGTCGACGCAGCATCTCCAACACTTTTTCTAAGTGTTCCTCGTGGTCCTCCGTACTTTTATTATAAACCAATATATCGTCAAAGAAGACCAACACAAACTTTCGTAGATATTCTGCGAAGACATCATTCATCACAGATTGAAGGTTGCCGGCGCGTTGGTTAGCCCGAAGGGCATGACTAAGAATTCGTAGTGACCCGAGTGGGTCCGGAATGCAGTCTTGTAGACATCCTTGGGGTTCATCCTGTTCTGATGATAACCTGCTCTCAAATCAATCTTAGAAAAATAGCGCGACCCACCCAATTCGTTCAGCAAGTCGTCGATTAGGGGTATGGGGTACTTATCTTTCACTGTCGACTTGTTTAAATGTCGATAGTCGACGCAGAACCTCCACGTGTTGTCCTTCTTCTTGACAAGTAGCACCGGCGAGGCGTACGGGCTCGTACTAGGCTGAATAAGGGCTGATTATATCATTTCCTTAATTTGCCTCTCAATCTCGTTCTTTTGTTCATAAGAGTAGCGGTAGGGCCGAAGGTTGACGGGCTGGGCGCTTCCTCGCAGTGGGATGTTGTGGTCCTGTCGTCGAATTGGGGGCAATCCCATTGGCTTCTTGAACACTTCCTCGTATCGTTGCAGCACTCATTGAATCCTGGAAGGTATGATGTGCTCCTCATTTTCGCTGATCTGTGAGATCTGCGCAATTGCACAGCAAGCTCCCTTTTGACAATCGGTGTACCATTCCTTTGCGGTGAGCATCTTTAATTTACCCTTGAGCACTCGCAGTCGTCCATTTTCGTCGAGGGTCACCGTATTGTCGATGTAGTTGAAAGTGACCTTGCCATATGTCTTCAACCAGTCTATCCCCAGGACTATACTGGAGCCTGCGAGTTGGATTATCCTGAGATCAGCCTTGTAGGACTGGTCATTCATGTCCCAAGTGAACCCAGGACACTTCAATTTGCTCATTATCTTGTGGCCGTTGGCTACAATGACCAACAAGGGTGCTGCGGCCTCTATTCTTGCCTTCACTTCTTTTGCTATTCGGAAGTCCAAGAAGCTATGTGTGCTTCCGGTGTCCACCAATACCTTCAGTATCTTCTTACCCACTGCCCCCTGGATTTTTATGGTTTGTTGTTGGTTTTCCCCACTTAAGGCGTTGAAGGATAGTCCCACTTCCCCAGTCTCTTCTCCCTCAGAGTTGCCTCCGTCGTCTTCGATTTTCACTTCTTCTTCGGAGTCTATCATTCAATCCTTGTCGTAGATTTCTAGTACGCTGTCAGCCGCCGTCATGCTGAACAATGACTTGTTCTTACATTGATGCCCTTGGTGGTATCTGTCGCCGCACTTGAAGCATAACTCGGCCGCTCTCCTCTGTTCAATTAATTGCTTGTTGCTGGTATACTGTTTTGCCCCACCATTTGAGTCTTGAGGCCTCCGCTTAGTTGCTTGCACTGCACCTTGGGGGTTTGAGTTAAAGGCCATCCCGGGGTTATTGTGCAGCTGGAAGGACCCCCTTGGCCCCCTAGTGGCCATCCTACTCTTCCTGTGCATCATGTATACAGCTCGCTCATGTAGTTTTGCTTGCGCGAAGGTCGCTTCGAGGGTATCCAGGTGGGCGATATCCATGAATGGCACTAGCTCCTCCTTTAACCCATTTATGTAGCATGAGATAAAATACTCCTCATCTAAGTGGGGGTTGTAGCTCAATAGTTGAGACCTTAGCTCCTCGAACTTTTCTTGATACCTTTCCACCGATACGGTTTGCTTGTGATTGCTAAATTCCCTAATGAGGTATCGCTCTTCCACATCGGTAAACCTTTTGCATACCGCCTTCGAAAACTCGTCCCAAAGCCAGGTCGGTTAATGAAGTATCCTTGTTTTCATATCCTTGCCTTCCCTGTTATGTGCATCGTGGCAATTCCGAGCCACTGCTGCCGAGGTAGTTGGTATATGTCGAAATATTGCTCGCAATTTTCTAACCACCCTTTGGGATCTTCGCCACTGAACACAGGGAATTCCAATTTCGGGTATGGCACGGGGGTTGGTTGTTGTGGCGTTCGGTTAATACGAGGTGGCTGGTCTTCTTCATTGAGCTCAGGTGGCCTCGCAGGAGTGGGCAGGATACCCTTGCCTCTGCCTTCTCTAATGATTAGGGGCATTGTGCTGCTTCCCGGTTGGTTATATTCCAGTACTTCGTCGCTAGTGGTGACCCTCGACCTGGAGGTGAATCGAGATGGCTGAGTCGACAGCAGCCTCAGCAACTCTTTATGCCTTCTCGCTGCCTCTATCTGTAGTGTTTCGTAATGCTCCCTTTCGGTCTTCTTGGCTTCATCTATCTGCTGGGTGAGTCCCCCGAATTGCTCCCGACAGTTGACAGTCAACTCCTGTAGCCTTTCCTCGAGTGAGTTGACATGGTCGTTCAAGTCCTTCATCCTGGTACCCTCTACCATAATATTACTTGCAGCTATATACTTGAATCGGTTTTGGCTCCTTTTCCCAATTTTTGTATGTCTTTTTCTTCCTGACTTTTTATTTTGGACAGGGATTGCAGTATGCTATAGTAATTCGCCTCGACGCCTATGATGCTCTATTGAGGCTAAAGTGTTGTCCTAAAGCAATGGACAGTACCTGAACTGTTTGTCACGCCCCGAGTTTCAAAAAGCAGGCTAATTTTTTTTTTTTTTTTTTTTTTTTTTTTTTTTTTTCTTTTTTTATATCAGAGTTTTAAAAACAATCCAGGGCATGAACAGATCGCCACATGTATAGAAAATTCCCAATCCCCTTGGACTGAGCCTTTTCTATACATGCACGGTTAAGCACTTACAGTCAATATCAGAGTAGTCTAAACTACGCATTAAACTATACAGAATTAACCAAATTAAAATTATTATTAACATTTACAAATATACATGATTTGCGGAAGATAAAATATTACGGCGACATAAGGGTCATTGCTATCACGACAACCTCATCAACACGTCCCGACATCCCAGCACCCGAACGACCTGAAAAATGGTCACCCAGGAGGTGTGAGATACATCGACAGTGTATCCTGTGGGTTATGTTAAATATGGATCTGAATAGGGGGAAAAATACCTAGAGGGGGGTGAATAGGTGTAAACAATAAACATTCCAAAATCTTTGCGTAACAAAAACCCAATGCGGAAAAGTAAATAACACGCAGAGATTTTACGTGGAAAACTCCAATCCAGGAGTAAAAAACCACGGGACCGATCACACGGTGAAATCCACTAAGATTAAACACGTACAAAGGTGATATAACGTACTCACACACGACTCAACCTTTTTCCATATGCTCCTAGTTGATCTTCGCCGCTCGCTCCGCAACGCGCCTCGAATCCACGATTTGCGTCCAACGCTGAATCCACAGCGTCCAACGTCGAATCCACGACGTCCAACCGAATCCACGGTCTCCACCAAGTAGTACGTTTTGAATCCACGAACGCACCTCGTTTCGAATCCACAAAACGGTAACACCTTGAGTCCACAAGGCCACGCGAATCCACGTGCCGATTTTTGGCAAAATCGTTGTTTCTTGGTGGTGAAAATCCTCCGAATACTTAGATCAAAGATAGATCAGAAATACTATCTAAGTATTCATTAATTTGATTCTACAAAAGATATGAGCTTTGAAACCCTAGAATCAAATTAATCAATATAGATGAAGAAACATAGAATAGATCTAGTTATTTTCTTTCTTCTCTATATGTGGATTTTTCTATTTTTCGGTCGTATTGGATTAACCTTTTTTTTTGGATTACCCTAAAAGGTGAAATTAGGGTTTATTTATAGGTTAGAAACCTTTGGAAGAAGATAAGAATCAAAAACAGACTTAACAAAAATTTTCCCGTACGACGGTCCGGACTGGATTTGGCTTGATCCGGACTGTCGTCATTTTTCAGAGAATTTCCTGAAAAATCATGTTCGGGGTCTAGACTGAAAGATGAACGGTCCGGACTGTTCATGTGATTTCTGCAGAATCCACGTTCGGGGTCCGTACTGAACCAGGGAAGGTCCGGACTGAAATTCCGCATGAACTTACCTACGTTCGGGGTCCGGACTGGAATACCCTGATCCGGATCCTGAACATGTAACAGTCCAGTTTTTTGATTTTTATGCAATTAAAAATCGATCCAAGTGTTTCTACACTATAAGAAGTATTCGGATCACCAAACTTATTTAGTTAAACGTACCTGATCCTTTTGAATTCTTCTTTCTTGAGATTGAGGTATATGATCCAAACATCTTCATCTTCAATCTTCAAGACTTAACCACTTTCACGAAATATGCCAAAATAAAATCCTTAACAATCTCCCCCTTTGGCGGTTTCGTGACAAAACAAAAATCCACTTAAAGAAAATTCAAAAAGATATTTTTGTTGTTATCACCATACAACAAAAATTTATAATTATGATCCAAATAAAATAAATAATGAGATAAACTCCTAAAACAGACTCTAGACTTAGACGTTTGTACTCTCTGCAAAAGAAATAATTCTTGACAAAAAAAATCGTTAGATACCTCAAGAATTTAACATTTAAAAATCAAACAGAGAGATGGAGTTTATACTCACCATGACATTTACAAAATCAGATATGTATGAAATAAGCAATCAAAGCAATTCACATATCATCTAAGCATTAAATTCCAAATGTCATAAGTATGTTAGTCATCAAACAACTTGTTAGTAATATTACATGCCCAAATAGTTAGTCGAATAGTTAGTTGAGGCATGCATTCATTCACAATACAAAGCAAAGTTGTTGTCATACTTACCTTTCAAGTTTAAAGTGTCACGCCTCGGGTGTAAACCAGAACCCGGGCCCGTCTACAGATCCACCATGCACACGGTATTTCCCGCGTACACGAAGCGCCAATAACCTACTCAGATATAAGAGATAATAATAAAGAGCAATAAAAACAGACCTGAACTAAAACTAATACATCTCAGACTAAAGCTGGAAATAAAATACAATACATCTGTCTCTCCCAGCTCACTAAAATAAATACAACCTGCTGGCAAAAGCCAGTCCCAAAGTAGAAGTACAACCGTCTGAGGAAACATGGGTACACCAACAGTCCAGCTAACTCGCTCATCCTGCCTCGAGATCTATCTACTCAGCCGTCCTCTCTCCTCGACCTGCCACTGAAAGCCCAGCAGCACCCGCAGAAGACACTGCAAAACAAGGGAGAAGAAAAAGAGAAAAGAAGAATGGGGGTGAGAACTACTAGTAAACCAGTAGCCTCCCCCTGTGGGTAAAGCCTCAAACCCCGACGTACCCACTAAGTCTACCAGAGGCAAGAAAAAGAATAAGAGAGGTGGTAAGCTATAAACAGAACTACTGATAAAAGGAAGCTACCACTAAAATGCCTCTAAATGCCGAGCTAATAAGGATAGCTAAATATGTGCATCAGAATATAAATGCCTGCCTGACTAAACCCAATCCATATTCCAGTAAACACTGGTACTGCCTGCCATGCCTGCCAAATCGGGTATGCCAGCCTATGCATAACACGGATAGGGGATAGGAGTCTCGAGGACTCAAAGTCTGTATATCGCACACTCCGGAGTGGCACTCGAGGGAAGCGACCCACACGAGTAAAGTGCCTGAGTAATAAGTAACCAATATCAATAATATAGCAGGACTGGATCACGACTCTAATCAAAGTGGGAAAACCCCATCCACTACATAAAGCCTGATCCCCCCATCTGATGCAGCTGTAAATACCCGGTCGGCCGCCCAAAGTCCGCGGTCGCCGCAATATCCCACAAATCCCCCAAATCAAGCCCGACCTGTCATCCCTAATCCGATGCACAAGTCACCATCCGGTCAACCGCCCAAAGTCCGCGGTAGCCGCAATACCCTGCCCTCAAGCCAGCCTGTCCCAGATCCCAAGAGTCTGTCTACACTATCCCAAAACCACCTGCTCGCACACGAGCTACAAATACCCTGAGCCTAATATGAAAGGAGAAAAGCAAGAAACATGGTTTCTCCTAAGTCAAGTACAACATGATAGTGTAGCAGAAAAAAGGGGGCCTATCTAAATGACCATATAAGCATGCAAATGTCCCAAGATGATAAAAAGAAAATAGGTGTCGATGTTCTTACATTTATTAGAGCATGCTATTCCAAAATATCGATAATCGCATAAGAACATTAAGTGCAACATAGCCTATGCCTGCCTATACCACATACACGATGCTCACAAGTATAAATTGGCCTTTTCTTTCTAACATGATATGCTTTGATCTCAACCAAGCTTGCAATTTTATCCACGATGTGCAATCAACATTCTAACCCAAGTGTCACTCATAATCAACATCACATGAGGTGATACAACGCTTGTCAAACCTCGTATTCATACATGAATATGCTTAGGATCATTTAACATTACTTAATCATAGACATTCAATCATGTATCACCAATGAATAGTCTAAGGCTCCACAACCTTCATTGATCTCACATAGGATGAACATAGGATCTACCAACAACATCCAAATCTCATTTGGAGGAATTAGGAGTCATGAACAATGCTTAGTCTCATAAGGAGTAGGCCTCAACTCACAATGATATCCATCTTATCATGAATGAATTGAAAATCAAAGGCATAGGTCATTCTCACATCAACTAGATCAATAACCAACATCAACACCCATTTTCACATAAGCTAGATCAAAGATCAATCAACTAATCATTCTCTCATAGATAGATTATGAATCAACATCTATGCCCAACATCACATATTGAAGGATAAGGATCAACAACTATAATTCATATCACCAGTGGAGACATTATTCTCACATAGATAAGTCAAGAATCATTTAACATATAACCTCTCATGACATAGGCTCAAGAATCATCAACAAGATCACCCTCACTTACCCTTGATAGCCATTCACACTTAGCCCATATGACATTCACATAAAGTCATAATAACCCTTCTCACATAGCAACCATGTCCTTCACATAAATCAACGCAAAATCATTTACATATAACTATCACCATCATTCTCACATAATAATGTTAACCATTCATCACAAGGTGTAGGTTGAAGATTGATTTCCCCATTTACCCTCACACAGCATAGATTTAAGGATGATCACTTATAATCAACTTCATATGAAATAATGTAATATCAACCAACCGATCATTTATTCATGCATAAGCTAAGGATCAATTAACCTAACATAAATATGGAGATTTAAGCATGATTCACCAAGGAAAAGAGAACAACAATCAACTATGACATAAGGGAAACCAATAGCCCGAGTGGGTAAATCATTATTTTCGGCATAACATAACCACCCACCTCGATTGCTAATTCCAAGTCCAAAAGTGAAGTCCTCGCCCAAGTCAGTCGACCGTCACAAACACTGTACAACATGCACCAAAACATACACAATTAAACATACAAAAATCCAACAAAATCTGTCCAAACACAACAGTCCAGTGTTGCCCTGTTTTTACCGGTGGAAAAGGCTCGGAAAATTTCAAGAAAAATACTGTCACGATCCTCGCGACGAACCGGTCGAAACGAGTACCTGCACGTTCAAATCCGAGTTTCCTACACTGAGATACAAATTCCACAAAGGAACCACCCCGAAATAAACCAATCTCAAAATCTGTAGCACAAAGTTCTGTAAATAGGGATTGTTCACCTTCGGGAAATATTCAGAAAAATCCCAGAAAATTCGAGGGTGTTCCTTGCGCTGTGTAGATGAAAAACGCCTACTGGCATGCCTCGATCCGATGCCTGTGCGCGAAGATATCACCGAAACACCGATGTGTTGTCCAAAACTCCGCCCCAGAAAAAGGGTCAAAAGAAAGCTCGGGAAACTCCAAGATAAACTCGAAACGAGGGGAAACTCAAACCACGATGATCGTAGCCCTACCTGTCGTGAAGCCAACGGCGCAAGAATCGACGAAAACGGTGGTCGGAGTAAGCCGGGGGAGTCCTCGCACCCAAACCGCGACGAAGGAGACCACAAATGAACGAGCGTTGCGCTGCGCCGTAAAAATGGAAACCTCGGGATGCGTGCTGCGAAAAAAATCCGAGAATCTGCAGATTGAACAGCTCTGGGAGAGGAGAAACTTTGGTGAAGGACGCACTGTGAGAAGATGAACAGGGAAAGAGACACAAGCTGCTGTTCTTGGCCTATTTATAGGCTGGGAAAACAATTCCAAAAATCCCCTTCATGTCCCTGGATTCGGGCGCCCAAATCCGCTGCTCGGCTCCAAACACGGAACGCCCGAAACACCCTGGTGACGCCACTTCACCACAAAACAGCAAACAGCCAGGACGGCCACTAACAATGCGCTACGTGGCCAACCGCAAGCTTGATGTGTGGAGCGCACCCGGTCAACGCGCGCCAGCCGCGCCCATGTGGGCGCCTGCGCGCGCCGCCTGCCACCCTGCCAGGCACGCAGCCCGAGGCGCCCCGGTGCGCCTCCGTGGACCCTGCCTTCGTGAGCCCGCCAACCAGAATCCGCTACATGTCCCGCCGGTCCACCATGCACCCCGCGCTCTCCGAAGACCGCGCCCCGCGGCCCGCGCCTCTGCCCGCCGTGCTGCCCGCGGCTGCGCCGCCGCGCTCCGCCGCTGCCCGCCGCCGCCGGCGCTGCCCGCCGGCCGGAACAGTAACCCCAAGCCTCAAAAAATGCGCTTTTGCATCCGGACTTCGAAAAATACAAGTAAATAGTCCATTTTTACCGTTTTCGCGCGCTGAATCCAAATCCGCCATCCGTTTTTCCAAATTCCACAACTAAAAATTGCCAAAGGCATCCGAAAAGGTGTTTTTAATCCAAATTTCGCGCTGAGTCTAATTTTGATATCCGTTTTGCGCGAAACAACTTCTAAACATTCGACGGGGTCCTCCGATTACCCACGTGATCCATTTTAAGTCCAAAGTCCATCACTTATGTCCAATTGGTGCACAAACACCTCCAATACACAGTACAGGCCCCCAGAAGCTGCCAAACACACTGCAGAAGCTCTGCTGATCCAACAGTAATCCTCTTGCGGAAATTCGGATCCTCACATCCTCCCCCACTAAAAGAAAGTTTCATCCTCGAAACTAAAGTCATTCCTCAACCCGAAACCTCAACCATATAGAGAGGGTAAATATCCAATCATCCACCACTCAAGCTCCCAAGGCTGTCTAGTACCTTCTCCAGAGACGCGATACAATCCTCGGGTCTCTAACTAGAACAAAATAGAGGCAGGCATTCCAGAAAACCGCACCACCTCATCCCAGTACAGCTGGGCTAATCGCTCGAGTGACCAAGTAGCCTGCATCGGCAAAAGCATCCGCTCCTCCCAGGGCCCCCGATAATCCAACCACAAGTCCATCGGCACAAAGCTCGATCCAAGTACCTCTGTACTCCCGAGGTATCCAATATAAGTCCCCCAACTGATCACGTAGACTCTGATCTCTAATCTTTAAACCATCGGGGTGTAGAAGCAATTCCCCAACTCTCTGGCATCAACACACAGCCATATGCAGTCGAGGAAACCAGATTACAAATCCACCTTCAGGAAGACCCGGGACCCTTACAGCTGGTAAATCAAATCCTCCATGCTCGACAAGGGTGCTAGCTCCAGATGGTCACTTCACCTAATTCCCGGGGATCCACACAAAGTCGAAGTGAACCAACCTTCCACATCTCGAATAGCACTGGCGCCCCCAAAGGCGACACACTTGGTCTGACAAAATTTTCAAAACATCGAATCCTGGACTTGTGTCCTCAACTCCCAAACTAGTGACATGCAAGACAACTTCAATAGGAGAACAGCCGGGAACTCGCAACCAAAGGGGGTATCCCCGAGTCCCGGTGCCGCCGTAGGTCCCTCAACCACACGAGCCATAAAGGCTACGCATCCACTACGAAACATCCGCCTCGCTCACGAAGTCAAAACTATAGAGGCGAAGATAACCCTCAAGCAATCCAGGTAAACCAACACCTCCAGGCCTGGCTCCCCAAGAAAACCGTCCTCGCGGCATAATCAACCGCCGCGAAAGAAAAACCGAACCAGCCAGCCCAGCGGGTACCACAACAACATCCCGCAACTAAGCCAAGACCATCAGGTCTACTGGGAAAATCCAGGACTCAAGCTGCACCGGGCAGGACCAACAACTCTCCTCCACGTGCCAAGCGCGATCGGAAAAATAAGCCTCCCGTGCACGTGGTGACCATCCTACCCCTAACCCAAGTAATGAAGCAAAAGCATTACCCACCAAGAAGGGAATACTCCCGTATCAAAAAGATACGAACCCAAGAGCCCGGAACAACTCAAACCTACCACCACATGTACCAACCGCTGTTGTGGTGACCTGGATCTCTGCAGGGCTTCTACAGTATGACCAGCAGCTTCTGGAGGCTTACGTGGTGTGTTGGTGGTGTTTGTGCACAATTTGGACACAAGTGACGGACTTTGGGCTTAAATGGATCACGTGGGTGATCGGTTGACCCCTTCGGATCCTTAGAAGTGATTTCGCGCGAAACGGATATTAAAATTTGGGCTCAGCGCGAAGTTTGGACAAAAGAACACCTTCCCGGATGCCTTCGGCAAATTTTAGAAGTGGAATTGGGCAAAACGGATTTCGGATTTGGATTCAGCGCGCGTAAACGATGAAAATGGACTATTCACTTGTATTTTTCGGAGGTCGGATGCCGCGCACAGATTTCGAGGCAAGGGGGCACTGTTCCGGCGCCGGCGCGGGCTCGGGCAGGCGGCGGAGCGACCGCGGGCAGGCGCGCGGTCCACGGGCCAGCGTGCACCGGAGGCAGGACACGTGGCATTTTCAGAGTGGTCGGTGCTGTGGACCGGGTCCACGGAGCATGTGGGGCCAGCCTCGGGGCACGTGCGTGCAGAGGTGCAGGCGGCGTCGCAGGCGCGCACGTGGGCGCGCTGACCGCGGTTTACCCCGCGTTGGGCGCGCCACGTGTCGGCAGCAGGTTGGACCACGTGGCGCGCGGCGGGTGGTCACGTCGGCTGTTCCATGTTCTGTGATGACGTGGCACCATCTCAGTGATTCGGGCTCAGGTTGGATGGCGATTTGGGCGACACTGTGTGCGCCCGGAAGTTCCGGGCGCCCGGAAAGTGCACCAGGAAGTGCAATTTTGGCCCGGATTTCAGCCTATAAATAGGCAGTAAAGGCTATTGGTGCGGGATTTTGGCAGTTTGGGAGCCTCCCCTTTGAGCAGAGCACTCCCCACCTTGTCCTCTACCCTTTCTCGGATCTTGGGCATTTTTGGAGACTCCGGCTTCGACGTTATCTGCGACGCGCCGCATAGCGACGCACTTTGGATTTTTGACTGTTATCGTCGCTCTTCAGTCCGCGAGGCATACCGGATCACCCCAATGGAATTTTGAGCCGATTTTCGCGGCAGCGCGTTCACGAGAGGTAAGGCTTCGTTTTCTGTGTTGTTCACTTCTCCTTGTTTCGAGTTTTCAGCACTGTTCCCGAGGTGTTTCTGTGACCCCTTTTCTTGCTGTGAGGTTTTGGACAGCAGAGGCTTGTCGATTTTCTATCTTCGCGCTCAGGCATCGGATGGAGGCGTGCCTTTAGTCGTTTTGCATCTACACATCGCAAGGAACGTCCTCGTAATTTTTCTGGATTTTACTGAATTTCCCCGAAGGTAAGAAAATTCTATTTTTCTGGACAGAGTTGTACAGTTTTTATACTCGGGGAATTTCGAGATGGTCACCTTGTGGAATTTGTAACTTGAGCTACAAAACTCGGATTGAGACGTGCAGGTGCTCGTTTCGAAGGGCTCGTCGCGAGGAACGCAGCGGTTATTTTTTTGAATTTTTTCGAGTTCATCTCGCAGGTGAGATTTAAGCTTTTTCGGGGTTGTATCCCGCAGTTTTTGCAGTGTAGTGGATTGTCGGCGCCCCGCAGTGTATAATTTATATCTTGGCCTACAGGTGTCGGAACAAGACGTGTAAATACTCGTTTTGGGGCTACTCGTCGTGAGGATCGTAACCGTGAATTTTCTGGAATTTTTGGAGCACTGTACACAGGTGAAAGTTCCCTTTCCCTCTGCTGATTTGTTGTAACAGCATGTACTGTTTTGGAAAAACAGCAAGTGTATGTTTGGGGGTATTGATTAGTGAGTTGTGTTGTTTGATGTTTGTCGTGGTGTTGCATGTTGGGATGATGTTGTTTGGAGCTGAGACTTGCGCGACATGTACCGAGGATGCGGGTTCAGCAGATTATGTTAGCAAGCGGCCACGCTCTTCACCGACTTCAGCTTTGCCTGCGGAAAGCGTTTCAGGTGGGTGCTTTGTTTCCAGAACCGGTGGACGGTTATCTAATTCTGTATGTTAGGATGCATGCATGTCTAGGGTACATGTTTTGTGATTGAGAGTGTCACGCCCCGGAGGTTCTAAAAGAGCGAAAAAACGTGTCCATTTTTTTTTTTTTTTTTTTCTATTCAAGTGAACATTGCCTCCGGTGCGCCCCAGACCCGCCGCATATACAAATTCACTCCCCCAAACGGGCGGAGTCTCCTTTGTATATGCACGGTGTTCCCAATACGACAATCACTTTAACCATTCCAACCATGACACAGAAAGAGAAGAAAATACAGATAGTCACACATTCAGTGTTATCACATACAGGCTATAGCATAAACCCAGAGGTTTTAAAATCGGTGCCCACTCGACACCCAGTTTTTTCAAAACGTTTTCGCAAACTCTTTTGAGCGGCTAATACTTGAAAGGATAAATCCACGGGTTTTAAAATCGGTGCCCACACGGCACCCGCTTTGAAAACACCTTTTGAAACCAGGTTTGGATTGGAAAACATGCCGCAAATTATAAATCCTAACATTCACCAATTTTAGACAAGAAGTCCTCATTCCAACATCCACCAGAAGACTATAAAAAGAATCACAGTTTGACTAACCATAGTAAAGGAAAATAACCAAAGAAAAGAACGTATCGATTTCTAGCCCTCATGGCTAGGGTCCTCTCACAGATACCTCACCGTCGTCCCGATTCCCACCCTTGTACGGACCTGTCACAGTGTGGGTTGTTAGTGACTGATAAAGTAGTAAACAACTAAGTAAATGCAGTAGCTGAAAAGAACACACCGAAACCGGAGCATTTACTTCCCCCTCATGTACCGCTAAATTCCTGCCGAAAGTCACACTGGGCACCTACCCCAGCTTCCAGAATAGTTTGGGCCCCAACCCCAATTACCGTACTCATCTTCTTGGTGCTTCCAATGTCACGCCCCGGGGTCGAAACTGCGACCCGGCTCGCCAACAGATCCGCCATCTGTACGGAAACTGCCGTACAGACGAAGCGTCTACCCTGCAAAAGATCTAAAGCTACATATGTATCAGAGCTGTAAATAGAACTAGTAGCTAACAAAAACACTGAACAACTGAAACCAAATAAAGTTCCACTAATACATAATCCTCAATACAGGTCTCTCAAAAGAAAAATGAAATACAGGCCTCACCCTCTCAGTACAAAAGTGAAAACATAAACTAACAGGGTACATCTACCTCTGACTCTCAATGCTGGTAAGGAACTAATCGGCTGCGTCCTCACCTAGATCTGCTGTCTCCGCACGAACCAAGCCGGAACAGCTGCCTCAACCTGTCACCGCAGCGGGTGTGAGATCTACTACAGAAGGCAGATCTCAGTGGGTACCGTCCCAATGTCCACGGTATGCCCATTAAGTCTACTGGAGGTAAAACAGATAGGTATGCAGATAGATAGATAGATAGATAAATAATGGTAAGCTGAAAGTAAACTACAGCTAATGTGTCTCAACATAAAGCTCAAAAGGAAACTCTATCACAAACATGCTATGCATACTCTCGCTACTGCAAAAATGCCTCAGTATCAATGCTCAAAGGAAAAACCATCTAAGAACATAATATGTGACCACCCGCTCATAACACCCAATCCCAAAGACTGCCACATAGGGTCCAGTCAGGCCTGCGCCTGTCGTCTAGGAACGCACCTGCCCACTACCACACATCCCCATGAGGACGGGATTTACGTGGGGCGTCCTGTCCGACTATCTCAATCTCAATCAAGTAACCACCTGGTAACTCGGCCAGGGGCGTCAACCACCTGGTAACTCGGCCAGGGGCAAGCAACCACCTGGTAACTCGGCCAGGGGCAAGTAACCACCTGGTAACTCGGCCAGGGGCAATAACCACCGCTCGAGCCCTGCAACAACAGAACCAAAACCACGAAAGGTCGCAGATAAACCAAAAAGATCGGCTAAACATAAGGCGAAAAAGAATGACCACAAACGGGGCAAAGCCAGCCCACATGTTCGCCGATCACTCGCAGCAGCTCGCGCGCCGCTGCCGCGGCCGCGCTGCTCCGCTACAGTCGCAGGGCCGCGCTGCTCCGCTACAGCCGCAGGGCCGCGCTGCTGCAGCCGCCGCGCGCGCTGCCCTGGCGCGCGTCGCGCGCTGCCCAGGCGCGTGCCGCGCGGCGCAAGGGCTACCGCAGCCAGCGCGAGGCACCCTGGGCCGCTGCGTGGCGCATGGGCCCACCGCGCGGCGGCCCAGCCCGCTACGGGCGCGCCTAGCGCCCTAGCGGTGCGCCCGCGCGGCGCCTGCGCAGCGCCCGCGCGGCGCCCTGCTGTGCACGCCCGCGCAGCAGAGTTCACCAGCCGCGTGCGCACCCTTGTGCGCGCGCGCGGCTCCCCCCGTCGCGGCCCCACAGCACCATGAGCCCCAGGGACAAGCAGTCCAGAGCAACACACTGCTCACACCCAAACCGAGCTCTCTCCCTCTCTCTCAAACAAAAACGGCACGTACCTTGATGGAGGGTCGGCGCGCGCGTTCCACACGCTCCACGCGGCTTCAGGGAGAAGGTCCATCAAGAAAAAAAAAACACTCACACTTCCTCCATTTCTTCCCTTCCCTTCATCTTCCCTCTCTTTTTCCATTCCTCTGTTTTTAACCATTTCCTCTGTTTCAAGCTGAGGGAGATGATGAGGTGGTAGGCTATTAATTAAGGATGGGAGCTAATTAAATGGGTGGTTGGCTGCATTAAAGACACCACTAAAATATCTCCAACCACTCCTAACACAAGCTGCATCACTTTCCTATTTCCCTTTTCCAAGCCACTTCACAGACTAAAATTCCAATTAATTAACAAATTATTTAATTAATTAAATCCATATTAGCCAACTCCAAGTCACTTTTTGACTTCGGGGTCTCCGCACCGACCCGGAACCTCCCAAACCCCGCTGTAATATGAAAATACACATACTCACAACTTTTTCTCCTCAAAAAGCTCAACCGTGGAGTCGGTGGTGCTCAATCCAAAAACCGGATCCGACACTGCCAGTTCCAACTCACTTTCCGCCTTCCGATTCCCCGTATCAGTCCGGAACCTCCCGAACTCCGCTGTAATCATAAAATATACCTGTTCCAAGTGTACCCGAATTTTCTGCACTCCACTGTGAAGTCGGTATTTTTCCAAAATCCAGTCCTCAAACGGCGCACAATTCCCAGAGAAACCCCGAATCGAGCTGGGGCTTCCGCGTTGATCCGAATCAACCCGACATCACTGTAAACACATAAGCAACATGCCCGAGGCAATTCCTCCGCACCGTGCCATCTTGCGAGGTCGGCGCGCCATCCGAAAACCCGGTATTCTACACTCTCCCCTCCTTTAAAGGGTTTCGTCCTCGAAACCAGAATAAATCCATAACTCAGGAGGGTGTCTCAATCCATGAAAATATGAGGTCCTCCACTCACCGGCGGCTCTCAGGTGGTCGCTCCTAAAAGCTCCAATCGTCATCCAACTTCATGAAGCGCAAACCAAATCGTGCAAGGAAACAAAAACACTTCTTCCAGGCAGATAATACACGCAGATAATACTCGCAGATTAAACTCCCCGAGTAAGCTCAAATCTACAATCCCTGCGGAAAAAGGCTTCCACCACTCAAGATCTCTAAGGGCATAACTCCTTCGTTGCTCCAATGCAACCAATATTCAAGTTCCACAGATACGACTCTTGTATCCATCCACAGGGGAAGAAGTTCAACATTGGGAATAATGCTCAACTCTTACTCTTCTTGAGTATCCAAGTACTTCAGGTTCGAGGGTCCATAAGTAACTCAATTCCTTCTCTTATCACCGGCAAACATCCACATCAACGCTGGTATCCTCTTCAGCTTATCCCCTCATAGCTACACTGGCCCTGCATAGTCCAAGAACTTCAAACCTCTGTCACCAATAGGTCTAGGCTGTTGGGTTATATGTAATAAAGGATCTAAATAGGGGAAAAAACACCTAGAGGGGGGTGAATAGGTGTAAACAATAAACACTCAAAACATCATTGCGCAATAAAACCCAATGCGGAAATATAAATGAACACGCAAGATTTTTACGTGGAAAAACTCCAAACCGGAGTAAAAAAACCACGGGACCGATAACACGGTGAAATCCACTAGAATTAACACACGTACAAGGTGATATAACGTACTCACAGACGACTCAACCTTTTACCATACGCTCCTAGTAGATCTTCTCCGCTCGCTCCACAACGCGTCTCGAATCCACGATCTGCGTCCAACGCCGAATCCACGGCGTCCAACGTCGAGTCCACGACGTCCGACCGAATCCACGGTCTTCACCCAGTAGCACGCTTCGAATCCACGAACGTACCTCGCTCCGAATCCACGAGAGCGGTTGCACCTTGAATCCACAAGGCCACGCGAGTCCACGCGCCGATTTAGGGTAAATCGTTGTTTTTGGGTGGTGATGATCCGCCGAATACTTAGATTAGAAATAGATCGGAAATACCATCTAAGTATTCATTAATTTGATTCTACTCAAAATCTGAGTTTGGAAAACCTAGAATCAAATTAATCAATATAGATGAAGAAACATAGAATTAAATCTATTGATTTCCTTTCTTCTCTATATGTGGATTTTTCCTTTTCGGTCGTATTTTTTCGTTTATTTTCCGACACCCTAAAAATGAATCATAGGGTCTATATATAGGTTAGAAACCATTGGAAGAAGATAAGGATCAAAAACTATCCTTTTCTAAAATTTTCAAGACGGCGATCCGGATTGGATTTACTGTGATCCGGATCGTCGTAGCGTGATAGACAATTCCAGAAAAACCAGGGTTCGGGATCCGGATTGCAAGGCCCGATCCGGATCGTTCATACAATTCAGCAAAATCCCATGTTCGGGATCCGGATCGGAATTGGCCTGTGATCCGGATTGAATTTGCCAATGAACAACCACCCTTCGGGATCCGGATTGGACTGTCTGATCCGGATCCTGAACATGTCCCATGTCCAGTTTTTGATTTTTATGCAATAAGAAATTCTTCCAAGTGTTTCTACACTACAAGAAGTATTCGGATCACCAAAAATCTTTAGTTAAACATACCTGATCCTTTTGAATTCTTCTTTCTTGAGATTGAGGTATATGATCCAAACTTCTTTCATCTTCAATCTTCAAGACTTAATACTTTCACGAAATACGCCAACTCAAATTCCGTAACAATCTCCCCCTTTGGCGGTTTCGTGACAAAACACAAATCCACAAAAAAAAATTCAAAAAGAATATTTTTGTTGCTATCACCATACAACAAAAATTTACAATGGAGATCCAAAAATTAAATACATGAGATAAACTCCTAAAACAGACTCTAGACTTAGACATCTGTACTCTCTGCAAAAAGAAATCATTCTTGACAAAAAGAGATCGTTAGATACCTCAAGAATATTTAGCATTCAAAACCTAGCAGAGATAAAGTTTATACTCATCATGACATTTAGTAATTCAGATATGTAATAAGATCACAATCAAACATTGACATATCTTTTAAGCAATAAGATTCCAAATGTCATAACTTTGCATTGTTAGTAATCAAACAACTTGTTAGTAATAATACATGTCCAAAAAGTTAGTCGAATAGTTAGTAGAGACATGCAACAAAACACAAGATAACCAGAAGTTGTGATACTTACCTTTCACCAAGTCGAAGTTTGTTTAAGTTCTCACACAAAGTTCTCTCTAAACTCTCTCCCCCTTTTTGTCACAAACTAAGCCAAAATTACAAAACACAAAGAGAGTTAAAAAGTTTAAATACAAACTAAGAAACTTGTGAGCTGAAGGAAATAACACAAATACAAGAACTTAAGAACCTGCAAAAGAAAGATTAGAAACAAAAACTTTATGCAGAATCTTCAGAGCTGATACACCCAAGCTTCTGAAACATTTTCTTGATCCGTTTCTTCATAGAAGCTTGCTCCTTCTTAACTTCTTTGAGATCTTGGATCATCAAAGCTTGTTCTTTCTTAACTTCTTTGAGATCTTCCTTCATTTCAGCGAACTCAATAGACATGCGTTCTTGCTCGTTAGAGAGTCGCTGTTGCTCTTTAAAGATTGAGCTAACTGAAGCATCATCATCAGAAGTGGATGGAGGTGCTGTCACGCCCCGGGTGTACACCGGAACCCGGGCTCGTCTACAGATCCGCCGTGTACACGGAATTTTCCGTGTACACGAAGCGCTGGTAACCTGCTCAGATAAAGATGATATAATAAAAGAGCATAAACAGAGCTAAACTAGACTAGTACATCCCAGATAAAAGGAAGGTAAAGTGCAGAAGTAAACTCTCAATAATACATATGTCTCTCCCAGCTCACTAATCAAATACAACCAGCTGGCCGAAGCCAGACCCAAAAGAAAGGAAAAGTAGAGTATCAGAGAGTATCGGGGTACATCTAGTAACTGCACTGGTGCCTGGGTAGACCACTATCTAGTCCGCGATCCTCTTACCTCGATCCGCTGCGGAGGGTCCTGCAACTCCCGCAGACGACTCTGCAAAACAAAGGGGAAGAGCAAAAAGAAAAGCAGTGGGGAGTGAGAACTACTATAGAACAGTAGCCTCCTCCTAGTGGGTAAGCCTCAACTCAAATGTGCCCACTAGGACTATAAGAGGCGAAAAAGATGAACAAAGGTGGTAAGCTGTAAATAAAACTGCTGATGATGAATAGAGCTACCACTACATGCCTCTAATGAGCTAACTGATAGTATAGCTATATGTATGCATCAGAACGTAAATGCCTGCCTGTCTAGACCCAATCGATACACCAGTAAGCACTGGTACTGCCTGCTCTGCCTGCCAAATCGGGTATGCCAGCCTACGCATAACACCGATAGGGAAAGAGAGTCTCGAAGACTCGAAGCCTGTAAAACGCACACTCCGGAGTGGCACTCGAGGGGAGCGACCCACACGAGTAAAATGCCTGAGTAACAAGTACCATAGATCAGCAGGACTGGATCATGACTCTGATCAAAGTGGGAAAACCCATCCACTAAAAGAAAGCCCAAATCCTCTATCCCAATCTGATGCAATAACCACTGTCCGGTCAACCGCCCAAGGTCCGCGGTTGCCGCAATGCCCCGCCCTCACAGCCCGCCTGTCCCAAAGCCCACAACTGTCTGACTACACTATCCCAGCCCCTGCTCGAACCCGAGCGCACTATCCCCCAAATGTAGATAAAAGAAGAGAAAAAGCATGGTTTCTCCTAAGTCAATTCCAGCATGATAGTGTAGCAGAAAAAGGTGGCCTAACTAAATGTCCATTCAAGCATGCAAAGTCCCTTATTTAAAAACAGGGTTTAAATATTATGATTTTTCACAAGATAGAGGTATGCCACTAATTAAACTTCCATTGCCAAGTTATCCCATATCCATTTATCACATAAGCATAAGAGGTCCCAAAGTGTACAAGCAATACAGTCCATTCTAGCAAAACTTCCCCCTCCCTCGTGAGGTTTAGGTGACATACTATTATAAGAATTATCCATTAATTAATACTTAGTCCATTTTAAGATGCAGCCCTAACAGTAAGTCCAATTCTCAATCAACATGCCATTTTCACTTTTACCGGTTCATTTAGCAATGTAATAGCGAAGCAACTCAAATAGGCCTAGTGGGGACATCACAAGTAGGAGGTAAACAACGGTACCCACCTCGAGCGCTAAATCCGGTCCTCGAAGGCTAAGTCCGCGCCCGATCCGAAAATCCCGTAACACTGCACCATAAGTCCCACAGAAAGCACACATATTAACTATCCCCATTTATTCCAAAATCTGTCCCTAAAGTGTCCGCTGAACATTTTAGCCATTTTCACCTGCGAAACGTGCCCACGAAATTCCCAGAAAAATACTACTGCGATCTACGCGACGAACCGGTCGAAACGAGTACCTGCACGTTTTCCCACGATTTTCCTATGCTGAGAACCAAAATCGACAAGGGAACCACCCCGAACAATGCATTCATCCAAAACTGCGATATAAAATTCTGTAAAAAAGGGGTTTCTCACCTTCAGGGAAATTCCACAAAAATCCAAGAAAATTCAGGGAGATTCCTTACGATGCGTAGATGCAAATCCCCTTTTGAATCGCCCTGATCTGACGTCCGAGCGCAAAGTTATCGCCAAAACAAGGCAGTGCTGTCCCAAAACTCCGCGACGGAAAAAGGGTCAAAATGAGGCCACAGAAACTCCAACAAAACCTCGGAATCTGAAGAAACTCACAAAATAGAAAATGAAGCCCTACCTGTTAAGAGTCCAACGGCGCAAAAATCGCGAAAATAGGATGTCAGGGTGAGCCGGGGGAGCTTGAACACCGAAATGCGACGAATCTGGTTGCCGTGGAACGATCGTCGCGCCGCGCCGGAAAAATCACCAACCTTGGGATCCGAGTCTTCTAAATTCTTGAGAATGCTACAGGAGGTGTAGGATTGAGAGAGGAAAAATTGCTTAGAAGGGACCTCGGGGTGAAACAAAACAGAAGAGGAGAAATCGGGCTTCAAATGAGCTATAAAAGCCAAAAAAACCACCTTGGGGCCCTTTGCGGATTCGGGCCCACTGTTCGGCCCGGATCCGCAAGGCGGGGTCGGACGGCGCCCCGTCCGACCGCGCGGAGCCACCCCAAAGCCGACGCGTGTCCCCGCACAGCGAACAGCTGTGCGGGGCGCGCCATCCGCCGACACACGTCCCGACCGCCCGGTCAACCTCCGCAGGCGCCAGCGAATGAGGAAACGCCGCGCGTCCCACGGCACTGTGCGGTTAGGCGCGCGGGCAGGTGCAGCCTGACCGGCCGCCAGGCGCTGTCCCCGTGCGCCGCGTCCCGTGAGCCCGCCAGTACTCATGCGCCACGTGTCCCTGCACCGGGCCTATGCACCCGCGCAGGGAACTCCGTAGACCGCGTCCCTGGACCGGACCAATCCGCAGTCGACACGTGGTTTCCGCCTGTTGCCGTGCACCACCGCTCTCAATCCTGCACCGGCCGCCTAAACTCCGTGGACCGCACCCCGTAGGCCCGCCAATGAGCGCCTGCCACGTGTCCATGCGCCGGGCTTATGCACCCAGCCGCGCCACTCCATGGACCAGCTGCTGCGGACCGGCCAATAAGGGGCCGCCACGTGGCATCCGGCGGTCCACGAACTCCCCCCATGCACCAGAAACCACCAGAAACTTTCGGGAGTCCGTTTTTGGGCATCCGGACTCCGAAACCGGCAAGTAAATAGCCGTTTTCAAGCGTTTTTCCGCGCTGAATCCAAATACGCCCTCCGTTTGGCCTAGAAACTTTTCTAAAATTTGGCAAATCCCGCCGAAGGCCAAACTGACAATAAAAACGGCCACGGACCCATCCGTGCTGTCCCTTTGACACACTGTGGATCAAACACCATCAATAGGTGTTTCACACATGGATTCACGGGAAAAACAGTGCATGGAAACCTGGATCATCACATCCTCCCCCACTAACAGAAAGTTTCGTCCTCGAAACTAAAGTCATACCTCAAGCCGGGGCCTCGAACAAGTGGGGGTGGGCATCCATCATCGCTGACTCCAGCTCCCAAGTAGCCTCGCGCTCGCCCTGGTTGCTCCACAGAACCTTCACGTAAGGGATGGCCCGGCTGCGCATGTAGTGTTCTGTTTTTCCCATGCAACTTTCCGATGAATCCACGGTATAGGACACCTGGTATTGGTGTGCCCGGCCCATGGTGCACAAAAGGGGTGCCACAGATGGACCTTGTGAGACTTTGATAGCTGATTTGGCCTTCGGCTGCATTTGCCGAATTTTAGAAAAGGTTTGGGACCAATCTGAGGTTGGATTTGGATTCAGCGCGGAAAAACGCTTGAAAACGGCTATTTGCTTGTTAGATTTGGAGTCCGGATGACCAAAAACGGGCTTCCGGAAGTTTTCGGGAATTTTCGGAGCATGGGGGAGGCTCGTGGACCGGCCTGAGCCACGTGGCGGCCTATTATTGGCCGGCTCACGCAGCTCGGTCCACGGGGAGGCGCGGCGGTGCATGGACCGCGGACGGGGGACGCGTGGCGTGCCCGGAATGGCCGGCGCACGCGGCACGGCGCAGGGACCCTGCGGGGTTGCGGTGGACCGGACGCAGGGCACGTGGCGGCTTTGGATTTGCTGGCTCACGAGGGCGCGGTCCACGGTGTGCGCAGAGGGGCGCCTCGGGACAGCACGCGCACAGTGGCGCCAGGCGGGCGGTCGGCCGCACTCGAGTGCGACGCGTGTCGGCACGCGATAGGCGGGCCGTACCTACCCCGCTGACCGCGGGGGGGCGACGTGGCGCGCTGCAGGCCCCTTGCACCGCTGTCCCCTGTTCTGGGGTGACGTGGCCTCACCAGGGCTTTCCGGGCGCGTCGGACGGGAGGTGTGCAACCGGGTTTCCGGGCGCAGTGCGCCCGAAACTTGCGCCCGAAAACCCGGCCCGTTAGTGCTTTGGGCTGGGCCTATAAATAGGCTCCTTGTTTCCTTTTTGGGTCTTTTTGGACCCCTTTTCGCAGTGAGTTCTTCAGAGGAGTTTTGCCTCACACCGTGCACAATCCATTGGAGGATTTTGAAGATTTTTGGAGGCACGCTTCCCGAGGTTCACCATTTTACGGCGCGGCGCGACGCTTGTTCTCCGGCGACCCGCTTCGCCCCTTCTCAGTGTTTGGGCTCCCCCGACTCACCCCGACATCGGAATTCGCCGATTCTTGCGCCGTTGGACTCACGACAGGTAGGACTTCAACTTCCGTGTTTTGAGGTTCCTCGTTTTCCGTGCTGACCTTGGAGTTTTCCGAGCACCCATTTGACCCATTTATCTTCGCGGATTTTTGGACAGCACCACGGTGTTCTTGCCATATCTTTTCGCTCAGACATCGGATCGAGGCGATTCAAAAGGCAATTTTCATCTACACTTCGCAAGGAGTCTCCTGGATTTTTCTCAGATTTTTGTGGATTTTGCTCGAGGGTGAGAATCTCCTTTTTCTGTGATTCTTTGTTGCAGAAATTTGGTACAGTTTGGAATGGGGTGTTCGCCTTGCCGGATTTTTATCTCAGCCTAGGAAACTCCGATTTGGGCGTGCAGGTACTCGTTTCGACGGGTTCGTCGCGAGGATCGCGATAGTATTTTTCTTGGATTTTTCTGGGAATTTTTCGCAGGTAAAAATTGGAGAATTCTGGACTGTGATATTAAGGGACAGATTTTGGAATTATGAATGATTAGCTTATGTGCATTTCTTTGGGGTATTTTGTACAGATTAGTGGTGAGTTTTTGGACTGAGCGTGGGGATTCGCTTTTGGGAACTTGGATTAGCGCTCGAGGTGGGTGATGTTGTGAACCTCCTACTTGTGAATGTCACTAGGCCTATTACAAGGCTCTTGATCATGTGTTATTAAACTGTGAATGGATCTAGCATGCTTGTATGAGATTATGGTTTCCTTGTTAATATTTGCATTGTTAGCAAACTACGAGTTAGTAAGTTGGGTTACCATGCTTAGATATGCAGTTTAATCACCTGGAAATAATATGGAAACCATATCATGTCATATGTCTAAGGGAAGGTTTGGGCATGTGGTTAGAATTCATGTTGTTAAAAGTGTACTTATTAGTAGATTATGCATCTAATGGTATCATGTATCATATATCCTGCCACATGTACATCGGAGGTTCCAAACACTTAATGTTGCATATGTTAGAGTAATTGAAAAGGGGTTTTAACAAGTAAAGGATTTTGCATGCTTGTATGGTCATCTAGCTAGGCCACCTTTTTCTGCTACACTATCATGTTGGAATTGACTTAGGAGAAACCATGTTTCATTCTTTCTTCAGTCACTTAGACATAGGGGATAGTATGCTCGGGTTAGAGCAGGGGCTGGGATAGTGTAGTCAGATACTAGGGATTCGGAACGGGTAGGCTGTGATGGCAGGGTAATGCGGCAACCGCGGATTTTGGGCGGTTGACCGGACAGTTGTTATTGCATCAGATCGGGGAGAGGGTTTGGGCTTCCTTTGGCGGATGGTGCTTTTCCTTATAGATCAGAGTGCGCGACTTGGCAGACCTTGAGACTCCTGTCCCATATCGGTGTTATGCGTATGGCTGGCATACCCGATTTGTCAGACATTGAGACCCTATCCCAGATCGGTGTTATGCGTAGGCTGGCATACCCGACTTGGCAGACCTTGAGACTCCTGTCCCATATCGGTGTTATGCGTAGGCTGGCATACCCGATTTGGCAGACATTGAGACTCCTATCCTATATCGGTGTTATGCGTAGGCTGGCATACCCGATGTGACAGGCTTCGATATTCTGATGCATTCATTTAGCTATCTTTTAGCTGGGCAGGTAGAGGCATATTAGTGGTAGCTTTTATCAGTAGTCATACTTATAGTTTACCACATTTATTCTTTTAGCCTCTGGTAGTCCTAGTGGGCAGGTCGGAGTTGAGGTTTACCCACTAGGGGAGGCTACTGTCTTTATCGTAGTTCTGACTCCCACTGTTTTCCCTTTTCTTGTCCCCTTTGTTTTGCAGAGTCATCTGTTGGAGTTGCGGGACCCTCCTCCCAGGATCGAGGTAAGAGGATCGCTGACTAGATAGCTGCTACCCCGGGCTCGAGTTTAGTAGTTTTGTTGTATCCCCTGTACACTCAGACGGTTGTATTTTCTTTTATTTTTGGGTCTGGCTGCGGCCAGCTGGTTGTATTTATTTCGTGAGCTGGGAGAGACACATGTATATTCATGAGAGATTGTTGTACTTTTATTTCCAGCATTTGTCTGAGATGTACTAGTTTCAGTTTAGCTCTGTTTTATGCTCTTGTATTATTACTTTATATCTGAGCAGGTTACCAGCGCTTCGTGTACACGGGAAATACCGTGTGCACGGCGGATCTGTGGACGAGCCCGGGTTCTGGTTTACACCCGGGGCGTGACAGATTAGTTTGGTATCAGAGCTTAGGGATAGGTCAGTTGGGACTTAGGAAACCCTAGGCTTGTTGGCAGACCCTAGGAAGGCAGGGCGTGAGTGACGCGATATTTTGCGAAAGTCGGCGATTTGTTATTAAACTCTTCCTGTGAGTGGAGAGGGACCGGCATAGCCTATTTCTGGTGGACTGTTATGTTGGCTGCAGACAACATAAGGTTACAGGAATAGGGGGATGTCCATGACTTTCGCTGGATTGGGTCGTGTGTGGTTTTGTTTACTGACCCGTGGTTTCTTGTGTGGCAGGATGCCTCCTAGGCGGCAGATTCCTACCCGGGGACTCCTATACCCCCGGAGGAGCCGGAGCAGTCCGGGCCTTCTGAGATCAGTGAGCTGAGGGCCATGGTGGCCCAGTTGGCAGAGAGCCACCGCCGACAGGAGCAGAGGTTCGAGCGGTTACTTGCCCAGGTTGGGGCCCCTCCCCCTACTACTGTAGAGGCCCCTGTACCACCAGTTGTACCGCAGGCTATTCCCCTAGTCCCTACGGCGCCGTCGTCTAGCAGTGGGGCTCAGGGAGTGATCAGGCCATTGACCCCAGCAGAGGAGCAGGAGTTTGCTGACAAACTCGCCCGGTTCTGTAAGCGAGAACCACCTAGGTTCTCGGGGCGGAGCACTCACCCTTGGGAGATTGGATCGTGGTTGGCATCAATGGAGAAGTTATTCAGAGACTTCTTCATTGACCCGAAATACAGAGTACATTTGGCCGTGCATTGTTTGGAGGGGGACGCAGATGTTTGGTGGCGCCGGGTCGAGCCGTTGGAGTTCCAGATTACCCGGCAGCTACCGTGGTCGGAGTTCAGGCGGTTGATCCTCGACACTTATTTCTCCACGAGCGTGAAGAGGAAGATAGAAGATGACTTGAAGAATCTCCAGCAGGGGGATCGGCCAGTGTGGGACTATTATCAGGAGTTTACGCAGTTGCTCAACTGCGTGCCTTATGTCGCCAGGGATGGGCTGCACCAGGTGGAGCTTTTTGAGACAGGACTGCGCCCTGAGATCTATACCTTGGTGCACGCCCAGAGGCCCCAGACTTTATCAGAGGCAGTAGATCATGCCCAGTGGGTCGAGATGGGAGACCGCGTTGTCTCTAGACGTGGAGGTCTGGTCGCTCAGAGTTCTGAGAGGAAGCGACCAGCGACTGATGATGGGGGACAGGCCAGTTCCTGGAGGCCGCCCCGACCGCCACCGCCTCAGTTTACGGGCCGTGGGCGTTCGGAGCGGCGAGGGCCTGGGGGATCCCAGAGGCCCCCACAGCAGCAGCAGCCCCAGCGACAGCAGCAGCACTCGCAGCAGCAGAGGTCGCAGTCGCGACAGCAGGGGTCACAGCGGCAGAGGCAGCAGCAGCAGCAGTCGAGGCAGCCCCAGTCTTCGGTTAGATGCATCTTTTGTAGGGGACAGCACTCGGCGGATACTTGTGACCAGAGGTATGGCCGCTGTTATCGGTGTGGACAGTCCGGCCACATTCGAGCCACTTGCCCTCTCTTGACACCGCAGGCTCCATCTTCAGCATCAGTTCCTTCGGTGCCCCAGCAGCGGCCTTATGCTCCAGCGAGCAGGGCTCCTTCCTCCCACCCTACAGACTACCGACCACCAGCTCAGAGCGGGCGAGTTTACGTCGCCCAGGTGGGGGACTCCGCGGCAGCCGACCACGTGGTGGCAGGTATCATTTTACTTTTCGGTATTAGAGCTCGCACTTTATTTGATACCGGTGCATCACATTCTTTTATCAGTAGAGCATTTGCATCATCTCATGGACTAGAGTTAGGTCGGTTGCCACATGCATTAGAGGTACGGATTCCCGAGCATACATTGCATGTAGAGGAGAGTTGTTGGTCTTGCCCGGTACAGATTGAGTCTTGGATTTTGCCAGCGGACCTGATGGTCCTTAGTGAGCTGCGAGATTTCGACGTTATACTGGGGATGGATTGGCTGGCTCGCTATTTCGCGACGATTGACTGTGCTGCGAGGACTGTTACTTTTAGCGAGCCAGGCCAGGAGGTGTTTGTTTACAGAGGGTGCCAGAGTGCTTTCTTCGCCTCGGTAGTTTCGACTTCCCGTGCGAGGCAGATGATGCGCAGCGGATGCGTGGCCTTTTTGGCATCTGTGGTTAAGGAGCCTACGGCGGCCCCGGGACTCGCGGATATCCCTATTGTCCACGAGTTCCCGGATGTTTCCCTCCAGAGCTGTCTAGTATGCCGCCGGATAGGGAGGTTGAGTTTTTGATTGACGTAGTCCCAGGAACTGCGCCAATCTCTAAGGCTCCTTACCGAATGGCACCGGCTGAGCTGCGAGAGTTAAAGGCGCAACTCCAGGATTTAATGGACAAAGGTTTTGTCAGACCAAGTGTATCGCCTTGGGGAGCGCCGGTGCTATTTGTGAAGAAGAAGGATGGATCACTTCGACTATGTGTTGATTATCGGGAGTTGAATAAAGTGACCATCAAGAACAAGTACCCTTTGCCGCGCATTGATGACTTGTTTGATCAGCTGCAAGGGTCTTGTGTCTTCTCCAAGATTGACTTACAGTCTGGTTACCACCAATTGAAGGTGAAGGCCGAGGACATCCCTAAGACGGCATTCAGGTCGCGGTACGGGCATTATGAGTTCACCGTCATGCCTTTTGGATTGACAAATGCCCCTGCTGCTTTTATGGATTTAATGAACAGGATTTTCCGACCATACCTGGATCGGTTCGTCGTGGTTTTTATTGATGATATCCTGGTTTACTCCCGGAGCGATGTGGAGCACGAGGAGCACTTGAGGATTGTGCTGCAACTTCTGAGAGAAAGGAAGTTGTATGCCAAGTTATCTAAGTGCGAATTCTGGCTTCGGGAGGTTGTCTTTTTGGGCCACGTGATTTCAGCCGCAGGAGTGGCAGTAGACCCGGCGAAGATTGAGGCAGTCCGGGATTGGCCCCGACCGACGACGGTATCAGAGGTCCGCAGTTTTATGGGCTTAGCTGGATATTACCGTCGGTTTGTGGAAGGTTTTGCGAAACTTTCCACACCCCTCACTCGTTTGACGCGAAAAGGGATTAAGTTTACTTGGAGTGAGGATTGTCAGAGGAGCTTTGAGGAATTAAAGAATAGATTGATGTCGGCTCCTATCCTTTCCCTCCCCGTTATGGGGAAAGGATACGTGATATACAGTGATGCATCGCACAGTGGACTTGGTTGCGTGCTGATGCAGGAGGGAAGGGTAATCGCTTATGCCTCTCGGCAACTGAAGGATTATGAAAAGAATTACCCACCCATGATTTGGAGCTAGCTGCAGTGATTTTTGCACTAAAGTTGTGGCGCCACTACCTGTATGGGGAGCACTGCGAGATTTACACCGACCACAAGAGCTTGAAATACCTGTTCACACAGAAGGAGCTCAACTTGAGGCAGCGCAGATGGTTGGAATTGTTGAAAGACTATGATGTTGATATATTATACCATCCTGGCAAGGCCAACGTGGTTGCTGATGCCCTGAGCAGGAGAGCAGTACAGAGTCTATCTTTGATGATCACCGATCAGGCGCCTTTACTTGAGCAGATGAGGCGGTTAGAGCTCGAGGTTGTGTCCCCTGGGGTCTCTGCTAGACTTATGTCTCTAGTCGTGCAGCCCACTCTGTTGGACAGGATTCGGGAGAGGCAGAGTGAGGACCCCCACTTGACGAGGATTCGAGAGCAGATGCAGACTGGTTTGATAGGGGACTTTTCAGTTGATGCTGCGGGAGTACTGCGGTACAGGGACCGAGCTTGTGTGCCTATGGATGCAGAGATCCGAGAGCAGATCTTGAGGGAGGCCCACTATACACCTTATACCATCCATCCTGGTGGGACTAAGATGTATAGGGACCTTAAGGCACAGTTTTGGTGGAATGGGATGAAAAGAGACATTGGGAGATTTGTTGCACACTGTCTAACTTGTCAGCAAGTAAAGGCTGAGCATCGTGTACCTGCTGGCAAGTTGCAGAGTCTCCCAATCCCTGAATGGAAATGGGAACATGTTACGATGGATTTTGTCACTAGTTTGCCGAGAGCACAGACGGGAGCGGATGCTATCTGGGTAGTCGTGGACAGGCTTACCAAGTCCGCTCACTTTTTACCGGTTCAGATGACTTGGCCGATGGATCGTCTAGCGCAGGTGTACTTGGCTGAGGTGGTTAGATTGCACGGGGTACCCGTTTCCATCGTATCAGATAGAGACCCGAGGTTTGTTTCGCATTTTTGGAGGAGTTTACAGACAGCCTTGGGGACGCAGCTCCGATTTAGTACAGCATTCCACCCACAGACCGATGGGCAGTCAGAGCGCACTATTCAGACCCTTGAGGATATGTTGAGAGCATGCGTTCTGGACTTTGGAGGAGGGTGGTACCGGCACTTGGGATTAGTTGAGTTTGCGTACAACAACAGCTATCAAGCGAGCATTCAGATGGCTCCGTTTGAAGCGTTGTATGGACGCAAGTGTCGGTCACCCCTATATTGGAGTGACGTGGGTGAGAAGAAGACTTTGGGTCCTGATCTACTTTTAGAGGCAGAGGAAAAGGTCAGATTGGTACGACGACATCTCGAGACCGCCCAGAGTCGACAGAGGAGTTATGCTGATACACGACGGCGAGACTTGGAGTTTCAGGTGGGTGACCATGTTTTTCTGAAAGTCTCGCCTTCGAAGGGGATTCGGAGATTTGGTATTCGAGGAAAACTGAGCCCTCGTTATATTGGACCTTTTGAGGTGTTGGAGCGCTTAGGGCCAGTTGCCTACAGGCTTGCGCTTCCTCCCAGGCTTTCAGGTGTTCACAATGTTTTTCATGTGTCGACTCTGAGGAGGTATGTTCATGACCCGTCCCACATCATCGATTTCACCCCATTGGAGGTTGCTGAGAACCTGAGCTATGTTGAGCGGCCGTTGAGGATCTTGGACCGTGAGGTTAGGGAGTTGCGCAGTCGGGCCATCCCTTATGTGAAGATCCTCTGGAGCAGTCATGATGAGCGCGAGGCTACCTGGGAGCTGGAGTCAGCGATGATGGATGCTTACCCCCACTTGTTCGAGGCCCCTACTTGAGGTATGATTTTTTTTCGTTTCGTTTCGAGGACGAAACTTTTTCTTGTGGGGAAGGATGTAGTGTTCTGTTTTTCCCATGCAACTTTCCGATGAATCCACGGTATAGGACACCTGGTATTGGTGTGCCTGGCCCATGGTGCACAAAAGGGGTGCCACAGATGGACCTTGTGAGACTTTGATAGCTGATTTGGCCTTCGGCTGCATTTGCCGAATTTTAGAAAAGGTTTGGGACCAATCTGAGGTTGGATTTGGATTCAGCGCGGAAAAACGCTTGAAAACGGCTATTTGCTTGTTAGATTTGGAGTCCGGATGACCAAAAACGGGCTTCCGGAAGTTTTCGGGAATTTTCGGAGCATGGGGGAGGCTCGTGGACCGGCCTGAGCCACGTGGCGGCCTATTATTGGCCGGCTCACGCAGCTCGGTCCACGGGGAGGCGCGGCGGTGCATGGACCGCGGACGGGGGACGCGTGGCGTGCCCGGAATGGCCGGCGCACGCGGCACGGCGCAGGGACCCTGCGGGGTTGCGGTGGACCGGACGCAGGGCACGTGGCGGCTTTGGATTTGCTGGCTCACGAGGGCGCGGTCCACGGTGTGCGCAGAGGGGCGCCTCGGGACAGCACGCGCACAGTGGCGCCAGGCGGGCGGTCGGCCGCACTCGAGTGCGACGCGTGTCGGCACGCGATAGGCGGGCCGTACCTACCCCGCTGACCGCGGGGGGGCGACGTGGCGCGCTGCAGGCCCCTTGCACCGCTGTCCCCTGTTCTGGGGTGACGTGGCCTCACCAGGGCTTTCCGGGCGCGTCGGACGGGAGGTGTGCAACCGGGTTTCCGGGCGCAGTGCGCCCGAAACTTGCGCCCGAAAACCCGGCCCGTTAGTGCTTTGGGCTGGGCCTATAAATAGGCTCCTTGTTTCCTTTTTGGGTCTTTTTGGACCCCTTTTCGCAGTGAGTTCTTCAGAGGAGTTTTGCCTCACACCGTGCACAATCCATTGGAGGATTTTGAAGATTTTTGGAGGCACGCTTCCCGAGGTTCACCATTTTACGGCGCGGCGCGACGCTTGTTCTCCGGCGACCCGCTTCGCCCCTTCTCAGTGTTTGGGCTCCCCCGACTCACCCCGACATCGGAATTCGCCGATTCTTGCGCCGTTGGACTCACGACAGGTAGGACTTCAACTTCCGTGTTTTGAGGTTCCTCGTTTTCCGTGCTGACCTTGGAGTTTTCCGAGCACCCATTTGACCCATTTATCTTCGCGGATTTTTGGACAGCACCACGGTGTTCTTGCCATATCTTTTCGCTCAGACATCGGATCGAGGCGATTCAAAAGGCAATTTTCATCTACACTTCGCAAGGAGTCTCCTGGATTTTTCTCAGATTTTTGTGGATTTTGCTCGAGGGTGAGAATCTCCTTTTTCTGTGATTCTTTGTTGCAGAAATTTGGTACAGTTTGGAATGGGGTGTTCGCCTTGCCGGATTTTTATCTCAGCCTAGGAAACTCCGATTTGGGCGTGCAGGTACTCGTTTCGACGGGTTCGTCGCGAGGATCGCGATAGTATTTTTCTGGGAATTTTTCGCAGGTAAAAATTGGAGAATTCTGGACTGTGATATTAAGGGACAGATTTTGGAATTTATGAATGATTAGCTTATGTGCATTTCTTTGGGGTATTTTGTACAGATTAGTGGTGAGTTTTTGGACTGAGCGTGGGGATTCGCTTTTGGGAACTTGGATTAGCGCTCGAGGTGGGTGATGTTGTGAACCTCCTACTTGTGAATGTCACTAGGCCTATTACAAGGCTCTTGGTCTTGTGTTATTAAACTGTGAATGGATCTAGCATGCTTGTATGAGATTATGGTTTCCTTGTCAATTTTTGCATTGTTAGCAAACTACGAGTTAGTAAGTTGGGTTACCATGCTTAGATATGCAGTTTAATCACCTGGAAATAATATGGAAACCATATCATGTCATATGTCTAAGGGAAGGTTTGGGCATGTGGTTAGAATTCATGTTGTTAAAAGTGTACTTATTAGTAGATTATGCATCTAATGGTATCATGTATCATATATCCTGCCACATGTACATCGGGGTTCCAAACACTTAATGTTGCATATGTTAGAGTAATTGAAAAGGGGTTTTAACAAGTAAAGGATTTTGCATGCTTGTATGGTCATCTAGCTAGGCCACCTTTTTCTGCTACACTATCATGTTGGAATTGACTTAGGAGAAACCATGTTTCATTCTTTCTTCAGTCACTTAGACATAGGGGATAGTATGCTCGGGTTAGAGCAGGGGCTGGGATAGTGTAGTCAGATACTAGGGATTCGGAACGGGTAGGCTGTGATGGCAGGGTAATGCGGCAACCGCGGATTTTGGGCGGTTGACCGGACAGTTGTTATTGCATCAGATCGGGGAGAGGGTTTGGGCTTCCTTTGGCGGATGGTGCTTTTCCTTATAGATCAGAGTGCGCGACTTGGCAGACCTTGAGACTCCTGTCCCATATCGGTGTTATGCGTAGGCTGGCATACCCGATTTGTCAGACATTGAGACCCCTATCCCAGATCGGTGTTATGCGTAAGCTGGCATACCCGACTTGGCAGACCTTGAGACTCCTGTCCCATATCGGTGTTATGCGTAGGCTGGCATACCCGATTTGGCAGACATTGAGACTCCTACCCTATATCGGTGTTATGCGTAGGCTGGCATACCCGATGTGACAGGCTTCGATATTCTGATGCATTCATTTAGCTATCTTTTAGCTGGGCAGGTAGAGGCATATTAGTGGTAGCTTTTATCAGTAGTCATACTTATAGTTTACCACATTTATTCTTTTAGCCTCTGGTAGTCCTAGTGGGCAGGTCGGAGTTGAGGTTTACCCACTAGGGGAGGCTACTGTCTTTATCGTAGTTCTGACTCCCACTGTTTTCCCTTTTCTTGTCCCCTTTGTTTTGCAGAGTCATCTGTTGGAGTTGCGGGACCCTCCTCCCAGGATCGAGGTAAGAGGATCGCTGACTAGATAGCTGCTACCCCGGGCTCGAGTTTAGTAGTTTTGTTGTATCCCCTGTACACTCAGACGGTTGTATTTTCTTTTATTTTTGGGTCTGGCTGCGGCCAGCTGGTTGTATTTATTTCGTGAGCTGGGAGAGACACTTGTATATTCATGAGAGATTGTTGTACTTTTATTTCCAGCATTTGTCTGAGATGTACTAGTTTCAGTTTAGCTCTGTTTTAGGCTCTTGTATTATTACTGTTATATCTGAGCAGGTTACCAGCGCTTCGTGTACACGGGAAATACCGTGTGCACGGCGGATCTGTGGACGAGCCCGGGTTCTGGTTTACACCCGGGGCGTGACAGCGCAGCTCTCTAACCTCGCGGTCCAAAATCCGCAGCGGCCGCTCAACATAGCTCAAGTCCTCCGCAACCTCCAGTGGGGCGAAATCAATGATGTGCGACGGGTCATGAACATATCTCCTCAGGGTGGATACATGAAACACGTCGTGAACACCAGCCAATCTGGAAGGAAGTGCAAGCCGGTAGGCAACTGGCCCAATGCGCTCCAACACCTCAAAAGGTCCAATATAACGAGGGCTCAGTTTTCCACGAATCCCAAATCTCCGAATCCCCTTCGAAGGCGAGACTTTCAAAAAAACATGATCGCCCACCTGAAACTCCAAGTCTCGTCGTCGGGTATCAGCATAACTCTTCTGCCGGCTCTGAGCTGTCTCCAGATGTCGTCGAATCAGTCTGACCTTCTCCTCTGCCTCCAGTAGTAGATCAGGACCCAAGGTCTTCTTCTCACCCACATCACTCCAATATAGGGGTGACCGACACTTGCGCCCATACAACGCTTCAAACGGAGCCATCTGGATGCTCGCTTGATAGCTGTTGTTGTACGCAAACTCAACCAATCCCAGATGTCGGTGCCACCCGCCCCCAAAATCCAGGACGCATGCTCGCAGCATATCCTCAAGAGTCTGAATGGTGCGCTCTGACTGTCCGTCCGTCTGTGGGTGAAAAGCTGTGCTGAAGCGAAGGTGTGTCCCCAGGGCCGTCTGTAAACTCCTCCAGAAGTGCGAGACAAACCTCGAGTCCCTATCCGACACAATGGAAATGGGTATCCCGTGCAATCTGACCACCTCAGCCAAGTACATCTGTGCCAGTCGATCCAATGGCCAAGTCATCTGAACCGGTAAGAAGTGAGCGGATTTGGTGAGTCTATCCACGACCACCCAGATCGCATCCGCTCCAGTCTGTGCCCTCGGCAATCCCGTGACAAAATCCATAGTGATATGATCCCACTTCCATTCAGGGATTGGGAGACTCTGCAACTTGCCAGCAGGTACACGATGCTCAGCCTTTACTTGCTGACAAGTTAGGCAGTGTGCCACAAATCTGCCTGTGATGATCCGGACTCCCGCAGGAACTGTACAACGTTAAACAGTGACTGCGGGGAGCTTGTACAGTGCATCGGAGCTTGTAGAATCGAAATTGGATATTTAAAATAGACTTGGCGCGAAAATCGGAGCAAACGGGAATTTTCGAGAGCTTTCGGCAAAATTTCGGATGAGAATTTGGCGAAACGGACGGCGGATTTGGACTCAGCGCGCGAAAACGATCGAAATGGTGTATTTACATTAATTTTTGGCACCTGGTTACTGTTCACGCCGGAACAGTAACTCCGGCCGCCGGAATTACTGTTCCGGCAACTGGCGAGCGGCGGCGGGCGGCGGCGCACGGCGGCGGGCAGCGGCACAGCGGCGGAGTGCGGAGGCGCGCGGCGCGGGCAGGCGCGGGCAGGCGCGGGCAGGGGTCCTGGTGCGCGGTCCACAGGCCTGGCGTGCACCGGGAGCACCGAACCCTGCATCTGCCACGTGGCAGCTCCTGATTGGCTGGCCGGCATCTAGAAGCACGTGGGAAGGTGACACGTGGCAGCACCCCGTTGGCTGACAGGATCCGGAAGACCCGGAGCGCGGTCCGACCACGTGCACCACGTGGACACGTGGCGAGATCTGAGTGGCCTTGCACATGCTGTTTGCTGTTATGTGGACACGTGGCGCATTATGGTGTGGGAATATTCCCTTTGGCCCATTATAAATAGAGGTTCCCTCCCCCTCTCATTTGTGCCTCGTTTTGCGTGCTGTAGAGAGAGAATCAGAGAAAGTGTCCTTTACGAAAAATTTTCCTCTCTCTCTCCTCTCTCTCTCTCTCTCTAAAAACTCAGAATTTTGGGAGTTTCAGATAGTGAGTTATCTGCGACGCGGCGCACTGCGACAATTTTCTTTTTAGGCCCATTTCCCGTCGCAGTTCCGTCGAAAATTCACTGCGGGCTAACCGGGTGGAATTTTTGGACGATTTTTGCGGCAGCGCGACCGTAAGAGGTAAGACTTCGATTTCCGTGTTGATCATTTTGCTCCGTTTCGTACTTTTGGCATGATTCCCGAGTCCTCTTTGACCCCCCTTTTTGCTGTGGAAATTTCTGGACAGCGTCAACTTCTCCGATTTTTATCTTGGCGTAGGAGCATCAGATCGAGGCGTTCAAAGAGTCGATTTTGATCTACTCTTCGCGAGGAACGCAACCGTGATTTTTCTGGGATTTTAGGAGCTCATTTTAGAGGTGAAAAACTCCTCTTTTCCCGTGCTGTTTGAAAAACAGCAAATATTGTGCTTTTTGAGATTTGTATTTATACCGGGAGCGTTGATTTGCAGGATTTGAGGACTGTGGATAACCAGGAGACTACCTGGGGTGTTGTTTGAGCTGCTCGAGGTGGGCGGTTGTTGCTTACCTCATTTTTGACAAGCTCACTGGGATTACTAGAAATCCCCTAAAATAATGTGACAATTGATGAGAACCATTGGGACAAACTAACAGGACAAACTAACAGGACAATTGATGAGAACTATTGGGACAAACTAATATGATAATTAATGAGAACTATTGGGACGAACTAACATGACAATTGATGAGAACTATTGGGACGAACTAATGTGACAATTGATGAGAACCGCTGGGACGAACTCTCCTAAAATTTAATATGACCCCACAGATTATATGATGACTTATATTGGAACACTATGATTGGGACGAAGGCTATAATCTCGCATGCAAATAATTTTTCCAGTAAATCAATCTTCTTTTAAAACAAATATCTAACACCTTTCTACAGTTTTTTGAAAAGTGCAAATGCATGCTTGCTGGGACATCTAGTTAGCCCTATTTAATGCTACACTATCATATTGGGATTTGTACATGTTTCATTGTTGTCCTTTGCATCCAGATGCTTGTTGCTCAAGTATGAGCAGGGGTTTGGGGTAGTGTAGTCGAGATTGCATTAGATTGTGGATTTGTGGGGTATTGCGGTGACCGCGGACAGTAGGCGGTCGACCAGATATTTATCCTTGCATCAGATTGGGGTTGTGTCTGGTTTATTTTTGCATCAGCTGGGGATGGGGTTTTCTGTAGTGGACGGAGTTTCCCACTTTGATCATAGTCATGATCCAGTCCTGCTATATTGTGATACTTGTGAGACATGTGCTACAGAGATACTGTGATACTGATGACAGAGATATTTGCGATACTGATGACAGAGATACTGTGATACTGATGATAGAGATATTTGCGATACTGATGACAGAGATACTTTACTCGTGTGGGTCGCTCCCCTCGAGTGCCACTCCGGAGGTAGGCTTTCTTTTTCGGACCCAGCCTTGTGTGCCGGTCTGATACTTATTCTGGGATGCGAGCCGTGCGGGCCGATCCCGCGGTTTCGAGCCTTGTGTGCAGATTCCGCTGAGCAGGCAACACCAGTTGTTACTGGTATCCAGATTGGGTTTATTTGGATAGATACTGTTTCTGATGCATGCATACAGTTTTGACAGCATAGTAGTGGTAGTTTACCTGTTTCAGCATCTTATGTATTTTACCACTTCCCTTGTTCCCTTTTGCCTCTATTAGTCCTAGTGGGTGCGTCAGAGTTGAGGTTTTACCCACTAGGGGAGGCTGCTGGTTTATCTGGTAGTTCTCACCCCCCATTATTATTTTCTGTCTTTTCCCTTCCCCTTTATTTTTGCAGAGTCGTTTGTGGGAGCTGCTGGGCCATCAGCGGCAGATCGAGGTAAGAAGATAGCAGACTAGCTAGATCGTCTGCCCCGACCATGAGAGTAGCTGAACTTATATTGTACCCCTTTTATCTCAGACTGTAGCACTTTTATTTTGGATCTGGCTCTGGCCAGCTGGGTGTATTATTTTGGTGAGCTGAGAGATTATTGTATTATTACAGCTTGTACCTTATCAGTCTGGGATTATTATGTTTAGTTCAGCTCTGCTTTATGCTCTGTTATGGTATATTATATCTGAGCAGATTACCAGCGCTTCGTGTACGCGGGAAATCCCGTGTGCATGGCGGATCTGTTGGCGAGCCCGGGTTCCGGGGCGTGACAGATTAAGTTGGTATCAGAGCTTAGGGATAGGTCAGTTGGGACTTAGGAAACCCTAGGCTTTTGGCAGACCCTAGGATAATAGGGCGTGAGAGACGTGACATTTTGCGAAAGTCGTTGATTTATTTGTTTAACTCTTCCAAGTAAGTGAAGAGAGACCGACATACCCCATTTCTGGTGAACAGTTATGTTGGCTGCAGACAACATAAAGTCACAGAAATAGGGGAATGTCTTTGACTTTCGCTAGATTGGGTCGTGTGGGATTTTATTTTGCTGATTTGTGGCTTTTGGTGACAGTATGTCGCCCCGTCGTCATTTTTCCGTCGGGGGTATTTCTACCCCTTCTGAGGAGCCCGAGCAGGCGGTATCTGCTGAGCTGGGAGAACTACGGGCCTTGGTGACCCATTTGGTGGCAAGGAGCTTTCGTCAGGACCAACGCCTGGAGCAGTTGCTGGCGCAGAGGGGTGACTTGGCGGTTGACGAAGGGGCCGGGGCTTCCGAGCAGCGTCCAGACAAGAAACGCCCCGCCCCAGATAATGATGGACAGGCCAGTTCAGGAAGACCACCACGACCCCTGCGGCCCCAGTCTACTGGCCGTGGGCGTCTTGATCGACGAGGACCTGGTAGATCGCAGAGGCCTCCGCAGCAGCAGTCTCGACAGTCTCGGGCGTCGGTCCGGTGCATTTTCTGTAGGGGGCAGCATTCATCAAATACCTGTGGCTTGAGGGAGGGTCGATGCTTCCGATGTGGGCAGCCAGGCCACATCCGACCTACGTGCCCCTTTCGGGTTTTAGTAGCACCTTCTTCAGCATTGGCCCCTACCGCATCCCAGCAGAGGTCACAGAGGCCTCAGCGGCATAGGTAGCAGCAGCAACAGGTAAGGCAGCCTCAGTCTACAGTTAGGTGCATTTTCTGCGAGGGCCAGCACACTTCAGGCGCTTGTGACCTGAGGTTCGGTCGCTGTTTCAAGTGTGGACAGCCCGGGCACATGCGAGTTACGTGTCCTTCGGAGATAACCGTGGCACCTACGTCGGCATTTGTCCCCACCACTTCCCAGCTACGACCGGGAGCTTCACCGACAGACCTTCAAGGAGATCAAGTTTCATTCCCCCGCCCTTCTGGAGAGAGACAGCCATTGTCGAGCAGTCAGGATGACTTAGCGCTAGCAGAAGATTCTACTATAGCTGACCGAGAAGAAGCAGGTATGATTTACTTTCTGGCATAAGGACTCGTACCTCGTCTATATAGGGGCATCTCTTTTATTTGTAGAAAACGTACATTATTGCATATGGTTAGGAATAGGACTCTTACCCTGTGCATGAAAGGTGTAGATTCCCGATTGCACTCTGCGTATGGAGAAGTGCTGTTAGTCCCGCCCGATCTAGATCGAGTCCTGGATTATGCCAGCAGACCTGTTGGTCTTGAGACAGCTGAAGGACTTCGATGTGGTCCTCGGGATGAACTGGCTGGCTCGGTATTTTGCGACTATTGACTGTGCCGCAAGGACTGTCACTTTAGAGAGCCAGGCCAGGAAATGTTAGTATATCGGGGATGTCAGAGTGCTTTCTTTGCCTCTATAATTTTGACTTCCCGAGCGAGGCCGATGATCCGTCAAGGATGTGTAGCCTTTTTGGCTAGTGTCGTTGAGGGGCCTACGGCGGCGCCGGAACTCGGGGATATCCCTATTGCCGCGAGTTCCCGGATGTTGTTCCACTGAGCTGTCTAGCATGCCGCCAGATAGGGAAATTGAGTTCGTGATTAACGTAGTTCCAGGAACTGCGCCAATCTCTAAGGCTCCTTACCGGATGGCACCGGCTGAGCTGCGAGAGCTTAAGGCGCAACTTCAGGATTTAATGAATAAGGGTTTTATCTGACCGAGTGTGTCGCCCTGGGAACACCGGTACTATTCGTGAAGAAGAAGGATGGGTCACTCCGATTGTGTGTGGATTATAGGGAATTAAACAAAAGTGACCATCAAGAACAAGTACCCTTTGCCGCGCATCGATGATCTTTTTGATCAGCTGCAAGGGTGTTGTGTCTTCTCTAAAATAGATCTGCTGTCCGGTTACCACCAGTTGAAGGTGAAGGCCGAGGATATTCCAAAAACGGCATTTAGATCACGGTACGGGCATTATGAATTTACAGTTATGCCTTTTGGGCTAACTAATGCCCCTGCCGCATTCATGGATTTAATGAACCGGATCTTCCGACCTTACTTAGACCGATTCGTGGTAGTTTTCATTGTTGATATCTTGGTCTACTCCCGAAGTGATGCGGAGCATGAGGAGCACCTGAGGGTGGTGCTGCAACTTCTGCGAGAGAAGAAGTTGTTTGCCAAACTGACAAAGCGCGAGTTTTGGCTTCGGGAGATAGACTTCTTAGGCCATGTGATTTCCGCCACAGGTGTGGCGGTGGACCCAGCAAAGATTGAGGCGGTTCGGGATTGGCCCCGACCAACGACGGTTTCTGAGGTACGTAGCTTTATGGGTTTAGCTGGGTATTACCGTCGGTTTGTGGAAAGCTTTGCGAAGCTCTCCACACTCCTCACTCGCTTGACGCGAAAGGGAGTCAAGTTTGTCTGGAGTGAGGACTGTCAAAGAAGCTTTGAGGAGCTGAATTTGAGGCAGCGTAGGTGGTTAGAGCTATTAAAGGATTATGATGTAGATATTCTCTACCACCCAGGCAAGGCTAATGTAGTCGCTGACGCCTTGAGTAGAAGGGCGGTGCAAAGTTTGTCTATGTTGATCACAGACCAGGCACCGCTATTAGAGGAGTTGAGACGACTCGAGTTGGAGGTTGTGTCCCCTGGGGTCTCTGCTAGACTGACATCTTTAGTTGTGCAGCCCACTCTGCTAGACCGGATCAAGGAAAAACAGAGTGAGGACCCCCACTTGACCAGGATTAGAGATCAAATTCCGAGTGATCAGTCTGGGGACTTTACGGTAGATGCCTCGGGAGTACTGAGGTATAGGAACCGAGCATGTGTGCCAGCGGATGCGGAGATCCGAGAGCAGATATTGCGAGAGGCCCATTATACACCTTATACCCTACATCCTGGTGGGACTAAGATGTATAAAGACCTCAAGGCACACTTCTGGTGGAAAGGCATGAAAAGGGATATCGGGAGATTTGTGGCTCAGTGTTTAACTTGTCAGCAGGTGAAAGCTGAACATCGAGTGCCAGCTGGCAAGTTACAGAGTCTCCCAATTCCCCAGTGGAAATGGGACCACATTACGATGGATTTCGTGGTCGGACTTCCTAGGGCACAGGGAGGAGCAGATGCTATCTGGGTAGTCGTGGATCGACTTACCAAGTCGGCGCACTTTCTGCCCATGCAGACTACGTGGCCACTTGAGCGACTAGTCCAGCTATATCTGGATGAGATAGTAAGATTACATGGAATACCCGCCTCCATTGTTTCAGATAGAGACCCGAGATTTGTTTCGCATTTCTGGAAAAGTTTGCAAACAGCCTTGGGGACTGAACTCTGGTTCAGTATGGCTTTCCATCCGCAGACTGATGAGCAGTCAGAGCGGACGATACAAATCCTGGAGGATATGTTGAGAGCTTGCGTCTTGGATTTCGGCGGAGGATGGATTCGACACTTATCCTTAGCTGAGTTCGCGTACAACAATAGCTTTCAAGCGAGCATTCAGATGGTTCCGTTTGAAGCATTGTATGGACGCAAGTGTCGATCACCGCTTTATTGGAGTGACGTGGACGAGAGGCGGACCTTGGGACCAGATGTCTTGATAGAGGCAGAAGAGAAGGTCCGAGTAATCCGACAGCATCTTCAGACCGCCCAAAGCCGACAAAGGAGTTATGCCGATGTTCGGCGACGAGACTTAGAGTTTCAGTTGGTGATCATGTATTCCTGAAAGTCTCGCCGTCCAAAGGAATCAGGAGATTCGGCATTCGTGGAAAACTTAGCCCCCGATATATTGGACCCTTTGAGGTATTGGAGCGTATCGGGCCAGTTGCCTACCGACTTGCACTTCCTCCGAGGCTTGCTGGTGTCCATAATGTATTTCATGTCTCTACTCTAAGGAAGTATGTCTTCGACCCATCGCACGTCATCGACTTCACACCGCTTGAGATCAGCAAGGATTTGCGGTATGAGGAGCGCCCACTGCGAATTCTGGATCGAGAGGTGAAAGAATTGCGCAGTAGGGCCATTCCCTATGTGAAAATTCAATGGGGCAATCATGACGAGCGCGAGGCTACATAGGAGCTCGAGTTGGAGTTGAGGGACGCCCACCCCTACTTATTTGAGACTTTGGACTAAGGTTTGTGGTTGAGTCTCGTTTCGAGGACGAAACTCTTTTTAGTGGGGGAGGATGTGATGATCCGGACTCCCGCAGGAACTGTACAACGTTAAACAGTGACTGCGGGGAGCTTGTACAGTGCATCGGAGCTTGTAGAATCGAAATTGGATATTTAAAATAGACTTGGCGCGAAAATCGGAGCAAATGGGAATTTTCGAGAGCTTTCGGCAAAATTTCGGATGAGAATTTGGCGAAACGGACGGCGGATTTGGACTCAGCGCGTGAAAACGATCGAAATGGTGTATTTACATTAATTTTTGGCACCTGGTTACTGTTCACGCCGGAACAGTAACTCCGGCCGCCGGAATTACTGTTCCGGCAACCGGCGAGCGGCGGCGGGCGGCGGGCAGCGGCGGCACAGCGGCGGAGTGCGGAGGCGCGCGGCGCGGGCAGGCGCGGGCAGCGCGGGCAGGCGCGGGCAGGCGCGGGCAGGGGTCCTGGTGCGCGGTCCACAGGCCTGGCGTGCACCGGGAGCACCGAACCCTGCATCTGCCACGTGGCAGCTCCTGATTGGCTGGCCGGCTTCTAGAAGCACGTGGGAAGGTGACACGTGGCAGCACCCCGTTGGCTGACAGGATCCGGAAGACCCGGAGCGCGGTCCGACCACGTGCACCACGTGGACACGTGGCGAGATCTAAGTGGCCTTGCACATGCTGTTTGCTGTTATGTGGACTCATGGCGCATTATGGATGGCCAATTTTGGTGTTTCCTATTCGGAATCTGGATCCCGTGTGGGAATATTCCCTTTGGCCCATTATAAATAGAGGTTCCCTCCCCCTCTCATTTGTGCCTCGTTTTGCGTGCTGTAGAGAGAGAATCAGAGAAAGTGTCCTCTACGAAAAATTTTCCTCTCTCTCTCCTCTCTCTCTCTAAAAACTCAGAATTTTGGGAGTTTCAGATAGTGAGTTATCTGCGGCGCGGCGCACTGCGACAATTTTCTTTTTAGGCCCATTTCCCGTCGCAGTTCCGTCGAAAATTCACTGCGGGCTAACCGGGTGGAATTTTTGGACGATTTTTGCGGCAGCGCGACCGTAAGAGGTAAGACTTCGATTTCCGTGTTGATCATTTTGCTCCGTTTCGTACTTTTGGCACCATTCCCGAGTCCTCTTTGACCCCCCTTTTTGCTGTGGAAATTTCTGGACAGCGTCAACTTCTCCGATTTTTATATTGGCGTAGGAGCATCAGATCGAGGCGTTCAAAGAGTCGATTTTGATCTACTCTTCGCGAGGAACGCAACCGTGATTTTTCTGGGATTTTAGGAGCTCATTTTAGAGGTGAAAAACTCCTCTTTTTTCGTGCTGTTTGAAAAACAGCAAATATTGTGCTTTTTGAGATTTGTATTTATACCGGGAGCGTTGATTTGCAGGATTTGAGGACTGTGGACAACCAGGAGACTACCTGGGGTGTTGTTTGAGCTGCTCGAGGTGGGCGGTTGTTGCTTACCTCATTTTTGACAAGCTCACTGGGATTACTAGAAATCCCCTAAAATAATGTGACAATTGATGAGAACCATTGGGACAAACTAACAGGACAAACTAACAGGACAATTGATGAGAACTATTGGGACAAACTAATATGATAATTAATGAGAACTATTGGGACGAACTAACATGACAATTGATGAGAACTATTGGGACGAACTAATGTGACAATTGATGAGAACCGCTGGGACGAACTCTCCTAAAATTTAATATGACCCCACAGATTATATGATGACTTATATTGGGACACTGTGATTGGGACAAAGGCTATAATCTCGCATGCAAATAATTTTTCCAGTAAATCAATCTTCTTTTAAAACAAATATCTGACACCTTTCTACAGTTTTTGAAAAGTGCAAATGCATGCTTGCTCGGACATCTAGTTAGCCCTATTTATTGCTACACTATCATATTGGGATTTGTACATGTTTCATTGTTGTCCTTTGCATCCAGATGCTTGTTGCTCAAGTATGAGCAGGGGTTTGGGATAGTGTAGTCGAGATTGCATTAGATTGTGGATTTGTGGGGTATTGCGGTGACCGCGGACAGTAGGCGGTCGACCAGATGTTTATCCTTGCATCAGATTGGGGTTGAGTCTGGTTTATTTTTGCATCAGCTAGGGATGGGGTTTTCTGTAGTGGACGGAGTTTCCCACTTTGATCATAGTCATGATCCAGTCCTGCTATATTGTGATACTTGTGAGACATGTGCTACAGAGATACTGTGATACTGATGACAGAGATATTTGCGATACTGATGACAGAGATACTGTGATACTGATGACAGAGATATTTGCGATACTGATGACAGAGATACTTTACTCGTGTGGGTCGCTCCCCTCGAGTGCCACTCCGGAGGTAGGCTTTCTTTTTCGGACCCAGCCTTGTGTGCCGGTCTGACACTTATTCTGGGATGCGAGCCGTGCGGGCCGATCCCGCAGTTTCGAGCCTTGTGTGCAGATTCCGCTGAGCAGGCAACACCAGTTGTTACTGGTATCCAGATTGGGTTTATTTGGACAGATACTGTTTCTGATGCATGCATACAGTTTTGACAGCATAGTAGTGGTAGTTTACCTGTTTCAGCATCTTATGTATTTTACCACTTCCCCTGTTCCCTTTTGCCTCTAGTAGTCCTAGTGGGTGCGTCAGAGTTGAGGTTTTACCCACTAGGGGAGGCTGCTGGTTTATCTGGTAGTTCTCACCCCCCATTATTATTTTCTGTCTTTTTCCTTCCCCTTCATTTTTGCAGAGTCGTCTGTGGGAGCTGCTGGGCCATCAGTGGCAGATCGAGGTAAGAAGATAGCGGACTAGCTAGATCGTCTGCCCCGACCATGAGAGTAGCTGAACTTATATTGTACCCCTTTTATCTCAGACTGTAGCACTTTTATTTTGGATCTGGCTCTGGCCAGCTGGGTGTATTATTTTGGTGAGCTGAGAGATTATTGTATTATTACAGCTTGTACCTTATCAGTCTGGGATTATTATGTTTAGTTCAGCTCTGCTTTATGCTCTGTTATGGTATATTATATCTGAGCAGATTACCAGCGCTTCGTGTACGCGGGAAATCCCGTGTGCATGGCGGATCTGTTGGCGAGCCCGGGTTCCGGGGCGTGACACTACCAATATCTCTTTTCATGCCGCTCCACCAGAACTGTGCCTTGAGGTCCTTATACATCTTAGTCCCACCAGGATGGATGGTATAAGGTGTATAATGAGCCTCCCGCAAGATCTGCTCTCGTATCTCTGAGTCCATAGGCACGCAAGCTCGGTCCCTGTACCGTAGTACTCCCGAAGCATCAACTGAGAAATCCCCTGTCTCGTCAGCCTGAATCTGCTCTCGAATCCTCATCAGATGGGGGTCCTCACTCTGTTTCTCCCGAATCCTGTCCAACAGAGTGGGCTGCACTACCAAGGACAACAGTCTAGCAGAAACCCCAGGGGACACCACCTCAAGCTCTAACCGCCTCATCTGCTCCAGTAATGGCGCCTGATCGGTGATCATCAAAGATAAGCTCTGCACTGCTCTCCTGCTCAGGGCATCAGCGACCACGTTTGCCTTGCCGGGATGGTAGAGTATGTCCACATCGTAGTCCTTTAACAGCTCCAACCATCTGCGCTGCCTCAAATTGAGCTCCTTCTGTGTGAACAGATATTTCAGGCTCTTGTGGTCGGTGTAAATCTCGCAGTGCTCCCCATACAGATAGTGGCGCCACAACTTCAGTGCGAAGATCACAGCCGCTAGCTCCAAGTCATGGGTAGGGTAATTCTTCTCATAATCCTTGAGTTGCCGCGAAGCATATGCGATTACCTTACTCTCCTGCATCAGCACGCAACCAAGTCCACTGTGCGATGCGTCACTGTAGATCACGTATCCTTTCCCCATAACAGGGAGGGAAAGGATAGGAGCTGACATCAATCTGCTCTTCAGTTTCTCGAAGCTTCTCTGGCAATCCTCACTCCAGATGAACTTAATTCCTTTGCGCGTCAAACGAGTGAGTGGTGCGGAAAGTTTCGCAAAACCCTCCACAAACCGACGGTAATATCCTGCCAAGCCCATAAAACTGCGAACCTCTGCCACCGTCGTCGGTCGGGGCCAATCCCGGACTGCCTCAATCTTCGCCGGGTCTACCGCCACTCCTGCGGCTGAGATCACATGGCCCAAAAAGGCAACCTCTCGAAGCCAAAACTCGCACTTAGACAGCTTGGCATACAACTTCTTCTCCCTTAGAAGTTGCAGCACAATCCTCAAGTGCTCCTCGTGCTCCACATCGCTCCGAGAATAAACCAGGATGTCATCGATGAACACTACCACAAACCGGTCAAGATAAGGTCGGAAGATCCTGTTCATCAAATCCATAAATGCGGCAGGGGCATTAGTCAATCCAAAAGGCATGACAGTGAACTCATAATGCCCGTACCGAGTCCTGAATGCTGTCTTCGGAACATCCTCGGCCTTCACCTTCAGTTGGTGGTAACCAGACTGTAAGTCGATCTTAGAGAAGACACAAGACCCTTGCAGCTGATCAAATAAGTCATCGATGCGCGGCAAAGGGTACTTGTTCTTGATGGTCACTTTATTCAGCTCCCGGTAATCCACACAAAGTCGAAGTGAACCATCCTCTTGAACTCTGCCCAAGGTAGCTGCCGGGTGATCTGAAACTCCAGGGGCTCCACCCGACGCCACCACGTATCAGCATCCCCATCCAGACAATGCACAGCCAAGTGTACCCGGTACTTCTGATCGATGAAGAAGTCTCGGAACAACTTCTCCATTGCTGAAAGCCAAGTCCCAACCTCCCAAGGGTGAGTGCTCCGCCCCGAAAATCTAGGCGGTCCCCGCTTGCAGAAATGGGTGAGTTTATTAGTGAACTCCTGCTCCTCCGCGGGGGTCAAAGGTCGGATCGCTCCCGGGGCTCCGCTGCTCGAAGATGGTGCCGCAGGCACAAGCGGTATAGTCGGTGGTACAACAGGTGGTGCGGGGGCCTCAGTAGTAGTAGGGGGAGGGGCCCCAACCTGAGCAAGCAGCTGCTCGATCCTCTGCTCCTGCCGGCGGTGACCCTCCGCCAGCTGGGCCACCATGGCCCTCAACTCAGCAATCTCTGAAGGCCCGGACTGCTCCGGCCCCTCCGGGGGTGTAGGGGTACCCCGGGTAGGAATCTGCCGCCTGGGAGGCATCCTGCCACACAAGAAACCACAGATCAGTAACGAAACCACACTCGACCCAATCTAGCGAAAGTCAAAGGCATCCTCCTATTTCTGTAACCTTATGTTGTCTGCAGCCAACATAATAGTTTGCCAGAAATAGGACATGCCAATCCCTCTTCACTCACTGGAAGAGTCAAAATAACATACGACCAAATTGCCGACTTTCGCATAATGTCACGTCACTCACTTCCTGCCTTCCTAGGGTCTGCCAAAAGCCTAGGGTTTCCTAAGTCCCAACTGACCTATCCCTAAGCTCTGATACCAACTTAATCTGTCACGCCCCGGGTGTACACCGGAACCCGGGCTCGTCTACAGATCCGCCGTGTACACGGAATTTTCCGTGTACACAAAGCGCTGGTAACCTGCTCAGATAAAGATGATATAATAAAAGAGCATAAACAGAGCTAAACTAGACCAGTACATCTCAGATAAAAGGAAGGTAAAGTGCAGAAGTAAACTCTCAATAATACATATGTCTCTCCCAGCTCACTAATCAAATACAACCAGCTGGCCGAAGCCAGACCCAAAAAAAAGGAAAAGTAGAGTATCAGAGAGTATTGGGGTACATCTAGTAACTGCACTGGTGCCTGGGTAGACCGCTATCTAGTCCGCGATCCTCTTACCTCGATCCGCTGCGGAGGGTCCTGCAACTCCCGCAGACGACTATGCAAAACAAAGGGGAAGAGCAAAAAGAAAAGCAGTGGGGAGTGAGAACTACTATAGAACAGTAGCCTCCTCCTAGTGGGTAAGCCTCAACTCAAATGTGCCCACTAGGACTATAAGAGGCGGAAAAGATGAACAAAGGTGGTAAGCTGTAAATAAAACTGCTGATGATGAATAGAGCTACCACTACATGCCTCTAATGAGCTAACTGATAGTATAGCTATATGTATGCATCAGAACGTAAATGCCTGCCTGTCTAGACCCAATCGATACACCAGTAAGCACTGGTACTGCCTGCTCTGCCTGCCAAATCGGGTATGCCAGCCTACGCATAACACCGATAGGGAAAGAGAGTCTCGAAGACTCGAAGCCTGTAAAACGCACACTCCGGAGTGGCACTCGAGGGGAGCGACCCACACGAGTAAAATGCCTGAGTAACAAGTACCATAGATCAGCAGGACTGGATCATGACTCTGATCAAAGTGGGAAAACCCATCCACTAAAAGAAAGCCCAAATCCTCTATCCCAATCTGATGCAATAACCACTGTCCGGTCAACCGCCCAAGGTCCGCGGTTGCCGCAATGCCCCGCCCTCACAGCCTGCCTGTCCCAAAGCCCACAACTGTCTGACTACACTATCCCAGCCCCTGCTCGAACCCGAGCGCACTATCCCCCAAATGTAGATAAAAGAAGAGAAAAAGCATGGTTTCTCCTAAGTCAATTCCAGCATGATAGTGTAGCAGAAAAAGGTGGCCTAACTAAATGTCCATTCAAGCATGCAAAGTCCCTTATTTAAAAACAGGGTTTAAATATTATGATTTTTCACAAGATAGAGGTATGCCACTAATTAAACTTCCATTGCCAAGTTATCCCATATCCATTTATCACATAAGCATAAGAGGTCCCAAAGTGTACAAGCAATATAGTCCATTCTAGCAAAACTCCCCCCCCCCTCGTGAGGTTTAGGTGACATACTATTATAAGAATTATCCATTAATTAATACTTAGTCCATTTTAAGATGCAGCCCTAACAGTAAGTCCAATTCTCAATCAACATGCCATTTTCACTTTTACCGGTTCATTTAGCAATGTAATAGCGAAGCAACTCAAATAGGCCTAGTGGGGACATCACAAGTAGGAGGTAAACAACGGTACCCACCTCGAGCGCTAAATCCGGTCCTCGAAGGCTAAGTCCGCGCCCGATCCGAAAATCCCGTAACACTGCACCATAAGTCCCACAGAAAGCACACATATTAACTATCCCCATTTATTCCAAAATCTGTCCCTAAAGTATCCGCTGAACATTTTAGCCATTTTTACCTGCGAAACGTGCCCACGAAATTCCCAGAAAAATACTACTGCGATCTACGCGACGAACCGGTCGAAACGAGTACCTGCACGTTTTCCCACGATTTTCCTATGCTGAGAACCAAAATCGACAAGGGAACCACCCCGAACAATGCATTCATCCAAAACTGCGATATAAAATTCTGTAAAAAAGGGGTTTCTCACCTTCAGGGAAATTCCACAAAAATCCAAGAAAATTCAGGGAGATTCCTTGCGATGCGTAGATGCAAATCCCCTTTTGAATCGCCCTGATCCGACGTCCGAGCGCAAAGTTATCGCCAAAACAAGGCAGTGCTGTCCCAAAACTCCGCGACGGAAAAAGGGTCAAAATGAGGCCACAGAAACTCCAACAAAACCTCGGAATCTGAAGAAACTCACAAAATAGAAAATGAAGCCCTACCTGTTAAGAGTCCAACGGCGCAAAAATCGCGAAAATAGGATGTCAGGGTGAGCCGGGGGAGCTTGAACACCGAAATGCGACGAATCTGGTTGCCGTGGAACGATCGTCGCGCCGCGCCAGAAAAATCAACAACCTTGGGATCCGAGTCTTCTAAATTCTTGAGAATGCTACAGGAGGTGTAGGATTGAGAGAGGAAAAATTGCTTAGAAGGGACCTCGGGGTGAAACAAAACAGAAGAGGAGAAATCGGGCTTCAAATGAGCTATAAAAGCCAAAAAAACCACCTTGGGGCCCTTTGCGGATTCGGGCCCACTGTTCGGCCCGGATCCGCAAGGCGGGGTCGGACGGCGCCCCGTCCGACCGCGCGGAGCCACCCCAAAGCCGACGCGTGTCCCCGCACAGCGAACAGCTGTGCGGGGCGCGCCATTCGCCGACACGCGTCCCGACCGCCCGGTCAACCTCCGCAGTGTTGGGTTTAGGTTAATAAGGATCTAATAGGGGAAAAAACACCTAGAGGGGGGTGAATAGGTGTAAACAATAAACACTAAACAAATCATTGTGCGATAAAACCCAATGCGGAAAAATAAAAGAACACACAAGATTTTTACGTGGAAAACTCCAAACCGGAGTAAAAAACCACGGGACCGATAACACGGCGAAATCCACTAGAGTTAACACACGTACAAGGTGATATAACGTACTCACAGACGACTCAACCTTTTACCATACGCCCCTAGTCGATCTTCCCGCTCGCTCCACGACGCTTCTCGAATCCACGATCCGCGCCCAACGCTGAATCCACAGCGTCCAACGTCGAGTCCACGACGTCCAACCGAATCCACGGTCTTCACCCAATGGTACGCTTCGAATCCACGAACGCACCTCGCTCCGAATCCACGAAAGCGATAACACCTTGAATCCACAAGGCCACGCGAGTCCACGCGCCGATTTTGGGGTAAATCGTTGTTTGTTTGGGTGGTGATGATCCGCCGAATACTTAGATCAAGAGTAGATCGGAAATACCATCTAAGTATTCATTAGTTTGATTCAACTCAAGATGTGAGTATGAAAACCTAGAATCAAACTAATCAATATAGATGAAGAAACATAGAATAGATCTATTGATTTCCTTTCTTCTCTATATGTGGATCTAAGGCCGTATAAAATGATATGTGAAAATGACGGCTCTATTTGGATTGCCCTAGAAAAATGACCATAGGGTTTATTTATAGGTTAGAAACCCTAGGAAGAATATTCGGATCAAAAACAAACTTTTCTGGAAAGTTTTACCGACGGCGATCCGGATTGTATAAGCCACGATCCGGATCGCAGACGCACAGAATGCAGTTTCCAGAAAATCACCTGTTCGGGATCCGGATCATAATCCACGATCCGGATCGTTCATACATTTTCACAAAACATCCCATTCGGGATCCGGATTGTACAAGCTGTGATCCGGATTGCAGCAATGTATGAACGAACACCTTTCGGGATCCGGATTGAAAGTCCACGATCCGGATCCTGAACATGTCCCATGTCCAGTTTTTGATGAATAAGCAATTAAAACCTCTTCCAGGTGTTTCTACACTATAAGAAGTATTCGGATCATCAAAATTATTTAGTTAAACGTACCTGATCCTTTTGAATTCTTCTTTCTTGAGATTGAGGTATACGATCCGAAGTTTCTTCATCTTCAATCTTCAAGACTTAATACATTCACGAAATACGCCAACTCAAATTCCGTAACAATCTCCCCCTTTGGCGGTTTCGTGACAAAACACAGATCCACAAAGAAAATTCAAAAAGATATTTTTGTTGCTATCACCATACAACAAAAATTTACAAAAGAGTTCCAGAAATTAAATACATGAGATAAACTCCTAAGACAGACTCTAGACTTAGACATCTGTAACCTCTGCACACAGAAAACATTCTTGACAAACAAATCGTTAGATACCTCAAGAATTGGAACATAGAAAAACCAAGTGCAGAGATAGAGTTTGATCTCACCATGACATTTAAAAGAATCAGATATGTGAAAGAAACATAGTTAAAACCAACATATCTTCTAAGCAGTCGAAAACCAAATGTCAAAGTATGTTAGTCCAACATCAACTTGTTAGTCATATTACATGCCCAAATAGTTAGTCGAATAGTTAGTATAGAAGCATGTCACAAATCACAAAAGAAAACCAAAGTTGAGTTGAGATTCATACTTACCTTGATATCATCGATATTCACAATCATTGTTCAAAGTTCATCATTGTTCATTGTTTTCGCTAACTCTCTCCCCCTTTTTGTCACAAAACAAAGCCAAATAATTACAACAAAAGGAGAGTTAACAACATAAACACACATCATAAACCTGCAAAACAGAACAAAAAGCAAAGTCAGAGGAAAATGATTATAACATAGATTTACTCCTGAGAGTCGGAGTCATCCGAGGTCGTGCAACCCATTTTCGCAAACAACTTCTTCACAAGTTTCTTTACTGAAGAGACTGACTTGGTCAAAGTGACTTGAGAAGCTGTGATAATTTCCATCTCATTTTTCATAACATGAAGATCGCCTTTCATTTCAGAAAATTCAGCGGACATACGTTCCTGTTCATTTGAAAGCCGCTGTTGTTCTTTGAAGATGGATGTCACCGAGGCATCATCGTCAGAAGTAGATGCAGGTGCCTTCTGTTTCGGAGGAACGGGGGCAGTGGAAGAAGTTGCATGAGTTCGAACTCGTTGGCCAATTGGAGGAGAAGGGGGATCATCCTGCTTTGTTGTCAAAGACTTGACAATGGTTGTCTCATTTATTGTCCCCAAACTATACAAATACGAACTCGCGCTCGTATCCACCTTAAATCTCCTAAGGATGCGCATTATAATCATTGGATATGGTAGTCGCTCAGAGGGATGTGAGTGTTCGACATACCGCGTCATCCTATTCCAAATGAGGTAGGGGATGTTCAGGTTTGCTCCCATTGCTGCAGTTGGGTTTCCAAGAAGATAAAGAAATAGCAACCTATCCCATCGGACGATTTTCGTGTTCATGTTGGGAAGAATGTTGTAGCAAATAATGAAGTTTAAGTACTTGTACTCCTTCTTGAGTTCCCTGGAGTAAACTGAATTTCCGGCAGACGTAGTATCCGGAGAGCAGGTTCCATTGACTACTATTCTCCAAGACTTGGCTGTGAAGACTTGAGTCTTCAAATAATGAACTCCGTCTGAGATGGCTGTCATACCGAGCACCTCTCCAATCAGTTGGGGAGTGACTTTGATCTTGATACCTTTTACAAAGGTATGAAATTCTCGGCGTCCATCAGCTTCATCAATAAGACCTGCTGCATTCTGATAGAAGATCCGAACTGAGTGTGGACAGTACCCAGTTTTCTCAGGAAAGTTGCAGATCGGACCAAGACCAACTTGATCAAACAGAGCTCCAAACTCTGCAGATCTATTCCTCATCTGTTGTACATTGACATGTCGTTCTCCTATGCATTCCCTCTTTTCAAAATCTTTGATTCGTGTGGAGCTGACGAATCCCTGAAATGGTGGCAGGTTGTCCATAGGTTCATTGATTGAAATACCTTGGGCACCACTTCTTTTCCTTGCCGAGGTTTTCACTCTTTTTCCGGTAGGCTCCATTGGCGCCTTTCCTTTCTCAGCTGCAGTAGGAGGAGGTTTAGATTTGGGAGCTTCAGCAGGAGCCTTCCCCTTTGCAGAAGTTGGGACAGCCCCTTCAACTTCAATTGTGTCCCAGTCAATCGATTCAGTTTCCGATTCAGTATCGGAGTCAGCTTTTGCTCTTTTTGTCCTCTTGCTTCTCTTCGGCTTTGCAGAGTCCTTCACATGAACCATGGCAGTGAGCAGGAAAATGATCCAGGTGATCACCATTTTGTCAGTGCTTTGAGTTTTTAGAAAATGTCCTGTGAAAACCAACTCAAGAACATATGAAAAATTGTCAATTTTGAAAATTTGAAAACATTGTACCTAGACAATCATAATCATATAGAGAAGCCAAGAATCAAATTAGTTTTCCAAAAAGAATTTTAAAAATAGATCAAATCCATGATTTACAGAAATTCCTCTTTTATGCCCTAAAACCGAATTTTTAGAAATCGAAGCCTAAAAATACGTTAATCAAGTGAAATCCCAGCATAAAAGTAAAACTAATTGACCCAGAGTTCTTATTTCAAAAGAAATTTGATCAAAAACCATTCACAAACGAAGAAATTCCAACTTTTCAACTCACGTTTGGTGAAAAACCATAAAAACTGAGAAAAACCGAGTTTTGATCATGAAAACTTACTTGAATCCGAAGAACTTTGAGTTTTGAAGCACCAGGAAGCAAGAAATCTAGAGAGAGAAACTCTAGAAGCTTGAAAACCAGAAATTAGGGTAAAGAAATCTCGAATCTGAAAGTTTCTATATAGAACCCTAGCCGTGATCCGGATCGGCCGAGAATGTGATCCGGATCGGCCACACGCGGGAAAAATCCTGCGTTCGGGATCCGGATCACTTGCCACGATCCGGATCGGCTACACCTTTTTCTTCAGAAAAATTAAGAAAAATACAATAAAATCCAGAAAAAGTATGTAAGCACATTATCATGTCAACTTTAAACAAATGACATCGTTTCACACAACAAGAAATAGATTATGAAAAATCTATCAATAATATCCAAAAATGAAACGAAGATTTACGAAAGTTAAAACACTTAAAGTTGAACAACTTCAATTACATCTATCTTGATCCTATGTGTAATGTCTTTATCAAATCATCAATTTCAGTAAAGAAAATGAAGTACCAAGATCAATAGATGTTTGAAATCCCAGATAAGTTAAATAATATATCTAGACAATCTGTTGAAGGAGTGGCTCTTTGAGCATCTTAAATCAAAAATCCCACCTTATACCAACCATGAAATACGACTGAGTCAAGTATTTCAATATGAGTTTTATCAACAATTTTTCAAACAAAAGTTTGCTTTTCATTCATGGAGTATCTTTTTCTTTCATTTTCTCCATGTGGTGGTAGTTTTCACACTCCTCATTGGGATGTAACTCTTTCCACATCTTTTGAGCATTTCACATTTCATTGACTCCCCCTCAATTGGCTATCAATTATTTAATATATAAAGTATTCAACCAAACCATTGATCTCGAATTCATACTCGACTAAGCAATCAAATATGATAATGACTATACCAAGAGATCATTGAGAGAGAAATTGACTTTGATCACAGAAAGATGGTTTAATTAACGTAAATGATCATTGCAACATTGAAACATTATGACATCAAAAACATAATAAATTTCTAAATGCATAAAAGGATGCAATTAAAGTCAATTATGATATATGCTCAATTAGTGTGCTATGTACAGAACATAGATAAAGAACAAAACAAAAACAAGAACAAAAACAAAACCTAATCTAAGCAAAGGTTTCAAAAGAGTTTATTTCAAGGAAAGCATGCCAATTGCTTTTCGCAAGTGAATGAAACGTTTTTGATCCAACGGTTTTGTTAAGATGTCGGCTAATTGATCTTCAGTTGAAATATATGACAGTTGAAGAATGTTTGATTCAACTAGCTCTCTAAGAAAATGATATCTAAGTTCAATATGTTTTGTTCTAGAGTGCAACACAGGGTTTTTAGAAATGTTAATGGCACTAGTGTTGTCACATAAAATGGTTACCGAAGATGTTGAAATTCGGAAATCACTCAACACGCTCTTCATCCAAATCAATTGGGTTGAGCAACTTCCTGCAGAAATGTACTCCGCTTCGGCAGTCGAGAGTGCTATGCAGTTCTGTTTCTTACTGTGCCATGCAACAAGGCAGTGGCCGAGATAGAAGCATGCACCACTCGTGCTTTTCCGGTCATCCACCGATCCAGCCCAATCGGCATCTGAGTATCCAACAATATCCAAAGTCGTTCCCATAGGATACCAAATTCCGAAATTGATTGTACCTTTGATATACCGGATGATCCGTTTCACCGCTTTCAGGTGAACCTCCTTCGGTGCTGATTGATATCTCGCACAAATCCCAACACTGAAGGATATATCCGGGCGACTAGCCGTGAGATATAGTAGACTTCCAATCATACTGCGGTACAGTTTCTCGTCTACATTCTCACTTTGTGATTCACTTCCAAGTCCCTTATGGCTAGTTCCCATTGGAGTTGGAAAATCTTTCGAATTTTCAAGGTCAAACTTTTTGACCAACTCCAGTGCATACTTGGATTGACACAAGTGAATTCCTTCATCGTTCTGCTTAACTTGTAATCCAAGAAAATAATTCAATTCGCCCATCATGGACATCTCAAATTCGCTTTCCATGGTCTCCGCGAATTTAGAAGCATCAGTATTTCTCGTTGCTCCAAAAACAATGTCATCAACATAGATTTGAGCAACTATGAAATTGTTTTGATAATGCTTCACAAAGAGAGTCCTGTCAGCTCCCCCTCGAGTGTAGCCCTTTTCCAAAAGGTGCTTTGTCAACCTTTCGTACCATGCTCGCGGTGCTTGTTTCAGACCGTAAAGAGCCTTTTTCAGTCGAAAAACATGGTTAGGTAGTTTATGATCCACAAAACCTTTCGGTTGAGCTACATAAACTTCCTCATTTAAAAATCCATTTAAAAAGGCGCTCTTAACGTCCATTTGAAATAATCTGATTTTGAAATGACAAGCGATCGCAAACAATATACGAATGGACTCGAGTCTAGCTACAGGGGCGAAGGTTTCATCAAAGTCTATACCTTCTACTTGAGAATAGCCTTGAGCAACTAACCTTGCTTTGTTCCGGATGATAGTACCTTCTTCGTTTTTCTTGTTCTTGAAGATCCATTTGGTACCTATCACATTGTGTTGCTTCGGAGGCTTCGTCAGTTCCCAGACTTTGTTTCGCTCGAATTGATGGAGCTCTTCCTGCATTGCTTTAATCCAATAATCATCTTGGAGAGCTTCATCAATATTCCTTGGTTCGATTTGTGATACATAGCATGCAAATCCGCAAACCAATTGTCTCCGTGTTCTAACTCCTTCTTGTGGATCTCCAATTATGTTCGATTCAGGGTGATCCTTGGAGATGCGTAACGTTTGAGGTAAAGGAGTAGGCGGAGGTACACGAGATGATTCCTGCACATCACATGAGCTTGAAGAACCGTTAGATGCATCAACATTATTATCGAAAGAATTGTTAGAAGAAGATGCATTAGCAGGTGTATCATCATCAAGAGAGATATCGAGGGTAGATTTTTCAGATTCAAAATGAAAAGCTTCATCTACCTTAACATTTATCGATTCTACAATCGTCTTAGATTCCAAGTTAAAAACTCGATATGCTCTACTGTTTGTAGAATAACCTAAGAAAATCCCTTCGTCACTTCGAGAGTCAAATTTTCCAAGATTTTCGCGATCACGCAAAATGAAACACCGACTCCCGAAAATGCGAAAATATTTGATATTAGGTTTTCTACTAAACCATAGTTCATATGGTGTATTAAAAGTCCCCGGGCGCAAGTACACTCGATTGATAACATAGACAGCCGTGTTCACCGCTTCAGCCCAAAAATATAAAGGAAGGTTCCGGCTATGAAGCATAACACGAGCCATCTCCTGTACGACCCTGTTCTTGCGCTCGACTACACCATTTTGTTGAGGTGTGTAAGGTGCAGAGAATTCATGTTTAATGCCGTTAGAAGAGCAAAAATCAATGAATTTGGAATTTATGAATTCCCCACCTCTATCACTCCTTACTCGAGTAATCCTTTCATTCTTTTCAATCATAATACGATTGCAAATTTCGAGAAAAGAATCAAAAGTATCAGCTTTTTCTTTTAGAAAGGCTACCCAAGTATATCTAGAAAAGTCATCAACCAACAAAAAAATATACCATTTACCTCCCAGAGATGGTTGACGAGTTGGCCCCATTAAGTCCATATGCAAAAGTTCCAAAGGCCGTTTTGTACCTATGTGGTTCAAATTCTTGTGTGCAGTCCTAGACTGTTTTCCCTTTTGGCAACCGCCACACACAAGGTTTTGTTCAAAAGAAAGTTTCGGAACCCCTTTGACCACATCTTTATTTGAAATTCTAGCAAGTTCCTTAAAGTTTATGTGACCTAGCCTTTCATGCCAAAGTGTTTCGTTTTTCAAAGATGCTAGGTTACATTTTTCAGAAATCTTAGAAGGAACTACATAACAGTTGTTTTCTGATCTAACCCCCTTTAAAAAGAAAGCATGGTTCAAGTCAGTTACAGTGCATTTATCAGATGAAAAATTAACTGAATAACCATTATCACACAGTTGACTTATGCTTATGAGGTTAGTCTTTAGGCCATGAACAAATAATACATTATCTAGAACCGGGCCATCTGGAATAGCTACCGTTCCCTTTCCAACAATTTTGGAAGACCGGCCATCTCCGAAAACAACAAGTCCTCCGGAGTTTTTCTCAAATGTTTGAAAACAGTTTTTATCGCCGGTCATATGACGGGAACACCCGCTATCCAGGTACCAAGACGAACTATCATATGCATGCAAAGAAACATTGGTAGCAAGACAGGGAAAGATTTCACCTTTGCGCACCCAAACCTTTTTGGAGTGCGTCGGTAATGGTCGTGAAGTTGATTTCCTAGGTGAGAGCGTCTTGCATGAAGAATTGCTGCTCCTTGATGATGTCGTCTTGAGCGGTGTACTACCAAGGCTCTTTTCCGTCAATTTGATTGGAGTTGTTTCCCGAGGAATAGCCCTTTTGGTAGTTGTTGCAAGATGTTCTTGAGGTGTGCGTTTGGCTCCAGTCTTGCAGTTTCTTCTGATGTGCCCTGAAATGCCACAACGAAAACATACCTTGGATCTTGTCGATTCCGAAGAAGATGTAGTAGGTTCGTTGTCGTTGCTTGGCGTGAACACCGGTGTCGGAGGAGGAGATACCGACGGAGGCACAAATACCGTACCACTCGAACTTGGAATGTCTCCAGTTTGAGTGTATCCGAGGCCGAACTTGTTTCTTTGACCGAGACCAAGAAGTCTGTCCAACTTACTCCTTCCAGAAGAAAATCTCTGTAAGTCATCCTTTAGTTGGCGTATGGTCTCCGTCATTTCCAATTTTTCCTGTCGGGCCTCGCCGTTGAGCTTCAAGAAGTAATTCGCTTTGTTCACCATGTCTACATAACTCTTCTCGAAATGCTCATTGGACTCTTGAAGGGAAACATTTGTCTTAATCAGATTGTCCCTTTCCACTTCAAGATCGGTTGAGATAGAGGTTACTCTTTTTACTTCATCTTCAAGATCCAGTAATCTCTCTTTCAACCCCTTGTTTTGTTTAGCCAATTTCTTTGAATCCCTCAAAAGCTTATGGTAGGCTAAAACAAAATCTTCACCTTCCGAATTATCTGACTCATCGTCCGTTGCAATCTTTTCACAGTGGAGTTGGACAATGACTCGGATGTACTTGCCATTAAGCACATGAAGGGAGAAGATGTAGTGGACGCGTGGAAAGCTGTCGCGTTGTCTTCTTCATCACTTGACGATGACTCATTTGACGTGGAGTTGTCATCCCAAGTAACTACTTGCATCGCCTTCTTCTTTGCCGGATTCTTGTTGGGACATTCCGTTGCTATGTGGCCGTAGCCTCGACATTTGAAACACTGAACTTGTCCCTCAGAACTTTTCTTATCCTTTGAGAAGTTCTCTTGGCTTCTTGACTTGTAACTTGAAGGACCCTTGCCTTTCTTTGACTTTCCGAAGGATTGAGTTTTGCTTGAATTTCCCCTTCGAAAGTTGCGGCGAAACTTCCTTGTCAAGAGAGCGAGCTGCTTCTCAAAGTCCTCCATAGAAATGTTCTCGTCGTCGTCCGAGGAGGATGAATCCGCGTCTTCTTCTTTAGTTGATTTCAATGCGTAACCTGAAGACTTAGAAGAGGATGCCTTTCCAGAAGAATAGTTAGTAGGAAAAGTCATTTCATAAGTTTGTAAAGCACCTACTAATTCTTCTACACGCATTTCGTCCGGGTGTTTAATTGTTTCAATGGCTGCAACCTTCGGGCGAAATCGTTCAGGAAGAGTTCTTAGAATTTTTCTTACAACTTTAAATTCTGGAATCTTCTCTCCCAAGTTAGCACATGAGTTCACGATGTCTTGCAATCGTGTGTAATAGTCAGTGAAGGATTCATTCTCTGCCATAGAGATAGAGTCAAACTTGCTCGTGAGCATTTGCAGTTTCTGAATCTTCACTAAGTTAGTTCCCTCATGCGTAACTTGAAGAACATCCCAGATTTCTTTCGCAGTCTCACATGCCGAGACGCGAGAGAACTCAGTTTGTGACAAAGCATTAAATAGAGCATTAATCCCTTTGCCATTGTAAGAAGATAAGTCTATCTCTTCCTTGGTCCATTTCGACCTAGGTTTTAAGGTGCGAACATCATCTAAAATTTCAGTTGGATTAGACCATCCTAATTCAATTGATTGCCACACCCTTTCGTCGATGGAAATTAAGAAAGCTTTCATCCGTACTTTCCAGTACGCATAATTAGTTCCATCAAAGAAAGGGGGTCGATTGATGTTTCCACCTTCAACCATTGTTTACAACCCTATTCCCGCTCTGATACCACTTGTTGGGTTTAGGTTAATAAGGATCTAATAGGGGAAAAAACACCTAGAGGGGGGTGAATAGGTGTAAACAATAAACACTCAAAAAATCATTGTGCGATAAAACCCAATGCGGAAAAATAAAAGAACACACAAGATTTTTACGTGGAAAACTCCAAACCGGAGTAAAAAACCACGGGACCGATAACACGGCGAAATCCACTAGAGTTAACACACGTACAAGGTGATATAACGTACTCACAGACGACTCAACCTTTTACCATACGCCCCTAGTCGATCTTCCCGCTCGCTCCACGACGCTTCTCGAATCCACGATCCGCGCCCAACGCTGAATCCACAGCGTCCAACGTCGAGTCCACGACGTCCAACCGAATCCACGGTCTTCACCCAATGGTACGCTTCGAATCCACGAACGCACCTCGCTCCGAATCCACGAGAGCGATAACACCTTGAATCCACAAGGCCACGCGAGTCCACGCGCCGATTTTGGGGTAAATCGTTGTTTGTTTGGGTGGTGATGATCCGCCGAATACTTAGATCAAGAGTAGATCGGAAATACCATCTAAGTATTCATTAGTTTGATTCAACTCAAGATGTGAGTATGAAAACCTAGAATCAAACTAATCAATATAGATGAAGAAACATAGAATCATTTCTATTGATTTCCTTTCTTCTCTATATGTGGATCTAAGGCCGTATAAAATGATATTGAAAATGACGGCTCTATTTGGATTCCCTAGAAAAATGACCATAGGGTTATTTATAGGTTAGAAACCCTAGGAAGAATATTCGGATCAAAAACAAACTTTTCTGGAAAGTTTTACCGACGGCGATCCGGATTGTATAAGCCACGATCCGGATCGCAGACGCACAGAATGCAGTTTCCAGAAAATCACCTGTTCGGGATCCGGATCATAATCCACGATCCGGATCGTTCATACATTTTCACAAAACATCCCATTCGGGATCCGGATTGTACAAGCTGTGATCCGGATTGCAGCAATGTATGAACGAACACCTTTCGGGATCCGGATTGAAAGTCCACGATCCGGATCCTGAACATGTCCCATGTCCAGTTTTTGATGAATAAGCATTAAAACCTCTTCCAGGTGTTTCTACACTATAAGAAGTATTCGGATCATCAAAATTATTTAGTTAAACGTACCTGATCCTTTTGAATTCTTCTTTCTTGAGATTGAGGTATACGATCCAAAGTTTCTTCATCTTCAATCTTCAAGACTTAATACAATCACGAAATACGCCAACTCAAATTCCGTAAATTCCGTAACACGCAGCGCACGCCAGCGAGGAGGAACCGCGCGGCGTCCCACGCACTGTGCCACCAGGCGCGCGGGCAGGCGCAGCCTGGACGCGCACTGACGCCGCAGGCGCTGTCCCCGTGCGCCGCGTCCCGTGAGCCCGCCAGTACTCATGCGCCACGTGTCCCTGCACCGGGCCTATGCACCCGCAGGGAACTCCGTAGAACGCGTCCGGACCGGACCAATCCGCAGTCGACACGTGTTTCCGCCGCCCGTTGCCGTGCACCGCCGCTCTCAATCCTGCACCGGCCGCCTAAACTCCGTGGACCGCACCCCGTAGGCCCGCCAATGAGCGCCTGCCACGTGTCCATGCGCCGGGCTTATGCACCCAGCCGCGCCACTCCATGGACCAGCTGCTGCGGACCGGCCAATAAGGGGCCGCCACGTGGCATCCGGCGGTCCACGAACTCCCCCCATGCACCAGAAACCACCAGAAACTTCCGGGAGTCCGTTTTTGGGCATCCGGACTCCGAACCCGCAAGTAAATTGCCCGTTTCAAAGCGTTTTTCCGCGCTGAATCCAAATACGCCCTCCGTTTGGCCTAGAAACTTTTCTAAAATTCGGCAAATCCCGCCGAAGGCCAAACTGACAATAAATACGGCCACGGACCCATCCGTGCTGTCCCTTTGACACACTGTGGATCAAACACCATCAATAGGTGTTTCACACATGGATTCACGGGAAAAACAGTGCATGGAAACCTGGATCATCACAGGTGCTTGCTGTGCTGGTGGAACAGGAGCTGTTGCTCGAGGTGGTGCTCTTTGTCGGGTAGGAGGTGATGGAGGATCATCTTGTTTCGTCGAAAGAGACTTCACAATTGTTGTTTCATTGATTGTGCCCAAACTGTACATATATGAGCTTGCACTTGTATCGACTTTAAACTTTCTAAGGATGCGCATAATTATCATTGGATAGGGGAGTCTCTCTGTGGGGTGAGAATGTTCCACATAACGCGCCATCCTTGACCAAATGAGATAAGGAATGTTCAAGTTTGCTCCCATTGATGCTGCCGGGTTTCCAAGAAGATAAAGAAATAACATCCTGTCCCACCGAAGAACCTTCGTATTCATGTTTGGAAGGATGTTGTAGCAGACAATGAAGTTTATGTAGCGATACTCCGGTCGAAGTTCTTTTGAGAAGACAGAATTTCCGGTCGACAAAGTATCTGGAAGACAAATTCCATTACTCTCAACTCTCCAGGAGTTTTGTTGAAGATTTGAGTTTTCAGGTAATGGAGTCCATTAGTTCTGGCTTTCATTCCAAGCACTTCTCCATCAATTGGGGTGTGACTTTGATCTTGACCATTTTTGACCAAAGTGTGAAATTCTCGACGTCCCTGGTCTTGATCAACTAGACTTGAACCGTTCTGATAAAACATCCGTACTGAGTGAGGACAGTACCCAGTAGTTTCAGGGAAGTTGCATATGGGAGCAAGACTGGCCTGGTCAAACAAGGTCCCAAAGAGTGTAGATCTTTCTCTCATCGCTTTGACATTTACATGTCTTTCGCCAATGCATTCCCTCTTCTCAAAATCTTTGATCCGTGCTGAGCTGATGAATTCTTGAGTAGGAGGTTGGCTAGCAAGAGTTCTTGAATTGAAATACCGTGAGTACTTCCTCTTTTCCTTGCAACACTCTTCCTTGTGGTTCTAAGATGAGTATCCTCCATTGGGGCTTTGCCTTTTTCCGCTGCGGTTGGCGGAGCCTTTGAGTTCCAGCAGGTGCTTTCCCTTTTGAGACACTTGGGACAGTTTCCTCCACCTTGAGAGTATCCCAGTCGATTGAATCAGTCTCAGTTTCTGTCTCGGAATCACTCCGAGTTTTTCTTCGTTCTCTTAGCCTTTCTTAGGCTTGGCAGTATCCTTGACATGAACCATGGCAGCAAGTAGAAAAATGATCCAGTGATCACCATTTTGGCTGCTAGTGAGAGATGAATCCTGTGAAGAACAACTCAGAACAACATAAAAATGTATTAATGATTTCAAAAATTGGAGAAATTGTACCCAAACAAGCATAATCATGTAGAGGACTAGCAATCAAATTAGTTTTTGCAAAAAGAATTTTAAAAATA
>CM054942.1:14271933-14391317 GCA_029168755.2 Tillandsia fasciculata | reverse complement strand
GGGTTTGACGAGTGACATCAACTTAGGAGTTATCCTAGGGTGGATGAGTGGCATGGAACTTAGGTAAAGAGAACCTAAGGTGAACTAGTGATCAGCATAGAGTCAGGGAACTCTAGGACAAGTATGACATGGAACTTAGGTAAAGGGAACCTAAGGTGAACTAGTGGAGTTTGAATTCACAGACAGGATATTAGAGTCAGTGTAACTCTAAGATAAAGTGGAACAGGAAAAATAGAGTTAAGTTAACTCTAGGATTCAGTAAGGAATCAGGAAAGCGGGATAAGATCCCAAGGTTAAAGAATTAAACAAATATAACCCTAGAGAGTCATAGGGTGTCTGGGCAAATGGACAATAACTTTAACTTGAATTTGAGTTAAACAAAGAAAGTGAAATGTGTAAGAGTCCAGGAGACTCTCTGGTTACCCGTGTGGCAAGACCTAGGGTAAGGGATGAAAAAGTGGTTAATAAGCAAGACAAGCAAATTGCTTAAGATAAAGAAAATGAAAAGAGGATATAAATGACGCCTTCGAATTTGAGACTCGTCAAGTGGAGCAGGGCTCCCTGGGCAGTGACCCGGATACGAGGTACTTTCGAAAGGCTTAAAGTTAAAAGCAAGCTAAAAGTGGCTAAAAAGCATAAAAAGAATGTAAATGGCGCCTTCGAATTTGAGACTCGTCAAGTGGAGCAGGGCTCCCTGGGCAGTGACCCGTCGGACGAGGTACTTTCGAAAGGCTTAAAGTGAAAGTAAAGTGCTAAATGCTCAAAGAAAAGAGAAAGAGATTTGCCAGTGGCAAAATGGGAGCTATAAGCTCGAATAAGAAAGGAAAGCAAGTGTTCAAAGGCAAAGAGGCTAAGAACTAAAGTAAAAAGAAAAGAAAGAAAATATAAAGATTCTAGGAGTGAAACCAGCCCATGTTGGAGGTACGGGCAGAATCCCTCTCCCGGCAGTGACCCGTTCGGGACGTTTCTTCCGTAGGACAGGGTAACGAAAATATAAAAATAAAACGGGCGGACCTACGGTGAAACCAGCCCAGGTTGGAGGTACGGGCAGCATCCCTCTCCCGGGCAGTGACCCGTTCGGGACGTTTCATCTGTAGGACGGGGTAACACTTGCGGGTGTTATCGGCAACCTTAGAAATCTTATCTTGTGGTAGCAGGTCTACCGGGCTCGGGCCCGTTGGATAAGAATTTCTGAGGGTTAACTTGAACTAAAGCACCAAAATCTAAAGAATAAAGAAAAATAGAGTGGCCAAGGTGGCCGGGTTAGTTTGACCCTGTATATAGCGGCATAGTGGCCGAGTTGGTGCTTAGCAGCCTAGTGTGGCTAGACAGAGTAGTGCTGGGTAGATGGTTATACACAGATAGTGTAGGGATATGTTATATTGCATAGCTGCATTTTGATATTGAGGATTTTAGTTTCCTAGCACTATTATTATTGCTTCCATTGGACCAAGTGGTGTAGGACACTTTTTCTCGGTGGTTGAACCCACTGGGAACTCAAATGAAGTTCTCACACCCCTTGGGTGACTCCCCCCCCCCCCAGGTTCGGGAATGGATGCAGCGGTTGAGACGGATCAGATGCAGACGACAGCGAGGCATACGACAGGGGCAAGGGCCCAGCAGCATAGTGACCTAGAGGGTCTAGCAGAGGTATTCCATTTATGTATTCCTTGAGTGAACCTTGTACAGTGAGGAATTTATGTAAAGGAAATGTAATAATTTTATTTGCAAGTTCAGAAATGTAAAGTGTAAAAAGTTTAATTTATTGTTCACTCTTGTATGCTTTCATTTCCGCTTTAACTGTTTGTTATTGAATAAAAGTTTAAATTAGTAGTGATTTTTAGTACTCTGGTATTGAGCTTCCGCGTACACTTGTTGTGTGATTATGGATGTTACCGTTCCTTTCAGGTAGGAAAAGGCCTTACCCGATTGGCGGGTCTGTTGGTGTGCCCGAACCGTACAAATTGGCGGACTCGGGGCGTGACAGTTCGGGTTCTCCTCTCATTGTCTTTCCAAAGTTCCCCTCTGTCTTCGGGCGCTTGAGCGCCGGGCCCTCCTGATAGGGGACCCCCACCGGTCCAGGATAGGAAAATCTTTGCCGAGCACGTGCCTCGGCCAATTCTTGCTCCGCCCGCAAGGCCAGATTGACTGCCTCATTGAAAGTGGGGTAACCAGCAGGTGGTATCCCCCGATAGGCGTCGTCCCAGGCGTCTCGAGGGGCGCGGTCGACACCCTCGAAGTCTTGAGTCAGTAGGCATAGGCGCTTAGTAAGAGTTAGCAATTGCCCTGCTATGTCGCGTAGCTGGTTGCGGAGTAAGCGGTTGGCTGCGGCTGTGGGATCCATCCTGTCCATTGAGAAAAGGTTAGCGCTCGGTGGCCGAATCCTGGCCGTTGTCTGCTGTAAACAAAGAAACCACGTCAATCCTAAGGTTATAACCCTAGCACCCTGTCTTACGATCGCACCTAGGTTACATTCCCTTTTTCCCCGTACTCTCACGTACTACCGCACCTACACCTTGGTTATCTCATGTCCATTTGCTTGTGGCACCTTACACTGTGGATGTGGATCACGTCTACTATGGTTATGGTTGTTTTTCTCTGATACCATTTAATCTGTCACGCCCCGGGGGTTTTTGAGTCAAGCAATGCGGAAAATTGCGTGAATATATTTTTTTTTTTTCTTAATATAGTAACATAAATCTCATCCCCGGTGCGTGCCAGACCGCCACATACACAAATTCTCTCTGTCCGCGGACAGAGTCTCCTCTGTATATGCACGGCGTCTCATTTACAACATCATCCATCAACCATCAACCATACAGTAGACATACATCACCAATCAGAGTACATAGATTTAGCTACTGTTTTAAAAGACCGGTGTCCACTCGACACCTTTTTTTTTTCAAGTAAACTATTAAAGCGGCGTCACCATTTGGAAAGGATAAAACCAGCGGTTGTAAAATCCGTGCCCACACGGCACTTCGTTTGGGAAAACATTTTCGCAATCAATTAGTTTTTCATGAAAAGGTGCCGCATATGAAACATCACTAATAGTATCTAAACATAAAAGTACATCTCATCCACAGCGCTAACTAATACATGTCCACAACTAATATAGTCCACAAGCAAATTAACTAATAAAAGCATAAAGGAAAATGAGATATATCCAAGAGTTCTGACTACGGTCCTCGCGACGCAGTCTCACCGCCATCCCGGCTAACGCACCTAGTATCACCTGTCACGGAGTGGGTAAAGTCAGTGACAAACAAAGTAGATGTATAAATAACAACAAGGAAAGAAGAGCAAACCGAATACACCGGAACCTTTCGCTAAAACCCTGCAACTTACTTTGCTCACTTTATTTACTTTAGTGCCACCGTCCCAGGGGTAGTCAACGCTTCTCCCCTCGAGACTATTGATGCTTACAACCTCTTCACGGGGCTAGTGCGGTACCTGTAGCAGCCGTGAGGAGGTCCCCACACTGCGTGGGGCACACGGGTCGTATAGACCACTTCTCCGGAAAAGTACACCCATGCGGAGGCCAATCAGCCTGTGTACGTGCAGCATCCGAAAACCAGATTTGCCAAATCGGCGTGTATTAAGCACCGCGACCGCAGCCGCAACAGTCATTATATAAGATGAAAAACATTCATGCGAAAGGTTAAACAGTCCATCTACTTTTTTAGACATATTAAGAACACTTTTTACGATGATAGATGCACTTACTGCACTTGTTGCACTTATAGCAACTGTACCCACCTTGTTGCGGGAAGATCGGAGAACTCGGATCTTTCACACACTCCCGCTGCGCACCCGGACCTAGGAAAAGTCCGCAAGGGTGCGGCCCGCGCGGCGGCCGCGCGGCACCCGCGCGGGTACGGCCCGCGCGGTGCCCGTGCGGTTTCCCCTCCCCCGTCTCCGCTCGCGGCGGCGGCCGGCCGTCCGCGGGGACCTTCCGCGCGATGCTTTAACGGCATCGCGCATCTCCGTCGCCCATTCCGTGCCCTAGCACGATGACGATGACGGCGACGGTGACGGAGACGACGGGGAAACCCGAAAACCCTACAAGAGAACGACGGAAAAATCCCGAAAAATTATAAAAATTATTTTACTAACCGAAGATCGACGGGAAGGTCGCCCGGTCGCGTTCTTGCCTTCGGTTCGATGTCCGGGAAGATCGGGATCTTTCTCTTTTTCCTTTTCCTTCCTTCCGGCTAGGGTTCCGTCTTTTCCTTTCCTCTTTCTTTCTCTTCTCACCGGTTAGGGTTTTATTTTTCTTTCTTTCCCTCAGATAACCGGAATCACTTATATAATCCGTATTATTTGATTACGCATATTTAATTAATTTCATCTTTAATTCGTACGTAAGAAAATTCTATTTTCCGTCACCAGATAATTAATTAATTAATTAATTAATTATCCCCTACGAGATAACCCACCTTCAAGATATTTTGCACGGATTCCGATGCATGACTAATCACCGCATCACTAAGAATTCCGTTCCGGGAGATCCCGACATCGGATTTCAAATCCGATCGCACCGTCGGACATCATTTTCCGCGCTCTATCGCAGAAAAATACCAGCACCACGCACCGACCGACTTTTAAAAACTAAATAATTTTATTTCACCTAAAGGCTTAAATAGCTTACATGTGAGTCAAAAATACCCCTAAGGGCCGAATCACTACACCGGGGGAGTCTGTGACGCCCCCAATAGCCCCACATCGGATGTGGATGGAATTGTGGTTGGGTTTATATGAGACAGGGACACGAATAATAATAACTGGGCTTAAGCATTTTGGGCTGTGGTTTGGGCCCAACGAGTTATTATTGCTAGTGGGCCGGGTCGTTACATTTGGTATCAGAGACAATAACCAGCCGGAAGTGTGCGGCGAGTCTCGGCTGAGTCTGGGTCTAGATGACAGGACTAGCGAGACGAGTCTCACATCGCCTGGTGATCTTGGGCTGCTGTGTGTGTGTTTGGGCTGACGAGGACGTCAGGCCTAAACGGGGGGGGAGTCTGTGACGCCCCCAATAGTCCCACATCGGATGTGGATGGAATTATGGTTGGGTTTATATGAGACAGGGACACTAATAATAATAACTGGGCTTAAGCATTTTGGGCTGTGGTTTGGGCCCAACGAGTTATTATTGCTAGTGGGCCGGGTCGTTACACTCCCTTTTTGTTCAGTTTTATTTTTCTAAAAACGTGTTTTCAATCAACCCATGTTTTGTCTCCAAGCATCGCAGAGTCGCCGGAGTCTGTTCTTGTTTGATAGGACGAAGGCATAGCTCTTCGAGGTTTGGACATAAAACATGTTTTCAAAATGTTTTCCAAAAAAGATTTCTAGTTTTGCATGATTGATTCTCAGTTGCTTCCAGATATTAAGACTCTATTCCTGGACATTTGCCATGCCTGATTGGTCATTAGCTAGCTTGCACATTTTTACTTGATTATCAGTATATCCTGATCCATGTTCTAGAAGTTGTTGATTATATCCTGCATTGCACCCTTATTGGGATTTTGGTCATTTGCTAGTTTGCATACCTGTTTATCAGTACTCACTGATTATTCTGATCCATGCTATAGTAGTTGATGATTATTCCTGCATATGAGTTGGGATTCAGTTGATTCTGATATTGCATCGTTGATTGGATTGTTTCGGCTTGTTGTTCACCCGTTATGCTGTTAAATACATGATTTTATTAAATAAATATTTTTACCGAGCTTCGCAGGGTCGCCTGAGTCTGTTCTTGTTTGATAGGACGACGGCAACGCTCTTCGAGGGTTGGACTTTTCAAAATGTTTTTCTCAAAAAAATATGTGTTTGGTCTGCATGACTGGTTAGTCTGCATGATTGGTATTCAGTTGTTGTTGTTGATCTTGCATTGAGTCGAGATGTTGTTATTATATCACTATTGCATCCCAGTGGGGATTTCCCGGCTTGTTGCCGATTACCAGGTCAGTGGACCGCGAGCTTGAGCATAGCATTATGATCGCCACGCACCGCTGTACTTCACGTACACTGACGGTTTGGCCACCGTCACAGTGTTCTTTACCGGTAAAGTGGTCTAGAGAAAGGCCCGTGAGCCACCTGATAGCACTTGTGGGTGCGGGGTTATGTCAGCCAGATAGGTGCCAGATTGTGGCATGAGCCTGAGGTCTTCGTGACCAATAGTGGTATTGATTGGGAACTTGATATTCTTGTGATTGATGCATAGATTTTATATTTCCATTGATTCCTTGATTTGATGTTTTATTATCCACCTATACATGTCGAGACTTGATATGATGCCTTTACTTATAGTATCATGACTATTGAGTTGCTTATCCTACCTGTGATTTCATGATTATATATCTGTTGATTTCCACGTTGCTTCCATGATATTAGATTTGTTGATCTCCATGTTTATTCCCTGATTATATATCTGTTGACACTCCATGTTACTTCCATGAGTATATATCTGTTGATCTCCACGTTTCTTCCATGATTATTTGTTGTTCTCCATTTGTTTATCTTAATTGAACCTCAAGATTACGTACCTGTTGATATTCATGTTACCCCTATGATTATATATATCTGTTGATCTCCATGTAGCTGAACTATTTATTCTAACCTCTGTGACGACTTTTTACTATCCTCTAGTATTGTATACCAGTAGGTATGATCTGCTATTTCTCGGCTCGTCGTGCCCACTGGGATACACTCCGGTGTGTCTCACACCCTCGGGTGACTGTTTTTCAGGTCGAGCGGGTGTTGGGATGTCGGGACGAATTGGCGAGGTATCGATATAGAGGTTGACCCTGGACAGCCGAAAAGTTATGTAATAGATGTTGAGAGAAAGGAAATTGTATTTCAGTTGTATATTTGTAAAGATATTTGTAAAGTTAACTTGTAATATTTGTTTAGAGTTGTACGTAGTTAGTACTCTGATGTTGTTGCCAAGCTAGCCGTGCATATATAGAAAAGGCTCAATTCCATAGGGGATTGGGACTCTTCTATATATGTGGCGGTCTGTCATTGCCCTGGCTGTTTTTGCAACTCTGATTTAAAAAAAATAAAATAAAATAAAATAAAATAAAATAAAATAAAATTATACACTGGTTTTTGAACTCGGGGTGTGACAGATTAGATGGTATCAGAGCAATAGGAATACGATGTCTAGGTTTGGCTAGGAGCGAACCCTAGGATAACTTGTGTTCACGAGAGAGCGCTGGGTTCCGGAATAGTGGTTTGGAACTTAGATGTGTTTCGTGTTCGTGTTTTAGGAACCGTTGTTAGTGAAGAGTAGCCGCGGTCATGGTTTCGACCGTGGGGTTGATGTTTCAGTGGAGCCAAAGGGCTCAGATCAGTACTTGTGGTTCAAAGATTGACCCCGTAATGGTAGTGACCTTTGGTAAAGGTTATATTACCGGCATAGAGACTGTGTAGGAAGGTATGTGATGTACCTTCAGATGTGAGTGATGTCCCCAACTAGTTGTGGCGACAGATCTATGGTATTTCGCCTTTCTTTTGGTAAGCACGTTGGGCGGCCGACAACGTACTTTCGAAAGAAATGAGAAATACTCTGCCCTGTGAAGGGGAATATTCAGATTGGGTCTAAATGAGTAGCCTGAGAGTTGTCGATATTTTTGTGACTGATTGTCACTATTGCAAACTGGTTCAGTTAAGTTTCGGGGACGAAACTTCTTGTAAGGTGGGAGTGATGTAGTAACCATGATTTTTAAAATCCAAAATCTAAGCTTAAATAATTTTCTGGATTATTCAAATAGCAAAAATTTGTAAATAGTAGTCCAATAGTGGCCCTAAAAATACCGACTTTTGATCGGGGCCTGATCTTGAAAATCCGAGGTCGCCATTGCAATCGTCTTGTCGAAACATGAAAATTTCATATTCACTTGTCGACGATCTGACGGTCGGATCTTCCAGAAATCAGCGATGAAAAGTGGGCCCCACAACTTAAGTTGTGAATAGTAATCCCTATATTTTAGATTCCCCTTCGACCACTATTGACCGATTCACTGTCTGAAACCCTGACATAGGGGTATGAGTAGTCAAACCTAACTATTTTTGATATTCTGAGCACGATGGCACTGACGGATTTCGCGTTTGGCGACCCGGGTGCATCGAAGTGCGGCCAATGTACCACTTTTCGTCAAATTAAGTGGCCCGAAAGTTTTTATCTGAGCGTCAAACGAACCAAACAAATACGCTACTTGACAGGTCTCGACGAGCCGGACGTCGTGGCGAAGTCCGTTTCGCAAAATGACGAGCGAATTTTCTCGAAATGCGTAAAATGCACCCAAAAATGGAGTATTTTCAATGAAATGTTAATATTTTATGTACCAAATTTTAAGAGACTTAAAAACCAAGGTTCTGGGTACAATTGTGACCTACACATAGCCTGCTAGGGTTTTAGGTTAAGTGTGAACCAAGTTTGGGTTAAATTGGTTAAAGAATCTTGCATTTAATTGGGTTGTCCCTTGATCTCCTTTGGGGTGAGCACGAGGGGTTTGTGGGGGGGGGATTCTAAGCATCATCTGGTCCTCTGCAACTCCCAGACCCAGCCCCGAATTGCTGGACAGCCAAATAACACAAGCCCTTGAGTGTAATCCGAGAGAGAGAGAGAAAGAAGAAAGGTGAACCAACTTCAACCACAGTTGGATTTAGAGTGCTCTGGGGATTCCTAAGCATCACCACCATCCTCTGCAACTTCTATCAAAGGCTGGTGTGTTGGTGTTGGCCGAGGGACTTCATCCTAGTGAGAGACACCCGAGAGAGAGTGAGAGGAAGGAGAAGTTTGGAACCCACCTCTTCCAAAGTCGAAGTAGGGGTTCTCTAAGGATTCCTTGGTGCCAGGGGACCCTGCTGGAACTTGCTGTGGCCGCGCGTGCAAGAGGAACAAAATCCGGCTTCATCCCATCTTCTTCAAACTTGGCCAAGGTAAGGATTCCCAAACCACGGTTTGTTAGAACCCGAGACCCCTAGCAGTAGGTTTTATATGTTCTTAGAATGCTCTGTACCAAGCCCGAGCTCCCCCATGCAAAGCGCATGGCCGGCGGAAGCTTAAGATGGCCGGAAACCTAATAAGGCTCCACCTTGACATAACTATGTAAATAATAAACCAACTAAGCTGAAAATTGGTGTGTAGGGACTGTAGGACATGCCTAATAATTTTGCAATGTTTGAACATGTAAGGCTTAGTCATTTGGGAGATATTTGATGCCCTAGCTTTCGAAATTATTGCATGTTGGCCGAGCTTTATGCTCCGGCGCCGGCGGGCTTTCCCGACGCCGGCCACCTACCCAGAACACTTGCTGGGACCAAGAGAATCCCAACCATGCCTTTGCATGGCTCCCATGCAGCCCGAAAAAGGGTTGGCCATGGATGACCCGAAATCGAGCTTCAATGCGGCCGCCGGCGCTCCGGCCATCTCCGGCCGGGGAGGAAGGATCGGGAAGCTTTGTATGGACCAGAGGAAGCTTCCATGCAAGTTAGAAGGCTTCTTATAGCCTCTGTAAAAATCCACCATTAGAACCCATGAAGCTCGAAATGGAGCTTTGCTCCGCCGCACCGCCGCCGTGTTTTGCCACCAGCCACGGGTATGGGAAGCATCAGTGAAGTATTTAGCACCCATTGGTGTTTTTGGTTTGGTCCCAGAGCTTCTGGTTGAAGCATCACGATTTTCAAAGTTGAGGCCATCATCTTCTTCCTTGAGCCCGGCCAACCCAAGGTATTTGGTTTGCTCCAAGATGAGGAGAATTGCTTAGAACACTTAGTTGAACATTTTGCTCCAAGAAATTTAGCTCCAGGTGCTGTGGTTGTAGAGAACCAAGCTTGAACTTAGCTTATGTTAATTGTTATATATTATGCATGCCAAATGTCTGATTAAATGCCACAATGAAGGAAACTTTGGAATTTGACAAAGATATAAATATGAAAGTTGTTTCAAAACATCCCTTGAGCTTGGTGCTCACTTCAGTTCAAACAGATACTGTGTGGATTTATATTTGGAGCAATGTGAACCTTTAAATAAACATGGCTTTGGTTCTGCTTGAACCAGCACACCTGGGTTTCAACCAGGGTGAGCACTGGTATCCTGGCACTGTCCAGATCAACTTTGATATACAAAGTTTTACTGAATGATGTTTGGATTAAAAGTTATAGTTAAATCAACCTTAAAATGTAATGTTGGAACAAAACTCTGTTCTAGGGTGTTTGCGAAGCCGCGACAGTGTATTCCTGGCTAATTTGGGGTCACTGGACGCGACGCTCGCGTTAAAAATTGATTTTGATAAACCGGAGAAACGAAAATTCATTTAGGCTTTGTTAGAGGAGTAAATTATGGCCCGAAGTTTTCCTCTGGTTCTGTGCTGCCGCAAATGGGTAAGCACGGTGTTCAGCAAGATGATTGTCACCTACTGGAAGTGACGGTTCGTAAAAATGAGGCTCCAGTTGAAAGAACGAGCGAAAACAGTGCTCAAATGACACTATTATTTAAATAATTAGAGGTTTTAAATTGATCTAGGTTTTAAGTTGTAGTTAGTGAGTTCGAGGTTGATTATTATGTTTGATCCAGGTTGGCTCGATTTGTCTCTGGTCCTCGAGCATACAGTGGATTACAGTTTAGTCACCTGCTATTTGTCAGGTGGGTTATATTCGGTCCGGGTTTTATCATTTCGGCCCTCTGTGTACGGTATTGGTTGGACCCCTGTTCTTGTAGCCTAGTTGATATTTGAGCATGCCTCCCTTTTTGTTCAGTTTTATTTTTCTAAAAATGTGTTTTCAATCAACCCTGTAGGGTTTAGGTTAAATAAGGATCTAATAGGGGAAAAAACACCTAGAGGGGGGTGAATAGGTGTAAACAATAAACACTCAAAAATCATTGTGCGATAAAACCCAATGCGGAAAAATAAAAGAACACACAAGATTTTTACGTGGAAAACTCCAAACCGGAGTAAAAAACCACGGGACCGATAACACGGCGAAATCCACTAGAGTTAACACACGTACAAGGTGATATAACGTACTCACAGACGACTCAACCTTTTACCATACGCCCCTAGTCGATCTTCTCCGCTCGCTCCACAACGCTTCTCGAATCCACGATTTGCGCCCCAACGCTGAATCCACAGCGTCCAACGTCGAGTCCACGACGTCCGACCGAATCCACGGTCTTCACCCAATGGTACGCTTCGAATCCACGAACGCACCTCGCTCCGAATCCACGAGAGCGATAACACCTTGAATCCACAAGGCCACGCGAGTCCACGCGCCGATTTTGGGGTAAATCGTTGTTTGTTTGGGTGGTGATGATCCGCCGAATACTTAGATCAAGAGTAGATCGGAAATACCATCTAAGTATTCATTAGTTTGATTCAACTCAAGATATGAGTATGAAAACCTAGAATCAAACTAATCAATATAGATGAAGAACCATTAAATAGATCTAATGATTTCCGTTCTTCTCTATATGTGGATCTAAGGCCGTATAAAATGATATTTGAAAATGACGGCTCTTTTTCCGATGTGTGGATTGCCCTAGAAATGAAAAGGAAGGGCTATTTATAGGTTAGAAACCCTAGGAAGAATATTCGGATCAAAAACAAACTTTTCTGGAAAGTTTTACGGACGGCGATCCGGATTGCGCAAGTCACGATCCGGATCGCAGACGCACAGAGAGCAATTTCCAGAAAACCGCCTGTTCGGGATCCGGATCATAATCCACGATCCGGATCGTTCATACAGTTTTACCAGAACAATGTGTTCGGGATCCGGATTGAGATTCCTGATCCGGATCGTTCAAGCCAACAGGTAAAACTATGTTCGGGATCCGGATCATCAAATGCCATGATCCGGATTGAACTAGTGTATGAACGAACACCCTTCGGGATCCGGATTGAAAGACACGATCCGGATCCTGAACATGTCCCATGTCCAGTTTTTGATGAATATGCAATTAAAACCTCTTCCAGGTGTTTCTACACTATAAGAAGTATTCGGATCATCAAAATTATTTAGTTAAACGTACCTGATCCTTTTGAATTCTTCTTTCTTGAGATTGAGGTATATGATCCAAAGTTTCTTCATCTTCAATCTTCAAGACTTAAACTATTCACGAAATACGCCAACTCAAATTCCGTAACAATCTCCCCCTTTGGCGGTTTCGTGACAAAACACAGATCCACAAAGAAAATTCAAAAAGATATTTTTGTTGCTATCACCATACAACAAAAATTTACAAAAGAGTTCCAGAAATTAAAAACATGAGATAAACTCCTAGAACAGACTCTAGACTTAGACATCTGTAACTTCTGCACACAGAAAACATTCTTGACAAACAAAATCGTTAGATACCTCAAGAATTGAAACATTCAAAACCAAAACAGAGATAGAGTTTGATCTCATCATGACATTTGAAAGAATCAGATATGTGAAAGAACATAGTTAAAACCAACATATCTTCTAAGCAGTTGAAAACCAAATGTCAAAGTATGTTAGTCCAACATCAACTTGTTAGTCATATTACATGCCCAAATAGTTAGTCAAATAGTTAGTATAGAGCATGTCACAATCCACAAAAGAAAACCAAAGTTGAGTTGAGATTCATACTTACCTTGATTCATTCCTTGATTCATTCACAGTCATTGTTCAGAGTTCATTGTTTTTCATTGTTCAGAGTTTATAACTCTTCAACTCTCTCACTCTCTCTCTCCCCCTTTTTGTCACAAATAAAGCCAAAAATGTAGCATGAGCTACAATATGTAAGGAGAGTAAACAAAAAGTTCATAAGTTTCTAACAATATGCACAAAAAGAGAATTAACCTAAGAATATGCACAAACTGAGAGTTAAACTAGACTAAAAGAATCAACTAAACTAATCCAAATTCAGTTATCGAGAAATAAATCCTGCACAAAAAGACAAAGTTAGTTATCAGAATCTGAAAAGTCTGAACTCATGCAACCAATCTTGGACATAATCTTTCGCATCCGCTTGTCCATTGAGTTTATTTTCTTCGTGATGGTGATGTGAGCTGCTGTGATTAGCTCCAGTTCATTCGCAACCCTTTGTTGTTCCTTCAACATTCGTTCCTGCTGAACGGATAGTCGTTGCTGCAACTTGAAAATTGAAGTCAATGATGCTTCATCATCTGTGCCAGGTGCTTGATGAGATGGTGATGCATCCGTGTCAGGCTTCTTTCCAGATGCAGAAGCTTGAGTGACATGAGGCAGCTTGTGAAGAGATTTGACAATTGTGGACTCATCTATCATGTTCAAACATTGATGATACGTCGCCGAGGTGATGTCAACTTGAAATTTCTGTAAGATCCTCATTATGATCAATGGAAAAGGAATTCTTTCGGTAGGATGAGGATGCTCAACATATCGTGTCATTCTGTTCCAGATGATGTATGGTATGTTGACATTCAATGCCCTTGCTTCTGACGGGTGTCCTATGAGATATAAGAACAACAACCGTTCCCATCTCACAACCTTCGTCTGCATGTTTGGAAGTATATTGTAGCAAGTGATGAAGTTCAGGAAGCGATATTCCAGACGAAGTTCTTTGGATCGAACTGATTTGTTCGTTGATTGAGTTCCCTCGAGACAAATCCCCTCAATAACTTTACACCATAAAGTATTTGTCAAATCCACTCCTTTCAGATAGTGAGCTCCTCTTCCGCTTGCTTCCATTCCCAAAACCTCACCAATCAACTGTGGGGTGATTTTAATTCTCGTTCCTTGGATATTCGTATAGAATTCCATCGGACCGTTCTCAAATTCGCGAAGATGCCGTGCGTTGGTATAGAAGGTCCTCACATGGTGCAGGCAGTATCCGAGAGTTTCCGGGAAGCGACATACTTGAATGAGATTTGCTTCATCAATCAAAGTACCAAATTCAGGAGAGTGACTTCGTAGAGCTTCAATGTTCACGTGTCTTTCGCCAATGCATTCGCGATGTGCAAATGCTCTAAGCCGGTCATTGTTAACAAACACTTCTTCATCTCGTGGCGGAGAGTCCGGAGCTATTGGTGGTTCAACATCGGTCTCCTTTCTCCGTCCAAAACGTCGAGCGAGCCGCTTACGTTTTAGAGAAATAGTTGGGGCAGGCATAGGAGCCTTCCCAGAGTTCACTGGTGCTTTTCCTTTTTGCTTCGAGTCAGCAGGCACAAACTCGTCATCATCATCGTCATCCGTTAACATGTCCCAGTGTACTTCATCTGGGTTTTTCTCAAGTTCAGTATCACTGATAATTTCAACCTCTCCTTTTCTTTGAACTTTCTTAGCCCTCTTCAACTTATTGGTTGGTCTAGTGAGCACCATCGAGATAAGTAACAGTACCAACCAGGAGAAAGCCATTGATCTAGTGCTTTGAGTTTAAAGAAATGTCCTGTGAAAACCAACTCAAGAACATATGAAAAATTGTCAATTTTGAAAAATTTGAAAACATTGTACCTAGACAATCATAATCATATAGAGAAGCCAAGAATCAAATTAGTTTTCCAAAAAGAATTTTAAAAATAGATCAATTCCATGATTTACAAAAATTCCTCTTTTATGCCCTAAAACCGAATTTTTAGAAATCGAAGCCTAAAAACTCGTTAATCATGAAAAACCCAGCATAAAAGCAAAACTAATTGATCCAGAGTTCTTATTTCAAAAGAAATTTGATCAAAAACCATTCACAAACGAAAAAATCCATCTTTTCAACTCACGTTTGATGAAAAAACCTAAAAACTGTGAAAAACCGAGTTTTGATCATGAAAACTTACTTGAATCCGAAGAACTTTGAGTTTTGAAGCACCAGGAAGCAAGAAATCTAGAGAGAGAAACTCTAGAAGCTTGGAAACCAGAAATTAGGGTAAAGAAATCTTGAATCTGAAAGTTTCTATAAGAACCCTAGCCGCGATCCGGATCGGTCGAGAATGTGATCCGGATCGGCCACCCGCAGGGAAAATCCTGCGTTCGGGATCCGGATCACTTGCCACGATCCGGATCGGCTACACCTTTTTCTCCAGAAAAATTAAGAAAAATACATAAAATCCAGAAAAAGTATGTAAGCACTTTACCATGTCAACTTTAAACAAATAGCATCGTTTCATACAACAAGAAATAGATTATGCAAAATCTATCAAAAATATCCAAAAATGAAACGAAGATTTACGAAAGTTAAAACACTTAAAGTTGAACAACTTCAATTACATCTATCCTGATCCTATGTGTAATGTCTTTATCAAATCATCAATTTCAGTAAAGAAAATGAAGTACCAAGATCAATAGATGTTTGAAATCCCAGATAAGTTAGATAATATATCTAGACAATCTGTTGAAGGAGTGGCTCTTTGAGCATCTTTTACTAAAAATCCCACCTTATACCAACCATGAAATACGACTGAGTCAAGTATTTCAATATGAGTTTCATCAACAATTTTCAAAACAAAAATTTGCTTTTCATTCATGGAGTATCTTTTTCTTTCATTTTCTCCATGTGGTGGTAGTTTTCACACTCCTCATTGGGATGTAACTCTTTCCACATCTTTTGAGCATTTCACATTTCATTGACTCCCCCTCAATTGGCTATCAATTATTTAATATATAAGGTATTCAACCAAACCATTGATCTCGAATTCATACTCGACTAAGCAATCAAATATGATAATGACTATACCAAGAGATCATTGAGAGAGAAATTGACTTTGATCACTTAGAAGATGGTTTAATTAACGTAAATGATCATTGCAACATTGAAATATTATGACATCAAAACATAATAAATTTCTAAATGCATAAAAGGATGCAATTAAAGTCAATTATGATTTATGCTCAATTAGTGTGCTATGTACAAAACATAGATAAAGAACAAAACAAAACAAAAACAAAAACAAAACCTAATCTAAGCAAAGGTTTCAAAAGAGGTTATTTCAAGGAAAGCATGCCAATTGCTTTACGCAAGTGAATAAAACGTTTTTGATCCAAAGGTTTTGTTAAGATGTCAGCTAATTGATCCTCAGTTGAAATATATGACAGTTGAAGAATGTTTGATTCAACTAGCTCTCTAAGAAAATGATATCTAAGTTCAATATGTTTTGTTCTAGAGTGCAACACAGGGTTTTTAGAAATGTTAATAGCACTAGTGTTGTCACATAAAATGGTTACCGAAGATGTTGAAATTCGGAAATCGCTCAACACGCTCTTCATCCAAATCAATTGGGTTGAACAACTTCCTGCAGAAATGTACTCCGCTTCGGCAGTCGAGAGTGCTATGCAGTTCTGTTTTTACTGTGCCATGCAACAAGGCAGTGGCCAAGATAGAAGCATGCACCACTCGTGCTTTTCCGGTCATCCACCGATCCAGCCCAATCGGCATCTGAGTATCCAACAATATCCAAAGTCGTTCCCATAGGATACCAAATTCCGAAATTGATTGTACCTTTGATATACCGGATGATCCGTTTCACCGCTTTCAGGTGAACCTCCTTCGGTGCTGATTGATATCTCGCACAAATCCCAACACTGAAGGATATATCCGGGCGACTAGCCGTGAGATATAGTAGACTTCCAATCATACTGCGGTACAGTTTCTCGTCTACATTCTCACTTTGTGATTCACTTCCAAGTCCCTTATGGCTAGTTCCCATTGGAGTTGGAAAATCTTTAGAATTTTCAAGATCAAACTTTTTGACCAACTCCAGTGCATACTTGGATTGACACAAGTGAATTCCTTCATCGTTTTGCTTAACTTGTAATCCAAGAAAATAATTCAACTCGCCCATCATGGACATCTCAAATTCGCTTTCCATGGTCTCCGCGAATTTAGAAGCATCATTATCTCTCGTTGCTCCAAAAACAATGTCATCGACATAGATTTGAGCAACTATGAAATTGTTTTGATAATGCTTCACAAAGAGAGTCCTGTCAGCTCCCCCTCGAGTGTAGCCCTTTTCCAAAAGGTGCTTTGTCAACCTTTCGTACCATGCTCGCGGTGCTTGTTTCAGACCGTAAAGAGCCTTTTTCAGTCGAAAAACATGGTTAGGTAGTTTATGATCCACAAAACCTTTCGGTTGAGCTACATAAACTTCCTCATTTAAAAATCCATTTAAAAAGGCGCTCTTAACGTCCATTTGAAATAATTTGATTTTAAAATGACAAGCAATCGCAAACAATATACGAATGGACTCGAGTCTAGCTACAGGGGCGAAGGTTTCATCAAAGTCTATACCTTCTACTTGAGAATAGCCTTGAGCAACTAACCTTGCTTTGTTCCTGATGATAGTACCTTCTTCGTTTTTCTTGTTCTTGAAGATCCATTTGGTACCTATCACATTGTGTTGCTTCGGAGGCTTCGTCAGTTCCCAGACTTTGTTTCGCTCGAATTGATGGAGCTCTTCCTGCATTGCTTTAATCCAATAATCATCTTGGAGAGCTTCATCAACATTCTTTGGTTCGATTTGAGATACATAGCATGCAAATCCGCAAACCAATTGTCTCCGTGTTCTAACTCCTTCTTGTGGATCTCCAATTATGTTCGATTCAGGGTGATCCTTGGAGATGCGTAACGTTTGAGGTAGAGGAGTAGGCGGAGGTACACGAGATGATTCCTGCACATCAGATAAGCTTGAAGAACCGTTAGATGCATCAACATTATTATCGAAAGAATTGTTAGAAGAAGATGCATTAGCAGGTGTATCATCATCAAGAGAGATATCGAGGGTAGATTTTTCAGATTCAAAGTGAAAAGCTTCATCTACCTTAACATTTATCGATTCTACGATCGTCTTAGATTCTAAGTTAAAAACTCGATATGCTCTGCTGTTTGTAGAATAACCTAAGAAAATCCCTTCGTCACTTCGAGAGTCAAATTTTCCAAGATTTTCACGATCACGTAAAATAAAACACCGACTCCCAAAATGCGAAAATATTTGATGTTAGGTTTTCTACAAAACCAAAGTTCATATGGTGTATTCAAAGTCCCCGGGCGCAAATACACGCGATTGATAACATAGACAGCAGTGTTCACCGCTTCAGCCCAAAAATATAAAGGTAAGTTCCGGCTGTGAAGCATAACACGTGCCATTTCCTGTACGACCCTGTTTTTGCGCTCGACTACACCATTTTGTTGAGGTGTGTAAGGTGCGGAGAATTCATGTTTAATGCCATTAGAAGTGCAAAAATCAATGAATTTGGAATTTATGAATTCCCCACCTCTATCACTCCTAACTCGAGTAATCCTTTCATTCTTTTCTATCATAATACGATTGCAGATTTCGAGAAAAGAATCAAAGGTATCAGCTTTTTCTTTTAGAAAGGCTACCCAAGTATATCTAGAAAAGTCATCAACCAACAAGAAAATATACCATTTACCTCCCAGAGATGGTTGACGAGTTGGCCCCATTAAGTCCATATGCAAAAGTTCCAAAGGCCGTTTTGTACCTATGTGGTTCAAATTCTTGTGTGCAGTCCTAGACTGTTTTCCCTTTTGGCAACCGCCACACACAAGGTTTTGTTCAAAAGAAAGTTTCGGAACCCCCTTGACCACATCTTTATTTGAAATTCTAGCAAGTTCCTTAAAGTTTATGTGACCTAGCCTTTCATGCCAAAGTGTTTCATTTTTCAAAGATGCTAGGTTACATTTTTCAGAAATCTTAGAAGGAACTACATAACAATTGTTTTCTGATCTAACCCCCTTTAAAAAGAAAGCATGGTTCATGTCAGTTACAGTGCATTTATCAGATGAAAAATTAACTGAATAACCACTATCACACAGTTGACTTATGCTTATGAGGTTAGTCTTAAGGCCATGAACAAATAATACATTATCTAGAACCGGGCCATCTGGAATAGCTACCGTTCCCTTTCCAACAATTTTGGAAGACCGACCATCTCCGAAAACAACAAGTCCTCCGGAGTTTTTCTCAAAAGTTTGAAAACAGTTTTTATCGCCGGTCATATGACGGGAACACCCGCTATCCAGGTACCAAGACGAACTATCATATGCATGCAAGGAAACATTGGTAGCAAGACAGGGAAAGATCTCACCTTTGCGCACCCAAACCTTTTTGGTATGCGTCGGTAATGGTCGTGAAGTTGATTTCCTAGGTGAGAGCGTCTTGCTTGAAGAATTGCTGCTCCTTGATGATGTCGTCTTGAGCGGTGTACTACCAAGGCTCTTTTCCGTCAATTTGGTTGGAGTTGTTTTCCGAGGAATAGCCCTTTTGGTAGTCATTGCAAGATGTTCTTGAGGTGTGCGTTTGGCTCCAGTCTTGCAGTTTCTTCTTATGTGCCCTGAAATGCCACAACGAAAACATACCTTGGTTCTTGTCGATTCCGAAGATGATGTAGTAGGTTCGTTGTCGTTGCTTGTCGTGAACACCGGTGTCGGAGGAGGAGATACCGACTGAGGCACAAATACTGTACCACTCGAACTTGGAATGTCTCCAGTTTGAGTGTATCCGAGGCCGAACTTGTTTCTTTGACCGAGACCAAGAAGTCTGTCCAACTTACTCCTTCCAGAAGAAAATCTCTGTAAGTCATCCTTTAGTTGGCGTATGGTCTCTGTCATTTCCAATTTTTCCTGTCGGGCCTCGCCGTTGAGCTTCAAGAAGTAATTCGCTTTGTTCACCATATCTATATAACTCTTCTCGAAATGCTCATTGGACTCTTGAAGGGAAACATTTGTCTTAATCAGATTGTCCCTTTCCACTTCAAGATCGGTTGAGATAGAGGTTACTCTTTTTACTTCATCTTCAAGATCCTGTAATCTCTCTTTCAACCCCTTGTTTTGTTTAGCCAGTTTCTTTGAATCCCTCAAAAGTTGATGGTAGGCTAAAACAAAATCTTCACCTTCCGAATTATCTGATTCATCGTCCGTTGCAATCTTTTCCACAGTGGAGTTGGACAGTGAGTCGGATGTACTTGCCATTAAGCACATGAAGGATGAAGATTTGGTGGACGCGTGGAAAGCTGTCGCGTTGTCTTCTTCATCACTTGACGATGACTCATTTGACGTGGAGTTGTCATCCCAAGTGACTGCTTGCATCGCTTTCTTCTTAGCCGGATTCTTGTTGGGACATTCCGTTGCTATGTGGCCGTAGCCTCGACATTTGAAACACTGAACTTGTCCCTCAGAACTTTTCTTATCCTTTGAGAAGTTCTCTTGGCTTCTTGACTTGTAGCTTGAAATCCCTTGCCTTTCTTCGACTTTCCGAAGGATGGAGTTTTGCTTGAATTTCCCCTTCGAAAGTTGCGGCGAAACTTCCTTGTCAAGAGAGCGAGCTGCTTCTCAAAGTCCTCCATAGAAATGTTCTCGTCGTCGTCCGAGGAGGATGAATCCGCGTCTTCTTCTTTAGTTGATTTCAATGCGTAACCTGAAGACTTAGAAGAGGATGCCTTTCCAGAAGAATAGTTAGTAGGAAAAGTCATTTCATAAGTTTGTAAAGCACCTACTAATTCTTCTACACGCATTTCGTCCGGGTGTTTAATTGTTTCAATGGCTGCAACCTTCGGGCGAAATCGTTCAGGAAGAGTTCTTAGAATTTTTCTTACAACTTTAAATTCTGGAATCTTCTCTCCCAAGTTAGCACATGAGTTCACGATGTCTTGCAATCGTGTGTAATAGTCAGTGAAGGATTCATTCTCTGCCATAGAGATAGAGTCAAACTTGCTCGTAAGCATTTGCAGTTTCTGAATCTTCACTAGGTTAGTTCCCTCATGCGTAACTTGAAGAACATCCCAGATTTCTTTCGCAGTCTCACATGCCGAGACGCGAGAGAACTCAGTTTGTGACAAAGCATTAAATAGAGCATTAATCCCTTTGCCATTGTAAGAAGATAAGTCTATCTCTTCCTTGGTCCATTTCGACCTAGGTTTTAAGGTGCGAACATCATCTAAAATTTCAGTTGGATTAGACCATCCTAATTCAATTGATTGCCACACCCTTTCGTCGATGGAAATTAAGAAAGCTTTCATCCGTACTTTCCAGTACGCATAATTAGTTCCATCAAAGAAAGGGGGTCGATTGATGTTTCCACCTTCAACCATTGTTTACAACCCTATTCCCGCTCTGATACCACTTGTTGGGTTTAGGTTAATAAGGATCTAATAGGGGAAAAAACACCTAGAGGGGGGTGAATAGGTGTAAACAATAAACACTCAAAAATCATTGTGCGATAAAACCCAATGCGGAAAAATAAAAGAACACACAAGATTTTTACGTGGAAAAACTCCAAACCGGAGTAAAAAACCACGGGACCGATAACACGGCGAAATCCACTAGAGTTAACACACGTACAAGGTGATATAACGTACTCACAGACGACTCAACCTTTTACCATACGCTCCTAGTAGATCTTCTCCGCTCGCTCCACGACGCTTCTCGAATCCACGATCCGCGCCCAACGCTGAATCCACAGCGTCCAACGTCGAGTCCACGACGTCCGACCGAATCCACGGTCTTCACCCAATGGCACGCTTCGAATCCACGAACGCACCTCGCTCCGAATCCACGAGAGCGATAACACCTTGAATCCACAAGGCCACGCGAGTCCACGCGCCGATTTTGGGGTAAATCGTTGTTTGTTTGGGTGGTGATGATCCGCCGAATACTTAGATCAAGAGTAGATCGGAAATACCATCTAAGTATTCATTAGTTTGATTCAACTCAAGATATGAGTATGAAAACCTAGAATCAAACTAATCAATATAGATGAAGAACCATAAATAGATCTAATGATTTCCGTTCTTCTCTATATGTGGATCTAAGGCCGTATAAAATGATATTTGAAAATGACGGCTCTTTTTCCGATGTGTGGATTGCCCTAGAAATGAAAAGGAAGGGCTATTTATAGGTTAGAAACCCTAGGAAGAATATTCGGATCAAAAACAAACTTTTCTGGAAAGTTTTACGGACGGCGATCCGGATTGCGCAAGTCACGATCCGGATCGCAGACGCGTAGAGAGCAATTTCCAGAAAACCGCCTGTTCGGGATCCGGATCATAATCCACGATCCGGATCGTTCATACAGTTTTACCAGAACATGTGTTCGGGATCCGGATTGAGATTCCACGATCCGGATCGTTCAAGCCAAGGTAAAACTCATGTTCGGGATCCGGATCATCAAATGCCATGATCCGGATTGAACTAGTGTATGAACGAACACCCTTCGGGATCCGGATTGAAAGACATGATCCGGATCCTGAACATGTCCCATGTCCAGTTTTTGATGAATATGCAATTAAAACCTCTTCCAGGTGTTTCTACACTATAAGAAGTATTCGGATCATCAAAATTATTTAGTTTAACGTACCTGATCCTTTTGAATTCTTCTTTCTTGAGATTGAGGTATATGATCCACAGTTTCTTCATCTTCAATCCTCAAGACTTAAACTATTCACGAAATACGCCAACTCAAATTCCGTAACAAACCCATGTTTTGTCTCCAAGCATCGCAGAGTCGCCGGAGTCTGTTCTTGTTTGATAGGACGAAGGCATAGCTCTTCGAGGTTTGGACATAAAACATGTTTTCAAAATGTTTTCCTAAAAAGATTTCTAGTTTTGCATGATTGATTCTCAGTTGCTTCCAGATATTAAGACTCTATTCCTGGACATTTGCCATGCCTGATTGGTCATTAGCTAGCTTGCACATTTTTACTTGATTATCAGTATATCCTGATCCATGTTCTAGAAGTTGTTGATTATATCCTGCATTGCACCCTTATTGGGATTTTGGTCATTTGCTAGTTTGCATACCTGTTTATCAGTACTCCCTGATTATTCTGATCCATGCTATAGTAGTTGATGATTATTCCTGCATATGAGTTGGGATTCAGTTGATTCTGATATTGCATCGTTGATTGGATTGTTTCGGCTTGTTGTTCACCCGTTATGCTGCTAAATACATGATTTTATTAAATAAATGTTTTTACCGAGCTTCGTAGGGTCGCCTGAGTCTGTTCTTGTTTGATAGGACGAGGGCAACGCTATTCGAGGGTTGGACTTTTCAAAATGTTTTTCTCAAAAAACATGTGTTTGGTCTGCATGACTGGTTAGTCTGCATGATTGGTATTCAGTTGTTGTTGTTGATCTTGCATTGAATAGAGATGTTGTTATTATATCACTGTTGAATCCCAGTGGGGATTTCCCGGCTTGTTGCCGATTACCAGGTCAGTGGACCGCGAGCTTGAGCATAGCATTATGATCGCCACGCACCGCTGTACTTCACGTACACTGACGGTTTGGCCACCGTCACAGTGTTCTTTACCGGTAAAGTGGTCTAGAGAAAGGCCCGTGAGCCCCCTGATAGCACTTGTGGGTGCGGGGTTATGTCAGCCAGATAGGTGCCAGATAGTGGCATGAGCCTGAGGTCTTCGTGACCAATAGTGGCATTGATTGGGAACTTGATATTCTTGTGATTGATGCATAGATTTTATATTTCCATTGATTCCTTGATTTGATGTTTTATTATCCACCTATACATGTCGAGACTTAATATGATGCCTTTACTTATAGTATCATGACTATTGAGTTGCTTATCCTACCTGTGATTTCATGATTATATATCTGTTGATTTCCACGTTGCTTCCATGATATTAGATTTGTTGATCTCCATGTTTATTCCCTGATTATATATCTGTTGACACTCCATGTTACTTCCATGAGTATATATCTGTTGATCTCCACGTTTCTTCCATGATTATTTGTTGTTCTCCATTTGTTTATCTTAATTGAACCTCAAGATTACGTACCTGTTGATATTCATGTTACCCCTATGATTATATATATCTGTTGATCTCCATGTAGCTGAACTATTTATTCTAACCTCTGTGACTTTTTACTATCCTCTAGTATTGTATACCAGTAGGTACGATCTGCTATTTCTCGGCTCGTCGTGCCCACTGGGATACACTCCGGTGTGTCTCACACCCTCGGGTGACTGTTTTTCAGGTCGAGCGGGTGTTGGGATGTCGAGACGAATTGGCGAGGTATCGATATAGAGGTTGACCCTGGACAGCCGAAAAGTTATGTAATAGATGTTGAGAGAAAGGAAATTGTATTTCAGTTGTATATTTGTAAAGATAGTTGTAAAGTTAACTTGTAATATTTGTTTAGAGTTGTACGTAGTTAGTACTCTGATATTGTTGCCAAGCTAGCCGTGCATATATAGAAAGGCTCAATTCCATAGGGGATTGGGACTCTTCTATATATGTGGCGGTCTGTCATTGCCCTGGCTGTTTTTGCAACTCTGATTTAAAAAAAAAAAAAAAAAAAAAAAAAAAAAAAAAAAAAAAAAAAATTTATACACTGGTTTTTGAACTCGGGGCGTGACATCAGCACCAAAGGAGGTTCACCTGAAAGCGGTGAAACGGATCATCCGGTACATCAAAGGAACCGTAAATTTCGGAATTTGGTATCCTATGGGAACAAGTCTAGATATTGTTGGATATTCAGATGCCGATTGGGCAGGATCTGTGGATGATCGGAAAAGTACGAGTGGTGCATGTTTTTATCTTGGCCATTGTCTTGTTGCATGGCATAGTAAAAAGCAAAACTGCATTGCACTCTCGACTGCCGAAGCGGAATATATTTCAGTGGGTAGTTGTTCAACCCAACTCATTTGGATGAAAAGTGTGTTGAGCGACTTCCGAATTTCAGCAACTTCGGTAACGATTCTTTGTGACAACACCAGTGCTATAAACATTTCCAAAAACCCGGTGTTGCACTCAAGAACAAAACACATTGAACTTAGATATCATTTTCTTAGAGAGCTAGTTGAATCAAATATTCTTCAACTTTCCTATATCTCAACTGAGGATCAATTAGCTGACATTTTAACAAAACCTTTGGATCAAAAACGATTTATTCATTTGCGTAAGGCAATTGGAATGCTTTCCTTGAAATAATCTCTTTTTGAAACCAATCCTTAGGTTAGGTTTTGTTTTTGTTTTGTTCGTTATCTATGTTTGTACATAGGACATTAATTGAGCATTAGTTATATTGACTTTAACTGCATCCTTTTTATACATTTAGAAATTTATTATGCTTTTGATATCATAATAATTCAGTTGATGCAATGATCATTTATGTCAATTAAGTCATCTTTTAAGTGATCAAAGTCAATTTCTCTCTCAATGATCTCTTGGTATAGTTATTATCTTATTTGACTATTTAGTCGAGTATGAATGCGAGATCAATTTTTGGTTGAATACCTTATATCTTAAATAATTGATAGCCAATTGAGGGGGAGTCAAAGAAAAGTAATATGCTCAAAAGATGTGGAAAGAGTTACATCCCAATGAGGAGTGTGAAAACTACCACCACATGGAGGAAAGAGCTACCACCTCGGTCGTCCGAGTACTGTGTGCAGCTACCACATGTATACCAAGCATGGTTTTTCAAGTTTGATTAAATAAAATGCATGTTGAAATACTTGACTCTGTCAAATTTCAAGGTTGGTATAAGGTGGGAATTTTAATGAAAGATGCTCAAAGAGCCACTCTCTTCAACAGATTGTCTAGATATATTATCTAACTTATTTGGGATTTCAAACATCTATTGATCTTGGTATTTCATTTTCTTTACCAAATTGATGATTTGATAAAGGCATTACGCATAAGATCATGTTAGATGTGATTGAAGTTGTTCAACTTTAAGGGATTTAATTTTTATAAATTTTCGTTTCGTTATTTGGATATTTTTGATAGATTTGGCATAATCTATTTCTTGTTGTATGAAACGATGATTTTTATTTAAAGTTGATACACAAAAGTGCTTACAATCTTTTTCTGGATTTTCTGGAATTTTTCTGAATTTTTCTGAAGAAAAAGTTTGGAGCCGGTCCGGACTGGACAAGCCGATCCGGACCCCGAACGCAGGAAAGTCCTGCGGGTAGCCGATCCGGACTGGATTCATCAGGCAGTCCGGACCGCGGCTAGGGTTTATATGAAACGAAGAGGTTTTTGATTTTATTTCATCACAAGCTTTCGTTTCTAAGTCTCCTGAGTTTCTCTCTCTTGAAAGCAAAGATCTTGGAGCCTTCCCAACTCATTTTCTTCGAATCAAAGTGAGTTCTTTAGATCAAAATCTCGGTTTTTCACAGGTTTTCATGTTTTTGCTCAAAACGTGGAAGAAAACTTGAATCTTTTTCGTTTGTGATTGGTTTTTGATCAAACTTCTTCTGAAATAAGAACTCTGGGTAGATTAGTTTTGATTATATGCTGGGTTTTCTCCTGATAAACGAATTTTTGGGCTTTGATTTCAAAATTTTCGATTTTAGGGCATATTTTGAGAATTTTTGAAAATCATGGAATTGATCTATGTTTAAAATTCTTTTTGCAAAACTAATTTGATCCCTAGTCTCTCTACATGATTATGATTGTTTGGGTTCAATTTTTCAATTTTTGAAAATTAACAATTTTTTCGTGTTCTTGAGTTGTGCTCACAGGACTCTTTTTTTTAAGCACTTGCAACAATGGTGATCACTTGGATTGTATTTCTTTTGGCTGCCATGGTTCATACAAAGGATACTATCAAGCCTAAGAGGGCAAAGAAGGCGAAGAAAGCACGGGATGATTCCGAGACGGAATCTGAGATAGAATCAATTGATTGGGATGAACTGTTAGTAGTAGCAACTGCTCCTACTGCGTCCAAAGGGAAAGCCACTGCTAAAGCTTCAAAGGCAAAGCCTCAGCCTACTGCGGTTGAAAAAGGAAAAGCTCCGATGGAGGATACTCCTCTCAGATCAAAAAGGAAGAGCGTTGCACGCAAAAGAGGAAGTTCTCGAGGAATTTCAATTGAAGAACCCCTAGCCAGTCAACCTCCCCCACAAGACTTTATCAGCTCAGAAAGGATCAAGGACTTCGAAAAGAGAGAATGCATCGGTGAGAGACATGTGAATCTCAAAGCTCTAAGGGAGCGATCCGCACTGTTTGGGACTATTATTGACATGGCGGGACTTGCACCAATCTGTCATTTTCCTGACCCCACAGGATACTTACTGCCTTCACTCTGTCAGGATGTTTTATCAAAATGGAACAAATTTGGTTGATCTTGATAACGGACAGAGAGAATTCCATACAAAGGTAAGAAACATTAAGATCAAAGTCACTCCACAGTTGATTGGAGAGGTCTTAGGAATGAAGGCACAAGCGGAAGGAAGGCACTATCTCAAAGGCCATAGTTTCTCCACCAACTCATGGAGAGTGGTCGTGGATGGAATCTGTCTTCCAGACACTCAGTCGACGGGGAATTCTGTTTATTCAAGAGAGCTTCGACCGGAATACAGATCCCTAAATTTTATTGTTTGCTACAATATTCTTCCGAATATGCAAACAAAAGTTCTTCGATGGGACAGGATGCTATTTCTTTATCTTCTGGGAAATCCCACAGCAGCCTTGGGATCAAACTTCAACATCCCGTTCCTCATCTGGTCAAGGATGGCAAGATATGTGGAACATTCCCATCCCACGGAAAGACTTCCCTTCCCGATGATTATTATGCGAATTCTGAAGAAATTCAAAGTCGATACTTCTTCATCGACATACATGCATAGTTTGGGAACAATTAACGAGACAACAGTCATAAAGTCTCTACCAACGAAACCAGATGATCCTCCTTCACCTCCTCCCAGACGCAGACCTTCAACTTCGGCAGCAACAGCTTCAGTCCCACCGGCACCTGCAGCTCAACATCCACCTTCCTCACCTTCAGACGATGATGCTTCAGTTACTTCAATTTATAGAGAACAACAGCGTCTCTCCTCTAAGCAAGAGCGGATGTCAAATGAGTTTATTGAAATGAAAGAGGAAATTAGAGGAGTTAAGAAGGAACAAATATCAATGAACAAGCGCATCAAGAAGATTTTTCAAAAGCTTGGATGCATCAGTTATGAGGATTCCGAATAATGCTTTCTTCTAACTTTCATTTTCTTGTGCAGGTTTTTAGTTTCTTTTTAGTTTTAGTTCTCAGGTTTTTCTTATTTTTGGAACTTTTTAACTCTCCTTAAATTTTGTAATTTTGGCGTAGTTTAGTGACAAAAAGGGGGAGAAAGAGAAGAACTTTGACAATGCTTGTGAGAACTTGAAACTATGAAAAGGTAAGTATAACTTCAACTTTTGGGTTTTTATCTTGTGATTTAATGCATGCCCCTACTAACTATTCGACTAACTATTTGGGCATGTAATATGACTAACAAGTTGATGTTTACTAACAATTTGTGACATTTGAATTTTTATTGCTTATAAGATATGCCGATATTTGATTGTGATTTTCATACATATCTGAGTTTGCAAATGTCATAATGAGTAAAAACTCTATCTCTGTGTTTGGTTTTGTATGTTAAAATTCTTGAGGTATCTAACGATTTCGTTTGTCAAGAATGCTTCTTTTTGCAGAGAGTACAGATGTCTAAGTCTAGAGTCTGTTTTAGGAGTTTAACTCATGTATTTATCTTTATTTGGATCTCCAATGTAAATTTTTGTTGTATGGTGATATCAACAAAAATATCTTTTTGAATTTTCTTGAGTGGATTTGTGTTTTGTCACGAAACCGCCAAAGGGGGAGATTGTTACGGAATTTGTGTTGGCGTATTTCGTGAAAGTGTTTGAGTCTTGAAGATTGAAGATAAAGAAGTTGGGATCATATACCTCAATCTCAAGAAAGAAGAATTCAAAAGGATCAGGTACGTTTAACTAAATATTTTTGGTGATCCGAATACTTCTTATAGTGTAGAAACACTTGGTTGAATTTTTGATTGCATAAAAATCAAAAACTGGACATACTACATGTTCAGGATCCGGATCGGACATCACAGTCCGGACCCCGAACATAGGTTAGTTCATGCGCAATTCCAGTCCGGACCCTGGGAATTTCAGTCCGGACCCCGAACGTGTAATTTGAAGGAATTGCATGAACAGTCCGGACCCTGGGAATTTCAGTCCGGACCCCGAACGTGGAATTTGAAGGAATTGCATGAACAGTCCGGACCGTGGAATTTCAGTCCGGACCCCGAATGTTCTCTTTTCTGGAAAAAGTCTGTTTCGCTGAGACAGTCCGGACCGCCAATTTCCAGTCCGGACCGTCGTACTGTAAAATTCCAGAATTGGTTAGTTTTTTATGCTTATCTTCTTCCAATGGTTTCTAACCTATAAATAGACCCTACGATTCATTTTAGGGTACATGAAAAAATACGACCGAAATAGAAAAATTCACATATAGAGAAGAAAGGAAATCAATAGAATTAATTCTATGTTTCTTCATCTATATTGATTAATTTGATTCTCGGTTTTCCAAACTCAGATTTTGAGTAGAATCAAATTAATGAATAATTAGATGGTATTTCCGATCTATTTCTAATCTAAGTATTCGGCGGATCATCACCACCCAAAAATAACGATTTTTCCAAAATCGGCGCGTGGACTCGCGTGGCCTTGTGGATTCAAGGTGCTACCGCTTTCGTGGATTCGGAGCGAGGTACGTTCGTGGATTCGAGACTGTAGCAATCTGACGAGCCGCAGCCGGTCGATGAAGGCCTCGAGCTGAGATCCTGGCTTGGCGGCGAGGATGATGATCAACTTCCTGACGATCCGGCGCGGAACTGGGATGAGATCTCTCTGAGATCTGCGTTGGGGAGGATGATGGAATCCAATTTGATCAGTTGATCAAATTGGTCGGGGTTATAGATCTGAGATTTGGAGAATTTGGGAGATTGAGGAGAGAATTGGGGAATCGAGGAGAGAATTGGGGGATTCTAGAGAGAGAAAGGGTAGAGACAGAGGGAATTGGAGGGAAGTGAATCTGATTCAGTTTCATAATTGATTCCATTCATGTACATTGTACTATTTATAGGGTGTTGCTAAGTACTCCATTGTAATTCTATTATTACTGTGGGTTTATTTGTAAAATGGGGGTAATTTGTAATTGGGCCCGAATGGGCTTATTCTCGGCGTTGAATGGATCGTGGGCTTAGACCTCTCGCCGCTACAGTGTCGCTACCCTTCAGCTCCGGATCGGATCTTCTCAGTCCTCCGCCCGCTCCGATGGAACTCTCCAGAGCTTCCTCCTGACGACGCCGTCCTTCACCTATCTAATCTCACCAACCTCTAACCCTACTCCCGCTCTCCCCCATCCTGGTTAGTATCCCCCTGCTTCACTCATCGCCCCCAGAGCTCTACTCCTCCACTTGCCTTATCTTCCTCCCATACCACCTTATGTGTAAGATCCCACCTTATATGCAGGATCGTTACACTCCCCTCCTCTTGAGAAGTTCCTTGTCCTCAAGGATCAAATGAGGGGTATCTAGCCCTCATATCCTTGTAATCTTCCCATGTCGCCTCCTCTGGCCCCAAGTTGCTCCACTTCACTAGCACCTACGTAACTGCTTGATTACCCCTCTTCAACATCCGCCGGCTCAAGATTTGCTCCGGCTGAGTGAGCAACTGCCCTTCATCTTCTACCCGCGGAATCTCCACCGGTGTTAGCTCCTTCTCCGGTAGGCCCTTCTTCAACTGTGACACATGAAAAACGGGGTGAATCCGTGCCTCCTCCGGCAACCGCAACCGATAGGCAACCGGGCCTATCTTCTCTATGATCTCGTATGGCCCGAAGTATTTGGAGGTAAGTTTGAGGCTGCGCCTAACGGCCACACTACTCTGGCGATATGGCTGAAGCTTGAGGTATACCTTTTCCCCAACTTGGTAGCTCTTGTCAATGCGTTTCTTGTCGGCATACTGCTTCATGCGGTTTTGAGCCTCCAACAGATGCTCCCTTAACTCCCGTAACATCTTCTCCCTATCCCTCTTCCATTCTTTAACTGGCAAACTTACTTCAGTATCCCAATTAGTCAAGGTAGCTAAGGGCGGTTTATAACCATAGAGAGCCTCGAAGGGAGTTATCCCTAAGGAGGAATGGTGGTTCGTGTTGTACCACCATTCTGCCAGGGTTAACCATTTGGACCATCGATTTGGTTGGTTAGAGCACATACACCTCAGGTAATTCTCTAAACATATATTCGCCCTTTCTGTCTAGCCATCAGTTTGAGGGTGATAGGCCGAGCTCATATGTAGTTGTACCCCTGAAAGCTTGAATAACTCCTGCCAAATTTGGCTGGTAAAGACCTTGTCCCTGTCGGAAATGATCCCTTTTGGCATGCCATGCAACTTGTACACAGTATTGAAGAAAGCCTTAGCTATTACCATTGCTGTGTAAGGATGCGTGAGTGGTATAAAATGTGCGTACTTAGTGAGTTTATCCACCACTACCAGTATAGTGTCTTTGTTCTCAGATTTTGGGAGTGCCTCAATAAAATCTATGCTGATTAACTGCCATGCTTGAGTGGGAATAGGTAAGGGTTGTAATAGACCTGCATAGGGAGTGCCATCTACTTTGTTCCTGATGCAGATCTCACATGCCTTGACTTTATTCTCCACATCTTTCTTTAATCCTGGCCAGAAAAAATGTTGGGCTATCCTCCTGTAAGTGTTGTCAATTCCTGAGTGACCCCCTAGAGCTGAGGAATGCAATTGCTCCAACAGTGTAGCTCTCAAATTACCACTGCTTCCCACAAACAGCCTACCCTTATACTTCAGTAATCCCTGATGATGACTATATTTCCCTTGGGCATTGGGTTGCAACAGTACCTCAGTTAATAAGTTTTGTGCCTTCGAGTCCCCCTCATAGCTCTTCTTGAGTTCCTCCATCCACCCAGGAATGAGGGTTGATATGGCATGGCTGGTGCCCAATTCAGGTGCTATTCTGGAAAGAGCATCAGCAGCCAGATTCTCCCTTCCCTTCCTGTATTGGATAGTATACTGTAATCCCATCAATTTTAGCATCCCTTTCTGCTGCACAGCAGTAGAAATTCTCTGCTCCAATAAGTATTTTAAGCTTTCGTGATCCGTCTTGATAATGAAAGCTCGAGGACCCAAATAGTGCTTCCACTTGCTCACAGCTAGCAAAATGGCAAGGAACTCCTTCTCATAAGTGGAGAGTCCTAAGTTTCTGGGACTGATAGCCTTGCTGATGAAAGCTACTGGTTTGCCTTCTTGTGAAAGCACTGCTCCCAATCCTAAGTCACAGGCATCAACTTCAATAGTGAAAGTTTTAGTAAAATCTGGCATAGCAAGAACTGGAGCAGTGGTCATTGATTCCTTTAATTTTTCAAAGGCTTCTTGAGCCTTTTCATTCCACTGAAAGCTATCTTTCTTCAGGAGCTCAGTAAGGGGTTTACTTAGGCCACCATATCCCCTAATAAATTTGCGGTAATATCCTGTTAATCCCAAGAACCCCCTTAGTTCCTTAATAGTAGTGGGTTTGGGCCACTTAACCATGGCTTCTATTTTGCTCGGGTCAGTTGCTACCCCTTGGCAAGATATGATGTGACCCAAATATTCTACATATTCCTGCCCGAAGGAACATTTACTCCTTTTAGCCAGAAGCTGATTCTTTTCCAACAACCAAAGTACTGTTTTAAGATGGCCAATGTGTTCTCCCAGAGTCTTACTGTAAACCAAAATGTCGTCAAAAAAAACCAGTACAAATTTCCTCAAATAAGGCTCGAAGACCTCATTCATAACAGATTGGAAAGTGGCAGGAGCGTTAGTTAATCCGAATGGCATAACTAGAAATTCATAGTGCCCCGCATGTGTACGAAAAGCAGTTTTTTCTATATCCTGTTCATGCATCCTGATTTGATGGTAACCGGACCTCAAATCTATTTTGGAAAACCACTTGGACCCCCCCAATTCATCTAATAAGTCATCGATAATAGGGATAGGGTACTTATCTTTTACTGTGGCCTGATTGAGTTGGCGATAGTCCATACACATCCTCCAGCTATGGTCTTTTTTCTTCACCAATAGCACGGGGGAGGCATATGGGCTAGTACTCCTTCGAATAAAATGGGCTCGTAACAACTCAGCCACTTGTTTTTCTACTTCATCCTTTTGCTCGTGGCTGTGTCTATATGGCCTCACATTAATGGGTTGAGTATTTGGCAGTAGGGGAATTCTGTGGTCCTGCTCTCTTTTTGGTGGTAACCCTTTAGGATCCTGAAAGATGTGATCATATTGTTTCAATACTGCCTGTATTTCCTCTGGAATTTCTTCTTCTTTTTCCTGATTTTCCTCCTTTAGTTGGGCTATTGCACAGCAGAACCCCTGCATTCCTGCTTTAACCCACTGTTTAGCCCCAATGGCCTTCAATTTAGCCCCCTCAGCAATGCCCTCCACAGTTACAGGCCTTCCCTCCCTCACAAAATTGACTGAATTGTTTGAATAATCGAAAGTAACTCTCCCATGTTGCCTGAGCCAGTCTATACCCAATATTATACTTGAGCCATCTAGTCTTATCACCCTGAGATCAGCTTGATATGTCTCACCTTGCATTACCCATTTAAACTCTGGGCACTTCAACTTGCTCATCACCTTATGTCCATTGGCTACAGTGACAATAAGGGGGGATGCTGTGACTATTTTAGCTTTCATTTCCTTTGCCACCAGGAAATCAATGAAGCTATGGGTGCTTCCAGTATCTATTAATATCACTAATGGTTTGCCTCCCCACTCCCCTTGCACCTTGATAGTTTCTTGGGGGGCCTCTCTACTGAGAGCATGGACTGAAATACCCATTTCCTCAGATTCTGGTGACTCTGGTTCTTCCTCCCCTTCTTCTTGTAGCATTAGCTCATCAAATATCTCCTCTATTTCTGCCTCTCCTTGGATCTGATTTACTAGTTTACTGTGGCATTGATGTCCAGGGAAATATTTGTCATTACATTTAAAGCACAACCCCACAGCTCTCTTCTGCTCAAACATTTGCCTGCTAAGCCCAGGTTGCCAACTGGTATTCTTAGTGGACAGTGGTTTATTACTCTCATTATTTCTTGGGAATTCTCCTTTCTGGTAAGATGTCTTCGGGAACTGATTCCCCTGATACTGTCCATTACTGGTTTTTCCAGTCATCTTCTGCTTCCTCCAGATAACTGTGAGGGCATGCTCATGCAGCCTTGCTTGATCATACACTTCTTCTAAAGTTGTTGGATTAGAGAGATCAATAAATGGAATTAACTCTTCCTTGAGTCCACTAATGTAACTCTGTACAAAATGATCCTCACTGAGTGTGGGGTTCAAGTATAGCATTCTTATCCTCAAATCCTCAAATTTTTCCTGGTAGGCATCAACAGTAGTGGTTTGTTCCAGTTTATTGAACTCTCTGACTAATTTCTTTAGGGAAGCCCCATCAAATCTCCTACAGATGGCTTCAGTTAATTCTTCCCAACTCACTTCAGTTTTACCCACCATATAACCTTCCTTCCATCTATGGGCTTTTCCAATGAAGTGCATTGAAGCTATGTCCACCCACTGTTCTACTGGGATCTGGTATACTTTGAAGAACTGCTCACTTCGGCTAATCCATTCCCTGGGTTCCTCTCCCCCAAAGCTGGGATACTCCAATTTAGGGTAAGGAATATGGGGTTGATACCTTGGTGTTGTATGATAATTAGCTGTATCTGCCCCCAGATGGGGGTTAGGTAACACCCCCTTCCCTCTATCATCTCTGAATGTATTCTTGAAGCTACTGCTGCTTGCGAAGTCTGGGCCCCCAACTCTTCCCTCTCTACTGTGCATTGCAGCCTGTGGCTCAACTTTAGTAACATTGGTCTGAGAATTCAGCAACTTCAGTATCTGTTCATGTCTTCTAGCTGATTCAATTTGCTGAGCTTCATGCCTCTGCTGTCCTACCAACTGGATTTCCTCCAACTGCTGTGCCAGGGTTTCCAATTTATGATTGTAACCAACTCCCCACTGTTGTAACTTTTCCTCCATGATACTCTGACACTCCATAGTAACTGATTGCATCTTGTCTTCGATATTTCTAATCTGCTCACTCATCTCTCTCAATCTGGTACCCTCAGCCATTTCAATCAGGTATGGATCCTTGGTATTAAAATTGAACCTATTGTTTTTAGATTTCCCTATCTTGGAAATTGATGATTCTTGATGCTAACTTCCTCTTTTCTTACAGATTGAATTAAGGCAATACCGGAATAAGCAATTGGAAAACCATAAGCTGAGATCAAGCAGATCGGTACCTCAACATTGCTGCTCCAGGGTTTCTTGCTCAGATCTGTGGGAACTTAAGAACATCTGCTTGATTCAATACTGCTGCTTGGTTTGATTGCTTGTTGCCTTGCTCAATGTATGCTTGTGGCTAGATCTGGTACTCAGCACTTCACGATCCCTGGGATCGGAACGGCTCTGATACCAATTTGTAGCAATCTGACGAGCCGCAGCCGGTCGATGAAGGCCTCGAGCTGAGATCCTGGCTTGGCGGCGAGGATGATGATCAACTTCCTGACGATCCGGCGCGGAACTGGGATGAGATCTCTCTGAGATCTGCGTTGGGGAGGATGATGGAATCCAATTTGATCAGTTGATCAAATTGGTCGGGGTTATAGATCTGAGATTTGGAGAATTTGGGAGATTGAGGAGAGAATTGGGGAATCGAGGAGAGAATTGGGGGATTCTAGAGAGAGAAAGGGTAGAGACAGAGGGAATTGGAGGGAAGTGAATCTGATTCAGTTTCATAGATGATTCCATTCATGTACATTGTACTATTTATAGGGTGTTGCTAAGTACTCCGTTGTAATTCTATTATTACTGTGGGTTTATTTGTAAAATGGGGGTAATTTGTAATTGGGCCCGAATGGGCTTATTCTCGGCGTTGAATGGATCGTGGGCTTAGACCTCTCGCCGCTACAGTGTCGCTACCCTTCAGCTCCGGATCGGATCTTCTCAGTCCTCCGCTCGCTCCGATGGAACTCTCCAGAGCTTCCTCCTGACGACGTCGTCCTTCACCTGTCTAATCTCACCAACCTCTAACCCTACTCCCGCTCTCCCCCATCCTGGTTAGTATCCCCCTGCTTCACTCATCGCCCCCAGAGCTCTACTCCTCCACTTGCCTTATCTTCCTCCCATACCACCTTATGTGTAAGATCCCACCTTATATGCAGGATCGTTACAGAGACGTGCTACTAGGTGAAGACCGTGGATTCGGTCGGACGTCGTGGACTCGACGTTGGACGCCGTGGATTCGGCGTTGGGCGCTGATCGTGGATTCGAGAAGCGTTGCGAAGCGAGCAGAGAAGATTTACTAGGAGCGTATGGAAAAGGTTGAGTCGTAAGTGTGTACGGTAAATCACCTTGTACGTGTTTTAATTCTAGTGGATTTCGCCGTGTGATCGGTCCCATGGTTTTTTTTACTCCGGTTTGGAGTTTTTCCACGTAAAAATCTTGCATGTTATTTTTATTTCCGCATTGAATTTTATTGCGCAATGATTTTTTGAGTGTTTACTGTTTACACCTATTCACCCCCCTCTAGGTGTTTTTTCCCTTATTTAGATCCAATTATACATAACCCAACAAATTTAAAATTTATAAAATTTATACAATTATTTTATAAATTTTTTAAAATTTATATAAATTTAAAAATTAAAATTTTTACTCCCACTTAAAATTTAAAAATTAATTTTTATTTACTCTCATTTAAAATTTTTACTCCCACTTAAACTTTAATTTTTATTATGTATTTTTTAAAATTTATATAAATTTAAAAATTAAAATTTTTACTCCCATTTAAACTTTATTTTAAAGGGCAAAATAGTCAAAATACATAATTATCCCCTCTCAATTCTTCTTATTCCTCTATACTCAACCAAACACAATTTTTTCTTATTCATCTTATTCTCCTTATTCCTATATAAATTACCAACACAATTTTCTTTAAACCCGGTAAAACTCATAAACCCAACCAAACACAAATTTACACTAATTCCTGCTAATACCATAATCTATACATATCCCCGGTATAACAAAATTTCCCTTATCCCCGAACCAAACGGTACCTTAGTATTTATAAGAAAGGTTGTAACAATAATAACCGATTTAATCTTTTGTAACCAACTTTATCTTTTATAACCACTTTTATCTTTTATTTAATCATTTTTTTTCTCGATTTGCGTGCCAAAATCTTCGAAAATCCCCTCCTACATCGGCACAAATTTTAAAGCACCAATAATCATTAATGAGTATTTAAAAATCCTTTTCCACCCATTAACTTTGAAAAATTCTATCGGGAGATCCGTTCGTCGGATTTTCAAGCCGATTGCACCGGCGTTCTCCGTTTAACGAGCTCTACAACATGAAAACCAAAATCGATAAAATCAATAAGAGCGAAGAATACACAAAACCACACACACACCGAAAACAACTCGAAAGAAAAACCGTGGGTACTACACTAGTTGGGAGAAGGGTGACACTTTGGCAATACCAAACACTCATCAACGAGTTCCAAAAGCAGCGCGCGACGAGGACGCCTGCGCATTAGGTGGGGGTGTTAGGGACTAAGAAAATTTTAGTCTAAGTTCCTAACCCAAACCAAAGTGGACTTGTCAAAGAGGCCCAACTTCAACATCATTTGTAAGAAAGTGAAGAGACTTGCGTGTTACGGAATTTGAGTTGGCGTATTTCGTAAAAGTATTAAGTCTTGAAGATTGAAGATAAAAGAACTTTGGATCATATACCTCAATCTCAAGAAAGAAGAATTCAAAAGGATCAGGTATGTTTAACTAAAGATTTTTGGTGATCCGAATACTTCTTGTAGTGTAGAAACACCTGGAAGAAAGTTTTATTGCATAAACATCAAAAACTGGACATGGGACATGTTCAGGATCCGGATCGTGCTCGGCAATCCGGATCCCGAAGGGTGTTTGTTCATACACTGTTTCAATCCGGATCACAGCATTTCATGATCCGGATCCCGAACACTAGTTTTACCTTTTCACTTGCATGATCCGGATCAGGATTTGCAATCCGGATCCCGAACGTGATGTTTGGTGAAACTGTATGAACGATCCAGATCGGGGACTACGATCCGGATCCCGAACTAGCATTTTTCTGGAAATCGTCTTTCTTGCTTCTGCAATCCGGATCGTCCAATTCCAATCCGGATCGCCGTCGTAAAATCTCCAGAAAAGGCAGTTTTTGATCCTTATCTTCTTCCAATGGTTTCTAACCTATAAATAGGCCCTATATTCATTTTCTAGGGCATCCGCAAAATAAAAAAAGATAGCCGAAAGGAAAAATCCACATATAGAGAAGAAAGGAAATCAATAGATTTATTCTATGTTTCTTCATCTATATTGATTGATTTGATTCTAGGTTTTCCATACTCACATTTTGAGTAGAATCAAATCAATGAATACTTAGATGGTATTTCCGATCTATTTCTAATCTAAGTATTCGGCGGATCATCACCACCCAAACAAACAACGATTTACCCTAAATCGGCGCGTGGACTCGCGTGGCCTTGTGGATTCAAGGTGCAACTACGTTCGTGGATTCGAAGCGTGCTACTGGGTGAAGACCGTGGATTCGGTCGGACGTCGTGGACTCGACGTTGGACGCTGTGGATTCAGCGTTGGGCGCGGATCGTGGATTCGAGAAGCGTCGTGGAGCGAGCGGAGAAGATCTACTAGGAGCGTATGGTAAAAGGTTGAGTCGTCTGTGAGTACGTTATATCACCTTGTACGTGTGTTAATTCTAGTGGATTTCGCCGTGTTATCGGTCCCGTGGTTTTTTACTCCGGTTTGGAGTTTTTCCACGTAAAAATCTTGCGTGTTATTTTATTTTTCCGCATTGGGTTTATTGCGCAATGATTTTTTGAGTGTTTATTGTTTACACCTATTCACCCCCCTCTAGGTGTTTTTTCCCCTATTTAGATCCAATTACTTATAACCCAACAAGTGGTATCAGAGCGGGAATAGGGTTGTAAACAATGGTTGAAGGTGGAAACATCAATCGACCCCCTTTCTTTGATGGAACAAATTATGCGTACTGGAAAGTACGGATGAAAGCCTTTTTAATTTCCATCGACGAAAGGGTGTGGCAATCAATTGAATTAGGATGGTCTAATCCAACTGAAATTATTTCTGATGTTCGCACCTTAAAACCTAGGTCGAAATGGACCAAGGAAGAGATAGATTCATCTTCTTACAATGGCAAAGGGATTAATGCTCTATTTAATGCTTTGTCACAAACAGAGTTCTCTCGCGTCTCGGCATGTGAGACTGCGAAAGAAATCTGGGATGTTCTTCAAGTTACGCATGAGGGAACTAACCTTGTGAAGATTCAGAAACTGCAAATGCTTACGAGCAAGTTTGACTCTATTTCTATGGCAGAAAATGAATCTTTCACTGACTATTACACACGATTGCAAGACATCGTAAACTCATGTGCTAACTTGGGAGAGAAGATTCCAGAATTTAAAGTTGTAAGAAAAATTCTAAGAACTCTTCCTGAACGATTTCGCCCGAAGGTCGCAGCCATTGAAACAATTAAACACCCGGACGAAATGCGTGTAGAAGAATTAGTTGGTGCATTACAAACTTATGAAATGACATTTCCTACTAACTATTCTTCTGGAAAGGCATCCTCTTCTAAGTCTTCAGGTTACGCATTGAAATCAACTAAAGAAGAAGACGCGGATTCATCCTCCTCGGACGACGACGAGAACCTATCTATGGAGGACTTTGAGAAGCAGCTCGCTCTCTTGACAAGGAAGTTTCGCCGCAACTTTCGAAGGGGAAATTCAAGCAAAATTCCATCCTTCGGAAAGTCGAAGAAAGGCAAGGGTTCTTCAAGCTACAAGTCAAGAAAGCAAGAGAACTTCTCAAAGGATAAGAAAAGTTCAGAGGGACAAGTTCAGTGCTTCAAATGTCGAGGCTACGGCCACATTGCAACGGAGTGTCCCAACAAGAATCCGGCAAAGAAGAAAGCGATGCAAGTCGTTACTTGGGATGACAACTCCACGTCAAATGAGTCATCCTCAAGTGATGAAGAAGACAACGCGACAGCTTTCCACGCGTCCACTACATCTTCACCCTTCATGTGCTTAATGGCAAGTACATCCGATTCCTTGTCCAACTCCTCCCATGTTGAAAAGATTGCAACGGACGAATCGAATCGAGATTCTGAAGGTGAAGATTTTGCTCTTGCCTACCATAAGCTTTTGAGGGATTCAAAGAAACTGGCAAAGCAAAACCGGAGTTGAGAGGGAGATTGCAGGATCTCGAAGAAGAAGCAAAAAGGGCAACTTCTCTCTCAAACGCTCTTGAAGTGGAAAGGGATAATCTAGCCAAAGCAAATGTTTCCCTTCAAGAGTCCAATGAGCTTCTCGAGAAGAACATATAAGAATGGTGGACAAAGCGAATTACTTCTTGAAGCTCTACGGCGAGGCTCGACAGGAAAAATGGAAATGACAAAGACCATACGCCAACTAAAGGATGACTTACAGAGATTTTCTTCTGGAAGGAGTAAGTTGGACAGACTTCTTGGTCTTGGTCAAACAAATAAGTTCGGCCTCGGATACACTCAAACTGGAGACATTCCAAGTTCGAGTGGGACAGTATTTGTGCCTCAGTCGGTATCTCCTCCTCCGACACCGGAATTCACGACAAGCAACGACAACAAGCCTACTTCATCCTCCTCGGGATCGTCAAGAACTAAGGTATGTTTTCGTTGTGGCATTTCAGGGCACATAAGGAGAAATTGCAAGATGGGAGCCAAACGCACACCTCAAGCATCTCTTGCAATGACTACCAAAAGGTGATTCCTCGAAAATCAAATGCAAATCTTTGAAGGAAAAGAGCCTTGGTAGTTCACCGCTCAAGACGACATCATCAAGGAGCAGCAATTCTTCAACAAGACGCTTTCACCTAGGAGAATAACTTCACGACCATTACCGACGCATTCCAAAAAGGTTTGGGTGCGCAAAGGTGAAATTTTCCCTGTCTTGTTACTAATGTTTCCTTGCATGCATATGATAGTTCGTCTTGGTATCTGGATAGCGGGTGTTCCCGTCACATGACCGGTGACAAAAACTGTTTTCAAACTTTGAGAAAATCTCCGGAGGACTTGTTGTTTTCGGAGATGGTCGGTCTTCCAAAATTGTTGGAAAGGGAACGGTAGCTATTCCAGATGGCCCGGTTTTGAAAAATGTGTTATTTGTTCCTTAAGACTAACCTCATAAGCATAAGTCAACTTTGTGATAATGGTTATTCAGTTAATTTTTCATCTGATAAATGTACTGTAACTGACAAGAACCATGCTTTCTTTTTAAAAGGGGTTAGATCAGAAAACAATTGTTATGTAGTTCCTACTAAATTTCTGAAAAATGTAACCTAGCATCTTTGAAAAATGAAACACTTTGGCATGAAAGGCTAGGTCACATAAACTTTAAGGAACTTGCTAGAATTTCGAACAAAGATGTGGTCAAGGGGGTTCCTAAACTTTCTTTTGAACAAAACATTGTGTGTGGCGGTTGCCAAAAGGGAAAACAGTCTAGGACTGCACACAAGAACTTGAACCACATAGGTACAAAACGGCCTTTGGAACTTTTGCATATGGATTTAATGGGGCCAACTCGTCAACCATCCTTGGGAGGTAAATGGTATATTTTCTTATTGGTTGATGATTTTTCTAGATATACTTGGGTAGCATTTTTAAAAGAAAAAGCTGATACTTTTGATTCTTTTCACGAGATCTGCCATCGTATTATGATTGAAAAGAATGATAAGATTACTCGAGTTAGAAGTGATAGAGGTGGTGAATTCATAAATTCCAAATTCATTGATTTTTGCACTTCTAACGGCATTAAACATGAATTCTCCGCACCTTATACACCTCAACAAAATGGTGTAGTCGAGCGCAAAAACAGGGTCGTACAGGAGATGGCACGTGTTATGCTTCATAGCCGGAACTTACCGTTATATTTTTGGGCTGAAGCGGTGAACACTGCTGTCTATGTTATTAATCGAGTGTATTTGCGCCCGGGGACTTTGAATACACCATATGAACTTTGGTTTTGTAGAAAACCTAACATCAAATATTTTCGCATCTTTGGGAGTCGGTGTTTTATTTTGCGTGACCGCGAAAATCTTGGAAAATTTGACTCTCGAAGTGACGAAGGGATTTTCTTAGGTTATTCTACAAACAGTAGAGCATATCGAGTTTTTAACTTAGAATCTAAGACGATCGTAGAATCGATAAATGTTAAAGTAGATGAAGCTTTTCACTTTGAATCTGAAAAATCTACCCTCGATATCTCTCTTGATGATGATACACCTGCTAATGCATCTTCTTCTAACAATTCTTTCGATAATAATGATGCATCTAACGGTTCTTCAAGCTTATCTGATGTGCAGGAATCATCTCGTGTACCTCCGACTACTCCTCTACCTCAAACGTTACGCATCTCCAAGGATCACCCTGAATCGAACATCATTGGAGACCCACAAGAAGGAGTTAGAACTCGGAGACAATTGGTTTGCGGATTCGCATGCTACGTATCTCAAATCGAACCAAAGAATGTCGATGAAGCTCTTCAAGATGACTACTGGATTAAAGCAATGCAGGAAGAGCTCCATCAATTTGAGCGAAACAAAGTCTGGGAATTAACGAAGCCTCCGAAGCAACACAATGTGATAGGTACCAAATGGATTTTCAAGAACAAGAAAAATGAAGATGGTACTATCATCAGGAACAAAGCAAGGTTAGTTGCTCAAGGCTACTCTCAAGTAGAAGGTATAGACTTTGATGAAACTTTCGCCCCTGTAGCTAGACTCGAGTCCATTCGTATCCTATTTGCTATTGCTTGTCATTTTAAAATCAAATTATTTCAAATGGACGTTAAGAGCGCATTTTTAAATGGGTTTTTAAATGAGGAAGTTTATGTGGCTCAACCGAAAGGTTTTGTGGACCATAAACTACCTAACCATGTTTTTCGTCTGAAAAAGGCTCTTTACGGTCTGAAACAAGCACCGCGAGCATGGTACGAAAGGTTGACAAAGCACCTTTTAGAAAAGGGCTACACTCGAGGGGGAGCTGACAGGACTCTCTTTGTGAAGCATTATCAAAACAATTTCATTGTAGCACAAATCTATGTCGATGACATTGTATTTGGCGCAACAAGAGATAATGATGCTTCCAAATTCGCGGAGACCATGGAAAGCGAATTTGAGATGTCCATGATGGGCGAATTGACTTATTTTCTTGGATTACAAGTTAAACAAAACGATGAAGGTATTCACTTGTGTCAATCCAAGTATGCAATGGAGTTGGTCAAAAAGTTTGATCTAGAAAATTCTAAGGATTTTCCAACTCCAATGGGAACTAGCCATAAGGGACTTGGAAGTGAATCACATAGTGAGAATGTAGACGAGAAACTGTATCGCAGTATGATTGGAAGTCTACTATATCTCACGGCTAGTCGCCCGGATATATCCTTCAGTGTTGGGATTTGCGCGAGATATCAATCAGCACCGAAGGAGGTTCACCTGAAAGCGGTGAAACGGATCATCCGATATATCAAAGGTACAATCAATTTCGGAATTTGGTATCCTATGGGAACAAGTTTGGATATTGTTGGATACTCAGATGCCGATTGGGCTGGATCGGTGGATGATCGGAAAAGCACGAGTGGTGCATGCTTCTATCTTGGCCACTGCCTTGTTGCATGGCACAGTAAAAAGCAGAATTGCATAGCACTCTCGACTGCCGAAGCGGAGTACATTTCTGCAGGAAGTTGTTCAACCCAATTGATTTGGATGAAAAGCGTGTTGAGCGATTTCCGGATTTCAGCAACTTCGGTAACCATTTTATGTGACAACACTAGTGCTATTAACATTTCTAAAAACCCTGTGTTGCACTCTAGAACAAAACATATTGAACTTAGATATCATTTTCTTAGAGAGCTAGTTGAATCAAATATTCTTCAACTGTCATATATTTCAACTGAGGATCAATTAGCTGATATCTTAACAAAACCTTTGGATCAAAAACGTTTTATTCACTTGCGTAAAGCAATTGGCATGCTTTCCTTGAAATAATCTCTTTTTGAAACCTTTGCTTAGGTTAGGTTTTGTTTTTGTTTTGTTTTCTATCTATGTTTTGTACATAGGACATTAATTGAGCATAAATCATAATTGACTTTAATTGCATCCTTTTATGCATTTAGAAATTTATTATGCTTTTGATATCATAATATTTCAATGTTGCAATGATCATTTACGTTAATTAAATCATCTTTTAAGTGATCAAAGTCAATTTCTCTCTCAATGATCTCTTGGTATAGTCATTATCATATTTGATTGCTTAGTCGAGTATGAATGCGAGATCAATTTTTGGTTGAATACCTTATATATTAAATAATTGATAGCCAATTGAGGGGGAGTCAATGAAATGTAAAATGCTCAAAAGATGTGGAAAGAGTTACATCCCAATGAGGAGTGTGAAAACTACCACCACATGGAGAAAATGAAAGAAAGAAAAAGATACTCCATGAATGCAAAGCAAATTTTTGTTTTAAAAATGTTGATGAAATGCATATTGAAATACTTGACTCAGTCATATTTCATGGTTGGTATAAGGTGGGATTTTTGATATAAGATGCTCAAAGAGCCACTCCTTCAACAGATTGTCTAGATATATTATCTAACTTATCTGGGATTTCAAACATCTATTGATCTTGGTATTTCATTTTCTTTACCAAAATTGATGATTTGATAAAGGCATTACGCATAAGATCAGGATAGATGTAATTGAAGTTGTTCAACTTTAAGTGTTTTAATTTCGTAAATTTTCGTTTCATTTTTGAGTATTTTTGATAGATTTTGTATAATCTATTTCTTGTTGTATGAAACGATGATTTTTGTTTAAAGTTGACATGGTAAAGTGCTTACATACTTTTTCTGGATTTTATGGAATTTTTCTAAATTTTTTCTGGAGAAAAAGTTGAAGCCGATCCGGATCGGGATAAGTGATCCGGATCCCGAACGCAGGCTTCCTCCTGCGGGTAGCCGATCCGGATCACATTCACGATCCGATCCGGATCACGGCTAGGGTTTATAACAGAACAAAGAGATTTCAATTCCTTTTACCCTAATCTTTTGTTCTCAAGCTTCTAGAGTTTCTCTCTCTAGATTTCTTGCATCTTGGAGCTTCCAAACTCAAAGTTCTTCAATTCCAAGTAAGTTTTGTTGATCAAATCTCGGTTTTTCACAGTTTTTATATGTTTTCATCAAACGTGAGTAGAAATCATGGATCTTTTTCGTTTGTGAATGGTTTTTGATCAAATTTCTTTTGAAATAAGGACTCTGGGTCGATTAGTTTTGCTTTTATGCTGGGTTTTCTCAAGATAAACGAATTTTTGGGCTTCGATTTCTGAAAGTTCTGTTTTAGGGCATAAAAGAGGAATTTTTGAAAATCATGCGATTGATCTATTTTTAAAATTCTTTTTGCAAAACTAATTTGATTCTTAGCTTCTCTACATGAATATGATTGTTTGGGTACAATTTTTCCAATTTTTCAAAATTGACGATTTTTCATGTTCTTGAGTTGCTCTTCACAGGACACTTTCTCTGAACTCAAAGCACTAGAGTCAATGGCATTCACTTGGATCATTCTTCTCCTGGTTTCTATGGTACACACGAGTACGCCTGTTAAAAAGGAACAGGATGATTCCACTCAAGACAGGACGAAAGAAGCCGGGGAGGACAGCTCAGACTATGATGAGGAAGAATGGGACGAATTTTTCAAAGATGTTCAACGAAAAATTGATGAGGAAAACAGGAAATCTGTCAAAGGGAAAAGGCTTATAAAATCTGCATCAACATCTAAGCAGTATACAAGACGAAAGAATGTCCAAAGAAGTGAAAGTCAGCGTAGTGGGCCTCTTACCAGAGCACGCTCACTTTCTGGGGTTCTACAAACTGAATCTCCATGGGTTAAGGGACTGGATGCACCATCTGCCTCTACACAGCATCCATCACACTCGAAGACACAGCCTACAGACACAGAGGTTTTGGAATTGGTCCGCCAGGAACAATAAAGACTCTCTGCTGAACAAAAAGAATATCGAAAGAACTTCAGCAAATTTCCTCTCAGAACAAGAAGATCAAGAAAAAGTATTCAAATATTTCGAAAATGCTTAAAGGGATTTTGAGCAAGCTGAGCTGTACCAGTTCAGACTCTTCAGACTAAGCAGCACCTTCTGAACATTACTCTCTTGCAGTTCTCAGTTCTTCGGTTCTTAACATTTAGTTTCGATTTTTAGGACTTAGTTTTTGTTCTAACTTGTAGTTTAGTTCTCAGGTTGTGCATATTAATGGAACTTTTTAACTCTCCTTATATTTTGTAGCTTTTGCTACGTTTTTGGCTTTGTTTGTGACAAAAAGGGGGAGAGAGTTTAAGAGAGAACTTGGACAATGCAACTTGAACAATGACGAAAATGTGTGAATATGAAAACATTAAGGTAAGTATGATCTCAACTTCAACTTTGGTTTTTATTTGTTGATTGGTTGCATGCCCCTACTAACTATTTGACTAACTATTTGGGCATGTAATATGACTAACAAGTTGATGGTTGACTAACAGTTTGTGACATTTGGTTTTTGAATGCCTAGAAGATATGTTGGTTCTTAACTATGATTCTCTTACATATCTGAATTCTTCAAATGTCATGATGAGAATAAACTCTATCTCTGTACTTGGTTTTGTATGTTTCAATTCTTGAGGTATCTAACGCTTTTGTTTGTCAAGAATGATTTCTTTGTGCAGAGATTACAGATGTCTAAGTCTAGAGTCTGTTTTAGGAGTTTATCTCATGTATTTAAATTTTTGGATCTCCATTGTAAATTTTTGTTGTATGGTGATAGCAACAAAAATATCTTTTTGAATTTTCTTTTGTGGATTTGTGTTTTGTCACGAAACCGCCAAAGGGGGAGATTGTTACGGAATTTGAGTTGGCGTATTTCGTGAAAGTATTAAGTCTTGAAGATTGAAGATGAAAGAACTTTGGATCATATACCTCAATCTCAAGAAAGAAGAATTCAAAAGGATCAGGTATGTTTAACTAAAGATTTTTGGTGATCCGAATACTTCTTGTAGTGTAGAAACACCTGGAAGAAAGTTTTATTGCATAAACATCAAAAACTGGACATGGGACATGTTCAGGATCCGGATCGTGCTCGGCAATCCGGATCCCGAAGGGTGTTTGTTCATACACTGTTTCAATCCGGATCGCAGCATTTCATGATCCGGATCCCGAACACTAGTTTTACCTTTTCACTTGCATGATCCGGATCAGGATTTGCAATCCGGATCCCGAACGTGATGTTTGGTGAAACTGTATGAACGATCCGGATCGGGGACTACGATCCGGATCCCGAACTAGCATTTTTCTGGAAATCGTCTTTCTTGTTTCTGCAATCCGGATCGTCCAATTCCAATCCGGATCGCCGTCGTAAAATCTCCAGAAAAGGCAGTTTTTGATCCCTATCTTCTTCCAATGGTTTCTAACCTATAAATAGGCCCTATATTCATTTTCTAGGGCATCCGCAAAATAAAAAAAGATAGCCGTAAAGGAAAAATCCACATATAGAGAAGAAAGGAAATCAATAGAATTTATTCTATGTTTCTTCATCTATATTGATTGATTTGATTCTAGGTTTTCCATACTCACATTTTGAGTAGAATCAAATCAATGAATACTTAGATGGTATTTCCGATCTATTTCTAATCTAAGTATTCGGCGGATCATCACCACCCAAAACAAACAACGATTTACCCTAAATCGGCGCGTGGACTCGCGTGGCCTTGTGGACTCAAGGTGCAACTACGTTCGTGGATTCGAAGCGTGGTACTGGGTGAAGACCGTGGATTCGGTCGGACGTCGTGGACTCGACGTTGGACGCTGTGGATTCAGCGTTGGGCGCGGATCGTGGATTCGAGAAGCGTCGTGGAGCGAGCGGAGAAGATCTACTAGGAGCGTATGGTAAGAGGTTGAGTCGTCTGTGAGTACGCTATATCACCTTGTACGTGTTTCAATTCTAGTGGATTTCGCCGTGTTATCGGTCCCGTGGTTTTTTACTCCGGTTTGGAGTTTTTCCACGTAAAAATCTTGCGTGTTATTTTATTTTTCCGCATTGGGTTTATTTGCGCAATGATTTTTTGAGTGTTTATTGTTTACACCTATTCACCCCCCTCTAGGTGTTTTTTCTCCTATTTAGATCCAATTACTTATAACCCAACATTGCGAGCTCTTTCATCAATGCCATCAATGACAAGGAATGCCAAGAGTCATGAATAACCCACAAAATTATAATGGACTTAGTGGGTATTTAATTTAGACATTAATGAGTGTCTTAAGTGTAGGCTTAGTGGATGAGTTATGTACATGAGCCTATAAATAGTGAGATTGGCTAAGGTCAAAGAACAAGAGAGTTGTATCTTATAATTGCTATTTTCTAAATAAATAGAGTACTTAATTTTTCTACAGAACCTCTACTGTTTTCTCTGTTTTAGCACTTAGTCATAATGCGCGTAGGTCCAAGCTAGCAAACGAAGAGCAAGACTTATCCCCTTAAAGCAGGAAGGCGGGTGTCGCACAAGCTTTTGCCAGGCAAAAAACTTAAGTTCGTGACATCGGGCTCGTCTTTAGAAGTCATTACTCTTACTTTCTCCTAACCAATATACTCAAGAAAAAAGTAATATAAATATAGCTACTACATATGATAAGTTTCAAATGTAGAACTAAATATCACATGTGATGAGTAAGGCATTGGGCTCCTAGGTGCCCATTGACATTGGGCCACCCACAAGCCCATAACCCAAAAACAGGTTTTAAATTAATAAAAACCAAATAAAATCTATAAAAATATACCTTCGAAAGAAACATGACAAGAAGATTTTCACTAATCTACTATACAATCCATAGACCTGACTAGTCAAAATGTAGCAATTACCCTTGAAGAAAATGCTTCCTTTTTCCTGTATACTTTTTTCATGCACCACAAGAACGCACTCCATTAGATTATATAAAAAAGAAAAATATTGCTACACAAGTTCAGTAATAACAATACAGGTATGGGTCAATTATTTCTCCACAGTAATGAATTTATCAAAGAGGGCAGGCAAAATGGGCACAACAATTCACTCGCAAATACATGAAAATTTCGTTACTCACCATTATCACAATAAGGCTTAATCCTTGCTAAGGATCAATTTAATTAAGCCAACGAGTTCAACATAGAAACACGGAGAAGTGGGTAACATTTAAACTATACTTCCATAGCCGAATCCGACTGCAAAAGTGGGCTGAAGAACTGCAAAACTTCCTCGTAGACAGGCTTCTTAAAATCCACGGCCTGCTCACAAGATCCGATGGTGAAAAGATTACCATATTGCAATTTCTCTTTTCAATATGAGAAACAGGTAATAATTATTACAAAAAAAAAAAGGAAGGAAAGTTGTACCCACAAGCTCAATTACTTGCTGAGGCGTCATCCATGACCACTCCCCAAATTCTGGCTTTTCAGTTCCATCACCAGAAAGATTGATCTCCCCCTCCTTTCCAGTGAATCTAAGTAAGAACCTGCACGTGTTGACGGGAAATGAGCTAAATAAAGCATAGAGACCTCAAAATTCTTGAAAGTTGAAATTTTAGTGTGTATATCAACAATACTACAAATTAAATTATACTAACAACCAAGAAACTAAAAGAGGCAGAAAAACGTAGAAGTACGCGAAAAAAAACTTATTAAGAGTAAAGCAGCCATATTGAAGGACGAACACAGAGTTTAAGTTTCGTTCTTTCTGCTAATGAACCTGAGCTATTAATTTCTTGGGTGCTAGTATTATTTCTTGGGCGCTGCTATTGATCTTTTAAGGCTTAATGATTTTATCTAGTCTATTTCAGGACATACCCAATACTCAAGTCAAATAAACTCGAGCTAAGATTGGATCCAGAAGGATTTTCTATCTTGTTTCAAGAATAAGAATTCAAACAATCCTTACAAATCATCAAAGCAAAGTCATTTGGGTTTCTGTAGCTTCTTTTAGGTCAAACACAGAATGGGTTGACCTTAGGTGTTGGCTTGGTTGATCATTATGCTATGAGAGAGAACATCAGATTGTCTAATGTCTCTGTCAACCATGGTCTAAGAATGGTCAACTGTCTAGTCGTCGGAGCTACAACAGTCAAATTATTTTTAAAGGAAAGCAATCTGACAAAATTAGCTGATGAACGCTCGACCACGGGTGATAGGACAATCACTTGCAGGACGTGATTTCGTTTTTTTTTTTTTTTTTTTTTTCATTTATGTTTTCAACGGCTAGTTTCCTCTAGAATATTTTAAAAAAAGCTTCTATGGTCGTTGTCCATCCCCGGCAATCATGTTATCATCAAGAGAGCTTCATTAGTGACTAAATTTATTGTACTCAAAAGAAGAGTGCGTTCTTGTGAGAGTGTACAAGAAATGTGTTGAGAACACTGTAACGACCCGGCCTGCTAGCAATAATAACTCGTTGGGTCCAAACCATCTGTCCAAAATGCTTAAGTCCAGTTATTATTACTAGAGTGCATAGTCTCTTAGGCATTAAGTCGAACACTTGGTAGGCGTTCCAAATAACATATAGAAAATAAGACATCTATACATTGGAATCTAATGGGTGTACAAAGATTCAAACAAATTTCAAAACTTTTATTGATTCAAGATCAATATTTAACACAAATCTTAGATTTTAAATAAAAAATTAGTTTTTAGAACTAAAACCTATCAAAAGGAGGATACTTTCCAAATAGGTAAAAAGAGAAAAAGAAAATAAATAGAAAACCTTTTCGATGACGCAAACGACAACGAACGAGATGCCTTTAACGAACAAAATGGCGTCGGTAACGAATGAAACGACGCCGACGAAGATCATGGAGTGCGGCGATGGCGACGGCGTCGTAAAGTGAGGGTCAACGATCGTGCAAGAAAGGAAGATAGATCACGCACATGTGGGTGAAGCATGCGTGAGGGAGAGGCATGAGAGAGAGAGAGAGAGAGAGAGAGAGAGAGAGAGAGAGAGAGAGAGAGAGATAGAAAGAGACGGTTTGGTAGCCGTACAAGAGAAAAGAAAGAGTTGGGAGGCTTTAATTCATTAGAGTAGCACAATTGCACATAACTCTAAGTTTAAACCAAATAGTCCTTTTCTATCAAATAACAAAATAAAGTTCAAAACAAAAATAAAAAATGGGGCATTACATCCTTCCCACGTAAAAATAAGTTTAGTCCTCTAAACTTAACTTGCCTCAACTCTCAAAGAGCTGAGGGTACTTCGATTTCATCTGCTCCTCGAGCTCCCAAGTAGCCTCGCGTTCGAAATGATTACTCCACTGCACCTTCACATATGGAATAGTTCGTCTTCTCAACACTTGATCATTTCAGTCCACAATACGCACGGGCTGCTCATCATAAAATAAGTCTTCTCTAAGATGCAAGGGTGTGAATAACATGACATGGCTTGGGTCATGAATATATTTTCGTAACATGGACACGTGGAACACATTATGCACGCCGGCCAAAGAAGACAGTAAGGCAAGCATGTAAGACACATCTCCAACCCTCTCAAGAATTTCAAAAGGACCTACATAACGAGGGCTAAGCTTCCCACGAACTCCAAAACGCAAGATACCTTTATAAGGTGACACTTTTAGAAACTCATGATCTCCAACTTCAAATTCTGATTGTTGTCTTCGATTATCCGCATGACTTTTTTGCCGACTTTGAGCTATTCGGAGATGCTCTTTTATTAAGTGAATTTTCTCGATTGTTAGTTCAATGATCTCTGGACCAAGTAGCTTCCTTTCGCCCACATCATCCCAACACAGTAGAGACCTACACTTCCTCCAATACAAAGCTTCATAAGGAGCCATTTGTATACTAGATCGAAAACTATTATTATAAGCAAATTCCACTAAAGGTAAATCATGATCCCAATATCCCTTCCCTTCGTATCGATGACACATGCCCGTAGCATATCTTCTAAAATTTGTATGGTCCTCTCAGACTAACCATCTGTTTGCAGATGGAAAGCAGTACGAAAACTGAGCGTGGTACCCCAAGCCTTGTGTAAACTCTGCCAAAAATGAGACAAATCTGGAGTCGTGATCAGAAACAGTCGAGACCGGAACACCATGCAATTGAACTATCTGTCCAATTTAGAGCTTTGCCGGTTTCTCCAATGTTATACTAGTTTTTATGGCAAGAAAATGAGCCGACTTAGTCAACCTATCGACTATAACCCAAACCACATCATTACCCTTCTCGCTTCTAGGTAGACAAGTAACAAAATCCATAGTTATGTGCTCTCACTTCCACTTGGGAATTGGAAGTGGTTGGAGTAGACAGGCCGATCTTTGTTTATCGATCTTGACACGTTGACAAGTTAAACATTTAGCCACATTCTGCAATCTCCCGTTTCATATTATTCCACCAAAAAGTGGCCTTTAAGTCTCTATACATTTTGATACCTCCTGGATGCATAGAGTATCCTGAATGGTAGGCTTCCTTCAGGATTTCGTGTTTGAGTTCTGGGTCTTTAGGAACACAAGCGATTTCCAAACCTCAAAGAGTCGTCGTCGTGAATTTTAAAATTCTGATTGTGCAGCTGATTCCATCGCTTGCCGAGTCTTCTGTAGTTGGGGGGTCATTCGTCTGGGCAGTCTTAATCGTGTCCAGCAAAGTGGGTTGAACCCACAAATTGGCCAATTGAGCATCAATGTCTCGTAAATGCAAATCTTAGTGTCAAGCCTCCTTAAGTCCTCCAAAATGTGCACTGAAAGGTAATAAGCATAGCAATATTTACAGATGACTTCCTACTTACAGCATCGGCCACGACGTTTGCTTTTCCAGGATGATATTTAATGGTTATGTCATAATCTTTCAATAACTCTAGCCATCTCCTTTGCCTCGTGTTGAGTTCCTTATGTGTGAAAATATGCTTTAAACTTTTATGATCTGTAAAAATTTCACACGATTCGCCATAGAGATAATGTCTCCATATTTTTAATGCAAAGACTATTGCTGCCAATTCTATCATGCGTGGGATAGTTTTCTTCAAATGATTTTTAATTGTCACAAGGAATAGGCTACAACTTTCTCGTTTTGTATTAGAACACATCCCAATCCCTTCTTTGAAGCATCACTATAAATAGTGAATTTCTCACCACTAACAGGCAAGATAAGGATGGGTGCCGACACAAATCGCTTCTTCAACTCCTTGAAACTTTGCTCGCACTCACTAGACCATTGAAATTTGATTCTCTTTCTAGTTAAACGAGTCGAGGGTACCACAATGCGAGAGAAACCTTCTACGAATTTTCTATAGTATCCTGCCAAACCCAAGAAACTTCGAATCTCATTGACGCTAGTAGGCCGTAGACAATTATCCACAGCTTCTACTTTTTTCAGATCCACTGAAATACCTTCTTTAGATGCCATATGTCTAAGGAAGGAAACGCTATGAAGCCAAAATTCACACTTCTTAAGTTTGGTAAAGAGCTGCTTTTGTCGCAATATGCCCAAGACTATCCTCATATGTTCCTCATTCTTGGTTGGACTACTAGAATACACCAGAATGTCATCTATAAAAACCACCACAAATTTATCTAGAAAGACATAAAAATCCTGTTTATTATATCCATAAATGCCGCCAAAGCATTAATCAAACCGAAGGGCACTACTAAGAATTCATAATGCCCATAACGTGTGCGAAAAGCTGTTTTGGGTATATCCTCAGCTCTAATCTTCAGTTGATGATATCCTAATCTCAAATCAATCTTGGAGAAGGCTTCCGCACCGCCTAGCTGATCGAATAAGTCATCAATTCTAGGCAAAGGATATCGATTCTTCACTGTTGCTTTATTCAACTTGCGATAGTCGATGCATAGCCTTAGGCCGCCATCCTTCTTTTCGACAAAAAGGACTAGAGCACCCCAAGGAGATTTGCTAGGTCAGATGAAACCTTTGTCGAGGAGCTCTTGTAGTTGTGCTTGCAATTCTTTTAACTCAGTCGATACCATGCGATAATGCATCTTAGAAATAGGATATGTTCCTGGAGCCAAATCAATAGAGAATTCAATTTCCCTACCAAGATGTAGCCCAGGAAGGTCTTCAGGAAATACGTCGGGAAACTCCTTCACCATAGGAATGTCTACCAACTTTGGGAAGTCCAAACTAAGGTCCTTCACCATTGCAATATAGCCTTCGCATCCACCTCTTAAGAGTCGTGAGGCTTGTAAAGCAAAAATGACTTGGGGTGGAGCATAAGCACTATTTCCAAGAAAGACAAATCTTGTCTCTCCGGGAATAGTAAAGTCCACCCTCTTTTCACGACAATTCACGGTAGCATAGTGGGATGAAAGCCAATCCATCCCCAAAATTACATCAAAATCTCGCATGTTCAAAACATGGAGATTTGCAAATAAATTTCTACTGTCAATACTAATTGTACACTTACAAATGTAGTCAGTACTAAACTTATCCCCCGTAGGAGTACCAACACACAAAATACAATTTAAAGACTCTGAAAGTAGTGCACACTTTCGAGTATAAGTGCATGAGATGAAAGAATGAATAGAACCAGAATAAAAAAGTACAAGAGCAAGAGCAGAGGCAACAGCTAAGATGCCTGACACCACAACATTAGAATCTTAGGCATCTTGCTGAGAAAGGGCGTTGACACGATCCTGAGTCCGAGGTCTCCTACCCTTAAACTGCTTAGCATTAGGAGCATGATCAGATAAAGTATCTACAATGGTTTGAGGCTTTATCGTAGCTTTTGAGTCCAAGTTAAGCTTGGGACATTGTGCAATTCGATGATCCATTGCACTGCTCTTACAACATGCTCCAGTGACATGTCTACGATCAGTGTCTTGTCTTCAATTAGCATCTTTGTGTCTTCCACCACAAACAGAGCACTTCACGTCCAGAGAATTTCCACTTGGCGGCACCATAAGGAGCCGATGAATGGTGAGGTCTTCCTGAAGTTAGAGATTTGGTTGACCTTCCATTATTCCGCCCACCTTTTGAAAATGATTCTTTGTTCCGTTTCTTTGAATTTGCATTTCTTTATTCACGTGTTTGCCTCTACTCAGCAGAAGGCTTGGCCACAACGTCGTCGTAGCTGTCCAAGTGTAGCATCGCTAGTCCGGTATGAATATGTGCATTAAGGCCTTCTTCAAACCTTTTGGCCCTAGACTCGTCATCCTCAACGAGTTTAGGAGCAAAGCGGGATTGTGAGGACCCGAATCCCGCGAGAGGATTACTGTTGGATCAGCAGCTTCTGGAGGCCTTTGTTGGGTGTTGGAGGTGTTTGGGTGCGTTTCGGACTCAAGAAATGGACTCAGTGTGGAACGGATCCCGAGTGTAGTCAGAGGCACCCGTCGAAATTTTTAGAAGTGGTTTTGCGCGAAACGGACATCGGATTTGGATTCAGCGCGGAAAAACGATGGAAATCGACTACTTGAATGTATTTTTCTGAGTCCGGACGCCCGAAAACGAACACCCGGAAGATTTCGGTGTTTTCTGGTGTGCGGTGGACCAGTGGACCAAGGGTGTGCCACGTGGCGGCTTCCTACTAGTGTCGTACGCCACGTGGCGGAGCGGGAGGTGCTGTGCTGTGGGGTCGGCCCACGGGAGCTGGCGCGGGCAGCGCGCGGACCGGGCAGGCGCGCGGGCAGCTGCGGTGCTGCGGGGACGGGTGTGCCAGGTGGCGGCTTCCCATTGGAGCACGTTGGACACGTGGCAGCTGCGGGTTGGCTGGTTCTGTGGGCGCGGTCCACGAAGAGGCGCGGGGTGGCAAGTGGACCGGGCGGGACACGTGGCGGCTTCCGGTTGGCGGGCTCACGAAGGCGGGGTCCACGGAGGCGCGGGGGGGCGCCTCGAGGCGCGTGCGTGGCAGGGTACCAGGCGGCGCGGCAGGACGCAGTCCGGGGGGGGCCATCATGCTGGCCACGTGGCGCCCGCTGATTCGCGGGCGCCACCCACCCGGTTGACCGGGCGCGGGACACGCGTCGCCGCCCTGGCGCGCTTGCACCGCTGTCCGCTGTTCGGGGGCGACGTGGCGTTGTGTGGGCGATCCGAGCGCTCGTCGCAGCGGGGCTGTGGGCGCGGTTTTGGCGCCCGAACATTTTGGGCGCCCGAAACCGGGGACCCAAGGGTCATTTTCTGAATTGTTGGGCTGGGCCTATAAATAGGCCCTGTTAGACTCTGTTTTCGGGTTTTTCCACGCGATTTCTCTCCGAGGCTTCAACAGTGATCTTCTTCCTCTACCAGTGCTTCACCCTGTGGAGATTTCCTGGGATTTTAGGAGGCTCGTACATCAAGGTCTACAGCGATTCGGCGCGTCGCGACGCTTTTTCTCCGTCGACCCTTCCCGTCGCGTTTCGGTGCGCGGACTCCCCCAGGCTACCCCGAAGGAATTTTTCGACGATTCTTGCGCCGTTGTTTCCACGACAGGTAGGGCTACGATTCCCGTGTTTACTGTTTCTTCCCATTTCGAGGTTTTCTTGGGCTTTTCGGACTATTTTGTGACCTCATTTTCTGGGGCAGAGTTGTGGACAGCATCGGAGTTTTTATGGGTTTTCTCCGCGCTCGAGCGACGGATTGAGGTGTGCAAGTACTCGATTCATATCTACGCGACGCAAGGAACATTGCCGTGATTTTCCTGGGATTTTTGGAGGTTGGCACGAAGGTGAAAATCCTACTTTATCTGGGCGGATTATTACATACTTGTGTTTTTGGGAGTTTTGCGAGTACCGCGGTGTTTATTTTGTATCTTGCCCTACAGGTGTCGGATTTGGACGTGCAAGTACTCGTTTCGATCGGCTAGACGCGACGATCGCAGCGGTTATTTTTCTGGATTTTTTCGAGATCATCTCGCAGGTAAAATTTGACCATTTTCGGGGCTGGTTGTTGCACAGTGGGTTATTGTGCATTTTTTTGGATTAATTGTACGCCGTTTGGATTACCGTGCAGTGTGCCGTGTTTACCTGAAGTGAGGGCGTATTTGGGCTGTGCTTCACGTGCGCTGCGATCGAGGTGGGTGGTTGTTATATCCCTCTATTTTGACGAGCTCACTAGGAATATTAGAGAGATCCCTATAGTAGACTTATTGTTTAATTATGCTCGTGGTTGGGATTATGCATGCTCGTGGTTGGGATTATGCATGCTTGTGTGGATTTATGGTTTGCTTTGTTAGCGTTTAACCTTGCATGTGGAAATTGAATATTAAATTGAGACAAAGTGATTTACCTTGATAGTAGGTACCACTTGGGGATATTTTTGGACATGCATAGGTGATGGTTCATGTGAGGGTGAGTAGCCGTTTATGTGAGGTTCATGACTATGGCTACTCTTTGCTTTCCTTTCCAAAAGAGAACACTTGCATGCTTGTATGGACATCTAGATAGGCTATCTTTTATTGCTACACTATCATGTTGGAATCTGACTTAAGAGAAAACATGTTTGTTCTTTCTCCTTTCTTTCATGACTCTAGATGCATGTTGCTCGAGTTCGAGCAAGGGTTTGGGATAGTGTAGCCGGGGCCTGGATTATAGATTGTGGGGTATTGCGGCAACCGCAGATATTGGGCGGTTGACCGGATGTCGGTTGTGGGACATGATTATAGATTGTGGGGTATTGCGGCAACCGCGGATATTGGGCGGTTGACCGGATGCCGGTTGTGGGACATGATTATAGATTGTGGGGTATTGCGGCAATCGTGGATATTGGGCGATTGACCGGATGTTTACTTATGCATCAGATTGGGGATCGGGGTTTCTTTAGTGGAGGGATTTGTTCCACTTAGGCATTGTAGTGATCCAATCCTGCTTTTATGATACTTGTGACATGGTTACTTTCCTCGTGTGGGTAGCTCCCCTCGAGTTCCCCTCCGGAGCGTGGGGGTCAGACAGTTATTGACAGTTTTTGCTATCACATCGGCGCGGCTTACTTGCCCGATGATGAGGGCGGCAGCAGGAGTTTTTGCTATCACATCGGCACAGCTTACTTACCCGATGATGAGGGCGGCAACAGGTTGTACCAGTTTTTACTGGTGGGTAGATTGAGTTAGCGGGACGATTTTAGTTGCTGATGCATACATACGGTTATTCCATATTGGGATTGCATTTAGAGGCATAGTAGTGGTAGCTTCTTTTCCTCAGCAGTTCTGTTTATAGCTTACCACTCTTCTTCCCCTTTTTACCTCTGGTAGACCTAGTGGGTGCGTCGGAGTTTGAGGTTTTACCCAGTAGGGGAGGCTACTGGTTTACTAGTAGTTCTCACCCCTATTCTTCTTTTTCTCTTTTCTTCTCATTTGTTTTGCAGAGTCTTCTGGGGGCACTGCTGGGCGTACAGCGGCGGATCGAGGAGAGAGGACAGCAGAGTAGATAGACGGTCGGCCCGACAGTGAGTTAGCTGGACTTGTATCCCCTTTATCTCAAACGGTTGTACTTTTATCTGTTGGGTCTGGCTTTAGCCAGCTGGTTGTATCTTTTTGGTGAGCTGGGAGAGACAGATGTATTGTTTTACAGTATTTTATTTTCAGCTTCAGTCTGAGATGTAGTAGTTTTTGTTCAGCTCTATTTTTGTTGTTCTTTTATTGTATCTCTTATATCTGAGCAGGTTACTGGCGCTTCGTGTACGCGGAAAATTCCGTGTACACGGCGGATCTGTAGACGGGCCCGGGTTCTGGTTTACACCCGGGGCGTGACAGGGATAACCGGTTAGACTCTGCCTCGTACTCCTCCACGAACATTGAGCCTTGCTTTAGATCAAGAAATTGTCTCTCAAGTTGCCGTAATTTGCTTCTTGGGAAGTACTTGGCATAAAAAGTAGTTCTAAACTTCCCCCAGGTATATACCACAGGGTTGCACAGTTCACTCTTCCGCAGTTCACTCTTCCGCAGTTCACTCTTCCGCCAATTATTTGCACTACCCTGAAGCATGTAGGTTTCAAACCTTAACTTTTTCTCTTCGTCACATCTCATTGCTGTAAAAGCTTTCTCTATCTCTTAACCTAGAGTTCCACCTCATCCAGACTGGTGGTGCCCAAAAAAAGTAGGAGAGCAGCTTTCTTAAATTCATTTATGGTCCTCTCACAGGCACGATGACCCCGATTTCGGAAGAAACGGGAGGTGGGTGCTACTAAAGTTGTTGCTATTGTATTTGCACAAGCCCCATCACAGTTTGCAATAATTGTGCGACCGTGGTTCCACAACGCTATCTTGTTGCATTTGGGGAACTGGTGCTACAGGCTAAAATGAATTTGTAGGTGGAGGTGGGGTTGAAAATGCCACTACATGTTGAGATGGATTTGTCGGCGGAGGAAAATCTGCAAATTGAGAAGCGGCTGGCGAATTTTGGTTTGCGTTACCAGACCTATCCATAGACTGGTCCTCAGGTTGTTTGTTGTTTGAGCGCATGCGACGATACTGGCGAATCATCTAACGAGATAGAAAAACTAAGAATACAAGTATAAATATACAAAGTATCAATAAAGTTATAGGTTTATAGAAGAAACAAACTTAAACATAACCTATCTCTACCCATCTCACACGTCCTAAGGTTAATCTCTCAATTCTATAACTTATTACCCTAGAACCTTAAACCTAGGGCTCTAATACCAAATGTAACGACCCAACCCACTAGCAATAATAACTCGTTAGATCCAAACTACCGGCTCAAAATGCTTCAGCCCAGCTATTATTACTAGAGTCCATAGTCTCTTAGGCATTAAGTCAAATACATGGTAGGCGTTCCGAAATAACATATAGAATATAAGAAATCTATACATTGAAATCTAATAGGTGTACAAAGATTCAAACAAATTTCAAAATTTTTATTGATTCTAGATCAATATTTAACACAAATCTTAGATTCTAAATAAAAACATAGTTTTTAGATCTAAAACCTATCAAGAGAAGGATACTTTCCAAATAGGCAAAAAGAGATAAAGATAATAAACAAAAAATCTTTTTGATGATGAAAACGACGACGAACGAGATGCCTTTAATGAACAAAACGGTGTTGGTAACGAACGAAACGACGCCGATGAAGATCAAGGAGTGCGGTGGAGGCGACGGTGTCGTAAGGCGAGGGTCGACGATCGTGTGAGAAAGGTGGACGTGTGAGTGAAGCACGCGAGAAGGAAAAAGAGAGAGAGAGAGAGAGAGAGAGAGAGAGAGAGAGAGAGAGAGAGAGAGAGTCGTTTTGGTGGCCCTACAAGAGAAAAGAAAAGAGTTGGGAGGTTTTAATTAATTAGGCTTGCACTATTGCACATAACCCCTAAACTTCTTAAGTTAAACCAAATAATCCTTCTCTATCAAATAACAAAACATAGTTCAAAACAAAAATAAAGAATGAGGCATTACAAACACCATTGTAAGCGGTTTGGTCTGTCCTCGAAAGGCCGTTGAAATAATAGAATCTAGTGCCTCACAAAGGAAGATCGGTGTGTACGTAGTGATTTTGTGGTTCTCTCTCTCTCTCTCTCTCTCTCTCTCTCTCTCTCATTTTCTTTGGTTTACTGTTGCAAATTTTCTTATTTCTTAGATTCTATCAGAAAGTGATGAAAACCTAGTTTCTCCTTTCTAGCCGACTTCTACTGTTTAATTCGATAATATACAACTAGGAAGTAACTCTTGTGAACAAATGGGAAAACAAGCTGACGAAATTATAAAATATTAAAATTTGTTATAAAATATCAAAAATATGCCATCTAGAAGGACTAGATAGTCCACAAGCCAACTTAAATTTGCTCTTCACATGCAATATTTACCAGCTGCAAAGGTTGATACAGTAGGAAAAGCACAGATAGATAGCTGTATGAACCTTAATATCAAGTTAAACTGGGATTAAAAGCCACTTAATAACATAGGGGGAGCAGATTAAAGAAGTTAACAAAATGGTCTGATAGCAATTAGTTGATAGATGCGTTCTGCTGGCAAATAACAGTGATTATGAACTTATCTGCTGCTTAAACATAACAATAAACAGTGTTTATTACATTCAGCACAACCACTTCAGATTCAATTAATTTTCTACTAAGAGGTGACCTTGCTCCTTAAAAGGGATCTCTTATAAATAGCATACCAGCATTCAAATGTCAGAAAACCAAAAAAGATTGATGAGCATACATGTATGTTTTTTAACATCTGATTTACTCATCATGAGTAAGCTGTGAAAATTTGGGTTTGCAAGTCATGTTTATGTTGGTCCCGTTAGTTGTGTTGACTTGAAGATTCTGTTTGATATTCTCTAGCCCCTGAATATTCAAAAAGTTAATTCTGTTCTTAACCAAATTATATCGTGTTAGTTTCGGTTAGAAGGTTTGACATTGTCCTGGTTTTGGCTACCTCCTAGTAATTCATGTCATGTTCAGAAAGTCTAGAAATAAAATATATTTTTCCCAAAGTTCTTCAAAAAAAAAAATGGAAGATTGTTCTCAGAGTCTACTGAAAACAGCAAGCTAGTGATAAAAGATTAATAGTAGTTAGACATTAATGAATTAAAAATATTAAACTGACGAAGTTGAATTAATGGGCTTACTAATATAATTTTTCTTACCATTTCTGTGCTTGACCTTTCCAATCTGATCCCCATTGTTTATTCAATTTTTCTCTCACTTCCTGAGGAAAATCATAAGTTAGCCAATAGGGAACCTGCATCGATATGTCAGATACAATTTTGTTAGTCAGTGATCATGAGGTTTTAAAGTACACCGACTTATTCAACATACTCTTCTAGTAAGGACATAATATTCAGTCTTTTCTGTATCATATTACGAACCAGAGAATACGACGAAATATGTTCTAGAGCACCGGGGGAATGGACAAAATATATTTAAGTGACTTCTGAAGAACATCGTAGCCTTGAATTGTAGTTACTTAAGGCAAAACAAGGCTATTAAGAGATAGAGCACTAACTGTTCCCTAGACCAGGATATTAAAAATAAAACATTTAGTTTAGACAGTATCTTCTTATTTGTTTTCTTGAAACTTTTGGCCTCTTGGCTATGTTATCTTCCTGCCCTGCATTTCATGAAATAAATAGGGTGCCGTCCTTCTCTTCAGAAACAAATCTCTTGTACTTCTCTATGTTAGCGACTCCTAAAAATGATTCTCAACTTGAAAGGAAAAATTATGTCTTCTTTTCTTCACATTTTAGAGAATTAATGTAGGGCTTCTTTTCTAATAGCAATACTCAAACAACACTTCGTCAAACAACATTGCATCCAACATCACAGACAAATTTTGATCATAAACTGGAAGTATAATTTCAAATTACCATTAGTCCAGACAATGGTTAAAACAGACCATATCGACAGGTCAAACAAGTAATGCCGATTGGTTGGGCAGATGGGCTCTCTGTAAATTATCCCATGCAGCATAGTCAAACAGAGAGTAGCAACTAGAAGTGCCTTGTTATGATCATAAAACTCCAGGTGATAGGTTCGAGGAACTTCAGACAAAGCATAATCCTTACTATCAAGAGGTATAAGAACTTGTAGTCCTGTGTGTATGACTCGATCAAGGGAACCAAACATGAGAGCTAAGTTAATGAAATTACAAACTCATTCAGTTTATCCAAGGTCGCAAACTATATCTTCAAGCTATTCCTTCTTGGGAAATATGGAAAAAGATTTATCAGCTGATGAACCAAGAAGATTAAATTGTTTCGTCACATAGTTCAGTTTTTCACTTCTCTTTGCTAAAGTATATCATGCCACGACAATAAATTGTTAAACCTCTTTTAATAAGCTACATTGAACTTACTAATACAAAGTTAGAAAATTTGGATTAGGAGTACAACCTCTGCAATGATCTCTGCTGATGTAACACCTGTCTCTTCTTTCAATTCTCTAATTGCAGCAGCTTTAGAATCTTCTTCCCCATCTATACCACCCTACAATAACCCAACTCATAAAACAGCAAGATTTGAGAAGTAAAAGGAAACTATAGTTTAATTGAATAAGTGTCTGAATCAAATCCTCATTTTTATTCTAAACATTTGCAGCTTAAGTTGTGCGTGTGTGTGTGTGTGCGTGCTTGCTGATGGTAAGTTCCAATCAAAGTAACTTTTGTTTCCCAGCATTAAGATTAAATATTGACAGCATCAGCTCCAATCAAAGTAACTTTTATTTCTCAGCATTAAGATTATATATTGAACATCACATTTGTAACGATCGGGCCCGCCAGCACTAATAACTTGTTGGGCCCTAAACCACTATCCCAAAATGCTTAAGCCCAGTTATTAATACTAGTATGCGCTATTGGGGTGTCACATACTTCCCCCCGCTTAGGTCATGACGTCCTCATCATCCCGGCCCAATCAAACACATAGCCCACGATTCACTTGGCGATGTGAAATTCATCTCACACTGAGGCTGGCTATCTGACTTTGATACCAGCTATAACGATTTGACTCGCTAGCACTAATAACTCGTTGAGCCCTAAACAACCGGCCCAAAATGCTTAAGTTGTAATATACTGAACTTTAGTATATCATACTGAACATTACCCAAATTGGACAAACTACGGGCAAAGTTGAATATGAAAGCATTCGAGAAGAATTACAAGGATTTTGGATAAATTAGGAGTGAATTGAAACTAAAACAGTGCGAAAATAAAGTTTTTGAAACAAAATGTATCAGAGTCATCAAACCTTCGAGATCTGAACTTTGGCGAGGAGATCCGGACCTCGACGAGGAGATTCAGACTTTAAAGTTACTATTTAGGCTCCAAACTTCATAGCCTAGATATCAAGGAAGAAGTTTGGTGTGGTGTCCCGGAATTCCCGTGCGACTCGACCGTGTGCTTGGCGGTGAGAAAACACCTATTTTTGATGTATCGAGTGCGTTGTGCGTCGAAAGGATGCCAAAAACGGACTCAGCGCGCGAAAACAGCAAAATTGGCTATTTACGGGCGTAAATGGGCTAACGGGCCCATATTTAGTTGTGGGCCAGTCCGCGGCCCACCCGCATGCACCGGGAGCACCGAACCCGCGCCGCTGCCACGTGGCGGGCGCAGGTTGGTCTATCCGGTCGCAGGCGCAGGCGGGGCGCAGCGACCCAGGCGCTGGCGCGGGAGCGTGGGCGCACGTGGGTGGCGCCACGTGGCCGCTCCGCGTTGGGCGCGCCAGCCCATGCGCTGACGCGCACGGGGAAGCGGCGCGGGCCAACATGGGTTTGCGCGGGTGGCGACGCATGGCGGGCGCCTATTCGCCCGCGGCGCGCGATGGGACGCGACGCTGGGCGCGTGGGCGCGGTGCGCGCTGGTGCCGCCACGTGGCGACCTCCGAGTGGTCGCGCGCGGGCGCGGGAGGCGCGGTGCTGCCACGTGGCGGCCAGCGGTGGAACGCGCGGCGCGGGAACTACTGTAGCGCCCGGAATTTGGGGATTTCGGGCGCCCGAATGTGGGATTCGGGCGCCCGAATCTCGGCATTTTGGGCTATTTAAGCCCAAATGGACCCCTTTTTCTCCCTTTTTCCTCTTTTGCTCCGCCCGTGCACGCGAGAGGGAGAGAGAAAGAGCGTTGGGGGGAGTTTTCGGGGTGCCGCGAGCGCACCGTTTGTGCCGTGGAGCGCGCGCGAAGTGTCCCTTGGAGCCGGGCAAACGCGTGGGTGCTTGTTTGGCGAAGCGCCGACTTTAAGGTTGGTTTTGCTCGTCTTTTTGCTGTGTTTTTCGGCACAGTTTTGGAGTTCACCCAAGGAATAAAGTGCCGTGGCACGGGGGCGTGCCGTTATCCACCTGGCACGGTACGGTACCGGCACGCTTCCGTACCGACACGTGGCACGCTTGCGTGCCGATGGATACGCATGACCTCTCAGTGGCACGCTCTGGCACATTTTTTTTATAGTTTTTTTGTTCCTAATAAACTTTTATAATGTTATTTTGAAAGATTTAGTCAAATAATTATGAATATTGACTATATATAGCTTACTATACTAATCAATTAATATAGTGGTAAGTTTTCTTAAATGTAAAAAAAAATTATACCTCATAGAGAATAGAAATTAAAATATAATAATAAAATTTACTAATAAAATTTATTTAAAAAAATTAGAAAAAGAACAATATACTGAAAAAGAACAACATGAGCAATAAATTAAAAGACAAATAAATTAAATAAATTTAAGTATCAATTGATTTAATTTAACTTTTAATTTTATTAGTATTTTTAATTTTTTAAATTAAAAAATAAAAATTTTAAAGTAAAAATTATTTTTATTGCAAATCTTATATAAAATACTAGATCTATCCAAAATAATTAAAAATTTAACTATATAATAATTAAATTAAGTATATCTATTTTAACTTTTTATAAACAACAGATAAAAAATTATCTAATTATATATATATTTTTTAAAAAAAGTTTACAAATTAAAAATATTCAAATTAAAAAAAAAACTATGTGGGGATACAAAGACCAATCCCAAAAAAAAAAAAAAAAATCAAAAAAAAAAAAAAATCGAATAAAGAACATAAGGACCTATCAAAAAAAAAAAAAATCTATCAAAAAAAAAAAGAAAAAAAAAGAGACACAAAACCCACCAAATAAATAAATAAATCTTCAAAAAAAAACTTAAAAAAAAAAAAAAAACAATCAAAACTACTTTGAGCGAGAGAGAGAGAGAGAGAGAGAAAGAGGGGAGAAGGAGCAGCATAATAAAAAAAAAAAAAAAAAAAAAAAAAATCCGGCACGGGCGGAACGTGCCGCCCGTGCCGCGCGATACCCACGAGGGTATCGCGCTGTCTCGCGCGATACCCTCGCGGGTATCGCGGCACGGGGGGTGCTGTGGCACCCCCCCTGTACCGTGCCCCCATATTGGGGGCACGGTACGTGCCGCCCGTGCCGCAGCGGCACGGGCGGCACTTGAAACCATGGGTTCACCTTTTTGGATTTTGGGTTTTTACCCTTGTCCTTGTGTTTGTTAGGGACTGTTGTTTACCCCCTCCGTTTTGCGTGCGGACTCCGGCGGCGTGCACCGTTTTGCGTGCGGACTCCGTTTTGCGTGCGGACTCCAGCACCGTGCTCCGTTTTGCGTGCGGACTCCGTCGGCGTGCACCGTTTTGCGTGCGGACTCCGTTTTGCGTGTGGACTCCGGCACCGTGCTCCGTTTTGCGTGCGAACTCCGGCGGCGTGCTCCGTTTTGCGTGCGGACTCCGACGGCGTGCTCCGTTTTGCGTGTCGACTCCGGTAGAGGCAAGGAATCGCCCGGAGGCCAATTGCAAGTGTATACGAGCAATTGGTGGCGTACCAAGGTGGGTTGGATTTTCTCTAAGTCTGCGGACTTCCTTCTAATTCTATTATGATAGAATTTTGCATGCTAGTTTAAGTGTATTATTGGAACCTTGACTACCACCCCCGTCATATGTTGCATGTGTTTAACCAGACCAATAGAGAACCTTAATCTGGGCTAGGTTCTTTTATGCTTTAGTCATCTCACACATTGCATTTCTTTCTGGACATAGAGTTCATCGCCCGGATAGTGGGCCGAGTGGTCAGGGCATTGTGGGACGTATGTTGCACTCGGGCCTGGGGGCTGAGTGGGGTCTGGTAGCTGTGTTAGGCCAGTGTTAGTGTTTTGGGAACCGTTTTGGGTAAACGGTGGTCCCGGATCTTTGGGTATTTCTCTGTTTTGGTCGTCACCACCAAGTTGAGATCGTGGTGAGCGTGTGTTATCAGGACCTTGAACCCAGAATGTTTTTGGACACTCATGATTTTAGTAAACCAGTGTTTTTCCTTCCGAATTTCTAGGGGTTGCCGGAGCCTGTTCTTGTTTGATTGGGCGAGGGCATCAACCCTTTGGAGTTCGGAAAATAAAACTTGTTTTTAAAATGATTTTCTCAAGAACTAAAATCTATAAAAGTTGGTTTTCTCAATTCAAGACGGTATTTTATAATAAAGGTCACCTTTTCTCCTAAATTGTTCCTCACCCGACAGGGGTGAGTGATCTGAGTTCTAAGGGCTGATTTCTTTTTGGGGCCGAAAGCAACGGGAGGCTACGCCTATAGCCTGTTCTTGTTTGATTTGGGTCGTAGGTATTAGTCTCCCGGGGTTTTCGGACCCTCCACTATTTGGTTGTTGAGCATTTCCAGCCCGTGAGTTTAGCTTGTTGTGTTGGTTTCCCACTTTAACCGAGGAAGCCGAATCCCTGAACGGTAAGGGATCGAGAACTTCGATAGGCTAAGCCTAGAGTCTGTTCTTGTTTGATTGGGGTTCTAGGCACCGGCCTAACGAGATTCTCGGACCCTTGCTGCGTCAGACGGTTCTTCTCGTCTATGAGTGGGGTGTCGTTTTGGGAGCCGTTTGGGCTGACAGCGGTCCCAGTGGTTGTGTACTTTCTTTTAGTGGGTTAGCTTTCTGAGATTGAGTCGTCGAGGTTACTCCGACATAGCTTTGAGATTGTGTGGGCATTTCCTGATCGAGTCGTGGAGTCTTTCTCCGACTGAGTTATGCTAGTTGAGCATTGAGTTCCGATCTGTTTGATCGTGGATTATAGCCTGCTGAGACTGAGGTTTTATGCCAGTTGTGAGATACTTGAGTTCGCGGGGTCGCTCCCCGCGAGCTACGCTCCGGATGCGATGATGATACCGAGCCTGACGAGGCTGCGTTGTGGTTACTGAGATAATCCTTGAGGGACACCCTACGTAAGACCAAGCCCTGTTTGGGCATGAGTGGCAGTAGTTGAGCGCAGGCTTGACTGGTCCAAAGAGGGACAGTCATTGAGATTGGGTGATATGTGAGAGTGAGTTTCATAGCATGTTCATAGATGAGTTTTACCTTGAGCATGATACTTGAGACATATTAGCAGTAGCGAGTGGAGGCATACCATCATATGTGTTTTTCCCTTTTGAGCATAGTAGATAGAGGCATAATAGCTGTAGATACTTTTCCATCTTAGTTTTCATTATCACAGTCTTTTTCTGTTATCTTGCCTCTAGTAGACTTAGTGGGCAGACCGTGGGTCTTGGAGACGGTACCTACTGAGAACTACTGTAGGATGTAGTTCTCACACCCTCTGTCGGTGACAGGTTGCTGAGGCTTTTCCTTCCGTTCCTGCCCGAGCTGGCGCGACGGACCGAGGACAGGGAGTCTCGAGATAGTTCCCTACCAGCATAGTTCCTTTAGGTATCGTTTGGTAACGGGATAAGCCAGAACTAGCTATTCTGGGGATAGATATAAAGTACGAAATAAGAGAGAAAAAGCATTTGGTTCGGTTCCGGGGATAAGAGATTTTGTGTTTGGTATAAGAATGAGGAATAAGAAGAATAAAGAGGTTGTGATGATGAGAGTGTATTGGGAAGGAAAAGAGAGAGAGGAGAGAGAGGGATTTGTGATGATGAGAGTGTATTGGAAAGGAAAAAAGAGAAAGGAGAGAGAGGGATTTGTGATGATGAGAGTGTATTGGAAAGAAAAAAAGGAGGGAAGGAGGGGTAGTTTGGTAAAAAAAAAAAAAATTATAAAATAATAGGTAAGAACTGTTGTTCCAGCTTATTCTGCTTGTACTAGAATTACTGTATCGAATAATTCTTGGTGCGTTTGGTATAATAAAGGGGATAAACCTCTTATTCCCTGTTCTAGTCCCGAAACAAACGGTGCCTTAGAGTGAGGTAGATGTACCATCCCGGACTGTGGGATCCACTGTTTATTGTTATATTTTCAGTTTTAGTTATCTCCCTTTTTGGTTTCATAGATGTTGTATAGGTGGATTTTTATTTGTATCTGACCTTGTATTATTCAGGTATTTGGGGAGATGGACTTTGTATTTATTTTTCAGCTTATTAGTAGTTTGATTTTATATTACAGCTTTTATTTTCCGCTCTGATATCTGTGTAGCTATAGTTCTATCTTTTGCAGGTTAGATGCTTCGTCGGTGCGGGGCTTCCCGTGTCGACGGCGGATCTGTTGGTGAGCCCGGATCGCAGTTTCGACCCCGGGGCGTGACAGATTAAAGTGGTATCAGAGCCTAGGATGTAGGTCATTGAGGACTTAGAAACCCTAGGCTTGTGGTTGGACATTAGGATGACTACGTGAGAGTCGTGACTTGTAGCTAGAGTCCTGATTGAGTTTTTACCTCTCCCAAGGGATGAGATGAGTGATTTTACACGTTTTTCTCTTAAAGTGGTTATAGTGGCTGCAGACAACATAATGCTTTAGGAAGGGTAACCTGTTTTAGACTTTCGCCTGATCGGGTTGAGTGGTTGTTTTGTCCTGACGTGTGTTGTTGTTGCAGTTGACTGTGATGCCGCCGAGACGTCGTGCAGCGGCAAGGGTGCGTTCGACCTTGGATGAGGAGCCTGAGCAGCGGGAGGCCGAGCAGACAGAGCAGAGTGAGGTCCGGGAGTTGCGGGCTCAGGTAGCCCAGTTGGCAGAGGCGACCAGGCGCTAAGGGGAAAACATGGAGCTCATGATGCGTATGATGGAGCAGAGGGCATTCCCTGCAACGCCACCAGCAGTACCTCCGGTTGCTGCGTCATCGACCTCGACTCAGAATGCCCCACTGACAGCTGAGGAGCAGAGGGAGCTCACCGACAAGTTGGCTTATGTTAGCCAATTCCACCCTCCGCGGTTTTCAGGGCAGAGTTCGGAGCCGTGCGAAGTGGAGAACTGGATTGCGGCAATGGAAAAACTGTTTGAGAACCTCTTCATTAAGGAAGAACATCAGGTGCATTTGGGGGCGCACTATTTGGAGAAGGACGCCGAGACTTGGTGGCGTCGAGTCCGCCCAGTTGGACCACCGGGAGTTCAGTTGATGACTTGGCCAGAGTTTCGAGCTTTGCTACGCGGGGCCTATTTTCCCGATAGTGCAAAGCAGAAACTGGAAGGGGATCTTTGACGATTGCAGCAGGGTAGTCGGCCTCTTCAGAAGTACATTCGGGAGTTTCAGTGGTTGCTGAACAGTGTGCCACATGTCGCCCCAGATGAGGCTCAGAGGGTAGATTTGTTTGAGAGAGGGCTGCACCAGGACATTTATCACCTAGTTCACTCGCATCGGTCACTGACTCTGGATGCAGCCATAGAGCGTGCTCGGTGGGTTTCCCGAGGGACAGTGTTTATGTCAGAGAGGGACGGAGCGCCAGGGACCAGCTCCGGGGAGAGGCATCCAGTGCCGCCTGATTTTGGACAGTCGAGTAGGTCGAGACCCCCAGGGCCGCCACAATCCCAGTCTGAGGGTCATGGATTTCAGAGGAGACGGAGATCAGGAGGTCCTCCACAGCCGATGTACCAGCAGCAACAGTATTTGGATGAGTGTGTCATCTGCGGTGGGCCGCATGCAGTGCAGCAGTGTGACCACAGGCAGAGGCGATGCTTTTCGTGTGGACAGTCGGGAGATTTTCAGGCAGCATGCCCTCGAGCAGTGCTTACGGCAATACCGCTTGCGACGGCACCCCCGCTACCTCTTCAGGATGAAGGAACTCCTCCGATTTACCGCCAGGCAGATAGGGCCACGACGTCGGGGCAGACAGAGCGACAACCATCCACATCGAGAGGATGAGTTGGGCCGTCCGGTTGGAGGGCGGCAGGATAGCGGATCGCATGGTATCAGGTATGATTTTCTTTTCCTTAGTTGTCGAAGTTTTAGCTTTTGCACCCCTGCATGGTTTGAGTTGGTAGATTGTAGTTTTTGTTTGCGCCAGCAGGGATAGCTTCAACACCTCTCTCCTCGTTTTCTCGTCTTTACGCCGAAACTGGCGAACGGGACGAAAATTTCGAAAAGGCTACTCCAGAAATGGAGACGATGCTGGAACCTGTTCTTGTTTGATTGGGGTGAAGGCATCGTCGGTCTTTTGGAATTTTCGGACTTTTCGCTATTTTCGGCTGCTTTTCAAATAGAGAGTTGGGGTTGATGATGTTCCTGATGTTGGGCTTCTCTTTCCTTGGTTGGTAAAGGGGTGTGTTTTAGTTTCGAGGCTGAAACTTTTTTTTAGTGGGGGAGAGTGTGGTGTCCCGAAATTCCCGTGCGACTCGACCGTGTGCTTGGCGGTGAGAAAACACCTATTTTTGGTATATCGAGTGCGTTGTGCGTCGAAAGGATGCCAAAAACGGACTCAGCGCGCGAAAACAGTCAAAATTGGCTATTTACGGGCATAAATGGGCTAACGGGCCCATTTTTAATTGTGGGCCGGTCCGCGGCGCACCCACATGCACCGGGAGCACCGAACCCGCGCCGCTGCCACGTGGCGGGCGCGGGTTGGTCTATCCGGTCGCAGGCGCAGGCGGGGCGCAGCAACCCAAGAGCTGGCGCGAGAGCGTGGGCGCACGTGGGTGGCGCCACGTGGCCGCTCCGCGTTGGGCGCGCCAGCCCATGCGCTGACGCGCGCGGGGAAGCGGCGCGGGCCAGCACGGGGTTTGCGCGGGCTAGCACGGGGTTTGCGCGGGTGGCGACGCGTGGCCGGTGCCTATTCGCCCGCGGCGCGCGATGGGACGCGACGCTGGGCGCGTGGGCGCGGTGCGCGCTGGTGCCGCCACGTGGCGACCTCCGAGTGGTCGCGCGCGGGCGCGGGAGGAGCGGCGCTGCCACGTGGCGGCCAGCGGTGGAACGCGCGGCGCGGGAGCTTGGCGGGATTACCGTAGCGCCCGGAATTTTGGGATTTCGGGCGCCCGAATGTGGGATTCGGGCGCCCGAATCTCGGCATTTTGGGCTATGTAAGCCCAAATGGACCCCTTTTTCTCCCTTTTTCCTCTTTTGCTCCGCCCATGCACGCGAGAGGGAGAGAGAAAGAGCGTTGGGGGGAGTTTTCGGGGTGCCGCGAGCGCACCGTTTGTGCCGCGGAGCGCGCGCGAAGTGTCCCTTGGAGCCGGGCAAACGCGTGGGTGCTTGTTTGGCGAAGCACAGACTTTAAGGTTGGTTTTGCTCGTCTTTTTGCTGTGTTTTTCGGCACAGTTTTGGGGTTCACCCTTTTGGATTTTGGGTTTTTACCCTTGTCCTTGTGTTTGTTAGGGACTGTTGTTTACCCCCTCCGTTTTGCGTGTGGACTCCGGCACCGTGCTCCGTTTTGCGTGCGGACTTCGGCGGCGTGCACCGTTTTGCGTGCGGACTCCGTTTTGCGTGCGGACTCCGGCACTGTGCTCCGTTTTGCATGCGGACTCCGTCAGCGTGCACCATTTTGTGTACGGACTCCATTTTGTGTGCGGACTCCGGCACCGTGCTCCGTTTTGCGTGCGGACTCCGGCGGCGTGCTCCGTTTTGCGTGCAGACTCCGACGGCGTGCTCCGTTTTTTTGGAAGATTTCCAAAGTTCATGAGTATTTCTACTCTTTTGGAAATAGAGAAACCTAGGTCAAAATTAGGGCTTTGGTACCTAGAGGGTTTAAAATTCATCTAACTCATAGAAACTCTACTTGAAGGGTAGATTGACTTGGGGAACAACAAAGATTCACTTTACAATGAGATTACGACCCCCAATAAAGGATTTGGCCGATTTTGAAGGTTTTTGGCCAAATTGGACCATGCGCTCGAATGATTGCACGAAGGAGCAAGCTCTTGGCGTGGAATTCTAGTTAGAGGTGGATTGTGTTATTCTGAAGTGGTTGGATCGCTTCCTATGTCTAGGGAATAAAAGTTCATGTTGAACAAATAAGTGTAATGTGGAAGCTTGTATAGTGAATATGTATGTATGAGCATCCTTATGTGAGATAGCATTTCTTTTGATAAGTTAGGTATCATGGCATAAGATATTTTCATATTCTTGTCAATATGGTTGGTTGTAGCCTTTTTACCTATGTTATGAACTATTGAACTAGTGTGACATTCTCTAGGGACAACTTCGAGAACTTGACATGAGTATGTAGTTATTGAATATAGTGCCATCTAACATAGGTTGAGAACAAATGTTGATTGGGTCATTACTCGGACAATAGTGTCATGGATCCTAGGATGGTTGATAACTTCGTTTGATTGAGTCAATCTTAGCACTATGGCAAGGTTGTTTAATTGTGACCCTTGAACATCAACATGTGATTGCTACTCGTAGAGGCCATTAGCTTGTTGAGCTTCGCTCGTTGGGGGTCACTCCCCCACGAGCCGGGTCCCTCCGAAGGTATAGACCATAGAAGGGTGAGTGTGACGACTTCGCCACCTATTGATTATCCTCGAGTGCGTGCGACGATTTCGCTGCCCGTAGAATTGTATGCCTAAGGTGAGGGCGATGCCTTTACCACCAATGGCTAAGTTAGAGTACAAGATAGGGACGAACCATGAGTTTGGTCCTTGTTGATTGGGTAAAGTGAATGGAAAGTAATACAGAGTATAAACATGAGTCGAATGACAAAGATCTCATTATCCTTCTTGTTGAGACATAATAGTAAGTGTTCTATTTTCGCACGTAGTTATTGTACTTACGCTTATTTGTGGATTATATGTTTATTCTTCACATCTTATGGCTCCTTAGAACCAGGTGGGTCGAGCTTTCCCCTTGGAGGGCCATACCTACTAGAAACTATATTTTATAGTTGTTACTTCCATTTCACAAGTCCATCCGACGTCAGCCCGCAGGATCGAGACAAGGACTTGGCGCAGTAGATAGAGAGTCTACCTAACTTCTGAAGTAGTCAAGTTGCTAACCCCAAGTGAGATTGCATTGTTTTGGAGAGGAAATGAGTAAAGCTTTATGTTGTATCTTGGGTTTTGAAACTACGTAAGCTTAGCTAAGGAATAGAATGATGTAACACATAAAGCTTAGAATTATGTAATAGTTAGATTTAAGTTTATGCTCAAATGCGCTTACCACATGCAAATCATGTATATAGTGCTCCTAAGTGGAATCTAATATACAGGTTTGGTGTACGCTTTGTGCGGGTGGGGCAAACTCCACCCATTCAGTGGATCTATGAATGCGCTCGGGTGGCCTCCGCTGAGGGCCCGGGGCATGACATAAGCCAAGTAATTAGTGCTAGTATGCCCTACTGGGGTGTCACAACATTAGTAGCATCAAAAAGTGATTGAACAAGAAAAACAATACCCAGTAAACACATGCAAATAGTAAGAAGAACACTTTTTTTACTTTACTATTTGTGTTCCTAAATTAAATGGTAAAAATGTGTGTGTATGTGTGTGTGTGTGTGTGTGTGTACTGCTGCTAAGCTCCAATCAAAGTAATTTTATTTCTCAGCATTAAGACTAAGTATTGAACAACACAAAAACAACATGAAAAAGTGATGGGACAATTTCCACAAAAAAAAAAAAAAAAAATGACTGGACAATTCCCTTAAAAAAAAAGGTGATTGGATAAGAAAAACAATACCCCAGTAACCACATACAAATAGGAAGAAGAACATCTATTTTACTTCTATTTATTTCCCCAAATTTATGTTACAGAAAAAAAAGTATGGAGACCACCCCAATTACAGGCCTTTATGAAATAACCCCCTCAACTTCATTTCCCCTTTTAACTGGCACCCATTAATTTCTAATTTTTTTATTTAATTTGAGTTACTCTAGTTAGTTACTTAAGATATTAGTTCAGTTTAATGGTGTTGGTGTGGTGGCCCGAATTTCCGTGTTACTTGACCGGAGGGTCCGTGGTGAGAAAACACCAATTATTGGTGTATCGGGTCCGTAACGCGGCAAACGGATGCAAAAAAGGACTCAGCGCGCGAAAATTAGTCGAAATAGGCTAAACGGGCGCCCATTTCCTCTCGGGCCGGGTCCATGGCACAAGGCGCATGCGCCGGGTCCATGCAACGGCGGAGATTCCACGCGTCGGCGCGGGGCTGGCCGACCGGCGCACACGTGGCACGCGCCCATTGGCGCTGCGCCCGCCAGGCGGCGTGCAGCTTCCCCGCGCGCAGGTTGGCTAGCGCCGGGGGCCGCTGGATCAGTCGCGGTGCCGCGCGGATTGGTGCCACGCGTCTCCCGCCCTCTCTCACACCTCCTGCTGACTTGGCGTCCCCCAGAACCTTCCCCGAACTGCTTTTGCAGTAACTCCTTTGGCTATAAATAGCCCTTCTCCTCTCCAATTCCAGATTTTTGGACTTTGGTTTTTTTCCCTGACTTATCCAAAGCTCCTCCATCTTCTTCTTCTTCACCTGTTCTTGAGTTTGGGGGGTGTTGCTGTGGACCTGTAGATGTGCAAGAGGAGGAAGAACATCCTGAAGCTATTTTCAACCATTTTCGTCATGTTTCAATGCAGGAGCTCTACAGGACTCATCTTTTGGAGTTTTGGCCTAATTTTTTATTCTGCATCTTCACAAGAGGTAGATCTACAACTTTGGTATTCAACATTTTGGCTAGATCTTGAGTTTTATTATAGTTTTTAGGCCATCTTTGGGACCCTTGTACACAGCCTCGGATTTTGGACAATGCTCACTGTTTTCCCTCCCCTGGACCGTAGGAATGGAATTTTGGGGTGATTTTTGTGGGAAAATCTTCAGGACTCGAAGATCTACAACTTTGGTATGTATCACTTTATCTAGATTTGAAGTTTTCTGGGAGTTTATTAGCCTTCTTTGAAGAACTTGTGCACAGATTGAATTTTTGATAGTTGAAAGTAATTATGGAATTTCTCTTTCATTTGTTCATGGATTTTAGAGTTTTTTGGCTTGATCTTCATCTACTCTCGAAGAGGAATCCAGTGGTACCTTTCTTGCAGAATTTGGAGTTTGTTTGCCCAGATAATTTTATCGATCTTTCAGCCCCTGTTTTCAGGTTCACAGCAGGATTGTGTTTAGATGTTGTTTTGATAATTGGACTTTGGGGATGCAGATTTTGGGTTAATCCGTGGCTATTTTTGGGATTTTTGAGTTTGGACATATTCTTAGAATCAAGGTGAATATTTCTCCTTTTGGTTGTAGTTAAAAATTCTGTATGAATTGGTCCCTATTTTAACTTGGAAATTGATGTTAAAATTTGATGTATGTTTGGACAGCATTGGTCTTTTTTGTAAATTGGAAAATTAAGAGTGGCCTAAGATAGGTTCTTGAGCTTTGGAAGATGATTCTTGGACAAAGGGAAACCTAGATTTACTGTTTGGAGTGTAAAATTGAGGTATTGCACTCAAATATTTAATCTTTCTTCAAAGGGGTTAATTGCTGGAATTTTTCCAAAAATCTGCGCGACGATTTTGTTTTGATGATTATGTTCAATCCGACAGTGATCTCGTGGCGATTCTTGGTGCGTTAGATTCATAACAGGCGGGAGATCGTGCACGCCGAATTTCAGCAAGATCGGACTTCGGATCGTTGAGCTACCTGTTGGGTTGTTGAGCACCTCCAAAGTTACGATTTACCCACTCGGGCTATTGGATTTCCACTTGTTATAGTTGGTTGTTGTTTCCCTATTCCTTGGTGATTCATGACTGAATGTCCAAATTTATGTGACGTTAAATGATCCTTAGCCTATCCATGTGTGAATGTTTGGTTTGGTGAATGTTGCACTACCCTAAATGATGTTGATCATAAATGATACTCCTTAACTTATCCTATGTGAGAGTAAATAGGTAATTGATCATTAACCTACACTATGTGAGATTGGATGGTTCATGTGAGGACGGTCGGTTATTTATGTGAGATTGGACCAGTCGCTTACGTGAATCATCGACTTTCGCAAAATATCACGCCTCTCACGCCCTATCATCCTAGGGTCTGCCAAAAGCATAGAGTTTCCTAAGTCCCAACTGACCTATCCCTAAGCTCAGATACCAACTTAATCTGTCACGCCCCGAGTGTAAACCAGAATCCGGGCTCGTCACCAGATCCGCCGTGCATACGGAATTTTCCGCGTACACGAAGCGTAAAACCTTCTTAGATATAAAAGATTAACATAAAAGAGCACAAGTATAGAGCTGAAAATTAAAACTGAAATATCTCAGAATGGAACTGAAAATAAAACAGAAATAAGGTACAACATCAACTCTCAACTCTCCAAAAATAAAATACATCCAGCTGGCTAAAGCCAGACCCAAAATAAAAGTACATCAGTCTAAGTAACAGGGGTACAATAAAGTCTAATGCAGTCTCTCACTCTCACACTGGCAGGAGATCTAACTACTCGGCGATCCCGTTAACTCGGTCGGCGGTCGACGGACCCGCTGCTACCGCAGAAGACTCTGCAAAACAAAGGGGAGAAAGAGGGGGGGAGCAACAAAGTGTGTGAGAACTACTAGTAAAACCAGTAGCCCCCAGTGGGTAAATCCTCAAAGTCCGACGTACCAACTAAATCTACCAGAGGCAAGAAAGAAATGGTATGTGGTAAAACTGTAAACAGAACTGCTGATAAGGAGAAACTACCACTACTATGCCTCTAATGCTATGATGAATGAAAATAACTGTAAATGCATGCATCAGTGAAAAATAACCGCCGAGATATAACCCAATCAACCCGAGCTAAAACTTGAACACCGCCTGCGGAACCATCACAATCGGCAAAAGGAACCAAGTATCGCCGCTGTGAAAATCACCCAAGTAACTGGCCGGCACTCACTGGCCGGTATAACCGCCTACTCCGGAGTGGCACTCGAGGGGAGCTACCCACACGAGGAAAATAACCATAACAAAAATATCTCAATAAACAGGACTTGATCAAGACTATGCTCAATGTGGAGAACTATATGCACTAAGGACAATCCTGGCCCAACCTGATGCAAAATCCATAACCGGCGCAACCGTCCAAAATCCACGGTAGCCAAACCAACCCACGAGTCAAAAATCCGGTGTAAGCCCACCCGACTCTAAAATCTCAACTATACTACCCCGTGCCCAAGCTCAACCCGGAGCAACATGTAACACCTCTACATATGTGTAAAAAAGGAGAAAAGAAACCAAAAGAGTTTTCTCCTACGTCAAATCCAACATAATCGTGTAGCAGAAAAAGGTGGCTTATCTAGATGACCATTCAAGCATGCATTTATTCTCATTTGGAAGGAAATAAAGAGTAGCAACCAACATGATTCTCACATAACATGAACTTGGAAATAACCGACAACATTCATTCTCATTTTAAAGGGTTTAGGAGTCATGAACAACACTTAATTTTATAAGGAATAAATCTCAACATATATATAACCACAACTATTCTTTTTCATGAATGGACTAAAATTAATAATAGGGATCAATCTCACATAAGCTAGATCAAGATCAATGAAGTAACTATTCTCACATAGCATAGGATAAAAGAATATCGGCTATGATCAACGTCACATAAGGTAGTGCAACATTCACCAAGCTAATCATTCATACATTGATAGGCTAAGGATTAATTAACATCACATAAACATGGGCATTCAATCAAGAGTCACCAAGGAATAGGGAAACAACAACCAACTATAATAAGTGAAAATCCAATAGCCCGAGTGGGTAAATCGTAACTTTAGAGGTGCTCAACAACCCACCTGGTAGCTCGACGATCCGAAGTCCGATCTTGCTGAAATTCGGCGTGCACGATCTCCCGCCTGTTATGAATCCAGCGCAGCAAGAATCGCCACGAGATCACTATCGGATTGAATACAATCATCAAAACAAAATCGTCACGCATATTTTCGAAAAAATTCCAGCACCCCTTTGAAAATAGGTTAAATATCTGAGTGCAATACCTCAATTTTACACTCCCAACAGCAAATTTAGATTTCCCTCTGTCCAAGAATTATCTCCCAAAGCTCAAGAACCCATCTTAGGCCCCTCTTAATTTTCCAATTTACGAAAAGATCCAATGCTGTCCAATGATGCATTAAATTTTTAACATAGACTTCTAGATTAAATAGGGACCAATCCATACAGAATTTTTAACTACAACCAAAAGAAAAAATGTTCACCTTGATTCTAAGAATATGACCAAACTTAAAAATCCCAAAAATAGCCATGGATTAACTCAAAATCTGCATCTCCAAAGTCCAATTATCAAAGCAATATCCAAATACATTCCTGCTGTGAACCTGAAAACAGGGGCTGAAATATCGATAAAATTACTAGGGCAAACGAGCTCCAAATTCTGCAAGAAAGGTACCACTGGGATTCCTCTTCAAGAGTAGATGAAGAACAAGCCAGAAAACACCAAAATCTATGGACAAATGAAAGAGAAATTTCATAATTACTCTCAGCTATCAAAAATCCAATCTGTGCACAAGTTCTTCAAAGAAGACTAATAAACTCCCAGAAATATTCAAATCTAGGTAAAGTGGTACATACCAAAATTGTAGATCTTCGAGTCCTGAAGATTTCCCCACAAAAATCATCTCAAAATTCCACTCCAACAATCCAGGGGACGAAAAACACTGAGCATTGTCCAAAATCCCAGGCTGTACACAAGGGTCCCAAAGATGGCTTAAAAACTCCAATAAAACTCAAGATCTAGCCAAAGTGTTGAATACAAAAGTTGTAGATCTACTCTTGTGAAGATGCAGAACCAAAAATTAGGCCAAAACTCCAAAAGATGAGTTCTGTAGGGCTTCTGCATTGAAACGCAATGAAAATAAGATGAAAACAGCTTCAAAATGTTCTTCCTCCACTTGCACAGCTACAGGTCCACAGCAACACCCCCCAAACTCAAGAACATGTGAAAAAAAAGAAGAAGAAGAAGAAGATGGAGGAGCTCTGGATAACTCAGGAAAATCACCAAGATGCCAAAACCAGAAAATGGTGGAGAAAGGGGCTATTTATAGGCCTAAAGCCTTCTACAAAAAGGGTTTTGGGGACATCCAGGGGAAAGCATAGCAGGCCGAGGAAAGGGAGAGGAGAAGAGATACGCGGCAGCCATCCCCCCGCGCGCCCCGCGATCCGACGCACCGCGTTGCGCCACGTGGCGCAACGCGGTTGGGTGGACGCCCGCCAATCCCGGCACGGTGCATGTCCGTCGCCCGCACCCGCGCTCCCAACGCATAGTTGCCGGGCCAATCCGAGCCCGCCACGTGGCGAACCGAAAATTGGCTGCGCCTAGTGCACGCGCCCGGTCCCATGGACCGGCCCGCTGCGAATTGGGCCCGTTTGGCCCAATTAGCCAATTTTGGCGATTTTTCGCACGCTGAGTCCGTTTTTCGCGTCCGTTTGCCGCGTTACGGACCCGAAACACCAATAATAGGTGTTTTCTCACCACGGACCTGGTCAAGTAACAAGGGAATTCGAGTCACCACATCCTTCCCCACTAAAATAAATTTCGTCCCCGAAACAAAAACCATACCTCAAGCAGGTGCCTCGAACAAGAATGGGTGGGTATCCATCATCACAAACTCCAGCTCCCAAGTAGCCTCTCGCTCGTCGTGATTGCTCCACAAAACCTTCAAATAGGGAATGGCCCGATTGCGCAATTCTCTCACCTCTCGAGTAAGAATCCGCAATGGGCGCTCCTCGTACCTCAAATCCTCGCTTATCTCGAGCGGTGTTAAGTCGATCACGTGCGATGGGTCGAACACGTATCTCCTCAAAGCTCAAAACATGAAAAACATCGTGGACTCCCGCAAGCCTCGGGGGAAGTGCAACACTGTAAGCGACTGGTCCAATGCACTCTAAAATCTCGAAGGGTCTAATATACCGGGGGTTGAGCTTCCCACGAATACCAAATCTCCGTACTCCTTTGGACGGCAAGACTTTCAAAAACACAAGATCCCCAATCTGAAACTACAAGTCTCGTTGTCGTGTATCAGCATAACTCCTCTGTCGGCTCTGGAAAGTCTGAAGGTGCTGTCGAATCACTCTGACCTTTTCTTCTTCCTCTAACAAGATATCGGGCCCCAAAGTCTGTCTCTCACCCACGTCACTCCAATAAAGAGGTGATCGACACTTGCGTCCATACAACGTCTCAAACGGAGCCATCTGAATGCTCGCTTAAAAGCTGTTGTTGTACACAAACTCAGCCAAAGATAAGTGTGGAATCCACCCTCCTCCAAAATCCAGGACACAAGCTCTCAACATATCCTCCAAAGTCTGAATCGTGCGCTCTGACTGTCCATCGGTCTGTGGGTGGAAAGCTGTACTAAATCTGAGCTGAGTCCCCAAGGTCGTCTGTAAGCTCTTCCAGAAATGCGAGACAAATCTCGGGTCTCTATCTGATACTATCGAGGCGGCAACTCCGTGCAACCTCACTACCTCATCCAAATATAGCTGGGTGAGTCGCTCAAGTGGCCAAGTCGTCTGAACCGGTAGGAAGTGGGCAGACTTGGTGAGTCTGTCCACAATTATCCAAATAGCATCTGCTCCACCCTGTGCTCTCGGCAATCCAAGAACAAAATACATGGTGATGTGGTCCCATTTCCATTCAGGAATTGGAAGACTCTGTAACTTGTCAGTTGGCACCCGATGTTCAGCTTTTACTTGCTAACAAGTTAAACACTGAGCCACGAATCTCCCAATATCTCTTTTCATTCTATTCCACCAGAAATGTGCCTTGAGATTCTTATACATCTTAGTCCCACCATGATGAATGGTATAAGGTGTATAATGGGCCTCTCTCAGAATCTGCTCTCTAATCTCGATATCCACTGGCACACATGCTCGGTCCCTGTACCTCAGTACTCCCGAAGCATCCACTGTAAAGTCTCCTGTCTGATCACTAGGAATCTGATATCTAATCCTTATCAAGTAGGGGTCCTCACTCTGTCTCTCTCTGATCCTATCCAGCAGAGTGGGCTGCACGACCATAGATGTCAGTCTAGCAGAGACCCCTGGGGACACAACCTCCAACTCGAGCCGCCTCATCTCTTCAAGTAATGGCGCCTGGTGTGTGATAATCATAGACAAACTCTGCACTACTCTCCGGCTCAATGCATGTGCAACTATATTAGCCTTGCCGGGATGATATAAGATATCCACTTCATAATCCTTCAACAGTTCCAACCATCTGCGCTGCCTCAAATTCAGCTTTCTTTGTGAACAAATACTTCAGGGTCTTGTGGTCGATGTAGATCTCACAGTGCTCTCCATATAAATAGTGGCACCAAAGCTTCAGTGCGAACACCACTACGGCAAGCTCCAAGTCATGAGTAGGATAATTCTTTTTATAATCTTTGTACTGTCGGGAGGCATAAGCAATTACCCTACCCTCCTGCATCAGCACGCATCCGAGTCCACTGTGTGATGCATCACTATAAATCACATATCCTCTCCCCATAACAGGGAGGGAAAGGATAGGAGCTGTCATCAATCTGCGCTTTAATTCCTCAAAGATCCTCTGCCAAACCTCACTCCATATAAACTTAATTCCCTTTCGAGTCAAGCGAGTGAGGGGTGTGGAAAGCTTCGCAAAACCTTCCACAAACACACAGTAATATCCAGCTAAACCCATAAAGCTGCGCACCTCTGTAATCGTCGTCGGTCTGGGCCAATCCCCGAACTGCCTCAATCTTCGCCGGGTCAACTGCCACACCTGCGGCTGAAATCACATGGCCCAAGAAAACTACCTCTCGAAGCCAAAACTCGCACTTTGACAACTTGGCATACAACTTCCTCTCGTAGAAGTTGCAGCACAATCCTCAAGTGCTCCTCATGATCAGCATCGCTCCGGGAGTAAACAAGGATGTTGTCGATAAACACCACTACAAACCGGTCTAGATATGGCCGAAATATCCGATTCATCAAATCCATAACTGCGGCAGTGGCATTAGTCAATCCAAAAGGCATGACGGTGTACCCATAATGCCCATACCGAGTCCTAAAAGCTGTCTTACAAATGTCCTCGGCCTTCACCTTCAATTGGTGGTAACCAGACTGTATGTCAATCTTCGAAAAGACACAAGAACCTTGCAGCTGATCCAAAAGATCATCAATGCGCGGCAAAGGGTACTTGTTCTTGATGGTCACTTTATTCAATTCTCGATAATCAATGCAGAGTCTGAGTGAACTATCCTTCTTCTTCACGAATAGCATCGGCGCTCCCCAAGGCGACACACTCGGTCTAATAAAGCCTTTCTCCATCAAATCTTGGAGTTGCGCCTTTAACTCTCGCAGCTCCGCTGGTGCCATCCGGTAGGGTGCCTTTGGGATTGGCGCAGTTCCAGGAGCTACGTCAATCACAAACTCAATCTTCCTATCCGGCGGCATACTCGTCAGCTCCAGTGGAAAAACATCCGAGAACTCGCGAATAATAGGGATATCCCCGAGTTCCGATGCCGTCGTAGGCCCCCCAACAACACTAGCCAAAAAGGCTACACATCCCCTGTCAATCATCTGCCTCGCCCTCGAAGTATAAATTATGGTGGCAAAAAGAGTGCTCTGGCATCCTCGGTACACAAACACCTCCAGGCCTAGCTATCTAAAAGTCACAGTCCTCGCGGCACAATCAATGGTCGTGAAATATGTAGCCAGCCAGCCAGTCCCATCCCAAGCACTACATCAAAATCCTTCAACTGTCGTAAGACCAACAGGTCTGCTTGCATGACCCAGGACTCTAGCTGCACTGGGCAGGACAAACAACACTCCTCTACGTGCAATGTGTGATCGGGAATCTTAACCTCTCGTGCATGTGGTAACCGTCCTACATCTAGCCCATGCAATGATGTGAATGCTCTACTAATGAATGAATGAGATGCACCGGTATCAAATAAAGCATGAACTCTAATGCAAGAAAGCAAAATGATACCTGCCACCACACGATCAGCTGCCGATGAGTCCTCTACTTGAGCTGCATAAACCCGTCCGCTCGGAGATGGCTGTCGGCTGTCAGAAGGGTGTGAGGAAGGAGATCTGCTAGCAGGTGCATATGGTCGCTGGGCTGTCGACCTCTATTGGGAGGTAGTAGGTGCCGATGCAGAAGGTGTTGCTGATGTCGAAAAAGGGCATGAAGCTCGCAGGTGTCCAAACTGTCCACACCTGAAACAACGCCCCCACCTCTGGTCACAAGTGCCTGACGGGGGAGGCAACAGCTGCCCCACGCGGGCACCAGCCCCGCCCGGGCGCGCAAGTGGCGCGGCAGCAACAGCTGCCCCGCGCGGGCACCAGCCCCACGCGGGCGTGCAAGCGGCGCGGCAGCAGCCCCGCGCGAGTTGCCTCCCCCGCGCGGGCGCGCGCAGTGCCAACGGTAGCCCCGCGTGGGCACCAGCCCCGCACGGGTGCGCAAGCAGCACGGCAGCAGCAGCTGCCCCACGTGGGCCCCAGCCCCGCGCGGCGGGTGCGGCGCTTGCAGCCCTGCGCGCAGCGCGGTGCACGGCCCCCCTTCAGCGGCGCGCTGGTAGCGCGCGCCCTATCTGCGCTGCGGCAGCGAGGTGGCGGCGCGGCGGCGGCTAGGGCATCCCAGCGTCGCGCGACAACAAGACCCAACACGCAAAACCCTAACAGCCCCGAAAATGCGAAACCGAGAACAACAAAAACGTGAGAGAGATAAAAGCCGCTAACCTTGCTCTAACGGAGAAGACGACCCGATCTCGTTTCTCGCGGTAGTGAGAGTCCGGATCCGCTCCCTGTTGACGGTGGCGTTTCGTTCCCGGCCTCCGGCACGTTGATCTTAGAAGATGGAGAACCGACCTCTTTCTTTTTCTTTTCTTTTTTCTTTCTCCTCTCCCCGAACTAGGGTTTGCGATTCTTGAAGAATATTAATTAAATAAATAAAAATTATATTTCTCTTGTACGTACAAAATAAAACCCTTATTCGGTATATAAGAGAAAAATTCTCATCTCCTCGAAAAGCGTGCCGAGCATCAAACATCCCTAGTTAAATAGCACGGATCCCGATGCACACAACGAACACCGAGACCTTCAAAACCCTATTCCGGGAGGTCCGCAAATCGAATTTCAGATCCGATCGCTTTGCCGTTCACTGTTTTTCGAGCTCTATCACAGAATAATACCCGCAAGCACCGACGTTCTACCCAAGAAAACTCGATAATTAAGTCCCTAACAACTAATTTATTCAAAAAGAATTAAAAAGAAAAACAAGAAAGGTCGTGATACTACATAGGGGATGTGTAGTCTTTTTGGCTAGTGTTGTATAGGGGCCTACGGCAGCACCGGAACTCAGGGATATCCTATTGTTCGCAAGTTCTCGGATGTTTTTCCACCGGAGCTGACGAGTATGTCGCCGGATAGGGAGATTGAGTTCGTGATTGACGTAGTTCCTGGAACTGCGCCAATCTCAAAGGCACCCACCGGATGGCGCCGGCGAAGCTGCGAGAGTTAAAGGTGGAACTCCAAGATTTGATGGAGAAAGGCTTTATTAGACCAAGTGTGTCGCCTTGGGGAGCGCCGGTGCTATTCGTGAAGAAGGATAGTTCACTCAAACTCTGCATTGATTATCGAGAATTGAATAAAGTGACCACTTAGAACAAGTCTCCTTTGCCGCGCATTGATGATCTTTTCAATCAGCTGCAAGGGTCTTGTGTCTTTTCGAAGATTGATCTACAGTCTGGTTACCACCAATTGAAGGTGAAGGCCGAAGACATTCTAAGACAGCTTTCAGGACTCAGTACGGGCATTATGAGTTCACCGTCATGCCTTTTGGATTGACTAATGCCCCTGCCGCATTTATGAATTTGATGAACCGGATATTTCGGCCATATCTAGACCGGTTTGTGGTGGTGTTCATCGACGACATCCTTGTTTACTCCCGGAGCGATGCTGAGCATGAGAAGCACTTGAGGATTGTGCTGCAACTTCTACGAGAGAGGAAGTTGTATGCCAAGTTGTCAAAGTACGAGTTCTGGCTCCGGGAGGTAGTTTTCTTGGGCCATGTGATTTCAGCCGCAGGTGTGGCAGTTGACCCGGCGAAGATTGAGGCAGTTCATGATTGGCCCAGACCGACGACGGTTACAGAGATGTGCAGCTTTATAGGTTTAGCTGGATATTACCGTGGGTTTGTGAAAGATTTTGCGAAGCTTTCCACACCCCTTACTCGCTTGACTCGAAAAGGAATTAAGTTTACCTGGAGTGAGGATTGCCAGAGGAGCTTTGAGGAATTAAAGCGCAGATTGATGGCATCTCCTATCCTTTCCCTTCCTGTTATGGGGAGAGGATATGTGATTTATAGTGATGCATCACACAGTGGACTTGGATGCGTGCTGATGCAGGAGGGTAGGGTAATTGCTTATGCCTCCCGACAGTTAAAGGATTATGAAAAAAATTACCCTACTCATGACTTGGAGTTTGCCGCAGTGGTTTTCGCACTGAAGCTTTGGCGCCACTATTTATATGAAGAGCACTGTGAGATCTACACCGACCACAAGAGCCTGAAATATTTGTTTACATAGAAAGAGCTGAATTTGAGGCAGCGCAGATGGTTGGAACTGTTGAAGGATTATGAAGTGGATATCTTATATCATCCCGGCAAGGCTAATGTAGTTGCACATGCATTGAGCCGAAGAGTAGTGCAAAGTTTGATGATCACAGACCAGGCGCCATTACTTGAGGAGATGAGGCGGCTCGAGTTGGAGGTTGTGTCCCAGGGGTCTCTACTAGACTGACATCTATGGTCGTGCAGCCCACTCTGCTGGATAGGATCAGAGAGACAGAGTGAGGACCCCTACTTGATGAGGATTAGAGATTTGATTCCTAGTGATCAGACAGGGGACTTTACAGTGAATGCTTCGGGAGTACTGAGGTATAGGGACCGAGCATGTATTCCAGTGGATATCGAGATTAGAGAGCAGATTCTGAGAGAGGCCCATTATACACCTTATACAATTCATCCTGGTGGGACTAAGATGTATAAGAACCTCAAGGCACACTTCTGGTGGAATGGAATGAAAAGAAATATTGGGAGATTCGTGGCTCAGTGTTTAACTTGTCAGCAAGTAAAAGCTGAACATCGGGTACCAGCTGGCAAGTTACAGAGTCTCCCAATTCCTGAATGGAAATGGGACCACATCACTATGGATTTTGTAGTTGGATTGCCGAGAGCACAGGGGGGAGCAGATGCTATTTGGGTAATTGTGGACAAACTCACCAAATCTGCCCACTTCCTACCGGTTTAAACGACTTCGCCACTTGAGCGGCTCGCCCAGCTATATTTGGATGAGATGGTGAGGTTACACGGAGTGCCCGCCTCGATGGTATCAGATAGAGACTCGAGGTTTGTCTCGCATTTCTGGAAGAGCCTACAGACGACCTTGGGGACTCAGCTCAGATTTAGTACAACTTCCACCCACAGACCGATGGACAGTCAGAGCACACGATTCAGACTTTGGAGGACATGTTGAGAGCTTGTGTCCTGGACTTTGGCGGATGGTGGATTCGACACTTATCATTCGCTACTTGATCGGTCTCGTCAAGCTGAACGACGTGGCGACGTCCGTTTTCGAATTCGGTGTGCCGAAACCATGGAAAAGCTTGAAATACACTGTTTTTATAGTGTTTTATTGCAAAATGTCTAATATTTTATGTGCCGAATTGCGCGAGATCGCAAGGGAAGGGGCCTCTCAGCATATTTCACCTCTAGGCAGGGACCCAGGTGAAAATTCAAAAGATAGGAGGACCAAATTGCATCTTTTCCACCTATTATAAAGGGACCCTAGGGCTTGGAAACCCTAGCCACACAAGGTTTCTTCCTCCCACAGCACCCCGAGCCTCCCTCTCCCTCCTCTGCTTCTTCCCCGACCACTGCTACCGCCGGCCGCCGTCGAAAAACGTTGGGAAAGAAGCCACAACCCTAATTCCTCCTTGATCTCGGGTTTGGTAGGAGGTTAGGCCACCAATCTTCACCCAACTTCATACAAAGCCCCTGCAGCCCTCCTTCATCTCCTGGAGACCACCCCCGAGGAGCCTTGCCGCCGGACGCCGCCGCACGACGCCAGAAAACCCGAGTTCACCATCTTTTTCTCTTCCTCGGTTCAGAGCTCACCAGCTTTTCCTCTTCCTCACCTCCTGAGGACCTTCCTTGTGTAGCCCCGATGCCGGAGAAACCACGATTTGCCAGTGGAAGCATATAGCTGGCCGCAACCCTAATTTTGGCCGATCTCTCTCCCACGCCGCCGCCGTGGGTTGCCGTCGGGTCAGAGAGGTCAGGTTGCTTTCTGCTAGACCTGAAGAACCTCCCCATCGAGTTTGGAGCCCTCTCGATCGGCCGCGACTTGGGAAAAGGAAACCCTAGTTTCCTGTTTCTTGGTCTTGGTCGTGCTGCTCCGCCCGTCGCCGCCGTCGCTCCCCGCCACCGACAAACCACTTGGTTGACTCCCTCTCGTCAAGAGCAATCCCCCAGCACCTTTGGTTGCACCCCCTGGCCGCAGAAACACCAACTTCTCCATCTCTGCCGTAGGCGCGACCGCAAGGCATTTCTCTGGCCATCCGCCGCCTCGGTCGCCGACGCCGAGCTCTGCTTGATCCTTGGCAACCCCTTGGACCTCCTCGTGTTGTTGCTTGCCCTAGCCCCTCACCTAAACCCAAGCTTTGCAAGGTTCGGCCAACCCGAGCTCTTGGTGACTTAGCGTTGGCCGAGGTTGCTCCGGTGACCACTCCGGCGACCCAGCAACTCCAGCAAGGTGAGCCCTCGACTCTCCTTGACCTTCTGAGCATGATGCTCACATTTGTTTCCATAGTAATGTTCTACAAGTTGTAATCTTGAGAGTTGGACTCTTGTTGATAATCTAGGTTGACCCCAAGCTCTTTTCGGACTCCGGGCAACCCTTGGACAGCAAGCACAGGTCTCAGCGAGTCGAGGCCCATCTGCTGACACCTTCGGTTCAATCTAAAAGACTTCGGATTAAGGTATCAAGCTTAAACACCATTATTATTATGTTATTATGCAATTTCTTGGAAGCATAGGGGCTTAGTTGCAATTGTAGCCACTTGGGCTGCCTCAGGCAGTGTGCACGTGACCTCTGGACTTTTCATTCGAAGTCCGGTGGCTTTCGTTAAGCTAAATTTGAGTTACGAGTCGTAAATTAGCGAAATCGCGGATTTATCGCTATTTCGGCACAAAACTCGCAATCCGAGTAAATTAGAGGATCTTTAATGATTGCCAAGTGTCCTTGGTTGTTATCGACGTTGTCCTAGTTGATCCAGTGACTTCTATTTCACATTGGGGACTTCTGGAGCCGAAATCGGCAATTCCGGGTGTGTTTATGATAATTATAGAATAGTTGGGATTCACGATGACATAAAGTTAATTGTTACTACTCGGACACTTTAAATGAAGCGTTTCGGGGTAGCAGGTGAAGTTTCACTCAATTCGGTAGCTTATATGCACTGTTCGGACCATCAGTGGTCAATCGGCGGATTACCAAAAATTTCGGCGGATCCCGAGACTTAAGCTTAAGTCCGCAGATTAGTTATTATACATAGTGTAAGTCTGTGGGTCGGGTTTGTGAGTCTATGACTGACCTATGATTGTAGTGCACCGGCTTCGCTAAAGTAGCCAAGTGCGGATAAATCACCTTAAACGTATTTTAAAATATGATAAAAATAAGGTGGAACAAGTTTGGTCCGAAGCAAATTGCATTTGGATCGAAGTTGGGTGGGAAAACGGGCGAAATTCGAAATTTGGCCGTATTTTTGGGTGCCCGAAAGTGCTTTCCGGGCGCCCGGTTTACTGTAGCACGCGGCCCGGTTTGTTGAAATAGGCCCTGGAACGAACGGCCCAGAAGAACGATAACGAGCGGCACGATTCCCGAGGTGGCAGCACAGGAACCGAGGCGGCAGCGGGCGCGGCGAAGCGCGGCGCTGGCGCTGGGGGCACATGGGTGGCGCCACGTGGTAGCGCCCCGTTGGGCGCAGCAGCCGAGGCGTTAGCTAGCGCGGCTCTGGCGCGTGGTCACGTAGGTGGCACCACGTGGCGGAGCCCCATTGGACGCTACAGCGACATGACGCGTCGCTGACACACGCGTTGACGCGCGAGAGCGGGCGTGGGCCACGTGGCGGCCTCTGGTAGGCCGCAGCGGGGGAGTGGGTGCCCGGGTGCCTACTGTAGCAGACCCGAAGCGATTTCGAGCGCCCGAAAGTGGGATTTGGGCGCCCGAATCCTGGCTTTTTGGCTATAAAAGTCTGAGAAGCTCCTCCTTTCTTCTCTTTTCTCTTTTTGCTCCAACCGTGGGTCCTAGGTGGGGAAGAGAGAGCGCGTGGGAGAGGAAGTGGAGTGCCGCAAGTGCGCCGGTGATGCCGTGGATCGCGCGTGAGGTGTTTCAGGGAGCCGGACGGACGTGCGTGCGCGAGTTTAACGGCACGTCGACGTTAAGGTAGGTTTCGTTTATTGTTTTGCGGTGTTTTCGGCACAGTTTTTGGGATTTACCTGTTGGAGTTTTTGGATTTGAACTCCGTGCCTTTGTACCTGTTAGGGACCGTGGTTGTCTGTGCCGTTTTGCTGTGCGATGTACCGCTGGGCTTTTCGGTGGTGCCGTTCGCACGTGGTGATCACCGTTGGGCTTACAGACTGGAAAGTACAAGTAAACCGCGGGAGCCCAATTGCAAGTGTCTACGAGCAATTGGCGGTAGACCAAGGTGGGAGATTCTTCCAAAAAAGGATGATCTCTCCTCTTTTTCCTTTGCTTTTTAATTTAGAAGCATGATAGCGAGCATGTTAGTGTAGTGTGATTATGAATGTGGATAAAATAGGGTATAGCCCTAAAAAAGAATTATGATAAACCTAATACAGGTAATATTTGGATGCGTAAATGACAAAGATTATTTTATGATTGTGATCATGTTAGGGTATAGTCCTAGAGATTTATGTAAATGATCCTAGAGGAAAGTGCATGAATGATATATGATTTAGGAGAAAACTTTGTCAAGTTGTATGGATGGAAAACTAGGAGAAAACCTAGAGTAAAGGATTATAATGTGTGGCATTAACCCTAGGAAGAGGATGTGTGGCATATGTTTAAGGATTAAGTTTAAAATTGTATGTTAGAGTATTTAACTTGGACTCAAAACTCTAAGGAATTTGTACATTGGTTGAGGTTAAAGAGTTATAACAAATGTCAACCCTAGAGTTTGGTCTTAGGGTGTGTGGGCAAAATGAACAATCACTTTAACTTCAACTCAAGTTGTAAGTCCAAGAGACTTTTTAGCTATCCTTGAGACAAGGACCTAGGATAAAGGATAAATTAATGAAAAAGGCAAAACCTAAAAAAAAACTTAAAGTGGCTAAAGAACTAAAAGAGAATGAAAGCAGCCCCTTCGGATGTTGGAACTCGTGCGGGAGTGTGAGGAGCGATTTCAGCCGCCTCCCCGGGCAGAGACCCGTTGACCGAGGTACTTCCGTACGGGTTAAAGGCAATTAAAATAAAAGTGGCGCCAGATGGCGTGGTTAATTATGAATGTGAATAGCAGGGAATCCTAACCTGAGGTGATGTCCTAGAGTAAATAACCTAGGATAAAAGAGAAACAAAAGAGAATGCAAATGGCGCCTTCGAATTTGAGACTCGTCATTTGGGGGTAGCGCGCATAGTGGCTCCTACGGCACGGGCCCATCGGACGAGATACTTTCGAAAGGCTAAAAAGTAAAAGTGGAAAGAAAAAGGCAAAGCAATTAATAATAAAATGGCACCATCAGAAGCTGGGCCTCGTCCGGGAGTGTAAGAGCAAGGACCATCTCTCGGAGCTGCGACCGAATTTATGCGAGGTACTTCCGTTGGTTGACATAGCACACGAGTGCTATTAGCGCCTTGGATCGTCTCGTCTTATGGTAGCATGACTACCGGGCGCAGGCCCGTTAGGCGAGGCTTTCCAAGGGATGAGCAACTTGAATTAAAGCACAAAGAATATGAATAAGTAAAAGAGAATGTAGAGTGGCCAAGGTGGCCGGGTTAGCTTAACCCCTCTTACAGCGGCATAGTAGCCGAGTTTATGGATAGTAGCATAGTATGGCAGGATATGGTAGCATTGGGACGATGAGTATACACAGATAGTGTAGTGATATTTTATATGTATTGATGCATGTTAGCATCGAAGTTTTCAGTTTTTCTATCATACTACTATTATTGCTTCCATTAGACCAAGCGGTATAGAACATATTTTCTCGGTGGTTGAACCCACTGGGAACTTTAAGTAGTTCTCACACCCTTGGGTGACCATTTTTCCAGGTCCAGGTACAGCTGTTGAGACAGTCGACATGGGCAAAGGCCCAACAGCATAGAGACCTAGTGGGTCTAGCAGATGTCGCCTTTTTATTTTGAGTGAACTATTGTGAGGAAAATGATGTAACTGTAATATTTATTTAATTGCAAGTTGAGAGATAAAAAATGTAATAAATTTTATATTATGGTTCACTCATGTCATGCTTTCATTTACAGTTTAAACTTGTTTATTGAATGAAAGTTTTAGTTAGTAATGGTTATTACTCTGATGTTTATTCCTCCGCATACACTAAATTATGTTGATATGGATGTTAACCGTTCCTTTCGGGTATAGCGAGGTCGTGCCCGATTGGTGGGTCCGTTGGCATGCCCGAACTATCCAAATTGGCAGTCTCGGGGCGTGACAATGATCTTGATTTAGGCCCGAGCAGTCAGGAGCCTCCGCGCAAGCTGAGCAGCGGATTCCTGGATCGCCTGCACTGAGGTGGGTACTCTGATCCGGGCATCAGCATAGTATCACCTAACTGGGTACCGTACTAGGTCGGACCCCTGTGATCTTGCTAGCCCTGGTCCTTACTTGTTATTTACTATCCGCGATTCCTGCACTATCTAGCTATTATATCATTGACATGATTCTTGAACTGATTGGGCATTAGATAGCTGTTATATTACATGAGATATGTCTTTGATACTGTACCACCTCCTTATTCTTGATGTATTGCATGAGTTGTGGACAGAGTGTTTAGTTTATGATCCCGTTTGGGAGTTCCGGCTATTCGCCGTATTCCGGTCTTTCGACCATGAGCTTGAGCATCAACATTATGATCGCCATAGCACCAGCTATTCATTCACGTACACCAGCGGACTAGCTACTCGTGGTGGTGTTCTTTACCGGTAGAATGGTCTTTTTAATCCGTGAGCCCCAGATAGCACTAAGTAGGTGCAGGGTTATATGTCAGCTTGATAGGTGCCAGATAGTGGCATTAGCCTGAGGTCCTTGTGACCAATAATGGTATTGATTGGGTACTCTGATTCCAGTATTGATACATAGTTTTTACTATTACTGTTCTTTATTTCTTGCTGCCATATTCATATTAGTATGCTTTCGTTACAAGATTATCAGTACCCTTTTTATACAGCACTATGATTGATATACATGCTATTTACCTACTTCCATACCTGCTGATTTACTTTCTGCTGATTAGATTTCCTTTCGATTATTGTAAACCAATAGGTACGACTTACTGTACCCTGACTCGTTGTACCCACTAGGATACATTCAGTTGTATCTCACACCCTCTGGTGACCCCTTTTTCAAGTCCATCGGGTGGTGAGCAGTCAGGACGATGATGTGAGAGTATTCGATAGAGCTGTCCCCCATTGCCAGCTATACGACTGGTCGCTGCTTTTACTTTCCTGCTTTAGACTTACTTATTTTGATTATGATCCTCTTACATTGCTAGTTAGAGATGTCTTTACATTGTTCTAGATCTTTATAGATGTTAGTGAAAGTGGATTTTGGATTTAGTAGTTGTTGATCTGTTTATCATGTTTAGATTATTATTTAAATTGTTTAAGATGTTTAGATGGTACTCTAATTGTGCTTTTGTACTTGCCTAACCGTGCGTATATAGGGAACTGGGAATTTCTTATGCACGTGGCGGATTTGATCACGTCCTGAGGATTGGTTTTTCAACTTTGATTTATAAAAAAAATAAATAAATAAATAGACCGCTTTTAAAATCCCGGGGCGTGACACCGCAGGCCTAGCGCGCGAGCGGGCCTCCTTGCTTGACGCATCGCCCGGACAGGCCCCACGGGCCTAGCTTGAACAAACCTACGATGGCCCACGGACCTAGCGCGCGGGCAGACCTATGAAAGAAAAAAATAGTGCCCCATGTAGGCCCAGCATGAGCTGTTGTGAAGCCTAATATATGGATATATTTTTGCCTAAACGTGCATATCTCCTCACGACACAAGGCAATGTCGGTTTCCCCTTTTTTTTATACAAAACTTATTTTCCAAAAAACAATTAAAAGAAATATTTGATATCGAAAATGGATCGTAGAGCGAAAACAAGCACCACAATGCTTTTATACCAGTGTTGGAAATTATAAAACAAATCATGATGAAAAATCACATAGATTTTGCATACCTTTTTCACCCGGAATCATGTTATAATTATCAGGATATGTTCTGGTCTTATTTTACGAAATTCTCGATCAGCCTAAATGTTGTCTCGATTTTTGGCACGTTTTTTGTCTGCATAGTTGTTCTTTCTCATCGCAAATCGGCTACCAGAGTCGACCGTGGCACACCACCCAAATTCCTAGGGTTTCTGATGGTGCCCTTGAGTGAACCCATGAGAGAGAATTTCTATGGAGAGATTATTTATGGCCAATCCCTCATATATTTATAGGCCATAGGGAAGATCTTAATTCTACTTTGATTCTAACTGAATCCCACAGATGGAGATTTTAAATAGAATAGAATTTATCTTTAGAATTTATTTCTTATCCCATGTGAACTAGGAATATTCTAGATAAGTCACAATTTGGACGAATCATAACAGAGAATAGATTTATTTTGCACAAATGGCTCTATCGGCTATTAGTCGGTAATTGTAGTTTAATAACTACTAAGTGATTAAAACTATTAAATTTGATGGAATCATTAATGAATTTAATAAAATTCTCAATTTGATTGACAAAAATCACTCTCACTAAAAAAAAAAATAAGAGGTTAGGTGTCGTTAACTAAAAAGGATTAAAAAAAATTGAAGTTGATGGGTAGTACATTATCCTCTAAAAAAAAGAAAAAAAAAAATCCTCTAGTGACGCTAAGCTCCAATCAAAGTAGATTTGATAGCGCACAACAATGAAGATGAACAAACATTTACTTGAACAATATTACTTCCTCATTAACCACGTCCAAATCAAATGAAAAAAAACAACCTTTCGCACAAATATTCCAAATCCATTGTTAAATATAAAAAGGCTAAATTACAAAAAAAAAAAAAAAAACCCTATAAAATCCCACTTTTTCACTTCCCCTCGACTTTTAAAAACCTACAATTTGCCCCCTCCTAATTACGGAATTATCTTTAGGGGGCAACGTCGTTAACGGAGCAAACCAATTGACGATAATGCCCTTACCATATCCCTAAGCACACACTCCCTCTCTCTCTCTCCTCCAACTCTTTCTCTCTCTCTCTCTCTCTAATGCAGTCACTCTCTTTCTGTAACGCGGACAAGCATTGGTGGATCCATCATCGACCTCGAATAGCTAGGGCGGGAACGCAAACCCTAATTGATGATCGATCGCAATCGAGCGCAGAGAAGATTTGGGATTTGTGTGCGGTGTTGGAGGCGTCGAGATGGTGTTGGATCTCAATGTGGCGTCTCCGATGGAGTCCGAGGGCTCCGAGGCCCCAAACTCCTCCGTCCACAGTGCCAACACCGGAGAGGACGACTACTCCGGCGGCGGCGCCGGTTTGCGGTTCGGCATCTTGTGGAACGCCGAGGCGGAGGCCAATGGGGCAGAGGAGGAGGTGGAAGAGGAGTTCGAGGAGGAGGATGGGGTTGGGAAGGAGCAAGGCGTGATCACGCAATCACGCGGCAGCTCTTCCCTCCAGCGGCGGCGATGGAGGCAGCGCTGCCCCCGGCGGCGGTCTCGGCTTCGGGCAGAGAATAGTAAAGGCGCAGCAGCAAGGAAGAGAATGGGTTTTGAAGGATATTTTTGGTATATCAATTAATATATTATAAGAAATAGACGGATCACTTACGAAATGCTGACGGCAGGGAGGTAAATGCATAATTCCGTAATTAGGAGGATGCAAAATGTAGATTTTTAAAAGTGAAAAGTGAAAAAGCAGGATTTTATAGAGAGATTTTCTATAATTTAGCACTATAAATAAAAATATAAAAAACATCATTCTCTACCGGCTTACGCCGGTAGAAAAATCATGTTAAATAATATGAAACAACCGTTATTCTCCAAAAACTTAAGCCGATAGAGAACGATGTATATTGTATTTTTAACTTAAGCCGATAGAGAACGGTGTATATTGTATTTTTATATTTAACGTTTTTTATTTTTTATATTTTTATATTTAAAACTCACCGTTATACATTGATTTAATTAAATAAGAAGAAATCAATTATAATACAAGTCTGCCATGACTACTTGAGTTAAATAAAAGAAAATCATTGTCATAACTTAAACTCAGAATCTCCGGTGTCTGATAACATATTAAATAATATAAAACAACCATTATTCTCCAATAAGACAGTAGAGAACAATGTTTTTTATATTTTTATATTTAACCTCCATCAAATCAAACGGAAGAAAAAAATATAAAAATTAGGAAATTAAAGAAGCACCTGAGGCATTTGCCATGCTCCGGGGATATCGAGCCTCGACGCTGCCAAAATCTGCTCAAAAACACCAAAATCCCCCAATTTATTACTCAAAAAATTAGCGAGAAAAGAAAAGATAAAAACGATTTGATTGAAAATAAAATTCTAGAAATCGGCGACGCCCCGATACCTTGTTCGAAGGGTTAATGAGGCAGATCCCGACGTTTCTTCGGTATCCTTGCGGAGGCGCTTCCATGGATGCCACGAGCTTCGAGGTCGATCGAGGGGGTGGCACGCGCGTAAATTTGACGAGAGGCGAGGGGTAAAATGGGGAGACAGAGAAACCACGGATGCGGCAGAAGACGATGGAGCTGTGGAAGCGAGCCGAGAGCACCTTCATATGTCCGGAGAAGATGCCGTTCGCATCGCGCTATCGGCGTCTGCTACACTTTCTTTTGGACGAAAATGTCCCGATATTTGTCGAAGTTTTTGACCTATCCTTTATTTCTATTCATAAGCAACTCTATGAATTGGATCTCATAAGTAGTTTCCAGTGACCTCCACATCCACTAGTTATGGTGCCCGCTTTTATATACTAAAAAGTCAAGATAAAAGCGTGCTGCAGTGAGTCATTCTAAAATAGTGAGGCTGCAATTTGGTTAGGAAATAAAAAAAAATTAGTTATACGGGGATAGATATAAATTATAGTATTAGCAGGAATTAGTATAAATTTTTATTTGATTGGGTTTAAAGTTTAATAGTTATACCTGGTATAAAGAAAATTATGTTTGGTAAGTTAAAGAAATTAAGAAGAATAAAGAGGAATAAAATTTTAATTTATGATTAAAATTTTACTGATATGATTTTAATTATTTAATTTAAAATATTTATTAAAAAAATTATTAAAATTTATATTTTACTTATATATAAAAAAAATTATTAAAAAAAATTATCATATAATTTATTAAAATTATATGATAAATTTATTAAAAAGTAAAGTTAAAAATTTTAAAAGCTATAAAATTTAAAATTTAAAATTTAAAAATTTATAAATATTAAAAATTTTAATTTTAATTGTCTTAAAAAATTACAAAAGTAGAAGCAAAAATTTTATTTTTAAAATTAGTATAAATTTAAAAAAAAATTATTAAAAAATTTGCATAAATTTAAAAATTTTAAAATTAATAAATTTTTAAAAAAAAATAAGAAAAAATTATATTTTTAGATTTATTACAAAATAAGTTAAAAATTTTAAAATTTATAAAATAAAAAATAAATTTTAAATTTTATAAATTTATTAAACATCTTATCATTAAAAAAAAAATAAAATAAAATAAAATAAATAAAATAAAAAAAAATGCTGGCAGCTCCTTGTTCCACCTGAGGGTGGGAATAGCTGTTCCCACCCCTTAGCGGGCGCTAAGGGGTGGGAACAGCTATTCCCATCCCTATTTAATTGCTTTTGAGTATAACTAGGGGAATAAGCCCTTATCCCCCTAGTTCTCGTTACCAAATAAGACCTGAATGAATAAAAATAGATAAATAGAGAATAAATAATAAAAATATATATATAAAAAAGGTCTTTTTTTGGTCCTCGAAGCAACTGAGAGAATATCATGCAACAACTTCAATACCTAGTTAGTTTGGGTTGTTTAAAAAATAGTACATCTGTTTTTTTTATGTATCTTTAAATTTTTTTTAAAAAAAAATTAGCTTTGAAATTTTTATTTGTGGACTAAAATATTATTGAGCAACATTCTAATATATATTCCAGTATAGATATTTTTATCAAAGTTTTATACATAAATCAAATATATTCTTTAATCAACCGTATTCCAATAAGGTAGAGAAATAATTAAGGAAAATAATAATAACAAATAAATTAAATTTCATATAAAAAATATGAAGAATATATAGCAAAAGATAATAAAGTAATTTAAAGATTTACATACCTTCCTGGAGCCTCATATGTTCCCATAAAATTATTATACCCCATATGATTTAAAACAATTCCTACAAAAGCTTATTCTTTAATTTTGAGATGAAGAAATTAAATAAAAATCTGAAAAAAAAAAGGCCACAGACAGGAAGAGCAAGAATGAAACCTTAGCCGAATCAAATTGCCATTCCAAATTACCTAATTATAAGAAGAGGCCAAAATTTAACAGCATACGACGACAACAAAAAAATTTTAAAAAATTCATTCAAATTACCAAATTCCCCCGGATGATCAGAAGAGGCCAAAAATTAGAACATGCGACAAAAACGCGAGTACCTAGGTATCCAACGTGACACCGCAGAGGATCCCAGTGCTGTCCATGGCAGCGTGGAGATTGTTGAGGGTCTCCTAGTGATACTCGTGGGAGCCATAGGAGAAGTTGAAGCGTGCAACGCTCATCCCTGCCCAAAGAAGCTTCTCGATCATCGCCACCGACCTCGACGCGAGGCCCAGCGTGCACACGATCTTCGTCTTCGCCCTCCGCCTCAGCACATCCTCCCTCGCCATTGGCAAGCGTGATCGAAGCTCTTAGGGCGATCGAGACTGTGCACATGCATAGAGGAAGGAGACGACGCAGCGAAAAACTTCGCGAAGAAGAAGAAGAAGAAGAAGAAGAAGAAGAAGAAGAGAAGCAGTAGGGTGGGATCCGCAACTGTAGTGTCCACAGTTTTTGTTCGGTATCACTTTCGGTATTCACGGTATTGTTTATCGTATTTTCGTTATGTCTTTTTGGTCGGATTTATATTTCAGTGTGCAGGGCTCAAAAAATGGAAAACGGTGGTGCGATCGGCTCTAAATTCTGGTAAGCGGAGCTCCCATTGTGATTTTTCTAAGTTTAATATGAGAGAGGGTTTAGAACACTCATTTCGATTTTTGGGTGTTTAGAAATCCGTGCCAATGTATGATGAGTTTTCCGAATAATTTGGAACACAAATCGATGAAGAAACGGTTAAATTAAAAAAATTGTTTGTTACAAAAGGTTCGATTTGTTATAAAAAAAATTATTTTGTTACAAAAAGATTTGATTTGTTACAAAAAGATTTGATTTGTTACAAAAAGTTAGGAAGCGGTTATTATTGTTTCAAAATCTCTTATAAATAGTAGAACTGGGGATCGATTTATATTTTACACACCTAAGAGAGGGAGAGAGACAAGAAAATCCTAGTTTTCAAAAATTGTAACGAAAAGAAAACGTTGTCTTCTTCCACGAAGGGTTCGTCGGAGATCGGGATCGGAAATCGGCATCATAGTGGGGCAATGGAGGAGGGAGCACCAACATCGCGGGAAACCAGAGAGCGGAGGACGGAGCCAAGCTTCGTACCGTCATCTTCACTAGTTAGAAGGTGTGTTCTTGGTGTTTCGTTACCTCTTTTATTGGTTTAGTAGGATTTTCCGCGTGTTTGTTGGGTTCTTGGGGGTTTTCGTGGAAGCGAGGGGAGTAGCGGAGTCGCCGCCGCCGTTCTTGGCCTTGACGGGAGGCCGCCGCCGCCGTCGGGTTAGACTGGAGGCTGCCGCCGCCGTCAGATTAATCGAGAGGCCACCGCCGTCGTCAGAATCGACGGGAGGCTGCCGCCGCCACTAACAAGACCGCCGTCACTGCGCCGAGCTTGAGCTAAGGCCAAGTGGAGGTAGTGACACGCTACACCGCAAGCCGCCGCAAGCTAGGGCTAGGCGCGACGCGGGCTAGGTGCTGCCTGTCACACCCCGGGTGTAAACCAGAATCCGGGCCCGTCTACAGATCGGTCGTGCACACGGAATTTCCCGCGTACACGATGTCATGCCCCGGGGTTTAAACACACGGAAGAAACGTCACCGTTTAGCTCTCAATTTTTTTTTTTTTTTTTTTTTTTTTTTTGCATATATATTTTTTTTTGAAACCGTTCTTCCCCGGTGCGTGCCCAGACCCGCCGCATATACAAATTCACTCTGCAAACGGGCAGAGTCCCCTTTGTATATGCACGGCGTCCCGACTACAATAATCATACACTCATCACTTTAACCACACTAGACCGACATTCGAGTACATACAATCATTTTTCTACAAGTAACAAAGAGGCCGATTAACTTTGGAAAGGATAAATCCACAGGGTTTGAAAACGGTGCCCACACGACACCCAGGTTTTACAAAGCCGTTTTGAAATCCATAAATACACAGGGTTTTGAAAACAGTGCCCACTCGACACCTGTGTTTTCCAAAACTATTTCGAAACCCATAAATGTTGGGTTATATGAATATGGATCTAAATAGGGGAAAAAACACCTAGAGGGGGGTGAATAGGTGTAAACAATAAACACTCAAAAAATCATTGCGCAATAAAATCCAATGCGAAAATAAAAATAACACGCAAGATTTTTACGTGGAAAAACTCCAAACCGGAGTAAAAAAACCATAGGACCGTTAACACGGCGAAATCCACTAGAATTAAAACACGTACAAGGTGATATAACGTACTCACAGATGACTCAACCTTTTACCATACGCTCCTAGTAGATCTTCTCCGCTCGCTCCACGACGCTTCTCGAATCCACGATCTGCGCCCAACGCCGAATCCTCAGCGTCCAACGTCGAGTCCACGACGTCCGACCGAATCCACGGTCTTCACCCAGTAGCACGCTTCGAATCCACGAACGTACCTCGTTTCGAATCCACGAAAGCGGTTGCACCTTGAATCCACAAGGCCACGCGAGTCCACGCGCCGATTTAGGGTAAATCGTTGTTTTTGGGTGGTGATGATCCGCCGAATACTTAGATTAGAAATAGATCGGAAATACCATCTAAGTATTCATTGATTTGATTCTACTCAAAATCTGAGTTTGGAAAACCTAGAATCAAATCAATCAATATAGATGAAGAAACATAGAATTAAATCTATTGATTTCCTTTCTTCTCTATATGTGGATTTTTCTTTTCGGTCGTATTTTTCGGATACCCTAAAAGATGAAACATAGGGTCTATATATAGGTTAGAAACCATTGGAAGAAGATAAGGATCAAAAACCATCGTTTCTGGAAATTTTCAGGACGGCGATCCGGATCAGATTAGCTGTGATCCGGATCGTCGTAGCGTGATAGACAATTCCAGAAAACAGGGTTCGGGATCCGGATCGCAGGGTTCGATCCGGATCGTTCATGCAATTCAGCAAACTCCCATGTTCGGGATCCGGATCGGAATAGCCTAGGATCCGGATTGAAATTGCCAATGAACAATCACCCTTCGGGATCCGGATTGCAAGGTCCGATCCGGATCCTGAACATGTCCCATGTCCAGTTTTTGATATTTATGCAATTAAAAATTCTTCCAAGTGTTTCTACACTACAAGAAGTATTCGGATCACCAAAAATCTTTAGTTAAACATACCTGATCCTTTTGAATTCTTCTTTCTTGAGATTGAGGTACATGATCCAAACTTCTCTCATCTTCAATCTTCAAGACATAATACTTTCACGAAATACGCCAACTCAAATTCCGTAACAATCTCCCCCTTTGGCGGTTTCGTGACAAAACACAAATCCACAAAAGAAAATTCAAAAAGATATTTTTGTTGCTATCACCATACAACAAAAATTTACAATGGAGATCCAAAAATTTAAATACATGAGATAAACTCCTAAAACAGACTCTAGACTTAGACATCTGTACTCTCTGCAAAAAGAAATCATTCTTGACAAAAGGAAATCGTTAGATACCTCAAAAATATTTAGCATACAAAAACCTAGCAGAGATGAGTTTATACTCATCATGACATTTAGTAATTCAGATATGCAATAAGATCAGAATCAATCATTGACATATCTTCTAAGCAATAAGATTCCAAATGTCATAACTTTGCTTAACTTTGCTTTGTTAGTAATCAAACAACTTGTTAGTAATAATACATGCCCAAATAGTTAGTCGAATAGTTAGTAGGGACATGCAACAAATCACCAGATAAAAACCAAAAGTTGTAATACTTACCTGTCACCAAGGTCAAAGTTTCTCACACAAAGTTCAAAGTTCTCTCTAATCTCTCTCCCCCTTTTTGTCACAAACAAAGCCAAAAATGTAGTCAAAACTACAAAGTGTAAGGAGAGTTAAAAGTTTCAATAACAAGAAAAACCTGAGAACTAAAAACTAAAGCAAAATGAGAGCTAAACTAAGTCCTAAAAAGTAAAATCCTGCACAAAAAGAAGTGTTTAATCCGAGGTGTCAGAACTGGTGCAACTGAGCTTGCTCAAAATCCCTTTGAGCAATTTTGATATATGTGAATACTTCTTCTTGGTTTTCATATGCTCAGATGAAATGTGCCGAAGTTCTTTGGAAATCCGTTCTTGTTCAGCAGAGAGATTTTGCTGCTCCTGACGAATGGATGCCAATGCATCTGTTTCTGAAGTCATTCTCTTGGAGGTTGATGGATTTTGCGTAGACGCAGATGGTGCGTTCTGGCCCTCAATCCATGGAGATTTACTCTGTTGAACTTCAGAGAATGAGCGTGCTCTAGTACGAGGCTCATTCTTCCGTCGTGTGTATTGTTTCGTCGTTGAGGCCGATTTCATTCGTCTTTTTCCTTTCACATATTGCCTATCCTCGTCATCAATTTTTTGTTGAACTTCTTTGAAAAATTCTTCCCATTCTTCTTCATCAAACTCTGAGCTGTCTTCATTGGCTTCTTTCGTCTTGTCTCGAGTTGAATCATCCTGTTCCTTTTTAACAGTTGTACGCGTGTGCACCATTGTGACCAACAGCAATATGATCCAAGAGAAATCCATTGTTGAAAGTGCTTTGAGTTTAGAAATTGTCCTGTGAAAACCAACTCAAGAACACGAAAAATCGTCAATTTTCAAAAATTTAAAAAATTGTACCCAAACAATCATAATCATGTAGAGAAGCTAAGAATCAAATTAGTTTTGCAAAAAGAATTTTAAAAATAGATCAATTGCATGAATTTCAAAAATTCCTATTATATGCCCTAAAACCGAATTTTTAGAAATCGAAGCCCAAAAATTCGTTAATCTTGAGAAAACCAAGCATATAATCAAAACTAATCCATTCAGAGTCCTTATTTCAAAAGAAATTTGACCAAAAACCATTCACAAACGAAAAAGATAGAGAGATTTCATCACGTTTTGGTGAAAATATAGAAAACCTGTGAAAAACTGAGATTTTGATCAATAAAACTTACTTGGAATCGAAGAACTTGAGTTAGGAAAGCTCCAAGATGCAAGAATTCTAGAGAGAGAAGCTCTAGAGACTTAAGAACACAAGATTGTAGCAAAAGAAATCAAAAGCCCTTGGTTCTTATTAAAACCCTAGCCGTGATCCGGATCGGATCGAGATTTTGATCCGGATCGGCCACCCGCAGGAATAAGCCTGCGTTCGGGATCCGGATCAACTTAGTCCGATCCGGATCGGCTCCAACTTTTTCATCAGAAAAATTCAGAAAAAAATTCTATAAAATCCAGAAAAAGTATGTAAGCACTTTACCATATCAACTTTAAACAAAAAATCATCGTTTCATACAACAAGAAATAGATTATACTAAATCTATCAAAAATACTCAAAAATGAAACGAAAATTTATGAAATTTAAATCCCTTAAAGTTGAACAACTTCAATTACATCTAACATGATCTTATGCGTAATGCCTTTATCAAATCATCAATTTTGGTAAAGAAAATGAAATACCAAGATCAATAGATGTTTGAAATCCCAGATAAGTTAGATAATATATCTAGACAATCTGTTGAAGAGAGTGGCTCTTTGAGCATCTTTCATTAAAATTCCACCTTATACCAACCTTGAAATTTGACAGAGTCAAGTATTTCAATATGCATTTTATTTAATTCAAAAATTGACGAAACCATGCTTGGTATTCATGTGGTAGCTGCACACAGTATTCGGACGACCGAGGTGGTAGCTCTTTCCTCCATGTGGTGGTAGTTTTCACACTCCTCATTGGGATGTAACTCTTTCCACATCTTTTGAGCATATTACTTTTCTTTGACTCCCCCTCAATTGGCTATCAATTATTTAATATATAAGGTATTCAACCAAAAATTGATCTCGCATTCATACTCGACTAAGCAATCAAATAAGATAATGACTATACCAAGAGATCATTGAGAGAGAAATTGACTTTGATCACTTAAAAGATGACTTAATTAACATAAATGATCATTGCAACATTGAAATATTATGATATCAAAAGCATAATAAATTTCTAAATGCATGAAAAGATGCAATTAAAGTCAATTATGATTTATGCTCAATTAATGTCCTATGTACAAACATAGATAAAGAACAAAACAAAACAAAAACAAAACCTAACCTAAGCAAAGGTTTCAAAAAGGTTATTTCAAGGAAAGCATGCCAATTGCTTTACGCAAGTGAATAAAACGTTTTTGATCCAAAGGTTTTGTTAAGATATCAGCTAATTGATCCTCAGTTGAAATATATGACAGTTGAAGAATATTTGATTCAACTAGCTCTCTAAGAAAATGATATCTAAGTTCAATATGTTTTGTTCTAGAGTGCAACACAGGGTTTTTCGAAATGTTTATAGCACTAGTGTTGTCACAAAGAATGGTTACCGAAGATGCTGAAATCCGGAAGTCGCTCAACACGCTTTTCATCCATATCAATTGGGTTGAACAACTTCCTGCTGAAATGTACTCCGCTTCGGCAGTCGAGAGTGCTATGCAGTTCTGCTTTTTACTGTGCCATGCAACAAGGCAATGGCCAAGATAGAAGCATGCACCACTCGTGCTTTTCCGATCATCCACTGATCCAGCCCAATCGGCATCTGAGTATCCAACAATATCCAAACTTGTTCCCATAGGATACCAAATTCCGAAATTTATTGTCCTTTGATGTATCGGATGATCCGTTTCACCGCTTTCAGGTGAACCTCCTTCGGTGCTGATTGATATCTCGCGCAAATCCCAACACTGAAGGATATATCCGGGCGACTAGCCGTGAGATAAAGTAGACTTCCAATCATACTGCGATACAGTTTCTCGTCTACATTCTCACTATGTGATTCACTTCCAAGTCCCTTATGGCTAGTTCCCATTGGAGTCGGAAAATCCTTAGAATTTTCAAGATCAAACTTTTTGACCAACTCCATTGCATACTTGGATTGACACAAGTGAATACCTTCATCGTTTTGTTTAACTTGTAATCCAAGAAAATAAGTCAATTCGCCCATCATGGACATCTCAAATTCGCTTTCCATGGTCTCCGCGAATTTAGAAGCATCATTATCTCTTGTTGCGCCAAATACAATGTCATCGACATAGATTTGTGCTACAATGAAATTGTTTTGATAATGCTTCACAAAGAGAGTCCTGTCAGCTCCCCCTCGAGTATAGCCCTTTTCCAAAAGGTGCTTTGTCAACCTTTCGTACCATGCTCGCGGTGCTTGTTTCAGACCGTAAAGAGCCTTTTTCAGACGAAAAACATGGTTAGGTAGTTTATGGTCCACAAAACCTTTCGGTTGAGCCACATAAACTTCCTCATTTAAAAATCCATTTAAAAATGCGCTCTTAACGTCCATTTGAAATAATTTGATTTTAAAATGACAAGCAATCGCAAATAGGATACGAATGGACTCGAGTCTAGCTACAGGGGCGAAAGTTTCATCAAAGTCTATACCTTCTACTTGAGAGTAGCCTTGAGCAACTAACCTTGCTTTGTTCCTGATGATAGTACCATCTTCATTTTTCTTGTTCTTGAAAATCCATTTGGTACCTATCACATTGTGTTGCTTCGGAGGCTTCGTTAATTCCCAGACTTTGTTTCGCTCAAATTGATGGAGCTCTTCCTGCATTGCTTCAATCCAGTAGTCATCCTGAAGAGCTTCATCAACATTCTTTGGTTCGATTTGAGATACGTAGCAAGCGAATCCGCAAACCAATTGTCTCCGAGTTCTAACTCCTTCTTGTGGATCTCCAATGATGTTCGATTCAGGATGATCCTTGGAGATGCGTAACGTTTGAGGTAAGGAGTAGTCGGAGGTACACGAGATGATTCCTGCACATCAGATAAACTTGAAGAACCGTTAGATGCATCATTATTATCGAAAGAATTGTTAGAGAAGATGCATTAGCAGGTGTATCATCATCAAGAGAGATATCGAGGGTAGATTTTTCAGATTCAAAGTGAAAAGCTTCATCTACCTTAACATTTATCGATTCTACGATCGTCTTAGATTCTAAGTTAAAAACTCGATATGCTCTACTGTTTGTAGAATAACCTAAGAAAATCCCTTCGTCACTTCGAGAGTCAAATTTTCCAAGATTCTCGCGGTCACGCAAAATAAAACACCGACTCCCAAAGATACGAAAATATTTGATGTTCGGTTTTCTACAAAACCATAGCTCATATGGTGTATTTAAAGTCCCCGGGCGCAAATAAACGCGGTTAATTACATAGACAGCAGTGTTCACCGCTTCAGCCCAAAAATATAACGGTAGGTTCCGGCTATGAAGCATAACACGTGCCATTTCCTGTACAACACGGTTTTTGCGCTCGACTACACCATTCTGTTGAGGTGTATAGGGTGCTGAGAATTCATGTTTAATGCCGTTTGAAGTGCAAAAATCAATGAATTTAGAATTTATGAATTCTCCGCCTCTATCACTTAACACGAGTAATCTTTTCATTCTTTTCAATCATAATACGATGGCAAATCTCGTGAAAAGAATCAAAAGTATCAGCTTTCTCTTTTAAAAATGCTACCCAAGAATATCTAGAGAAATCATCAACCAATAAGAAAATATACCATTTACCTCCCAAAGATGGTTGACGAGTTGGCCCCATTAAATCCATGTGCAAAAGTTCCAAAGGCCGTTTTGTACCTATGTGGTTCAAGTTCTTGTGTGCAGTCCTAGACTGTTTTCCCTTTTGGCAACCGCCACACACAATGTTTTGTTCAAAAGAAAGTTTAGGAACCCCCTTGACCACATCTTTGTTTGAAATTCTAGCAAGTTCCTTAAAGTTTATGTGACCTAGCCTTTCCTGCCAAAGAGTTTCATTTTTCAAAGAAGCTAGGTTACATTTTTCAGAAATTTTATGAGGAACTACATAACAATTGTTTTCTGATCTAACCCCTTTTAAAAAGAAAACATGGTTCTTGTCAGTTACAGTACATTCATCAGATGAAAAATTAACTGAGTAACCATTGTCACAAAGTTGACTTATGCTTATGAGGTTAGTCTTAAGGCCATTAACAAATAACACATTATTTAGAACCGGGCCATCCGGAATAGCGATAGTTCCTTTTCCAACAATCTTGGAAGACCGACCGTCTCCGAAAACAACAAGTCCTCCGGAGATTTTCTCAAAGGTTTGAAAACAGTTTTTGTCACCGGTCATGTGACGGGAACACCCGCTATCCAGATACCAAGACGAACTATCATATGCATGCAAGGAGACTTAATCTGTCACGCCCCGGGTGAAAACCAGAACCCGGCCCCGTCTACAGATCCGCCGTGCACGCGGTATTTCCCGCGTACACGAAGGGCCAAAACCTGCTCAGACAAAAAGAGATAATAATAATAGAGCAGTAAAAACAGAGTTGAATTAAAACTAATACATCTCAGACTGAAGCTGGAAATAAAATACAATACATCTGTAAAAATGATACATCTGTCTCTCCCAGCTCACCAAAATAAATACAACCTGCTGGAAAAAGCCAGTCCCAAATGTAAAAGTACAACCGTCTGAGGAAACATGGGTACACCAACGGTCAAACTAGCTCGCTCATCCTGCCTCGAGATCTATCTACTTCGCCGTCCTCTCTCCTCGACCCGCCGCTGAAAGCCCAGCAGCACCCGTAGAAGACACTGCAAAACAAGAGAGAAGAAAAAGGAGGAAAGAAGAATGGGGGTGAGACTACCAGTAAACCAGTAGCCTCCCCTAGTGGGTAAAACCTCAAACACTGACACACCCACTAGGTCTACCAGAGGCAAAAAGAAAAGAAGTGTGGTAAGAAATAAAGACTACTGAAGAAAGGAAACTACCACTACTATGCCTCTACAATACAGTCCTAGACTGGAATAACCATATGCAACACTAACCAACCGTCCCAGATGAACCCAATCTGTACCGCCCTCATCATCGGGCAAGTAAGCCGCGCCGATGTGATAGCAAAGCTCCTGCTGTCGCCCTCATCATCGGGCAAATAAGCCGCGCCGATGTGATGGCAAAAACGTCAATAACTGTCTGGCCCCGGCCTCCGGAGGGGAACTCGAGGGGAGCGACCCACTCGAGGAAAGCACTACCGGGCAATAACCGCGCCGGTAAAATCCATATCAAAACACTACCGGGCAATAACCGCGCCGGTAAGATAAGTACCAAAAGCAGGAGTAGATCACAACTGTAAAGCCCCAGTGGAACACACCCTCCACTAAAAGAAACACAGATCCCCCAATCTGATGCACAAATGAACATCCGGTCGATCGCCCAAAATCCGCGATCGCCGCAATACCCACAATCACAATCATGTCCAACATCCGACATCCGGTCAACCGCCTACTGTCCGCGGTAGCAGCAATAATCCCCCAATCCAAAATCGGATAAAATAACATGTATCCGGTCAACCGCCTACTATCCGCGGTAGCCGCAATAATCCCCCAATCCATAATCAAACACAACCTGTCACCGACCCTCAGGTCCCCGCTACACTATCCCAAACCCCTGCTCGAACCCGAGCAACCAGACTCAAAGGTCTAAAGAAGAAGGAGAAAAGGAAACAAACATGGTTTCTCCTAAGTCAAGTCCCAAAATGATAGTGCAGCAATAAAAAGTGGCCTATCTAGATGACCATACAAGCATGCAATTGTCCTCAAGAGCGATAAAAGAAAGTATGACAAAATAGTGGTTCCACATGTGTATCAATTAATAGCTCCGCATGGATATAACCATCAACATGCTAAAATCATTATTCAACCACACATGTCTATAATCCCTGATCCATGATAAATGACCAAAGTGGTACCCGCACAGAGTTATGTCATAATGTCTCAATAAATTATCCATTTAACCCATTTTCATAAGATCTATGTGCTAACATGGCAAGTTGAATATTACTATTAAAGTATCCCAATAATCATGTTCCAACAAGCTATGTCCACCAAGTTAGTCTCACATAAATCATCCACCTATGCATGTCTCATATCCTCAAGTAATACCGCTAACAGGATAAATTATCTTGACCAAATATAAAAAACAATTCCACATGCAAGGTTGAGTGCTAATATTCTATCCATACAAACATGTATAAGTCCCAACCACTATCAGATATCTACAATAGTACTTTCCATATGATAGGCTCACAATTATAATATTTTAAGCATGCATGTCCAAATAAAGGGATCACTCTAATATTCCTAGTGAGCATGTCAAAATAGAGGTAAACAACAACCACCCACCTGAAGTGCAACTGTCCAAATCCGTACAGCTGAAAATACCAAAAACTCCAATCCCTTGCTCCAGTATGTTCAGCACACCCGTAATACTCCTGGCACAATACAAGGTCCACTAAACTCACTTAAGTTCCCAAATAAAGCTCTTATAGATACATACAACATCTGTCCCAAAACTGTTAAATTATCACCTGCAGAAAGTGCCCAGAAAATTCCAAGAAAAATATCACGGCGATCCTCGCGTCGATAGCTTCGCAACGGTACCTTGCACGCCCAAATCTGAGTTCGGTAAGTCAAGATATAAATTCGGCAAGGGGTACACCCATACAAAAATCTGTGCTAAAAACTGTGCACTGTTCACTGAGAAAACAGTGATTTTCACCTCGAAATAATTCTCTGGAAAATCCAAGAAAAATACGAGCGCGTTCCTTGCGATCCGTAGATGAAAAAGTTGTACAAGCTCGTCTCCGTCTGACGCTCGTGCGCGAAGATACGGCCAAAATACCCCGCTGCTGTCAAGGAACTCCACACAGAAAAAGGGGTCACTATTTGCCTCGGGATCCGTGCCAAAACCTCGAAACAGGAAAGTACGACCAAAATGAAAGATGAAGCCCTACCTCTTACGAGTCTGTCGGCGCAAGAATCACAGAGAAATGATCTCGGGGTAGCCCAGGGGAGCTAAAACACTGCCGCTGCGCCGAAGAAGAACACAGGAATGCAACGTCGCGCCGCGCCGTAAAATAGAGAACCACGGGATGCGTGCCTCCTAAAATCCTAGAACTTGGCAGGAAGATCAAGGGTTAAGAGGTGAACAATTCTCCTTAAGGTGGCTCGGGCAGATGATGCTCGGTTTGTGAGAAAAGAGCCAAAGAAGGAGGCTCGGGCAGGTATTTATAGTGCTGGAGAAACAATTGCAAAAATACCCATTAAGTCCAGGTTTCGGGCGCCCGAAATTTTTCGGGCGGCTACAGTAATGGGCCCGGCCCATTACTGTTCAAGCCCGAAACGCTGCGGGCCGGCCACGTAGCCCACTACACTGGATTCCTGGGCCCCGCTGCACCCGGCGCACCTGCGCCAGCCAGTGGCGTCGCGCCACGTGGCCCCGGCACTCCGTGCACCGCGCACGTCGCGCCGTGCACCGCGCACGTCGCGGCTGCCCCGGCCGTACGGCCACCTGCCCCGCCGTACGGCCACCTGCCCCGGTCACCAACTCCACCGGTTGCGTGGACCGGGAGCACAACACCGAACCAATCACCTCATGCCACGTGTCCACCCGGTTTACCGTGCACCCGGGCCCAAATTCCGTGGACCGCGTCTGCTGCACCGGCCAACCAGAAAGCGCCACGTGGCCCGCCCCCGGCGCACGACCTCCGCGGTGGACCGCGCTCCTGCCCGCGCCCTCAGCCGCCTGCCCGCGGCCGCAAAACGCCTGCCCGAGGCCGCACCCCCGCCCGCCGACGCTGCCCGCCGCCGCCGGCCGCCGCCGGCGATCGCCGGAGACACTGTTCCGGCGTGAACAGTAACCGATGCACAAAAAACCAAGTAGGTAGTCCATCTTGACCGTTTTCGCGCGCTGAATCCGAATTTGATGTCCGATTTTCCAAATTCCAACTCTAAAAACTGCCGAATGCACCCGAAAAGGTATTCTTAGCCCAAATTTCGCGCTGAGTCCACATTTAATATCCGTTTCGCGCGAAACAACCTCTAAACCTCCGACGGGGTCAGCCGATCACCCACATGATCAAATAAGGCTCGAGGTTCAACACTTGTGTCTAATCATGCACCAACACCTCCCGAAACACAGTACAGGCTCCCCCGAAGTCACCAATGACTCTACCACAGCTCTGCAGAGATTCAGGTCATCACATCCTCCCCCACTAAAAGAAAGTTTCGTCCTCGAAACTAAAGTCGTTCCTCAACACGGAATCTCAACCAAAAAGAGGGGGTAAATATACGATCATCCGCCACTCAAGCTCCCAAGGCTGTCTAATACCTCCTCCAGAGACGCGATACAATCCTCGGATCTCTAACCGGAACAAAATAAAAGTTGGCACTCCAGGAATCCGCACCACCCCAACCGAGTACAGCTGGGCTAACCGCTCGAGCTACCAAGTAGTCTGCATCGGTCCAAGCATCCGCTCCTCCCTGGGCCCTAGATAATCCAACCAAAAGTCCATCGGCACACAAGCTCGATCCAAGTACCTCTGTACTCTCGAGGTATCCAATATAAGTCCCCCAACTGATCCCATAGCCTCTGATCTCTAATCCAAAAACCGTCGGGATGTAGAAGCAACTCCCTAACTCTCCGGCATCAGCACACCGCCAAAAATAGTCGAGAGAACCAGATTGTAAATCAATCTTCGAGAAGATCCAGTACCCTTGCAGCTGGTAAATCAAATCCTCCCGGCTCGACCCAAGGGTACTTGCTCTAGATGATCGCTTCACCTAATTCCCGGTGATCCTCACAAAGCCGAAGCGAACCAACCCTCCACATCTCGAATAGCACCAGCGCCCCGAAAGGCGACACACTTGGCCTGACAAAATTCCCAAAACATCGAATCCAGGAGTTGGGTCCCCAACTCCCTAGCTAGTGGCATGCAAGACAACTCTGATAGGAGAACAGTCGGAACTCGCAACCAAAGGGGGAATCTCCGAGTCCCGGCGCCGCCGAAGGTCCCTCAACCGCACCAGCCAAAAAGGCTACTCATCCACTGCGAAACATCCGCCTCACGCACAAAGTCAAAACCATAGAGGCGAAGATAACTCTCAAGCAACCCAGGTACACACAACACCTCCGGGCCTGGCTCCCCACGAAAATCGTCCTCGCGGCATAATCAACCGCCGCGAAAAGGAAATAACCGAGCCAGCCCAAACCGTCCTAAGTACCAAACCAAGTCCCGCAACTAGGCTAAGACCATCAGGTCTACCGGTACTATCGAGGACTCAACTGCACCGGGCAGGACCAACCACACACCCCTACGAGCCAAAGATCGGGAACATGAACCTCCCAAACACTAGGTAACCGTCCTACCCCTAACCCATGCAAAGAAGCAAAAGCACTACCCACCAAGGAAGGAAAACTCCCGTATCAAAAGATACGAACCCAAGAGCCCAGAACAACTCAAACCTACCACCACACTAACCGCTGGAACTCAAAGTGCTGTGACAGTCTCAAAATCCACTATCCTGAAAAAGAAATCGGGAATGCCTCATCCGATTGAGCTGTCCTCCATCACCCGGCGCCAAGCGCCTCAATCAGAACTCGCCTCAGGCGGCAGATCCCATTCCAAAGGAACTACAATGCCACGCTCCATACCCGGCGCCTACTCCAATAGGGCGTCCCTAATCCATAATGGAGGGACCCAACGAGTAAAAAGGTATCCTGGCGCAATCCACTCTCAGACACTCATATCCTATGCGCCTCGTCCCTCTACACATGGAGCGTGCAGTTCAGCAACTGCACTAACTCTTAACAACAAAAGGCTCCCAAGTACTCTCCATCCCCGACCGAACAAGACCCTGCCTCCAAAGGCTCCATACTCAATCCCACAAATCGGGCGACTCATCCGCCAAAACTGGCCCACTCTTTCAATGCATTTCCACAGCTTTCCCCGCTGTCAACGGTCCACCCATCCTCAGTGCCCTAGCACTAAATATCGGCACGGTGGGGCTACTCACTAGTCCGACAACTGTCCACTGCACTGATCCGACAACTGTGCCACTGCGTTGCTCCGCTGATCTGCCTCCGCCACTCCTACCCTTCGGGTCCGGAGCTCTCAGACTTCAATCTGGGTATCCGGCCCGAAACAACCAGCTCAGACCCAACTGCCGCACCAAGGTGCACCCGGGTCAGGGTCCCAACGTTGGGGAGACACCCGCTCACCACGACGAAACCGCAAATCAGCACACCCCAAACACTCGACCCAATCTAGCGAAAGTCAAAGGCATCCCCCTATTTTTGTAACTTTATGTTGTCTGCAGCCAACATAACTGTCCCACAAAAATAGGGTATGTCGATCCCTCTTCACTCACAGGAAGAGTCAAAACCAAATCACCGACTTTCGCAAAGAGTCGCGTCTCTCACGCCCTAACATCCTAGGGTCCGCCAGAAGCCTAGGGTTTCCTAAGTCCCAACTGACCTATCCCTAAGCTCTGATACCAACTTAATCTGTCACGCCCCGGGTGAAAACCAGAACCCGGGCCCGTCTACAGATCCGCCGTGCACGCGGTATTTCCCGCGTACACGAAGCGCCAAAACCTGCTCAGACAAAAAGAGATAATAATAATAGAGCAGTAAAAACAGAACTGAACTAAAACTAATACATCTCAGACTGAAGCTGGAAATAAAATACAATACATCTGTAAAAATGATACATCTGTCTCTCCCAGCTCACCAAAATAAATACAACCTGCTGGCAAAAGCCAGTCCCAAATGTAAAAGTACAACCGTCTGAGGAAACATGGGTACACCAACGGTCCAACTAGCTCGCTCATCCTGCCTCGAGATCTATCTACTCCGCCGTCCTCTCTCCTCGACCCGCCGCTGAAAGCCCAGCAGCACCCATAGAAGACACTGCAAAACAAGAGAGAAGAAAAAGGAGGAAAGAAGAATGGGGGTGAGACTACCAGTAAACCAGTAGCCTCCCCTAGTGGGTAAAACCTCAAACACTGACACACCCACTAGGTCTACCAGAGGCAAAAAGAAAAGAAGTGTGGTAAGAAATAAAGACTACTGAAGAAAGGAAACTACCACTACTATGCCTCTACAATACAGTCCTAGACTGGAATAACCATATGCAACACTAACCAACCGTCCCAGATGAACCCAATCTGTACCGCCCTCATCATCGGGCAAGTAAGCCGCGCCGATGTGATAGCAAAGCTCCTGCTGTCGCCCTCATCATCGGGCAAATAAGCCGCGCCGATGTGATGGCAAAAACGTCAATAACTGTCTGGCCCCGGCCTCCGGAGGGGAACTCGAGGGGAGCGACCCACTCTAGGAAAGCACTACCGGGCAATAACCGCGCCGGTAAAATCCATATCAAAACACTACCGGGCAATAACCGCGCCGGTAAGATAAGTACCAAAAGCAGGAGTAGATCACAACTGTAAAGCCCCAGTGGAACACACCCTCCACTAAAAGAAACACAGATCCCCCAATCTGATGCACAAATGAACATCCGGTCGATCGCCCAAAATCCGCGATCGCCGCAATACCCACAATCACAATTATGTCCAACATCCGACATCCGGTCAACCGCCTGCTGTCCGTGGTAGCCGCAATAATCCCCCAATCCAAAATTGGATAAAATAACATGTATCCGGTCAACCGCCTACTATCCGCGGTAGCCGCAATAATCCCCCAATCCATAATCAAACACAACCTGTCACCGACCCTCAGGTCCCCGCTACACTATCCCAAACCCCTGCTTGAACCCGAGCAACCAGACTCAAAGGTCTAAAGAAGAAGGAGAAAAGGAAACAAACATGGTTTCTCCTAAGTTAAGTCCCAAAATGATAGTGCAGCAATAAAAAGTGGCCTATCTAGATGACCATACAAGCATGCAATTGTCCTCAAGAGCGATAAAAGAAAGTATGACAAAATAGTGGTTCCACATGTGTATCAATTAATAGCTCCGCATGGATATAACCATCAACATGCTAAAATCATTATTCAACCACACATGTCTATAATCCCTGATCCATGATAAATGACCAAAGTGGTACCCGCACAGAGTTATGTCATAATGTCTCAATAAATTATCCATTTAACCCATTTTTATAAGATCTATGTGCTAACATGGCAAGTTGAATATTACTATTAAAGTATCCCAATAATCATGTTCCAACAAGCTATGTCCACCAAGTTAGTCTCACATAAATCATCCACCTATGCATGTCTCATATCCTCAAGTAATACCGCTAACAGGATAAATTATCTTGACCAAATATAAAAAACAATTCCACATGCAAGGTTGAGTGCTAATATTCTATCCATACAAACATGTATAAGTCCCAACCACTATCAGATATCTACAATAGTACTTTCTATATGATAGGCTCACAATTATAATATTTTAAGCATGCATGTCCAAATAAAGGGATCACTCTAATATTCCTAGTGAGCATGTCAAAATAGAGGTAAACAACAACCACCCACCTGAAGTGCAACTGTCCAAATCCGTACAGCTGAAAATACCAAAAACTCCAATCCCTTGCTCCAGTAAGTTCAGCACACCCGTAATACTCCTGGCACAATACAAGGTCCACTAAACTCACTTAAGTTCCCAAATAAAGCTCTTATAGATACATACAACATCTGTCCCAAAACTGTTAAATTATCACCTGCAGAAAGTGCCCAGAAAATTCCAAGAAAAATATCACGGCGATCCTCGCGTCGATAGCTTCGCAACGGTACCTTGCACGCCCAAATCTGAGTTCGGTAAGTCAAGATATAAATTCGGCAAGGGGTACACCCATACAAAAATTTGTGCTAAAAACTGTGCACTGTTCACTGAGAAAACAGTGATTTTCACCTCGAAATAATTCTCTGGAAAATCCAAGAAAAATACGAGCGCGTTCCTTGCGATCCGTAGATGAAAAAGTTGTCAAGCTCGTCTCCGTCTGACGCTCGTGCGCGAAGATACGGCCAAAATACCCCGCTGCTGTCAAGGAACTCCACACAGAAAAAGGGGTCACTGTTTGCCTCGGGATCCGGGCCAAAACCTCGAAACGGGAAAGTGCGACCAAAACGAAAGATGAAGCCCTACCTCTTACGAGTCTGTCGGCGCAAGAATCACAGAGAAATGATCTCGTGGTAGCCCAGGGGAGCTAAAACACTGCCGCTGCGCCGAAGAAGAACACAGGAATGCAACGTCGCGCCGCGCTGTAAAATAGAGAACCTCGGGATGCGTGCCTCCTAAAATCCTAGAACTTGGCAGGAAGATCAAGGGTTAAGAGGTGAACAATTCTCCTTAAGGTGGCTCGAGCAGATGATGCTCGGTTTGAGAGAAAAGAGCCAAAGAAGGAGGCTCGGGCAGGTATTTATAGTGCTGGAGAAATAATTGCAAAAATACCCATTAAGTCCAGGTTTCGGGCGCCCGAAATTTTTCGGGCGGCTACAGTAATGGGCCCGGCCCATTACTGTTCAAGCCCGAAACGCTGCGGGCCGGCCACGTAGCCCACTACACTGGATTCCTGGGCCCCGCTGCACCCGGCGCACCTGCGCCAGCCAGTGGCGTCACGCCACGTGGCCCCGGCACTCCGTGCACCGCGCACGTCGCGCCGTGCACCGCGCACGTCGCGCCGTGCACCGCGCACGTCGCGGCTGCCCCGGCCGTACGGCCACCTGCCCCGCCGTACGGCCACCTGCCCCGGTTACCAACTCCACCGGTTGCGTGGACCGGGAGCACAACACCGAACCAATCACCTCATGCCACGTGTCCACCCGGTCTACCGTGCACCCGGGCCCAAATTCCGTGGACCGCGTCTGCTGCACCGGCCAACCAGAAAGTGCCACGTGGCCCGCCCCCGGCGCACGACCTCCGCGGTGGACCGCGCTCCTGCCCGCGCCCTCAGCCGCCTGCCCGCGGCCGCAAAACGCCTGCCCGAGGCTGCGCCCCCGCCCGCCGACGCTGCCCGCCGCCGCCGGCTGCTGCCGGCGATCGCCGGAGACACTGTTCCGGCGTGAACAGTAACCGATGCACAAAAAACCAAGTAGGTAGTCCATCTTGACCGTTTTCGCGCGCTGCATCCGAATTTGATGTCCGATTTTCCAAATTCCAACTCTAAAAACTGCCGAATGCACCCGAAAAGGTATTCTTAGCCCAAATTTCGCGCTGAGCCCACATTTAATATCCGTTTCGCGCGAAACAACCTCTAAACCTCCGACGGGGTCAGCCGATCACCCACATGATCAAATAAGGCTCGTGGTTCAACACTTGTGTCTAATCATGCACCAACACCTCCCGAAACACAGTACAGGCTCCCCCGAAGTCACCAATGACTCTACCACAGCTCTGCAGAGATTCAGGTCATCACAATATTAGTAATGAAACAAGGAAAAATTTCACCTTTGCGCACCCAAACCTTTTTGGAATGCGTTGGTAATGCCCTGAAATGCCACAACGAAAACATACCTTAGATCTTGACGGTCCCAATGAGGATGAGGTAGGCTTGTTGTCGTTGATTGTCGTGAGTTCCGGTGTCGGAGGAGGAGGTACCGACTGAGGCACAAAAACTGTCCCACTCGAACTTGGACTGTCTCCAGTTTGAGTGTATCCGAGGCCGAACCGATTTGTTTGACCAAGACCAAGAAGCCTATCCAACTTACTCCTTCCTGAAGAGAATCGGTTTAAATCGTCCTTTAGTTGGAGTATGGTCTTTGTCATTTCCATTTTATCCCGTTGAGCCTCGTTGTAGAGCTTCGAGAAATAATTCGCTTTATCCACCAAATTTGTATGTTCTTTCTCGAGAAGCTCATTTTCCTCTTGAAGGGAAATATTTGCTTTGACTAGATTATCCCTTTCCACTTCAAGAGCGTTTGAGAGAGAAGATGCCCTTTTCGCTTCTTCTTCGAGATCCTGCAATCTCCCTCTCAAACTCTGGTTTTGCTTTGCCAATTTCTTTGAATCCCTCAAAAGCTTATGGTAGGCAAGAGCAAAATCTTCACCATCAGAATTGCTCGATTCGTTGTCCGTAGCGTTCTTTTCAGCATGGGAGGAGTTGGACAAGGAATCGGAGGTACTAGCCATCAAGCACATGAAGGGTGAAGATGTAGTGGACGCGTGGAATGCTGTCGCGTTGTCTTCTTCATCACTTGAGGATGACTCATTTGACGTTGAGTTGTCATCCCAGGTGACGACTTGCATCGCCTTCTTCTTTGCCGGATTCTTGTTGGGACACTCCGTTGCAATGTGGCCGTAGCCTCGACATTTGAAGCACTGTACTTGTCCCTCTGAACTTTTCTTATCCTTTGAGAAGTTCTCTTGCTTTCTTGACTTGTAACTTGAAGAACCCTTGCCTTTCTTGGACTTTCCGAAGGATGGAGTTTTGCTTGGATTACCCCTTCGAAAGTTGCGGCGAAACTTCCTTGTCAAGAGAGCGAGTTGCTTCTCAAACTCCTCCATAGATAGGTTCTCGTCATCGTCCGAGGAGGATGAATCCGCGTCTTCTTCCTTAGTTGTTTTCAACGCATAACCTGAAGACTTAGAAGAGGATGCCTTTCCCGAAGAATAGTTAGTAGGAAATGTCATTTCATAAGTTTGCAAAGAACCAACTAATTCTTCTACACGCATTTCGTCCGGGTGTTTAATTGTTTCAATGGCTGCGACCTTGGGGCGAAATCGTTCAGGAAGAGTTCTTAATATCTTTCTTACAACTTTAAATTCTGGAATCTTCTCTCCCAAGTTAGCACATGAGTTTACGATGTCTTGCAATCGTGTGTAATAGTCTGTGAAAGATTCATTTTCTGCCATGAAAATAGAGTCAAACTTGCTCGTAAGCATTTGCAGTTTCTGAATCTTCACAAGGTTAGTTCCCTCATGCGTAACTTGAAGAACATCCCAGATTTCTTTCGCAGTCTCACATGCCGAGACGCGAGAGAACTCTGTTTGTGACAAAGCATTAAATAGAGCATTAATTCCTTTGCCATTGTAAGAAGATGAATCTATCTCTTCCTTGGTCCATTTCGACCTAGGTTTTAAGGTGCGAACATCAGAGATAATTTCAGTTGGATTAGTCCATCCTAATTCAATTGATTGCCACACCCGTTCGTCGATGGAAATTAAAAAAGGCTTTCATCCGCACTTTCCAGTATCATAATTTGTTCCATC
>CM054942.1:14123073-14271833 GCA_029168755.2 Tillandsia fasciculata | reverse complement strand
GATCGTCGTCGCGTGATAGACACTTCCCGAAAACAGGGTTCGGTGGATCCGGATCGCAGTGTTCGATGATCGCTCTCATGCACATTCACGCAAAACCCTCCCATGTTCGGGATCCGGATCGGATAGCCTAGGATCCGGATTGAAATTGCCAATGAACAATCACCCTTCGGGATCCGGATTGCAAGGTCCGATCCGGATCCTGAACATGTCCCATGTCCAGTTTTTGATGATTTATGCAATTAAAACCTCTTCCAGGTGTTTCTACACTATAAGAAGTATTCGGATCATCAAAATCTTTAGTTAAACGTACCTGATCCTTTTGAATTCTTCTTTCTTGAGATTGAGGTATATGATCCAAATTTCTTCATCTTCAATCTTCAAGACTTAATACTTTCACGAAATACGCCAACTCAAATTCCGTAACAATCTCCCCCTTTGGCGGTTTCGTGACAAAACACAAATCCACAAAAGAAAATTCAAAAAGATATTTTTGTTGCTATCACCATACAACAAAAATTTACAAAAGAGATCCAAAAATTAAAAACATGAGATAAACTCCTAAAACAGACTCTAGACTTAGACATCTGTACTCTCTGCACAAAGAAATCATTCTTGACAAAGAAATCGTTAGATACCTCAAGAATTGAAACATACAAAACCTACAGAGATAGAGTTTATTCTCATCATGACATTTAGAATTCAGATATGTAAGAGATCATAATTAAAAACCAACATATCTTCTAAGCATTCAAAACCAAATGTCAAAAATGTTAGTCCAACATCAACTTGTTAGTCATATTACATGCCCAAATAGTTAGTCGAATAGTTAGTAGGGACATGCAACAAATCACAAGATAAAAACCAAAAGTTTCATACTTACCTTGTCACCAAGTTCAAAGTTTCTCACATCATTGTTCAAAGTTCTCTCTAACTCTCTCCCCCTTTTTGTCACAAACAAAGCCAAAAATGTAGTCAAACTACAAAGTGTAAGGAGAGTTAAAAGTTTCAATAACAAGAAAAACCTGAGAACTAAAAAACTAAAGCAAAATGAGAGCTAAACTAAGTCCTAAAAAGTAAAATCCTGCACAAAAAGAAGTGTTTAGTCTGAGGTGTCTGAACTGGTACAACTCAGCTTGCTCAAAATCCCTTTAAGCAATTTTGAAATATTTGAATACTTTCTTCTTGATCTTCTTATGCTCAGATGAAATGTGCTGAAGTTCTTTCGAAATCCTTTCTTGTTCAGCAGAGAGTTTTGCTGTTCCTGACGAATGGATTCCAATGCATCTGTTCTGTAGTCATTCTCTTGGAGGTTGATGGATTTTGTGTAGATGCAGATGGTGCATTCTGGCCCTCAATCCATGGAGATTCACTTTGTTGAATTCAGAAATGAGCGTGCTCTAGTACGAGGCTCATTCTTCCGTCGTGTGTATTGTTTGGTTGTTGAGGCAGATTTCATTAGTCTTTTTCCTTTCACATATTGCCTATCCTCCTCATCAATTTTTTGTTGAACTTCTTTGAAAAATTCTTCCCATTCTTCTTCATCAAACTCTGAGCTGTCTTCATTGGCTTCTTTCGTCTTGTCTCGAGTTGAATCATCCTGTTCCTTTTTAACAGATGTACGCGTGTGCACCATTGTGACCAACAGCAATATGATCCAAGAGAAATCCATTGTTGAAAGTGCTTTGAGTTTAGAAAGTGTCCTGTGAAAACCAACTCAAGAACACGAAAAATCGTCAATTTTGAAAAATTTGAAAAATTGTACCCAAACAATCATAATCATGTAGAGAAGCTAAGAATCAAATTAGTTTTGCAAAAAGAATTTTAAAAATAGATCAATTCCATGATTTTCAAAAATTCCTCTTTTATGCCCTAAAACCGAATTTTTAGAAATCGAAGCCTAAAAATTCGTTAATCTTGAGAAAACCCAGCATATAATCAAAACTAATTGACCCAGAGTTCTTATTTCAAAAGAAATTTGATCAAAAACCATTCACAAACGAAAAAGATCCAAGATTTCACTCACGTTTGGTGAAAATATAGAAAAACTGTGAAAAACCGAGATTTTGATCAATAAAACTTACTTGGAATCGAAGAACTTGAGTTTGGAAAGCTCCAAGATGCAAGAATTCTAGAGAGAGAAGCTCTAGAGACTTAAGAACAAAAGATTGTAAAAGAAATCAAACCCTTTGTTCTTATTAAAACCCTAGCCGTGATCCGGATCGGATCGAGATTGTGATCCGGATCGGCTACCCGCAGGAAGAATCCTGCGTTCGGGATCCGGATCACTTAGTCCGATCCGGATCGGCTCCAACTTTTTCTTCAGAAAAATTCAGAAAAATTCCATAAAATCCAGAAAAAGTATGTAAGCACTTTACCATATCAACTTTAAACAAAAATCATCGTTTCATACAACAAGAAATAGATTATACAAAATCTATCAAAAATACTCAAAAATGAAACGAAAATTTACGAAAGTTAAAACACTTAAAGTTGAACAACTTCAATTACATCTATCCTGATCTTATGCGTAATGCCTTTATCAAATCATCAATTTTGGTAAAGAAAATGAAATACCAAGATCAATAGATGTTTGAAATCCCAGATAAGTTAGATAATATATCTAGACAATCTGTTGAAGGAGTGGCTCTTTGAGCATCTTTCATTAAAATCCCACCTTATACCAACCATGAAATTGACTGAGTCAAGTATTTCAATATGCATTTTATTTAATTCAAAAATTGACAAACCATGCTTGGTATTCATGTGGTAGTGCACACAGTTTCGGACGACCTTAGCTTTTCCTCCATGTGGTGGTAGTTTTCACACTCCTCATTGGGATGTAACTCTTTCCACATCTTTTGAGCATATTACTTTTCTTTGACTCCCCCTCAATTGGCTATCAATTATTTAATATATAAGGTATTCAACCAAAAATTGATCTCGCATTCATACTCGACTAAGCAATCAAATAAGATAATGACTATACCAAGAGATCATTGAGAGAGAAATTGACTTTGATCACTTAAAAGATGACTTAATTAACATAAATGATCATTGCAACATTGAAATATTATGATATCAAAAGCATAATAAATTTCTAAATGCATGAAAAGATGCAATTAAAGTCAATTATGATTTATGCTCAATTAATGTCCTATGTACAAACATAGATAAAGAACAAAACAAAACAAAAACAAAACCTAACCTAAGCAAAGGTTTCAAAAAGGTTATTTCAAGGAAAGCATGCCAATTGCTTTACGCAAGTGAATAAAACGTTTTTGATCCAAAGGTTTTGTTAAGATATCAGCTAATTGATCCTCAGTTGAAATATATGACAGTTGAAGAATATTTGATTCAACTAGCTCTCTAAGAAAATGATATCTAAGTTCAATATGTTTTGTTCTAGAGTGCAACACAGGGTTTTTAGAAATGTTAATAGCACTAGTGTTGTCACAAAAATGGTTACCGAAGATGCTGAAATCCGGAAATCGCTCAACACGCTTTTCATCCAAATCAATTGGGTTGAACAACTTCCTGCTGAAATGTACTCCGCTTCGGCAGTCGAGAGTGCTATGCAGTTCTGCTTTTTACTGTGCCATGCAACAAGGCAATGGCCAAGATAGAAGCATGCACCACTCGTGCTTTTCCGATCATCCACTGATCCAGCCCAATCGGCATCTGAGTATCCAACAATATCCAAACTTGTTCCCATAGGATACCAAATTCCGAAATTGATTGTCCTTTGATATATCGGATGATCCGTTTCACCGCTTTCAGGTGAACCTCCTTCGGTGCTGATTGATATCTCGCGCAAATCCCAACACTGAAGGATATATCCGGGCGACTAGCCGTGAGATATAGTAGACTTCCAATCATACTGCGATACAGTTTCTCGTCTACATTCTCACTATGTGATTCACTTCCAAGTCCCTTATGGCTAGTTCCCATTGGAGTCGGAAAATCCTTAGAATTTTCAAGATCAAACTTTTTGACCAACTCCATTGCATACTTGGATTGACACAAGTGAATACCTTCATCGTTTTGTTTAACTTGTAATCCAAGAAAATAAGTCAATTCGCCCATCATGGACATCTCAAATTCGCTTTCCATGGTCTCCGCGAATTTAGAAGCATCATTATCTCTTGTTGCGCCAAATACAATGTCATCGACATAGATTTGTGCTACAATGAAATTGTTTTGATAATGCTTCACAAAGAGAGTCCTGTCAGCTCCCCCTCGAGTATAGCCCTTTTCCAAAAGGTGCTTTGTCAACCTTTCGTACCATGCTCGCGGTGCTTGTTTCAGACCGTAAAGAGCCTTTTTCAGACGAAAAACATGGTTAGGTAGTTTATGGTCCACAAAACCTTTCGGTTGAGCCACATAAACTTCCTCATTTAAAAACCCATTTAAAAATGCGCTCTTAACGTCCATTTGAAATAATTTGATTTTAAAATGACAAGCAATCGCAAATAAGATACGAATGGACTCGAGTCTAGCTACAGGGGCGAAAGTTTCATCAAAGTCTATACCTTCTACTTGAGAGTAGCCTTGAGCAACTAGTCTTGCTTTGTTCCTGATGATAGTACCATCCTCATTTTTCTTGTTCTTGAAAATCCATTTGGTACCTATCACATTGTGTTGCTTCGGAGGCTTCGTTAATTCCCAGACTTTGTTTCGCTCAAATTGATGGAGCTCTTCCTGCATTGCTTCAATCCAGTAGTCATCCTGAAGAGCTTCATCAACATTCTTTGGTTCGATTTGAGATACGTAGCAAGCGAATCCGCAAACCAATTGTCTCCGAGTTCTAACTCCTTCTTGTGGATCTCCAATGATGTTCGATTCAGGATGATCCTTGGAGATGCGTAACGTTTGAGGTAAGGAGTAGTCGGAGGTACATGAGATGATTCCTGCACATCAGATAAACTTGAAGAACCGTTAGATGCATCATTATTATCGAAAGAATTGTTAGAGAAGATGCATTAGCAGGTGTATCATCATCAAGAGAGATATCGAGGGTAGATTTTTCAGTTCAAAGTGAAAAGCTTCATCTACTTTAACATTTATCGATTCTACGATCGTCTTAGATTCTAAGTTAAAAACTCGATATGCTCTACTGTTTGTAGAATAACCTAAGAAAATCCCTTCGTCACTTCGAGAGTCAAATTTTCCAAGATTCTCGCGGTCACGTAAAATAAAACACCGACTCCCAAAGATACGAAAATATTTGATGTTCGGTTTTCTACAAAACCATAGTTCATATGGTGTATTTAAAGTCCCCGGGCGCAAATACACGCGATTAATTACATAGACAGCAGTGTTCACCGCTTCAGCCCAAAAATATAACGGTAGTTCCGGCTATGAAGCATAACACGTGCCATTTCCTGTACAACACGGTTTTTGCGCTCGACTACACCATTCTGTTGAGGTGTATAGGGTGCTGAGAATTCATGTTTAATGCCGTTTGAAGTGCAAAAATCAATGAATTTAGAATTTATGAATTCTCCGCCTCTATCACTTAACACGAGTAATCTTTTCATTCTTTTCAATCATAATACGATGGCAAATCTCGTGAAAAGAATCAAAAGTATCAGCTTTCTCTTTTATAAATGCTACCCAAGAATATCTAAAGAAATCATCAACCAATAAGAAAATATACCATTTACCTCCCAAAGATGGTTGACGAGTTGGCCCCATTAAATCCATGTGTAAAAGTTCCAAAGGCCGTTTTGTACCAATGTGGTTCAAGTTCTTGTGTGCAGTCCTGGACTGTTTTCCCATTTGGTAACCGCCACACACAATATTTTGTTCAAATGAAAGTTTATGAACCCCCTTAACCACATCTTTGTTTGAAATTCTAGCAAGTTCCTTAAAGTTTATGTGACCTAGCCTTTCCTGCCAAAGAGTTTCATTTTTCAAAGAAGCTAGGTTACATTTTTCAGAAATTTTATGAGGAACTACATAACAATTGTTTTCTGATCTAACCCCTTTTAAAAAGAAAACATGGTTCTTGTCAGTTACAGTACATTCATCAGATGAAAAATTAACTGAATAACCATTGTCACAAAGTTGACTTATGCTTATGAGGTTAGTCTTAAGGCCATTAACAAATAACACATTATTTAGAACTGGGCCATCCGGAATAGCGATAGTTCCTTTTCCAACAATCTTGGAAGACCGACCGTCTCCGAAAACGACAAGTCCTCCGGAGATTTTCTCAAAGGTTTGAAAACAGTTTTTGTCACCGGTCATGTGACGGGAACACCCGCTATCCAGATACCAAGACGAACTATCATATGCATGCAAGGAGACTTAATCTGTCACGCCCCGGGTGAAAACCAGAACCCGGCCCCGTCTACAGATCCGCCGTGCACGCGGTATTTCCCGCGTACACGAAGGGCCAAAACCTGCTCAGACAAAAAGAGATAATAATAATAGAGCAGTAAAAACAGAGTTGAATTAAAACTAATACATCTCAGACTGAAGCTGGAAATAAAATACAATACATCTGTAAAAATGATACATCTGTCTCTCCCAGCTCACCAAAATAAATACAACCTGCTGGAAAAAGCCAGTCCCAAATGTAAAAGTACAACCGTCTGAGGAAACATGGGTACACCAACGGTCCAACTAGCTCGCTCATCCTGCCTCGAGATCTATCTACTCCGCCGTCCTCTCTCCTCGACCCGCCGCTGAAGCCCAGCAGCACCCGCAGAAGACACTGCAAAACAAGAGAGAAGAAAAAAGGAGGAAAGAAGAATGGGGGTGAGACTACCAGTAAACCAGTAGCCTCCCCTAGTGGGTAAAACCTCAAACACTGACACACCCACTAGGTCTACCAGAGGCAAAAAGAAAAGAAGTGTGGTAACAAATAAAGACTACTGAAGAAAGGAAACTACCACTACTATGCCTCTACAATACAATCCTAGACTGGAATAACCATATGCAACACTAACCAACCGTCCCAGATGAACCCAATCTGTACCGCCCTCATCATCGGGCAAGTAAGCCGCGCCGATGTGATAGCAAAGCTCCTGCTGTCGCCCTCATCATCGGGCAAATAAGCCGCGCCGATGTGATGGCAAAAACGTCAATAACTGTCTGGCCCCGGCCTCCGGAGGGGAACTCGAGGGGAGCGACCCACTCGAGGAAAGCACTACCGGGCAATAACCGCGCCGGTAAAATCCATATCAAAACACTACCGGGCAATAACCGCGCCGGTAAGATAAGTACCAAAAGCAGGAGTAGATCACAACTGTAAAGCCCCAGTGGAACACACCCTCCACTAAAAGAAACACAGATCCCCCAATCTGATGCACAAATGAACATCCGGTCGATCGCCCAAAATCCGCGATCGCCGCAATACCCACAATCACAATCATGTCCAACATCCGACATCCGGTCAACCGCCTACTGTCCGCGGTAGCAGCAATAATCCCCCAATCCAAAATCGGATAAAATAACATGTATCCGGTCAACCGCCTACTATCCGCGGTAGCCGCAATAATCCCCCAATCCATAATCAAACACAACCTGTCACCGACCCTCAGGTCCCCGCTACACTATCCCAAACCCCTGCTCGAACCCGAGCAACCAGACTCAAAGGTCTAAAGAAGAAGGAGAAAAGGAAACAAACATGGTTTCTCCTAAGTCAAGTCCCAAAATGATAGTGCAGCAATAAAAAGTGGCCTATCTAGATGACCATACAAGCATGCAATTGTCCTCAAGAGCGATAAAAGAAAGTATGACAAAATAGTGGTTCCACATGTGTATCAATTAATAGCTCCGCATGGATATAACCATCAACATGCTAAAATCATTATTCAACCACACATGTCTATAATCCCTGATCCATGATAAATGACCAAAGTGGTACCCGCACAGAGTTATGTCATAATGTCTCAATAAATTATCCATTTAACCCATTTTCATAAGATCTATGTGCTAACATGGCAAGTTGAATATTACTATTAAAGTATCCCAATAATCATGTTCCAACAAGCTATGTCCACCAAGTTAGTCTCACATAAATCATCCACCTATGCATGTCTCATATCCTCAAGTAATACCGCTAACAGGATAAATTATCTTGACCAAATATAAAAAACAATTCCACATGCAAGGTTGAGTGCTAATATTCTATCCATACAAACATGTATAAGTCCCAACCACTATCAGATATCTACAATAGTACTTTCCATATGATAGGCTCACAATTATAATATTTTAAGCATGCATGTCCAAATAAAGGGATCACTCTAATATTCCTAGTGAGCATGTCAAAATAGAGGTAAACAACAACCACCCACCTGAAGTGCAACTGTCCAAATCCGTACAGCTGAAAATACCAAAAACTCCAATCCCTTGCTCCAGTAAGTTCAGCACACCCGTAATACTCCTGGCACAATACAAGGTCCACTAAACTCACTTAAGTTCCCAAATAAAGCTCTTATAGATACATACAACATCTGTCCCAAAACTGTTAAATTATCACCTGCAGAAAGTGCCCAGAAAATTCCAAGAAAAATATCACGGCGATCCTCGCGTCGATAGCTTCGCAACGGTACCTTGCACGCCCAAATCTGAGTTCGGTAAGTCAAGATATAAATTCGGCAAGGGGTACACCCATACAAAAATCTGTGCTAAAAACTGTGCACTGTTCACTGAGAAAACAGTGATTTTCACCTCGAAATAATTCTCTGGAAAATCCAAGAAAAATACGAGCGCGTTCCTTGCGATCCGTAGATGAAAAAGTTGTACAAGCTCGTCTCCGTCTGACGCTCGTGCGCGAAGATACGGCCAAAATACCCCGCTGCTGTCAAGGAACTCCACACAGAAAAAGGGGTCACTATTTGCCTCGGGATCCGTGCCAAAACCTCGAAACAGGAAAGTACGACCAAAATGAAAGATGAAGCCCTACCTCTTACGAGTCTGTCGGCGCAAGAATCACAGAGAAATGATCTCGGGGTAGCCCAGGGGAGCTAAAACACTGCCGCTGCGCCGAAGAAGAACACAGGAATGCAACGTCGCGCCGCGCCGTAAAATAGAGAACCACGGGATGCGTGCCTCCTAAAATCCTAGAACTTGGCAGGAAGATCAAGGGTTAAGAGGTGAACAATTCTCCTTAAGGTGGCTCGGGCAGATGATGCTCGGTTTGTGAGAAAAGAGCCAAAGAAGGAGGCTCGGGCAGGTATTTATAGTGCTGGAGAAACAATTGCAAAAATACCCATTAAGTCCAGGTTTCGGGCGCCCGAAATTTTTCGGGCGGCTACAGTAATGGGCCCGGCCCATTACTGTTCAAGCCCGAAACGCTGCGGGCCGGCCACGTAGCCCACTACACTGGATTCCTGGGCCCCGCTGCACCCGGCGCACCTGCGCCAGCCAGTGGCGTCGCGCCACGTGGCCCCGGCACTCCGTGCACCGCGCACGTCGCGCCGTGCACCGCGCACGTCGCGGCTGCCCCGGCCGTACGGCCACCTGCCCCGCCGTACGGCCACCTGCCCCGGTCACCAACTCCACCGGTTGCGTGGACCGGGAGCACAACACCGAACCAATCACCTCATGCCACGTGTCCACCCGGTTTACCGTGCACCCGGGCCCAAATTCCGTGGACCGCGTCTGCTGCACCGGCCAACCAGAAAGCGCCACGTGGCCCGCCCCCGGCGCACGACCTCCGCGGTGGACCGCGCTCCTGCCCGCGCCCTCAGCCGCCTGCCCGCGGCCGCAAAACGCCTGCCCGAGGCCGCACCCCCGCCCGCCGACGCTGCCCGCCGCCGCCGGCCGCCGCCGGCGATCGCCGGAGACACTGTTCCGGCGTGAACAGTAACCGATGCACAAAAAACCAAGTAGGTAGTCCATCTTGACCGTTTTCGCGCGCTGAATCCGAATTTGATGTCCGATTTTTCCAAATTCCAACTCTAAAAACTGCCGAATGCACCCGAAAAGGTATTCTTAGCCCAAATTTCGCGCTGAGTCCACATTTAATATCCGTTTCGCGCGAAACAACCTCTAAACCTCCGACGGGGTCAGCCGATCACCCACATGATCAAATAAGGCTCGAGGTTCAACACTTGTGTCTAATCATGCACCAACACCTCCCGAAACACAGTACAGGCTCCCCGAAGTCACCAATGACTCTACCACAGCTCTGCAGAGATTCAGGTCATCACATCCTCCCCCACTAAAAGAAAGTTTCGTCCTCGAAACTAAAGTCGTTCCTCAACACGGAATCTCAACCAAAAAGAGGGGGTAAATATACGATCATCCGCCACTCAAGCTCCCAAGGCTGTCTAATACCTCCTCCAGAGACGCGATACAATCCTCGGATCTCTAACCGGAACAAAATAAAAGTTGGCACTCCAGGAATCCGCACCACCCCAACCGAGTACAGCTGGGCTAACCGCTCGAGCTACCAAGTAGTCTGCATCGGTCCAAGCATCCGCTCCTCCCTGGGCCCTAGATAATCCAACCAAAAGTCCATCGGCACACAAGCTCGATCCAAGTACCTCTGTACTCTCGAGGTATCCAATATAAGTCCCCCAACTGATCCCATAGCCTCTGATCTCTAATCCAAAAACCGTCGGGATGTAGAAGCAACTCCCTAACTCTCCGGCATCAGCACACCGCCAAAAATAGTCGAGAGAACCAGATTGTAAATCAATCTTCGAGAAGATCCAGTACCCTTGCAGCTGGTAAATCAAATCCTCCCGGCTCGACCCAAGGGTACTTGCTCTAGATGATCGCTTCACCTAATTCCCGGTGATCCTCACAAAGCCGAAGCGAACCAACCCTCCACATCTCGAATAGCACCAGCGCCCCGAAAGGCGACACACTTGGCCTGACAAAATTCCCAAAACATCGAATCCAGGAGTTGGGTCCCCAACTCCCTAGCTAGTGGCATGCAAGACAACTCTGATAGGAGAACAGTCGGAACTCGCAACCAAAGGGGGAATCTCCGAGTCCCGGCGCCGCCGAAGGTCCCTCAACCGCACCAGCCAAAAAGGCTACTCATCCACTGCGAAACATCCGCCTCACGCACAAAGTCAAAACCATAGAGGCGAAGATAACTCTCAAGCAACCCAGGTACACAAACACCTCCGGGCCTGGCTCCCCACGAAAATCGTCCTCGCGGCATAATCAACCGCCGCGAAAAGGAAATAACCGAGCCAGCCCAAACCGTCCTAAGTACCAAACCAAGTCCCGCAACTAGGCTAAGACCATCAGGTCTACCGGTACTATCGAGGACTCAACTGCACCGGGCAGGACCAACCACACACCCCTACGAGCCAAAGATCGGGAACATGAACCTCCCAAACACTAGGTAACCGTCCTACCCCTAACCCATGCAAAGAAGCAAAAGCACTACCCACCAAGGAAGGAAAACTCCCGTATCAAAAGATACGAACCCAAGAGCCCAGAACAACTCAAACCTACCACCACACTAACCGCTGGAACTCAAAGTGCTGTGACAGTCTCAAAATCCACTATCCTGAAAAAGAAATCGGGAATGCCTCATCCGATTGAGCTGTCCTCCATCACCCGGCGCCAAGCGCCTCAATCAGAACTCGCCTCAGGCGGCAGATCCCATTCCAAAGGAACTACAATGCCACGCTCCATACCCGGCGCCTACTCCAATAGGGCGTCCCTAATCCATAATGGAGGGACCCAACGAGTAAAAAGGTATCCTGGCGCAATCCACTCTCAGACACTCATATCCTATGCGCCTCGTCCCTCTACACATGGAGCGTGCAGTTCAGCAACTGCACTAACTCTTAACAACAAAAGGCTCCCAAGTACTCTCCATCCCCGACCGAACAAGACCCTGCCTCCAAAGGCTCCATACTCAATCCCACAAATCGGGCGACTCATCCGCCAAAACTGGCCCACTCTTTCAATGCATTTCCACAGCTTTCCCCGCTGTCAACGGTCCACCCATCCTCAGTGCCCTAGCACTAAATATCGGCACGGTGGGGCTACTCACTAGTCCGACAACTGTCCACTGCACTGATCCGACAACTGTGCCACTGCGTTGCTCCGCTGATCTGCCTCCGCCACTCCTACCCTTCGGGTCCGGAGCTCTCAGACTTCAATCTGGGTATCCGGCCCGAAACAACCAGCTCAGACCCAACTGCCGCACCAAGGTGCACCCGGGTCAGGGTCCCAACGTCGGGGAGACACCCGCTCACCACGACGAAACCGCAAATCAGCACACCCCAAACAATCGACCCAATCTAGCGAAAGTCAAAGGCATCCCCCTATTTTTGTAACTTATGTTGTCTGCAGCCAACATAACTGTCCCACAAAAATAGGGTATGTCGATCCCTCTTCACTCACAGGAAGAGTCAAAACCAAATCACCGACTTTCGCAAAAGTCGCGTCTCTCACGCCCTAACATCCTAGGGTCCGCCAAAAGCCTAGGGTTTCCTAAGTCCCAACTGACCTATCCCTAAGCTCTGATACCAACTTAATCTGTCACGCCCCAGGTGAAAACCAGAACCCGGGCCCGTCTACAGATCCGCCGTGCACGCGGTATTTCCCGCGTACACGAAGCGCCAAAACCTGCTCAGACAAAAAGAGATAATAATAAAAGAGCAGTAAAAAAAAACAGAGCTGAACTAAAACTAATACATCTCAGACTGAAGCTGGAAATAAAATACAATACATCTGTAAAAATGATACATCTGTCTCTCCCAGCTCACCAAAATAAATACAACCTGCTGGCAAAAGCCAGTCCCAAATGTAAAAGTACAACCGTCTGAGGAAACATGGGTACACCAACGGTCCAACTAGCTCGCTCATCCTGCCTCGAGATCTATCTACTCCGCCGTCCTCTCTCCTCGACCCGCCGCTGAAGCCCAGCAGCACCCGCAGAAGACACTGCAAAACAAGAGAGAAGAAAAAGGAGGAAAGAAGAATGGGGGTGAGACTACCAGTAAACCAGTAGCCTCCCCTAGTGGGTAAAACCTCAAACACTGACACACCCACTAGGTCTACCAGAGGCAAAAAGAAAAGAAGTGTGGTAAGAAATAAAGACTACTGAAGAAAGGAAACTACCACTACTATGCCTCTACAATACAGTCCTAGACTGGAATAACCATATGCAACACTAACCAACCGTCCCAGATGAACCCAATCTGTACCGCCCTCATCATCGGGCAAGTAAGCCGCGCCGATGTGATAGCAAAGCTCCTGCTGTCGCCCTCATCATCGGGCAAATAAGCCGCGCCGATGTGATGGCAAAAACGTCAATAACTGTCTGGCCCCGGCCTCCGGAGGGGAACTCGAGGGGAGCGACCCACTCGAGGAAAGCACTACCGGGCAATAACCGCGCCGGTAAAATCCATATCAAAACACTACCGGGCAATAACCGCGCCGGTAAGATAAGTACCAAAAGCAGGAGTAGATCACAACTGTAAAGCCCCAGTGGAACACACCCTCCACTAAAAGAAACACAGATCCCCCAATCTGATGCACAAATGAACATCCGGTCGATCGCCCAAAATCCGCGATCGCCGCAATACCCACAATCACAATTATGTCCAACATCCGACATCCGGTCAACCGCCTGCTGTCCGTGGTAGCCGCAATAATCCCCCAATCCAAAATTGGATAAAATAACATGTATCCGGTCAACCGCCTACTATCCGCGGTAGCCGCAATAATCCCCCAATCCATAATCAAACACAACCTGTCACCGACCCTCAGGTCCCCGCTACACTATCCCAAACCCCTGCTCGAACCCGAGCAACCAGACTCAAAGGTCTAAAGAAGAAGGAGAAAAGGAAACAAACATGGTTTCTCCTAAGTCAAGTCCCAAAATGATAGTGCAGCAATAAAAAGTGGCCTATCTAGATGACCATACAAGCATGCAATTGTCCTCAAGAGCGATAAAAGAAAGTATGACAAAATAGTGGTTCCACATGTGTATCAATTAATAGCTCCGCATGGATATAACCATCAACATGCTAAAATCATTATTCAACCACACATGTCTATAATCCCTGATCCATGATAAATGACCAAAGTGGTACCCGCACAGAGTTATGTCATAATGTCTCAATAAATTATCCATTTAACCCATTTTTATAAGATCTATGTGCTAACATGGCAAGTTGAATATTACTATTAAAGTATCCCAATAATCATGTTCCAACAAGCTATGTCCACCAAGTTAGTCTCACATAAATCATCCACCTATGCATGTCTCATATCCTCAAGTAATACCGCTAACAGGATAAATTATCTTGACCAAATATAAAAAACAATTCCACATGCAAGGTTGAGTGCTAATATTCTATCCATACAAACATGTATAAGTCCCAACCACTATCAGATATCTACAATAGTACTTTCTATATGATAGGCTCACAATTATAATATTTTAAGCATGCATGTCCAAATAAAGGGATCACTCTAATATTCCTAGTGAGCATGTCAAAATAGAGGTAAACAACAACCACCCACCTGAAGTGCAACTGTCCAAATCCGTACAGCTGAAAATACCAAAAACTCCAATCCCTTGCTCCAGTAAGTTCAGCACACCCGTAATACTCCTGGCACAATACAAGGTCCACTAAACTCACTTAAGTTCCCAAATAAAGCTCTTATAGATACATACAACATCTGTCCCAAAACTGTTAAATTATCACCTGCAGAAAGTGCCCAGAAAATTCCAAGAAAAATATCACGGCGATCCTCGCGTCGATAGCTTCGCAACGGTACCTTGCACGCCCAAATCTGAGTTCGGTAAGTCAAGATATAAATTCGGCAAGGGGTACACCCATACAAAAATTTGTGCTAAAAACTGTGCACTGTTCACTGAGAAAACAGTGATTTTCACCTCGAAATAATTCTCTGGAAAATCCAAGAAAAATACGAGCGCGTTCCTTGCGATCCGTAGATGAAAAAGTTGTCAAGCTCGTCTCCGTCTGACGCTCGTGCGCGAAGATACGGCCAAAATACCCCGCTGCTGTCAAGGAACTCCACACAGAAAAAGGGGTCACTGTTTGCCTCGGGATCCGGGCCAAAACCTCGAAACGGGAAAGTGCGACCAAAACGAAAGATGAAGCCCTACCTCTTACGAGTCTGTCGGCGCAAGAATCACAGAGAAATGATCTCGTGGTAGCCCAGGGGAGCTAAAACACTGCCGCTGCGCCGAAGAAGAACACAGGAATGCAACGTCGCGCCGCGCTGTAAAATAGAGAACCTCGGGATGCGTGCCTCCTAAAATCCTAGAACTTGGCAGGAAGATCAAGGGTTAAGAGGTGAACAATTCTCCTTAAGGTGGCTCGAGCAGATGATGCTCGGTTTGAGAGAAAAGAGCCAAAGAAGGAGGCTCGGGCAGGTATTTATAGTGCTGGAGAAATAATTGCAAAAATACCCATTAAGTCCAGGTTTCGGGCGCCCGAAATTTTTCGGGCGGCTACAGTAATGGGCCCGGCCCATTACTGTTCAAGCCCGAAACGCTGCGGGCCGGCCACGTAGCCCACTACACTGGATTCCTGGGCCCCGCTGCACCCGGCGCACCTGCGCCAGCCAGTGGCGTCACGCCACGTGGCCCCGGCACTCCGTGCACCGCGCACGTCGCGCCGTGCACCGCGCACGTCGCGCCGTGCACCGCGCACGTCGCGGCTGCCCCGGCCGTACGGCCACCTGCCCCGCCGTACGGCCACCTGCCCCGGTTACCAACTCCACCGGTTGCGTGGACCGGGAGCACAACACCGAACCAATCACCTCATGCCACGTGTCCACCCGGTCTACCGTGCACCCGGGCCCAAATTCCGTGGACCGCGTCTGCTGCACCGGCCAACCAGAAAGTGCCACGTGGCCCGCCCCCGGCGCACGACCTCCGCGGTGGACCGCGCTCCTGCCCGCGCCCTCAGCCGCCTGCCCGCGGCCGCAAAACGCCTGCCCGAGGCTGCGCCCCCGCCCGCCGACGCTGCCCGCCGCCGCCGGCTGCTGCCGGCGATCGCCGGAGACACTGTTCCGGCGTGAACAGTAACCGATGCACAAAAAACCAAGTAGGTAGTCCATCTTGACCGTTTTCGCGCGCTGCATCCGAATTTGATGTCCGATTTTCCAAATTCCAACTCTAAAAACTGCCGAATGCACCCGAAAAGGTATTCTTAGCCCAAATTTCGCGCTGAGCCCACATTTAATATCCGTTTCGCGCGAAACAACCTCTAAACCTCCGACGGGGTCAGCCGATCACCCACATGATCAAATAAGGCTCGTGGTTCAACACTTGTGTCTAATCATGCACCAACACCTCCCGAAACACAGTACAGGCTCCCCCGAAGTCACCAATGACTCTACCACAGCTCTGCAGAGATTCAGGTCATCACAATATTAGTAATGAAACAAGGAAAAATTTCACCTTTGCGCACCCAAACCTTTTTGCAATGCGTTGGTAATGCCCTGAAATGCCACAACGAAAACATACCTTAGATCTTGACGATCCCAATGAGGATGAGGTAGGCTTGTTGTCGTTGATTGTCGTGAATTCCGGTGTCGGAGGAGGAGATACCGACTGAGGCACAAAAACTGTCCCACTCGAACTTGGACTGTCTCCAGTTTGAGTGTATCCGAGGCCGAACCGATTTGTTTGACCAAGACCAAGAAGCCTGTCCAACTTACTCCTTCCAGAAGAGAATCGCTTTAAGTCATCCTTTAGTTGGAGTATGGTCTTTGTCATTTCCATTTTTCCTGTCGAGCCTCGCCGTAGAGCTTCAAGAAATAATTCGCTTTATCCACCAAATTTGTATGTTCTTTCTCGAGAAGCTCATTGGACTCTTGAAGGGAAACATTTGCTTTGACTAGATTATCCCTTTCCACTTCAAGAGCGTTTGAGAGAGAAGATGCCCTTTTTACTTCTTCTTCGAGATCCTGCAATCTCCCTCTCAAACTTGTTTTGCTTTGCCAATTTCTTTGAATCCCTCAAAAGCTTATGGTAGGCAAGAGCAAAATCTTCACCTTCAGAATTGCTCGATTCGTCGTCCGTTGCGTTCTTTTCAACATGGGAGGAGTTGGACAAGGAATCGGAGGTACTTGCCATCAAGCACATGAAGGGTGAAGATGTAGTGGACGCGTGGAATGCTGTCGCGTTGTCTTCTTCATCACTTGAGGATGACTCATTTGACGTTGAGTTGTCATCCCAAGTGACGACTTGCATCGCCTTCTTCTTTGCCGGATTCTTGTTGGGACACTCCGTTGCAATGTGGCCGTAGCCTCGACATTTGAAGCACTGTACTTGTCCCTCTGAACTTTTCTTATCCTTTGAGAAGTTCTCTTGCTTTCTTGACTTGTAACTTGAAGAACCCTTGCCTTTCTTCGACTTTCCGAAGGATGGAGTTTTGCTTGGATTACCCCTTCGAAAGTTGCGGCGAAACTTCCTTGTCAAGAGAGCGAGCTGCTTCTCAAAGTCCTCCATAGATAGGTTCTCGTCATCGTCCGAGGAGGATGAATCCGCGTCTTCTTCCTTAGTTGTTTTCAATGCATAACCTGAAGACTTAGAAGAGGATGCCTTTCCAGAAGAATAGTTAGTAGGAAATGTCATTTCATAAGTTTGTAAAGCACCAACTAATTCTTCTACACGCATTTCGTCCGGGTGTTTAATTGTTTCAATGGCTGCGACCTTCGGGCGAAATCGTTCAGGAAGAGTTCTTAAATCTTTCTTACAACTTTAAATTCTGGAATCTTCTCTCCCAAGTTAGCACATGAGTTTACGATGTCTTGCAATCGTGTGTAATAGTCAGTGAAAGATTCATTTTCTGCCATAGAAATAGAGTCAAACTTGCTCGTAAGCATTTGCAGTTTCTGAATCTTCACAAGGTTAGTTCCCTCATGCGTAACTTGAAGAACATCCCAGATTTCTTTCGCAGTCTCACATGCCGAGACGCGAGAGAACTCTGTTTGTGACAAAGCATTAAATAGAGCATTAATTCCTTTGCCATTGTAAGAAGATGAATCTATCTCTTCCTTGGTCCATTTCGACCTAGGTTTTAAGGTGCGAACATCAGAGATAATTTCAGTTGGATTAGTCCATCCTAATTCAATTGATTGCCACACCCTTTCGTCGATGGAAATTAAAAAGGCTTTCATCCGCACTTTCCAGTACGCATAATTTGTTCCATCAAAGAAAGGGGGTCGATTGATGTTTCCACCTTCAACCATTGTTTACAACCCTATTCCCGCTCTGATACCACTTGTTGGGTTATATTAATATGGATCTAAATAGGGGAAAAAACACCTAGAGGGGGGTGAATAGGTGTAAACAATAAACACTCAAAAAATCATTGCGCAATAAAACCCAATGCGGAAATAAAAATAACACGCAAGATTTTTACGTGGAAAAACTCCAAACCGGAGTAAAAAACCACGGGACCGATAACACGGCGAAATCCACTAGAATTAACACACGTACAAGGTGATATAACGTACTCACAGACGACTCAACCTTTTACCATACGCTCCTAGTAGATCTTCTCCGCTCGCTCCACGACGCTTCTCGAATCCACGATCTGCGCCCAACGCTGAATCCACAGCGTCCAACGTCGAGTCCACGACGTCCGACCGAATCCACGGACTTCACCCAGTAGCACGCTTCGAATCCACGAACGTACCTCGCTTCGAATCCACGAAAGCGGTTGCACCTTGAATCCACAAGGCCACGCGAGTCCACGCGCCGATTTAGGGTAAATCGTTGTTTTTGGGTGGTGATGATCCGCCGAATACTTAGATTAGAAATAGATCGGAAATACCATCTAAGTATTCATTGATTTGATTCTACTCAAAATCAGAGTTTGGAAAACCTAGAATCAAATCAATCAATATAGATGAAGAAACATAGAATTAAATCTATTGATTTCCTTTCTTCTCTATATGTGGATTTTTTTTTTCGGTCGTATTTTTCGGATATCCTAAAAGATGAAACATAGGGTCTATATATAGGTTAGAAACCATTGGAAGAAGATAAGGATCAAAAACCATCGTTTCTGGAAATTTTCAGGACGGCGATCCGGATCGGATTAGCTGTGATCCGGATCGTCGTAGCGTGATAGACAATTCCAGAAAACAGGGTTCGGGATCCGGATCGCAGGTTCCGATCCGGATCGTTCATGCAATTCAGCAAACTCCCATGTTCGGGATCCGGATCGGAATGGCCTAGGATCCGGATTGAAATTGCCAATGAACAATCACCCTTCGGGATCCGGATTGCAAGGTCCGATCCGGATCCTGAACATGTCCCATGTCCAGTTTTTGTTATTTATGCAATTAAAAATTCTTCCAAGTGTTTCTACACTACAAGAAGTATTCGGATCACCAAAAATCTTTAGTTAAACATACCTGATCCTTTTGAATTCTTCTTTCTTGAGATTGAGGTACATGATCCAAACTTCTCTCATCTTCAATCTTCAAGACATAATACTTTCACGAAATACGCCAACTCAAATTCCGTAACAATAAATCCACAGAGTTTTGAAAACGGTGCCCACTCGACACCAATGTTTTTCAAATCCTTTTCGCAATGTTTTCTTTCCTTTTCTTTTTAGTTTGAAAACGGCCAACTATCCGATAGTAACTAAACATGCATCCACAGAGTACTGTAATGAATCCAACATCCAAGTCAACCCCACAAAGTATCACGCCCACATAGCTACTAACAGATAATGAAATGAGCAAAAGAAGAACTAACCACAGTCTGTAGCCTCGAAGGGCCAATAGACCTCTCATCGCGGCCTCACCGTCGCCCTAGCTCTCACCCCTGACTGAACCTGTCACAGAGTGGGGAGTCAGCGACACAAGATACAAAGTATGAAAAGCATGACGGGCTGTAACTAAAGCAAACAGTAAGAAAAACCAGAGCAACCGCCCTCATCATCGTGCAATCGACAGTAAAAACCCTCCCCCTGTACAATCCAAACCCGGGCACCTACCCCGGCAACCACACCGAGCACCTACCTCGGCAAATCGCACCGAGCACCTGCCCCGGCACCACCTCGAGCACCTGCCTCGGCACCGCTCACACCCCCTACCCATGAGGGCCCCCATTACGTCACCCACACGTGGGGTACACGGGTCAACGTACCACTTTTTCGAAAAAGCACACCCTCGCGGTGGCCAAACCGCTGGTGTGCGTGTAGCAATCTCGAGCCTCGACCGAGCACCCACCTCGGCAATCACCTAGAACATGACGTATCATCGAGCATCGCGACCCTTAGTCGCCATAAATATCCTGATAATAAAACATAAGCATGTATGGGGGTTAGCAATATTTTAACATGTCAAACCTTTGCTCTTACCAATTACCCTCGTTTCCCGACTCAAGAACTGTCGAAAGAGGAACCCACCTTTCGACTTCCGACTGGTCACACCGATCACCGTCCTCATCGCTAGCATGCCCTAAACAACCCTACTATTGTTCGGAGAGGGCGAACTGCCCGTCCGGTCTCCCACCGCGACGTTCATTAATCCGGAGGTCCACGTCACCCCCACTACCCCTTACAAGATAAATATAACAATAACGGAAACATGCACAAAGAGGTTCTAAGGGGTACCCACCTCGAAGTCAGTCGAACGAACCACCTGAAAGTAGGCCGATCCCGAACTCCCGCTAGACTACTGGGAGACCGGTGCTGAACTGCTGGGCCATGAACAGAAACTGTGATCAGAAATAGACTCACTCATACCCATCCCGACTGCAGCAACCCGAATCCATTCTTTCGTACCGGGGTACGTGTAACACGCGCCGGTTATCGTAAAACCGACGATTTCGCCGATTTACGAAACGATATCCATTTCCCGCTCAACAAGAGTCTACGAAAATCTAACAATTTGCCTAGAAACATGTTTACACTGTTTAAATACTATCCACAATGTTACAATTGCGAGTTCACCCCTAGATTACTACAATATTGCATAATTACACCCGATTAACCACTATTTTGACTCGATCTCCCAATCCGGGATCTTTTAGACTATGCCGTAAATTACAGTAGATCGATCTCGATGCAAGCTAACCCGTGCTCACTGGTTTGAGTGGACACGAAGCCCGAAAACACAATCGAGTCCATGATTACATAGTTCACAAAAGCTTGGTTTACCATACTCACCTAATTACTTGATCCACTCAATAAAAAGCATGAGCACCATGTTTATTAGGGTCTACAGAGTCTAGGGCTCACCTCAGGTGCGACGCAGATCGGCCGGAAAGATCGCCGGAGCAATGTGGTTGAGGCTACAATCTTGCTAGAGCTCGGATTGGCCGAGCCTTGCTCAACCCGGGTTCAAGCTGCAACCAAGGGAAAGCAGCAGTTGGAGGAGGTTCACAGAGGTGGTCGGATCACCACCAGACCCAACTCCGGCAGCCCCGTACGGCGGTTGGCCGGAGTTGTGCTTCACGGCCACCTAGCGAGCCTTAAGGGAGAGCTCTGTTTCTTCACGTTAGGGTCCATATGCAAATATATGGAGAGCTTGCAACCAACCTATAGAACATACCTGGGTGGTCGGCTGACGATTAGAGGCGACGACGGCGGCCGGAGACGAGACTCGGCCGAGCTTAGTCCCATAATGGCGGATCTTCAACCGTGGGCTTCTAGGTCCAAGAAAGGGCTTCTAGGTCGAAATGGACCAAGGAAGAAATTGATACATCTTCTTACAACGGCAAAGGGATTAATGCTTTATTTAATGCTTTGTCGCAAACCGAATTCTCTCGCGTCTCGGCATGTGAGACTGCGAAAGAAATCTGGGATGTTCTACATGTTACACATGAGGGAACAAGCCTTGTGAAGATTCAAAAACTGCAAATGCTTACGAGCAAATTTGACTCAATTTTTATGGCAGAAAATGAATCGTTCACAGTTTATTATACACGATTGCAAGATATCGTTAATACATGTGCTAACTTGGGAGAGAAAATTCCAGAATCTAAAGTTGTAAGAAAGATTTTAAGGACTCTTCCTGAAAGATTTCGTGCTAAGGTCGCAGCCATTGAAACAGTAAAACACCCGGACGAAATCAAAGTAGAAGAATTAGTTGGTGCATTTCAAATTTATTATATGACTTTTCCTACTAACAATTCTTCTGGAAAGCCATCTTCTTCTAAGTCTTCAGGTTTTGCATTGAAAACAACAAAAGAAGAAGACGCGGATTCATCCTGTGACGCCCCACTTCCCAGGGGGTCACCCATCCTAGAACTACTCTAGCTCTAGCACGCTTAACTCTCATAATCTCTTGGATCTTGCTACCATCCAAAATGCTATAGCCGGGTTAAGAGATTTAGTCCTATTATATCATTTATGTAGAGGACTAATCCAAATTCCGAGGGTGTCACATTCTTCCCCCCTTTAAGCCCTGACGTCCACGTCAGGCTCAAGCACACTCACAAGCACCAGGCGATGTGAGACTCGTCTCGCTAGCCTTAGCCAACCTTGTGGGGGGCTGCACTCCACCCACAACGGTCATTAGCCGAGGAGCCTCGCTCTATCCGCTATATAACCCTGGCTCAGCCGAGACTAATCTCACATTTCCGGCTGGTGAATGTCTCTGATACTAGCTGTGACGCCCCACTTCCCAGGAGGTCACCCATCCTAGAACTACTCTAGCTCTAGCACGCTTAACTCTCATAACCTCTTGGATCTTGCTACCATCCAAAATGCTATAGCCGGGTTAAGAGATTTAGTCCTATTATATCATTTATATAGAAGACTAATCCAAATTCCGGAGGTGTCACACATCCTCCTCAGACGGTGATGAGAATCTATTAATGGAGGATTTTGAGAAGCAACTTGCATTCTTAACGAGGAAATTTCGCCGAAGCTTTCGAAGGGGTAATTCAAGCAAAACCTTATCCTTCGTAAAGTCCAAGAAAGGCAAAGGAACTTCAGGTTTTAAGTCAAGAAAGCAAGAGAGTTTTTCAAAGGACAAGAAGAACTCTGAGGGACAAATCCAATACTTCAAGTGCCGAGGCTACGGTCACATCTCAACGGAGTGTCCCAACAAGAATCCGTCAAAGAAGAAGGCGATGCAAGCCGTCACTTGGGATGACACCTCAACTTCCAATGAGTCATCTTCTAGTGATGAGGATAACAACGCAACGGCATTCCACACGTCCACAACTTCACCTTACGTATGCTTTATGGCAAGTACATCCGGTTCATTATCCAACTCCTCCCAAGTTGAAAAGAATGCAACGGATGATGAACCGAGTAATTCCAAAGGTGAAGACTTTGCCTTTGCCTATCATAAGCTTTTAAGGGATTCAAAGAAAGTGGCAAAGCAAAACAAGAGTTTGAGAAGAAGATTGCAGGATCTTGAAGAAGAAGCTAAAAAGGCAACTTCTCTCTCAAATGCTCTTGAAGTGGAAAGGGACAATTTGATCAAAGTAAATGTTTCCCTTCAAGAGAAGAACGAGCATTTCGAGAAGGAACACAACAAGTTGGTGGATAAAGCTAATTACTTCTTGAAGCTCTACTCCGAGGCTCGACAAGAAAAGATGGAGATGATGAAGACCATATTCCAACTTAAGGAAGATTTGAAGCGTTTCTCTTCCGGAAGGAGCAAGTTGGATAAGATGCTTGGTCTTGGTCAAACGAATCGTTTGGGCCTTGGATACGATCGAACTGGAAACAGTCCTAGTTCGAGTGAAACAATTTTTGTGCCTTAATCGGTTGCTCCTCCTCCTCCTCCTCCACCGACGAAAATCAATGCATCCAACGACAACAAGCCTACCTCACCTACCTCGGGTTCAACATGTACAAAGGTATGTTTTCATTGTGGTTTTGCAGGGCACATAAGAAGAGATTGCAAAATTGGAGCAAAACGATCAAATCAAGCGCCTCTTGCAACAACTACCAACAAGGTCATCCCCCGGAAATCAAAGGAGAATTTTTCAAAAGAAAAGAACCTTGGTAGTACACCTAACAAGACGACATCATCATGGATTTCAAAGAAAAGCGATTAATCAAACAAGACGCATTCACCAAGGAGAATAACTTCACAATCATTGCCGACGTACTCCAAAACTCAAAAGGTTTGGGTGCGCAAAGGTGAATTCTTCCCTTGTCTTGTTATTCATACATCACTGCATGCTTATGACAACTCGTCTTGGTATCTGGATAGTGGATATTCCCGTCACATGACCGGTGATAAAAATTGTTTCAAACTTAAGAGAAAACCTCCGGAGGACTTGTTGTTTTCAGAGACGGTCGTTCTTCAAAAATTGTTGGAAAAGGGACAATTACTATTCCAGAAGGCCCGGTTTTGAACAATGTTTTATTTGTTGAAGGCCTTAAGACTAACCTCATTAGCATTAGTCAATTGTGTGATAATGGCTTTTCAGTTAATTTTTCATTTGTTGAATGTATTGTAACTGATAAGGACCATTCATTCTTTTTGAAAGAGGTTAGGTCTGAAAACAATTGCTATGTAGTTCCTAACAAAATTTCTGAACATTGTAACCTAGTGTCACTTGAAAATGAAACTCTTTGGCATGAAAAACTAGGTCACATTAATTTTAAGAAACTTTCGAGAATATCTATCAAAGACGTGGTTAAGGGTGTTCCTAAACTATCTTTTAAAGAAAACATTGTGTGTGGAGGTTGTCAAAAGGGTAAACAATCAAGGGCCACGCACAAGAATTTAAACCACGTGGGAACCAAATGGCCACTTGAATTATTGCACATGGACTTAATGGGGCCGACTCGTCAACCAAGTTTGGGAGGTAAATGGTGTTACGGAATTTGAGTTGGCGTATTTCGTGAATAGTTTAAGTCTTGAGGATTGAAGATGAAGAAACTGTGGATCATATACCTCAATCTCAAGAAAGAAGAATTCAAAAGGATCAGGTACGTTTAACTAAATAATTTTGATGATCCGAATACTTCTTATAGTGTAGAAACACCTGGAAGAGGTTTTAACTGCATATTCATCAAAAACTGGACATGGGACATGTTCAGGATCCGGATCATGTCGTTTCGATCCGGATCCCGAAGGGTGTTCGTTCATACACTAGTTCAATCCGGATCATGGCATTTGATGATCCGGATCCCGAACATGAGTTTTACCTGTTGGCTTGAACGATCCGGATCGTGGAATCTCAATCCGGATCCCGAACACATTGTTCTGGTAAAACTGTATGAACGATCCGGATCGTAGATTATGATCCGGATCCCGAACAGGCGGTTTTCTGGAAATTGCTCTCTACGCGTAAGCGATCCGGATCGTGACTTCGCAGTCCGGATCGTCGCCCGTAAAACTTTCCAGAAAAGTTTGTTTTTGATCCGAATATTCTTCCTAGGGTTTCTAACCTATAAATAGCCCTTCTTTTCATTTCTAGGGCAATCCACACATCGGAAAAAGAGCCGTCATTTTCAAATATCATTTTATACGGCCTTAGATCCACATATAGAGAAGAACGGAAATCATTAGATCTATTTAATGGTTCTTCATCTATATTGATTAGTTTGATTCTAGGATTTTCATACTCATATCTTGAGTTGAATCAAACTAATGAATACTTAGATGGTATTTCCGATCTACTCTTGATCTAAGTATTCGGCGGATCATCACCACCCAAACAAACAACGATTTACCCCAAAATCGGCGCGTGGACTCGCGTGGCCTTGTGGATTCAAGGTGTTATCGCTCTCGTGGATTCGGAGCGAGGTGCGTTCGTGGATTCGAAGCGTACCATTGGGTGAAGACCGTGGATTCGGTCGGACGTCGTGGACTCGACGTTGGACGCTGTGGATTCAGCGTTGGGCGCAAATCGTGGATTCGAGAAGCGTTGTGGAGCGAGCGGAGAAGATCGACTAGGGGCGTATGGTAAAAGGTTGAGTCGTCTGTGAGTACGTTATATCACCTTGTACGTGTGTTAACTCTAGTGGATTTCGCCGTGTTATCGGTCCCGTGGTTTTTTACTCCGGTTTGGAGTTTTTCCACGTAAAAATCTTGTGTGTTCTTTTATTTTTCCGCATTGGGTTTTATCGCACAATGATTTTTTGAGTGTTTATTGTTTACACCTATTCACCCCCCTCTAGGTGTTTTTTCCCCTATTAGATCCTTATTAACCTAAACCCAACAAGTGGTATCAGAGCGGGAATAGGGTTGTAAACAATGGTTGAAGGTGGAAACATCAATCGACCCCCTTTCTTTGATGGAACTAATTATGCGTACTGGAAAGTACGGATGAAAGCTTTCTTAATTTCCATCGACGAAAGGGTGTGGCAATCAATTGAATTAGGATGGTCTAATCCAACTGAAATTTTAGATGATGTTCGCACCTTAAAACCTAGGTCGAAATGGACCAAGGAAGAGATAGACTTATCTTCTTACAATGGCAAAGGGATTAATGCTCTATTTAATGCTTTGTCACAAACTGAGTTCTCTCGCGTCTCGGCATGTGAGACTGCGAAAGAAATCTGGGATGTTCTTCAAGTTACGCATGAGGGAACTAACCTAGTGAAGATTCAGAAACTGCAAATGCTTACGAGCAAGTTTGACTCTATCTCTATGGCAGAGAATGAATCCTTCACTGACTATTACACACGATTGCAAGACATCGTGAACTCATGTGCTAACTTGGGAGAGAAGATTCCAGAATTTAAAGTTGTAAGAAAAATTCTAAGAACTCTTCCTGAACGATTTCGCCCGAAGGTTGCAGCCATTGAAACAATTAAACACCCGGACGAAATGCGTGTAGAAGAATTAGTAGGTGCTTTACAAACTTATGAAATGACTTTTCCTACTAACTATTCTTCTGGAAAGGCATCCTCTTCTAAGTCTTCAGGTTACGCATTGAAATCAACTAAAGAAGAAGACGCGGATTCATCCTCCTCGGACGACGACGAGAACATTTCTATGGAGGACTTTGAGAAGCAGCTCGCTCTCTTGACAAGGAAGTTTCGCCGCAACTTTCGAAGGGGAAATTCAAGCAAAACTCCATCCTTCGGAAAGTCGAAGAAAGGCAAGGGATTCTCAAGCTACAAGTCAAGAAGCCAAGAGAACTTCTCAAAGGATAAGAAAAGTTCTGAGGGACAAGTTCAGTGTTTCAAATGTCGAGGCTACGGCCACATAGCAACGGAATGTCCCAACAAGAATCCGGCTAAGAAGAAAGCGATGCAAGCAGTCACTTGGGATGACAACTCCACGTCAAATGAGTCATCGTCAAGTGATGAAGAAGACAACGCGACAGCTTTCCACGCGTCCACCAAACCTTCATCCTTCATGTGCTTAATGGCAAGTACATCCGACTCACTGTCCAACTCCACTGTGGAAAAGATTGCAACGGACGATGAGTCAGATAATTCGGAAGGTGAAGATTTTGTTTTAGCCTACCATCAACTTTTGAGGGATTCAAAGAAACTGGCTAAACAAAACAAGGGGTTGAAAGAGAGATTACTGGATCTTGAAGATGAATTAAAAAGAGTAACCTCTATCTCAACCGATCTTGAAGTGGAAAGGGACAATCTGGTTAAGACAAATGTTTCCCTTCAAGAGTCCAATGAGCATTTCGAGAAGAGTTATGTAGACATGGTGAACAAAGCGAATTACTTCTTGAAGCTCTACGGCGAGGCCCGACAGGAAAAATTGAAATGACAGAGACCATACGCCAACTAAAGGATGACTTACAGAGATTTTCTTCTGGAAGGAGTAAGTTGGACAGACTTCTTGGTCTCGGTCAAAGAAACAAGTTCGGCCTCGGATACACTCAAACTGGAGACATTCCAAGTTCGAGTGGTACGGTATTTGTGCCTTCGTCGGTATCTCCTCCTCCGACACCGGTGTTCACGCCAAGCAACGACAACGAACCTACTACATCATCTTCGGAATCGACAAGAACCAAGGTATGTTTTCGTTGTGGCATTTCAGGGCACATCAGAAGAAACTGCAAGACTGGAGCCAAACGCACACCTCAAGAACATCTTGCAGCAACTACCAAAAGGGCTATTCCTCGAAAAACAACTCCAACCAAATTGACGGAAAAGAGCCTTGGTAGTACATCGCTCAAGACGACATCATCAAGGAGCAGCAATTCTTCAAGCAAGACGCCCTCACCTAGGAAATCAACTCCACGACCATTACAGACGCATACCAAAAAGGTTTGGGTGCGCAAAGGTGAGATCTTTCCCTGTCTTGCTACCACTGTTTCCTTGCATGCATATGATAGTTCGTCTTGGTATTTGGATAGCGGGTGTTCCCGTCATATGACCGGCGATAAAAACTGTTTTCAAACTTTTGAGAAAAACTCCGGAGGACTTGTTGTTTTCGGAGATGGCCGGTCTTCCAAAATTGTTGGAAAGGGAACAGTAGCTATTCCAGATGGCCCGGTTCTAGATAATGTATTATTTGTTCATGGCCTAAAGACTAACCTCATAAGCATAAGTCAACTGTGTGATAGTGGTTATTCAGTTAATTTTTCATCTGATAAATGCACTGTAACTGACTTGAACCATGCTTTCTTTTTAAAGGGGGTTAGATCAGAAAACAATTGTTATGTAGTTCCTTCTAAAATTTCTGAAAAATGTAACCTAGCATCTTTGAAAAATGAAACACTTTGGCATGAAAGGCTAGGTCACATAAACTTTAAGGAACTTGCTAGAATTTCAAATAAAGATGTGGTCAAGGGGGTTCCGAAACTTTCTTTTGAACAAAACCTTGTGTGTGGCGGTTGCCAAAAGGGAAAACAGTCTAGGACTGCACACAAGAATTTGAACCACATAGGTACAAAACGGCCTTTGGAACTTTTGCATATGGACTTAATGGGGCCAACTCGTCAACCATCTCTTGGAGGTAAATGGTATATTTTTTTGTTGGTTGATGACTTTTCTAGATATACTTGGGTAGCCTTTCTAAAAGAAAAAGCTGATACCTTTGATTCTTTTCTCGAAATCTGCAATCGTATTATGATAGAAAAGAATGAAAGGATTACTCGAGTTAGGAGTGATAGAGGTGGTGAATTCATAAATTCCAAATTCATTGATTTTTGTGTTTCTAATGGCATTAAACATGAATTCTCCGCACCTTACACACCTCAACAAAATGGTGTAGTCGAGCGCAAAAACAGGGTCGTACAGGAGATGGCTCGTGTTATGCTTCATAGCCGGAACCTTCCTTTATATTTTTGGGCTGAAGCGGTGAACACGGCTGTCTATGTTATCAATCGAGTGTATTTGCGCCCGGGGACTTTTAATACACCATATGAACTTTGGTTTTGTAGAAAACCTAACATCAAATATTTTCGCATTTTGGGAGTCGGTGTTTTATTTTACGTGATCGTGAAAACCTTGGAAAATTTGACTCTCGAAGTGACGAAGGGATTTTCTTAGGTTATTCTACAAACAGCAGAGCATATCGAGTTTTTAACTTAGAATCTAAGACGATCGTAGAATCGATAAATGTTAAGGTAGATGAAGCTTTTCACTTTGAATCTGAAAAATCTACCCTCGATATCTCTCTTGATGATGATACACCTGCTAATGCATCTTCTTCTAACAATTCTTTCGATAATAATATTGATGCATCTAACGGTTCTTCAAGCTCATGTGATGTGCAGGAATCATCTCGTGTACCTCCGCCTACTCCTCTACCTCAAACGTTACGCATCTCCAAGGATCACCCTGAATCGAACATAATTGGAGATCCACAAGAAGGAGTTAGAACACGGAGACAATTGGTTTGCGGATTTGCATGCTATGTATCTCAAATCGAACCAAAGAATGTTGATGAAGCTCTCCAAGATGATTATTGGATTAAAGCAATGCAGGAAGAGCTCCATCAATTCGAGCGAAACAAAGTCTGGGAACTGACGAAGCCTCCGAAGCAACACAATGTGATAGGTACCAAATGGATCTTCAAGAACAAGAAAAACGAAGAAGGTACTATCATCAGGAACAAAGCAAGGTTAGTTGCTCAAGGCTATTCTCAAGTAGAAGGTATAGACTTTGATGAAACCTTCGCCCCTGTAGCTAGACTCGAGTCCATTCGTATACTGTTTGCGATTGCTTGTCATTTTAAAATCAAATTATTTCAAATGGACGTTAAGAGCGCCTTTTTAAATGGATTTTTAAATGAGGAAGTTTATGTAGCTCAACCGAAAGGTTTTGTGGATCATAAACTACCTAACCATGTTTTTCGACTGAAAAAGGCTCTTTACGGTCTGAAACAAGCACCGCGAGCATGGTACGAAAGGTTGACAAAGCACCTTTTGGAAAAGGGCTACACTCGAGGGGGAGCTGACAGGACTCTCTTTGTGAAGCATTATCAAAACAATTTCATAGTTGCTCAAATCTATGTCGATGACATTGTTTTTGGAGCAACGAGAGATAATGATGCTTCTAAATTCGCGGAGACCATGGAAAGCGAATTTGAGATGTCCATGATGGGCGAGTTGAATTATTTTCTTGGATTACAAGTTAAGCAGAACGATGAAGGAATTCACTTGTGTCAATCCAAGTATGCACTGGAGTTGGTCAAAAAGTTTGACCTTGAAAATTCGAAAGATTTTCCAACTCCAATGGGAACTAGCCATAAGGGACTTGGAAGTGAATCACAATGTGAGAATGTAGACGAGAAACTGTACCGCAGTATGATTGGAAGTCTACTATATCTCACGGCTAGTCGCCCGGATATATCCTTCAGTGTTGGGATTTGTGCGAGATATCAATCAGCACCGAAGGAGGTTCACCTGAAAGCGGTGAAACGGATCATCCGGTATATCAAAGGTACAATCAATTTCGGAATTTGGTATCCTATGGGAACGACTTTGGATATTGTTGGATACTCAGATGCCGATTGGGCTGGATCAGTGGATGACCGGAAAAGCACGAGTGGTGCATGCTTCTACCTTGGCCACTGCCTTGTTGCATGGCACAGTAAGAAACAGAACTGCATAGCACTCTCGACTGCCGAAGCGGAGTACATTTCTGCAGGAAGTTGCTCAACCCAATTGATTTGGATGAAGAGCGTGTTGAGCGATTTCCGAATTTCAACATCTTCGGTAACCATTTTATGTGACAACACTAGTGCCATTAACATTTCTAAAAACCCTGTGTTGCACTCTAGAACAAAACATATTGAACTTAGATATCATTTTCTTAGAGAGCTAGTTGAATCAAACATTCTTCAACTGTCATATATTTCAACTGAAGATCAATTAGCTGACATCTTGACAAAACCTTTGGATCAAAAACGTTTTATTCACTTGCGTAAAGCAATTGGCATGCTTTCCTTGAAATAACCTCTTTTGAAACTTTTGCTTAGATTAGGTTTTGTTTTTGTTCTTTGTATTTGTTTTGTTCTTTATCTATGTTTTGTACATAGCACACTAATTGAGCACATTTCATAATTGACTTTACTTGCACCTTGACATGCATTTAGAAATTTATTATGTCCTTGATGTCATAATATCTCAATGTTGCAATGATCATTTACGTTATTTAAACCATCTTCTAAGTGATCAAAGTCAATTTCTCTCTCAATGATCTCTTGGTATAGTCATTATCATATTTGATTGCTTAGTCGAGTATGAATTCGAGATCAATGGTTTGGTTGAATACCTTATATATTAAATAATTGATAGCCAATTGAGGGGGAGTCAATGAAATCTGAAATGCTCAAAAGATGTGGAAAGAGTTACATCCCAGTGAGGAGTGTGAAAACTACCACCACATGGAGAAAATGAAAGAAAAAGAAACTCCATGAATGAAAAGCAAACTTTTTGTTTTGAAAATTGTTGATGAAACTCATATTGAAATACTTGACTCAGTCGTATTTCATGGTTGGTATAAGGTGGGATTTTTAGTAAAAGATGCTCAAAGAGCCACTCCTTCAACAGATTGTCTAGATATATTATCTAACTTATCTGGGATTTCAAACATCTATTGATCTTGGTACTTCATTTTCTTTACTGAAATTGATGATTTGATAAAGACATTACACATAGGATCAGGATAGATGTAATTGAAGTTGTTCAACTTTAAGTGTTTTAACTTTCGTAAATCTTCGTTTCATTTTTGGATATTATTGATAGATTTTTCATAATCTATTTCTTGTTGTATGAAACGATGTCATTTGTTTAAAGTTGACATGATAAAGTGCTTACATACTTTTTCTGGATTTTATGTATTTTTCTTAACTTTTCTGGAGAAAAAGGTGTAGCCGATCCGGATCGTGGCAAAGTGATCCGGATCCCGAACGCAGGATTTTCCCTGCGTGTGGCCGATCCGGATCTCATTCACGACCGATCCGGATCGCGGCTAGGGCTTCTTATAGAAACTTCAGATTCAAGATTTCTTTACCAAAATTTCTGATTTCCAAGCTTCTAGAGTTTCTCTTTCTAGATCTCTTGCTTCCTAGTGCTTCAAAACTCAAGCTTCTTCGGATTCAAGTAAGTTTTCATGATCAAAACTCGGTTTTTCACAGTTTTTAGGTTTTTTCATCAAACGCGAGCAGAAAAGATGGATTTTCTTCGTTTGTGAACGGTTTTTGATCAAACTTCTTTTGAAATAAGAACTCTGGATCTATTAGTTTTGCTTTTATGCTGGGTTTTTGCATGATTAACGAGTTTTTAGCCTTCGATTTCTAAAAATTCGGTTTTAGGGCATAAAAGAGGAATTTGTGTAAAACATGAAATTGATCTATTTTTAACATTCTTTTTGGAAAACTAATTTGATTCTTAGCTTCTCTATATGATTATGATTGTCTAGGTACAATGTGTTAAGATTTTTCAAAATTTGACAATTTTTCATATGTTCTTGAGTTGGTTTTCACAGGACACTTTCGTTTAACTCAAAGCACTGACAGAAATGGTGATCACCTGGATGATTTTCCTGCTCACTGCCATGGTCCATGTGAAGGACTCTGCAAAGCCGAAGAGAAGCAAAAGAACAAAGAGAGCTAAGGCCGACTCCGATACTGAATCGGAAACGGAGTCGATTGACTGGGACAACCTTGACATTGAAGGGGCTGCCCCAACTGCTGTAAAAGGGAAAGCTCCTGCTGAAGCTCCCAAGTCTAAACCTCCTCCTACTGCAGCTGAAAAAGGAAAGGCGCCAATGGAGTCTACCGGAAAAAGAATGAAAACCTTGGCAAGGAAAAGAAGTGGTGCACAAGGGATTTCAATTAATGAACCTTCAGCCGACCTACCACCATCTCAGGGATTCGTTAGCTCCACACGAATCAAAGAGTTTGAAAAGAGGGAATGCATAGGAGAGCGCCACGTGAATGTACAACAAATGAGGGATAGATCTGCAGAGTTCGGAGCTCTGTTTGATCGAGTTGGTCTTGGTCCGATCTGCAACTTTCCTGAGAAGACTGGATTTTGTCCACACTCAGTTCGGATCTTCTATCAGAATGCAGCGAGTCTTATCGATGAAGTTTCTGGACGCCGAGAATTTCAGACCTTTGTAAAAGGTACCAAAATTAAAGTCACTCCCCAACTGATTGGAGAGGTGCTCAACATGAATGCCATCTCAGATGGACTACACTACTTGAAGACTCAGGTCTTCACACACAAATCGTGGAGGATAGTTGTCGATGGAACCTGCTCTTCGGAGACTCCGTCTGCCGGAAATTCAGTTTACTCCAGGGAACTCAAGAAGGAGTACAAGTACTTGAACTTTATTGTCTGCTACAACGTGCTTCCCAACATGAACACGAAAATCGTCCGATGGGAAAGATTACTTTTTCTTTTTCTTCTTGGAAATCCAACTGCAGCAATGGGAGCAAATCTGAACATTCCTTACCTCATCTGGAATAGGATGACGCGATATATCGCGCAGTCACATCCTTCTGAGCGACTGCCGTATCCGATGATCATTATGCGCATCCTTCGGAAATTTAAGGTGGATACGAGAGCGAGTTCGTACATGTACAGTCTGGGGACGATCAATGAGACAACAATTGTCAAGTCACTGACAACAAAGCAGGATGATCCTCAAATTGGTCAACGAGTTCGACCTCAAGCACCTTCTTCCAGTGCCCCCATTCCACCGACACATAAGGCACCTCCATCCACTTCTGACGACGATGCCTCAGTCACTTCCATCTTCAAAGAACAGAAGCGGCTCTCGGATGAACAAGAACGCATATCCGCTGAATTTTCTGAGATGAAAGGCGACCTTCATGTCATGAAGAATGAGATGGAGATCATCACAGCCTCGCAAGTCACCCTGACTAAATCAGTATCCTCGGTGAAAAGACTTGTGAAGAAGTTGTTTGCAAAGATGGGTTGCACAACTTCCGATGACTCCGACTCTCAGGAGTGACTCTATGATCTAATCATTTTCCTTTGTTTTCTTATTTTTCTCTGGTTGTTTGATGTGTGTTTTGTTTTGCAGGCTTATGGTTTGTATTTATGTTGCTAACTCTCCCTGTGATGTAATTATTTGGCGTTGTTTGTGACAAAAAGGGGGAGAGAATGAGAGTGAGAGTTGAAGAGTTATAAACTCTGAACAATGAAAAACAATGAACTCTGAACAATGACTGTGAATGAATCAAGGAATGAATCAAGGTAAGTATGAATCTCAACTCAACTTGGGTTTTCTTTTGTGGAATGTGACATGCTGATACTAACTATTTGACTAACTATTTGGGCATGTAATATGACTAACAAGTTGATGTTGGACTAACATACTTTGACATTTGGTTTTCAACTGCTTAGATGATATGTTGGTTTTAACTATGTTCTTTCACATATCTGATTCTTTCAAATGTCATGATGAGATCAAACTCTAATTCTGCATTTGGTTTTCAATGTTTCAATTCTTGAGGTATCTAACGATTTTGTTTGTCAAGAATGTTTTCTGTGTGCAGAAGTTACAGATGTCTAAGTCTAGAGTCTGTTCTAGGAGTTTGTCTCATGTTTTTATTTTTCATGGAACTCTTTTGTAAATTTTTGTTGTATGGTGATAGCAACAAAAATATCCTTTTTGAATTTTCTTTGTGGATCTGTGTTTTGTCACGAAACCGCCAAAGGGGGAGATTGTTACGGAATTTGAGTTGGCGTATTTCGTGAATAGTTTAAGTCTTGAAGATTGAAGATGAAGAAACTCTGGATCATATACCTCAATCTCAAGAAAGAAGAATTCAAAAGGATCAGGTACGTTTAACTAAATAATTTGTGATGATCCGAATACTTCTTATAGTGTAGAAACACCCGGAAGAGGTTTTAACTGCATATTCATCAAAAACTGGACATGGGACATGTTCAGGATCCGGATCATGTCGTTTCAATCCGGATCCCGAAGGGTGTTCGTTCATACACTAGTTCAATCCGGATCATGGCATTTGATGATCCGGATCCCGAACATGAGTTTTACCTGTTGGCTTGAACGATCCGGATCGTGGAATCTCAATCCGGATCCCGAACACATTGTTCTGGTAAAACTGTATGAACGATCCGGATCGTAGATTATGATCCGGATCCCGAACAGGCGGTTTTCTGGAAATTGCTCTCTACGCGTAAGCGATCCGGATCGTGACTTGCGCAGTCCGGATCGTCGTCCGTAAAACTTTCCAGAAAAGTTTGTTTTTGATCCGAATATTCTTCCTAGGGTTTCTAACCTATAAATAGCCCTTCCTTTTCATTTCTAGGGCAATCCACATATCGGAAAAAGAGCCGTCATTTTCAAATATCATTTTATACGGCCTTAGATCCACATATAGAGAAGAACGGAAATCATTAGATCTATTTAATGGTTCTTCATCTATATTGATTAGTTTGATTCTAGGATTTTCATACTCATATCTTGAGTTGAATCAAACTAATGAATACTTAGATGGTATTTCCGATCTACTCTTGATCTAAGTATTCGGCGGATCATCACCACCCAAACAAACAACGATTTACCCCAAAATCGGCGCGTGGACTCGCGTGGCCTTGTGGATTCAAGGTGTTATCGCTCTCGTGGATTCGGAGCGAGGTGCGTTCGTGGATTCGAAGCGTGCCATTGGGTGAAGACCGTGGATTCGGTCGGACGTCGTGGATTCGACGTTGGACGCTGTGGATTCAGCGTTGGCGGCGCAAATCGTGGATTCGAGAAGCGTTGCGGAGCGAGCGGAGAAGATCGACTAGGGGCGTATGGTAAAAGGTTGAGTCGTCTGTGAGTACGTTATATCACCTTGTACGTGTGTTAACTCTAGTGGATTTCGCCGTGTTATCGGTCCCGTGGTTTTTTACTCCGGTTTGGAGTTTTCCACGTAAAAATCTTGTGTGTTCTTTTATTTTTCCGCATTGGGTTTTATCGCACAAAGATTTTTGAGTGTTTATTGTTTACACCTATTCACCCCCCTCTAGGTGTTTTTTCCCCTATTAGATCCTTATTAACCTAAACCCAACAAATGGTATATTTTTCTTTTGGTTGATGATTTCTCTAGATTTTCTTGGGTAGCATTTTTAAAAGAGAAAGCGGATACTTTCGATTCTTTTCATGAGATATGTCTTCGTGTTATGATTGAGAAAAATGAAAAGATCGTTCGTGTTCGAAGTGATAGAGGTGGAGAATTTATCAATTCTAAATTCATTGATTTTTGCACTTCCAATGGCATAAAACATGAATTCTCTGCACCCTATACACCTCAACAGAATGGTGTAGTGGAGCGCAAAAAACAGAGTAGTACAAGAGATGGCGCGTGTTATGCTTCACAGCAGGAAACTCCCGTTACATTTTTGGGCTGAAGTAGTTAACACCGCGGTCTATATAATTAATCGTGTTTATTTGCGCCCGGGTACTTTGAATACACCATATGAGCTATGGTTTTGTAGAAAACCAAATATCAAATATTTTTGAATCTTTGGGAGTCGCTGTTACATTTTACGTAATCGCGAAAATCTTGGAAAATTCGACTCTCGAAGTGACGAAGGAATTTTCATGGGTTATTCTACAAACAGTAGAGCATATCGGGTATTTAATCTCGAATCTAAAACGATGGTAGAATCTTTTAATATTAAAATAGATGAAGCTTTTTATTTTTTATCTGATAAATCTACCCCGATATGTCTCTAGATGATGATACTCCTGTAAAAGATATTGCATCTTCTCATAATAATTCTTCCGATAATGTTGATGCATCTCATGGTTCTTCTAGTTTATCTGATGTGTAGGAATCATCACACATACCTCCGAGTACTCCGTTATCGCAAACGCTACGTGTCACGCCCCGGGGTCGAAACTGCGACCCGGGCTCGCTAACAGATCCGCCGCCCATACGGTGAACCCCGTATAGACGAAGCGTCAAACCTGCAAAGAAAGATACTATATAAAACAGGTATCAGAGCTGAGAGTAAACTGCTAGAAATAAAATATAAAAATGCAACTCTCACAAAATACAACAAGTCCTCACCAAAACAAAAAAAAAACAAAAGTCTCTCAAAGAAAGAGAAAAAGTACAACTCAATACCTCACTACATGGTCGCTCAACATACCACTAGCAAAATCTGGTAAGGGTACCTCTACTCTCTCTCTCAGGAGATGACTGGAAGGGATCTATCTCACGACTCCCTTACCTCGGTCTGAAGAAGCAGCAGCTGGAACAGCAGAAACAGGAGTAGAAGTCCCTGGGGAAAAAGACACCACGACGGGTGTGAGAACTACATCCCACAGTAGCTCTCAGTGGGTGCCGTCAACAAGCCCAATGGTCTGCCCACTAAGTCTACTAGAGGCATGAGGAAACAAATACAGTGCTGAAGGGAAAAAGCTGGATAAATAAATTCTACAACTACTATGCCCCTATCTAGATGCTCAAAAAGCGGGACAGATGAAAATATGATGCATCTGCTAACATATCAGTATAGTCACCCAATCTGAACTGACTGCCTCCACGGGTCCAGTCAAGCCTGCGCCAACCTACTGCCGTTACATCCCGGAGGACCGGACTTACGTAGGACGTCCGTAGCTGCCAAAACTGGCTCAGCCAGAGGGACGGTGTCCGTGACTGCCAAAACTGGCTCAGTCAGAGGGACGGCGTCCGTAACTGCCAAAACTGGCTCAGTCAGAGGGACGGCGTCAACAAGTCGCGATACCAAAGTGCAGACCCACCCCGGACGTGGCACTCGAGGGGAGCGACCCCAACGAGGACTAGGGTATCCGCGTGCTCTATCGAGCTCAAAGTGGCACTGCAGGCTATGGTCAAAATCCACGCTCACGCTCTGCTCGGAAGGACTCAATCCAGCGAAAACTCTCACAACAGTCGGAGCACTCTCGACGACTCAGCTGATCAGCTTTCACGAAACCCGAGACACTCACCTCACCAATAGCTCACAACACAAACACACTGGCTGGAGATTCTCCACAGCTAAGATCGTCCCACACTCAGGGCTAACTAAACAGGTCGGACAACCTCAACGACCCGAGACCACCGTCAACCCCGACGGTATCCAACAACAGAACAACAACCCATCCTGCAGACCCACCGGCAGGATAACTCCACAACAGACATAATAAAGGGTCCGGGAACCCCGAAAGACTAGAACCTACAACCCTATCAAACTAGAACAGGCTCTAGGCATAGCCTCTCGTTGTTCTCGTCCCAGGAAAATGGCAGTCCTTGGAACCCAGACCACTCGAATCATCTCGGGTGGTTAATTTTATTGGAAAAAGGTGACATTTCTTACCGAAAGCCATTTGATCTGACAGAAATCCATATTTAATGATTTTTAGTTCTTTTTAGGAAAACAGTTGAAAACGAGTTTTTTGTATCCAAGCCTCGTAGAGCTAATGCCTTCGTCTAATCAAACAAGAACAGACTCAGGCGATCCTATGACGCTTGGAAGAAAACATTTGGTTGACTAAAATCATATGTGTGTGTCCAAAAACAGTTCTGGGTTCAAGGTCCTGCTAACACTGATATACCGCTGCCACTAACACAGCGGCGACAGATAAAACAAGAAAATAAAACATCTCGGGAACGCCGTCTATCCAAACGGCTCTCGCCACAGATGAACAATCAATTACATCTACCAGACTCCACTCTGCTCCCAAGCACGAGTGTAAAATGCATCCCACACTAAGAGAAATCCGACCACTCGGCCCACTACCCGGGCGAGTAAAATACTATGTCCAGGAGAAATAAAGTGTGGATGTCTAAAATAAAATAACCTAGCCCAAGTTGGAGTTTTCTACAGTCTGGTTAAACATACTGCATATGACGGGGGTGCTAGGTCAAGTTCCAAGATGACAATGAATTACAGATAGTAGGAAACAGGAGATTGCATGATTATCAAGTAACACTAGAATTATCAGCTATCACTTTCAAGCATACTACACAAGAGTGTTACTAGAACAGCAGATTTAATGAACGTTCCATAAGTCTTGGAGACAAGGCCACCCACCTGAAGGTGTACAACTGTCCAGGGTCGTACAGCTAAGAATGCCCAAAAACAGATATACCAGCACAATCACCAAGCCAACAGTACCAAAGTAGTGTTCAAAGCATCCTGGGTACATAATAGATCCAAAAATTACACTTAATTCCATAAAAATCCAAGTATCAAAAATCTGCTGGGAACAGTCCCTTTAATCCAAAATTTTCACCTGCAGAAAGTGCCCAGAAAATTCCAAGAAAAATATCACAGCGATCCTCGCGTCGATACCTTCGAAACGGATACCTGCACGTCCAAATCCGAGTTCGGTAGGTCAAGATATAAATTCGGCAAGGTGGTGTACTCAAACAATTCCTGCGACAAAAACTGTAGCACTATACACAGAAGAACAGGAATTTTCACCTGTAAAACAATCTCCAAAAATTCCAATAAAAATATGACGGCGATCCTTGCGAAGAGTAGATATCGATAGAGTCCTTAAACGTCGAATTCCGATGTTCGGATGCGGAGATAAAAATCCGCGAAGAGCTTGCTGTCCAGGAATCTCACAGCAAAATAGGGGCTCAGTAAAGCCTCGAAAACCATGCCAAAAACCCATAACTAGACAAAACACTCAACACGAAAGTCGAAGATATACCTCTCGTGAATCCAACGCCGCAAAAATCGCTCAAAAATACTGTCGGAGTAGCTCTGTGGACCTCTCAGACCGAAGTGTGACGGAAACGGGCCTCCAACTGTAAATCGTCGCACTGTGCTCCGATGCCGAAGTCGTCGACGCCGCGGCTTCCAAAAAATCCGGGCCTCTGCCAGAAGATGCGCGACACGAAGATCTACAACTTTCTTAAGGGGGCCATGGGCAGGGGAGCTCGGGAAAGGGGGCAAAAATCCCTCACAAGCCAGCTATTTATAGGCCCAGCCCGAAAATCAGCCTTTTCGGATTTTTGGCCCAAAGATTCGGGCGCCCGAAATGTTTAGGGCTGCTACAGTAACGGGCCGGCCCGTTACTGTGCGCGCCCGAAACCTCCTCGGGCCACCACGTGTCCACCAGCTGCTCCCCGCACCCGGCGCACGCGCACCAACGAACGGCGTGACGCCGCGTGTCCCGACACGCGGTCGTGCGCGCCTGCACCCGACCAACGACGGGGCGCCACGTGGCGCCCCCACGTCCCCCGGTCAAAGCCCATGCCGCGCCCACGTGCGCGGCCGCGCCGCCGCCGGCTCCGGGTCGGGCACGCCTCCCGAGGTAGTCGCCTCCGATGCGTGGACCGAGCGCACCAAGACCCGCCAACCACACGTCGCCACGTGTCCTCCCGGTCTACCGTGCACCCGCGCCCAAAATCCGTGGACCGCGCCTACCGCACCGGCCAACAAGAAAGCGCCACGTGGCCACGCCTGGTGTACGCCCTCTGCGGTGGACCGCGCGCCTCCGCCGCCGCCAACCGCCGCGCTCCGCTGCCCGCCGCCGGAACAGTGCCATCTCACCTTGAAATCTATGTTTTCGCGTCCGGGCTCCGAAAAATTCAAGTAAATAGTCCATTTCGCTCGTTTTCGCGCGCTGAATCCAAATACGAGGTCCGTTTGGCCAAATTCCACTTCTAAAATTTCCCAAAAATTCTCGAAAAAGTAAATATGATCCATTTTTCAATCCGGGTCAAATTCTTGGTTCCAATAAGCGCGCAGAAACCTCAATCACCCAATATGGACTTCCAGATAACCAATCTTGCTCTAATAACTCCAAAAATCCAATTCCTGTGCCCGACGCGCGCACACACACTCCCCGAAGCCACTAATCCAACAGTAAACCCTTAAGTGGGGATTCGGGTCCTCACACTACGTATCTCCAAGGACCATCCAGAGTCAAATATCATTAGAGATCCACAAGAAGGAGTCAGGACTCGGAGACAATTGGTTTGTGGAGTTGCATGTTACGTCTCCATGATGGAACCAAAGAACGTTGATGAAGCTCTTCAGGATGATTATTGGATTGAAGCAATGCAAGAAGAGCTCCATCAATTCGAAAGGAACAAAGTCTGGGAATTAATGAAGCCCCCGAAGCAACAAAACATCATCGATACAAAGTGGATTTTCAAGAACAAGAAAAATGAAGAAGGTACCGTTGTCCGGAACAAAGCAAGATTAGTTGCTCAGGGCTACTCACAAATTGAAGGTATAGACTTTGATGAGACGTTCGCCCCGGAAGCTCGTCTCGAGTCAATTCGCATCCTTTTCGCAATTGCTTGTCATTTCAAAATTAAGCTTTTTCAAATGGACGTTAAGAGTGTGAGGACCCGAATCCCCACTTAAGGATTTATTGAAGGATCAGTGGCTTTTGGGAGTGTGTGTGCGCGTGTCGGGCCCAAGAATTGAATTTCTGGTGTAATTGGAGCTTGTTTGCTTTCATGAGGCCCATATTGGGTGATTGAGATTTTTGCGCGCTTATTGGAACCCAGGATTTGACCCAGTATGAAAAATAGATCAAGTTTAACTTTTTCGGAAATTTTCGGAAAATTTTAGAAGTGGAATTTGGCCGAACGGACATCGGATTTGGATTCAGCGCGCGAAAACGAGCAGAATGGACTATTTACTTATATTTTTCGGAGCCCGGACGCGAAAATGCGGTTTTCGAGGTATTTTGGTACTGTTCCGGCGACCGGAAAGGCGCCGGCGGCGGTGGCGGGCGGCGGAGCGCGGCGGCGGGCTACGGAGCGCGGCGCTCGGTCCACCGCGCGGGCGTGCACCCGGGCGCGGGACACGTGGCAGATCCCGGTTGGCCGCCGCAGCAGGCGCGGTCCACGGGAAGAGCGCCAGTGTACGGTAGACCGGAGGGTGACACGTGGCAGCTTTGGTTTCGGCAGGTGCACCGGTTTTCCTACACCGGGCGCAGCGAGTTATGGGATGGCCACGTGGCGCGCTGTGATTGGGTGGTCAACGCACGCGCGACAGCGGCTCGGGCGCGGTGCACCGTGGACCCCGCGATGCCACGTGGCACGATCCCATTGGCTGGCGCTTGGACCCGGGTGACCCGGCGTGAACCGCGGCCCACAGTTCCCACCGTGGACCGTGGTGACACGTGGCACGCAGGGAGAGGCTGGCACACGTGCACTGGGCGCGCGGGGTGCGGTGCTGGGCCGCGTGGTGGGCCGTGGGCGATCCGGGCCTGCACAGTAACGGGCCGGGCCCGTTACTGTAGCAACCCAGATTTTTCGGGCGCCCGGAACTGGGGACACAGAGGTAATTTCCGGATTTGTTTTCTTTTGGGCCTATAAATGGAACCCGAGCCTCCTTCTTCTTGCCTTTTCTCACTTTTCCCGAGCTCCCCTGCTCATGGACCCTCAAGCAAAGTTGTAGATCTTCATGTTGCGCATCTTCTGACAAAGGCCCGAAATTTTTGAAAGCCGCGGCGTCGACGTTTTCGGCATCGTAGCGCGGAGCGACGAATTTCTGTTGGAGGTCTGTTATCATCGCTGTTTGGTCTGAGAGGTCTACAGAGCTACTCCGACAGTCTTTTTGGACGATTTTTGCGGCGTTGGATTCACGAGAGGTATGCCTTCGTTTTCCGTGTCGACCACCTTGCTTGATTCAGAGGTTATGGCATAGTTTTCGAGACTTTTCTAAGCCGCTGTTTGCTGGTGGAGTTCTTGGACAGCACCTTCTTGTCGGATTTTTATCTCCACATCCGGACATCGGAATTCGCGTTTAAGGACTCTATCGACATCTGCTCTTCGCGAGGATCGCCGTCGTATTTTTATTGAAATTTTTAAAGATTGTTTTACAGGTGAAAATTTCACTTTAAGAGGACTGTTCACAGCAGTTTATGATACTTGGAATTTTATGGAATTAAATGTAACTTTGGGTTGTATTTTTGTACCCATGAAGTATTGAACACTGTTCCTATACTGTTGGATTGGTGGGTTAGTAGAGATATCTGTTTCTGGACATTTTCAGCTGTGGAACCTTGGACAGTTGTGCACTTTCAGGTGGGTGGCCCTGTCTCCAAGATTGATGGAATGTTCATTGAATTTGCTATGGTAGGACCATGCATGATAGAGATATTCTTGTGTAGCATGCTAGAATGTGATAGCTGATCATTCTAGGGTTATTTGATGACCATGCCTGCTTTTGTTTCCTACTATCTGTAAAATTATTGTTATCTTGGAACTTGACCTAGTACCCCCGTCATATACAGCATGTTCAACCAGACTTTAGAAAACTCCAACTTGGGCTAGGTTTATTCTGTTTTAGACATCCACACTTCATTTCTTCTTGGACATAGTGTTTTACTCGCCCGAGTAGTGGGCCGAGTGGTCGGGTTTCTCTTAGTGTGGGATGTATTTTACACTCGTGCTTAGGAGCTGAGTGGAGTCTGGTAGATGTAGTTGATCGTTCATCTGTGGCGGGAGCCGTTTGGGTAAACGGCGGTCCCGAGATGTTTTATTTGTCGCCACTGGGTTAGTGGCAGTTGTTTACCAGTGTCAGCAGGACCTAGGACCCAGACTGTTTTTATACACACATGATTTCTGTAAATTAATGTTTTCTTCCAAATCTCGAGGGGTCGCCGGAGCCTGTTCTTGTTTGATTTGGGGTGATGGCAATTGCCCTTCGGGGTTTGGAAGAAAATTAAATTTATTTAAACTAATTTTCTTAAAAGAACTAAAATATACTAAATTTGGGTTTCTCAGATTAAAATAATTTTTATTAATAACTGTCATCTATTTATTACAACTTCCTCACCCGAGAGAGTTTGGGTGACTGGGTTCTAGGGGCCGTTCCTATTTTCGGGACGAAAGCCACGGGGGCCGAGCCTAGGACCTGTTCTTGTTTGATAGGGTTGTAGGTGTTGGTCTTCCGGGACTTTCGGGCCCTGGTTGGTGTCCTCCGCTTGTTGTACAGAGGTTGTTGTGTTCCCGAACTATAAGGGGGTCGGGAACCTCGATAGGCGGAGCCTGGAGTCTGTTCTTGTTTGATAGGGTTCTAGGCACCGACCTATCGGGATTTTCGAACCCTTATAGTGTCGGTTCTTGCTGAGTTTGGTGTTCTGTTGTGGGAGCCGTCGGGTAGACGGTAGTCCCGGCTGTGAGTATTTCTAGCCATTGAGTGAGACAGTGATTGTCGGTTATAGCCGATCTTGTTGATCGAGGATTTGGATCATAGCCTGCATGAGCCACATTTGTGCTCGACAGAGATGCGCGGATACTTTACTCGTGTGGGTCGCGCCCCTCGAGTGCCACTCCGGAGTAGGCGAGACCGGGTTGTTGTACCGGCGTGAGATTGAGCTCTTCTATCGCGACTTGTCGATGCTTGTGTCCCTCTGGCTGAGCCAGTTTTGGCAGCTACGGACATACCTACGGTAGACCCGTCCTGTTGAGGATGTGCGGCAGTAGGTAGGCGCAGGTTTGACTGGACCCGATGTGGCAGTCAGTTTAGATTGGGTGATCTCAGTGAGAGTTAGTTGATGCATCATGTGTTTCATCTGTTCCACTTTTTGAGCATCTAGATAGGGGCATAGTAGCTGTAGGGTTATTCATTTCCAGCTTTTTACTTTTGTATTTTATTTGTTACGTCATGCCTCTAGTAGACTTAGTGGGCAGACCGTTGGGCTTGTTGACGGCACCCACTGAGAACTACTGTGGGATGTAGTTCTCACACCCGTCGTGGTGTCTTTTTCCCCAGGGACTTCTACTCCTGTTTCTGCTGTTCCAGCTGCTGCTTCTTCAGATCGAGGTAAGGGAGTCGCGAGCTAGATCCCTACCAGTTGTCGTCGTTCAGAGAGTAGATGTACCCACTTTTTATATTTTGAGAGTTCTTGTTGAGAGACATTGTAGTGAGGTATAGAGTTGTACTTTCTGTTTTTATTCTGAGAGACTTATGTACATTTGGTGAGGACCTTGTGTTGTATATATTTTATTCCTAGCAGTTTACTTTCAGCTCTGATATCTGTTTAGTATAGCATCTCTCTTTTGCAGGTTAGACGCTTCGTCTATACAGGGTTCACCGTATGGGCGGCGAATCTGTTAGCGAGCCCGGGTCGCAGTTTCGACCCCGGGGCGTGACAGATTAGAGTGGTATCAGAGCCTAGGTTTTAGGTCATTGAGGACTTAAAAACCCTAGGCTTATGGTTGGACATTAGGATGACTACGTGAGAGTCGTGACTTTTAGCGAAAGTTCTGATTGAGTTTTATACCTCTCCCAAGGGATGGGATGAGTGATTGGCATGTTTATTCTCCTAAGCGATTATGTTGGCTGCAGACAACATAATGCTATGGAATGGATGACATGTCTTAGACTTTCGCTGGATTGGGTCGAGTGTTGTTTGGTGCTGTCCTGATGTTTGCATGTGGATTGTAGGTGGGCACGATGCCTCCCCGACGCAGGATGCAGACGCGTTCTCAGCCTTCCTCCTCCCATGAGCCTGAGTAGGAGGGGTCAGCACAGGGTCAGCAGAGTGAGGTACAGGAGCTTCGGGCTCAGATGGCTCAGTTGTTAGAGACTTTCCGGCGTCAGGAGGAGATCGTGGATCAGATGGTGCGTATGATAGAGCAGAGAGCACAGTCAGCTGTGACGCCCAGCCGTCCGGGATGGCAGGACAGTTGACACCTGCAGAGCAGCGTGAGGTGGTGGATCTATTGATGAGGTTCTGCCAGTTCGATCCACCCCATTTTTCTGGATTGAGTGCAGAGCCGTGGGAGGCAGAGTCTTGGATCACGACCATGGAGCGTTATTTTGAGAGTTTGTTCATTCAGGAGCGGTTTCAGGTGCTGTTGGCAACACACTTCTTGGAGCGCAACGCCGAGGCTTGGTGGCGGCGTGTGCGACCCGCTGGTCCGCCTGGGACACAACTTCTCTCTTGGGCGGAGTTCCGTAGTCTATTTCTTGGAGCCTTTTTCCCGAAGAGCGTCAGGCAGAGGTTGGAGGAGCAGCTGAAGAATCTCCGTCAGGGAGATCGTCCCGTGCATGAGTACATCGCAGACTTCAACCGGTTGTTGGCCTGTGTACCGCACGCGGCTAGGGACGAGGCGCATCAAATTTACATGTTTGAGCGGGGTTTGCGCCGAGAGATTTATCAGTTCGTCCGTTCGCACAGATTGCAGACGCTGGATGCATCTATGGAGCAGGCACTTTACGTTGAGTGCGGAGAGGCGGTGATGGATGAGGTGGCCCCAGCTCCCGCAGTGATTCCAGGGGCGAAGCGCCCAGCACCGGTTGATGAGGGACAGACGAGTTGGCAGGCACCTCTGAGACCTCCACGATCACACTCTGAGGGTCATGGGTTTCAGGGGCGCCAGAGATCTGGTGGGCACCCGCAGCAGCCGCGGTATCAGCAGAGACAGTAGTTTCGGCAGCAGCGACGTGAGCGGTGTGTCATCTGTGGCGGCCCTCATCCACCGTCGCAGTGTGACCAGAGACAGGGACGGTATTTTCTTTGTGGAGAGTTGGGACATTTTCGAGCAGCTTGTCCTCGAGCCATTCTGTCAGTGCTACCCCTTGCTATAGCACCCCCCTTGCCTGTTCAGGAAGCGGAAGCCCCTCCGGTACATCGTCAGACAGAGTGGGGTACGCCGTCGGGACAGGCGGGACGACGGTCTTCAGCACCCAGTGGACGGGTTTACGCAGCCCTAGTGGAGGGCACCCCAGCAGCAGATCCTATCGCCGCAGGTATGACTTTATTTTTTGTCAGCAGAGTTGAGCTTTTTGGATACCACTGTATTCTTCTGCACATGGTAGTAGGGTATTTGCATCTCTGCATGAATAAGAGATAGGAATTTTGTGACATGCATGAGCGATTGGATTCTTCACAGTATCCTACGAGCAGAGGTGAATTTTGGGACTTGATCAGGACGGCTGAGACTTTGGGAAGTACACCAGTAGGTGTGACGGTTCTGTTACAGCTCCACGATTCAGATCGAGCATATGGGATGGACCAGCTGGTGCGGTATCGTGCAACGATTGATTATGGATTGAGAACAGTGACCTTTCCGCGAGTTGGACTACAGGAGATCGTTTTCACAGGTCACCGAGGCATCCTTCCTGCAGCAGTGGCTTCAGCGATTTTGGGTTAGATGTTGTTTGTCGAGCATAGGTGATGCCTAGGACTAGAGGTTATGTCACTAGGGGTCTCGGATAGGGTTGTGTTTTTCTTTTAGGGGCACGGATAGATCGTAGCTTCCGTTTTTGTTGCCACAGTAGGAACAGCATCAACACTTCTCTCCCTTTTTCTCGCCCTTATGCTGAAATTTGCGAACAGGACGAAAGATTCGAAAGGCTACTCCAGAAATGGAGACGGTACCCGAACCTGTTCTTGTTTGATTAGGGCGAGGGCACTGGTCTTTCGAAACTTTCGAACTTTTCGCTAATTTCAGTTGTTTTCTAAATTGGAGAGTTGGGAGTTGATGACTTTCTTGCTGGTGGGGCCCTTACTTTTTCTATTGGTTTTGCGGCGTAATTCGTGTAGTTTGGACGCGTAGAGTTGGCTGTTATTCCTTGTCCCCAGTATTTGGAATTCCTGAGGTTTATCTAGCTGTTGGACTCGCTTTGTGGAGAGTGAGTAGCGATTGGGGAGTTGGAGACTGTGTTGTTGGATGCTTACTTTTGGGCTTGGAGACTCCCTTTTGAGCCGTGTTGTTTTGAGGACGAAACTTTCTTTTAGTGGGGGAGGATGTGAGGACCCGAATCCCCACTTAAGGGTTTATTGATGGATTAGTGGCTTCTGGGAGTGTGTGTGCGCGTGTCGGGCCCAAGAATTGAATTTCTGGTGTAATTGGAGCTTGTTTGCTTTCATGAGGCCCATATTGGGTGATTGAGGTTTTTGCGCGCTTATTGGAACCCAGGATTTGACCCGGTATGAAAAATAGATCAAGTTTACTTTTCCAGGAATTTTCGAGAAATTTTAGAAGTGGAATTTGGCCGAACGGACATCGGATTTGGATTCAGCGCGCGAAAACAAGCGGAATGGACTATTTACTTGTATTTTTCGGAGCCCGGACGCGAAAATGCGGTTTTTGAGGTATTTTGGTACTGTTCCGGCGGCCGGAAAGGCGCCGGCGGGCGGCGGCGGGCGGCGGAGCGCTGCGCTCGGTCCACCGCGCGGGCGTGCACCCGGGCGCGGGACACGTGGCGGATCCCGGTTGGCCGCCGCAGCAGGTGCGGTCCACGGGAAAAGCGCCAGTGTACGGTAGACCGGAGGGTGACACGTGGCAGCTTCGGTTTCGGCGGGTGCACCGGTTTTCCTGCACCGGGCGCAGCGAGTTGTGGGATGGCCATGTGGCGTGCTGTGATTGGGTGGTCAATGCACGCGCGACAGCGGCTCGGGCGCGGTGCACCGTGGACACCGCGATGCCACGTGGCACGATCCCATTGGCTAGCGCTTGGACCCGGGTGACCCGGCGTGAACCGCGGCCCACGGTTCCCACCGTGGACCGCGGTGACACGTGGCGCGCAGGGAGAGGCTGGCACACGTGCACCGGGCGCGCGGGGTGCGGTGCTGGGCCGCGTGGCGGGCCGTGGGCGATCCGGGCCTGCACAGTAACGGGCCGGGCCCATTACTGTAGCAGCCCAGATTTTTCGGGCGCCCGGAACTGGGGACACAGAGGTAATTTCCGGATTTGTTTTCTTTTGGGCCTATAAATGGAACCCGAGCCTCCTTCTTCTTGCCTTTTCTCACTTTTCCCGAGCTCCCCTACTTATGGACCCTCAAGCAAAGTTGTAGATCTTCGTGTTGCGCATCTTCTGGCAGAGGCCCGAAATTTTTGGAAGCCGTGGCGTCGACGTTTTCGGCATCGTAGCACGGAGCGACGAATTTCTGTTGGAGGTCCGTTATCGTCGCTGTTTGGTCTGAGAGGTCTACAGAGCTACTCCGACAGTCTTTTTGGACGATTTTTGCTGCGTTGGATTCATGAGAGGTATGCCTTCATTTTCTGTGTTGACCACCTTGCTTGATTCAGAGGTTATGGCACAGTTTTCGAGACTTTTCTAAGCCGCTGTTTGCTGGTGGAGTTCTTGGACAGCACCTTCTTGTCGAATTTTTATCTCCACATCCGGACATCGGAATTCGACGTTTAAGGACTCTATCGACATCTACTCTTCGCGAGGATCGCCGTTATATTTTTATTGAAATTTTTAAAGATTGTTTTACAGGTAAAAATTTCACTTTAAGAGGACTGTTCACAGCAGATTGTGATACTTGGAATTTTATGGAATTAAATGTAACTTTGGGTTGTATTTTTGTACCCAGGAAGTATTGAACACTGTTCCTATACTGTTGGATTGGTGGGTTAGTAGAGATATCTGTTTCTGGACATTTTCAGTTGTGGAACCTTGGATAGTTGTGCACTTTCAGGTGGGTGGCCCTGTCTCCAAGATTGATGGAATGTTCATTGAATTTGCTATAGTAGGACCATGCATGATAGAGATATTCTTGTGTAGCATGCTAGAATGTGATAGCTGATCATTCTAGGGTTATTTGATGACCATGCGAGCTTTTGTTTCCTACTATTTGTAAAATTATTGTTATCTTGGAACTTGACCTAGTACCCCCGTCATATACAGCATGTTCAACCAGACTTTAGAAAACTCCAACTTGGGCTAGGTTTATTCTGTTTTAGACATCCACACTTCATTTCTTCCTGGACATAGTGTTTTACTCGCCCTAGTAGTGGGCCGAGTGGTCGGGTTTCTCTTAGTGTGGGATGCATTTTACACTCGTGCTTGGGAGCAGAGTGGAGTCTGGTAGATGTAGTTGATCGTTCATCTGTGGCGGGAGCCGTTTGGGTAAACGGCGGTCCCGAGATGTTTTATTTGTCGCCACTGGGTTAGTGGCAGTTGTTTACCAGTGTCAGCAGGACCTAGGACCCAGACTATTTTTATACACACATGATTTCTGTAAATTAATGTTTTCTTCCAAATCTCGAGGGGTCGCCGTGTTGGGTTATGTATTAATTGGATCTAAATAGGAGAAAAAACACCTAGAGGGGGGTGAATAGGTGTAAACAGTAAACACTCAAAAAATCATTGCGCAATAAAACCCAATGCGGAAATAAAAAATAACACGCAAGATTTTTACGTGGAAAAACTCCAAACCGGAGTAAAAAACCACGGGACCGATAACACGGCGAAATCCACTAGAATTGAAACACGTACAAGGTGATTTACCGTACACACTTACGACTCAACCTTTTCCATACGCTCCTAGTAGATCTTCTCCGCTCGCTCCGCAACGCTCCTCGAATCCACGATTTGCGTCCAACGCCGAATCCACGGCGTCCAACGTCGAATCCACGACGTCCGACCGAATCCACGGTCTTCACCCAGTAGCACGTCTCGAATCCACGAACGTACCTCGCTCCGAATCCACGAGAGCGGTAGCACCTTGAATCCACAAGGCCACGCGAGTCCACGCGCCGATTTTGGGAAAATCGTTGTTTTTGGGTGGTGATGATCCGCCGAATACTTAGATTAGAAATAGATCGGAAATACCATCTAAGTATTCATTAATTTGATTCTACTCAAAATCTGAGTTTGGAAAACCTAGAATCAAATTAATCAATATAGATGAAGAAACATAGAATTAAATCTATTGATTTCCTTTCTTCTCTATATGTGGATTTTTCTATTTCGGTCGTATTTCCCGTGCCCTAAAAGATGAATCATAGGGTCTATTTATAGGCTAGAAACCATTGGAAGAAGATAAGGATCAAAAACTAACCATTTCTGGAATTTTACAGGACGACGGTCCGGACTGGAATTGTGGCGGTCCGGACTGTCACAGCGAAACAGACTTTTTCCAGAAAAACATACCTTCGGGGTCCGGACTGCAATTTCCACGGTCCGGACTGTTCATGCAATTCCTGCAATTTCCATGTTCGGGGTCCGGACTGAAATTTCCACAGTCCGGACTGGAATTGTGCATGAACAAACCTATGTTCGGGGTCCGGACTGTGATGTCTGATCCGGATCCTGAACATGTAGTATGTCCAGTTTTTGACTTTTATGCAATCAAACATTCATCCAAGTGTTTCTACACTATAAGACGTATTCGGATCACCAAAAATATTTAGTTAAACGTTCCTGATCCTTTTGAATTCTTCTTTCTTGAGATTGAGGTATATGATCCAAACTTCTTCATCTTCAATCTTCAAGACTTAACCAATTTCACGAAATACGCCAACACAAATTCCAAGATCAATAGATGTTTGAAATCCCAAATATGTTAGATAATGTATCTAGTCAATTTGTTGAAGAGAGTGGCTCTTTGAGCATCTTTCATTCAAATTCCCACCTTATACCAACCTTGAAATTTGACAGAGTCAAGTATTTCAACATGCATTTTATTTAATCAAAATTTAAAACCATACTTGGTAAACATGTGGTAGCTGCACACAGTACTCGGACGACCGAGGTAGTAGCTCTTTCCTCCATGTGGTGGTAGTTTTCACACTCCTCATTGGGATGTAACTCTTTCCACATCTTTTGAGCATAACACTTTTCTTTGACTCCCCCTCAATTGGCTATCAATTATTTAAGATATAAAGAACTCAACCAAAAATTGATCTCGATTTCATACTCGACTAAATTGTCAAATAAGATAAAAACTATACTAAGAGATCATTGAGAGAGAAATTGACTTTGATCACTTAAAAGATGACTTAATTGACATAAATGATCATTGCATCAACTGAATTATTATGATATCAAAAGCATAATAAATTTCTAAATATATAAAAGGATGCAGTTAAAGTCAATATAACTAATGCTCAATTAATGTTCTATGTACAAGCATAGATAATGAACAAAAACACAAAACAAAACCTAACCTAAGGATTTGTTTCAAAAAGAGATTATTTCGAGGAAAGCATTCCAATTGCCTTACGCAGATGAATAAATCGTTTTTGATCCAAAGGTTTTGTTAAAATGTCAGCTAATTGATTCTCAGTTGAAATGTAGGAAAGTTGAAGAATATTTGATTCAACTAGCTCTCTAAGAAAATGATATCTAAGTTCAATGTGTTTTGTTCTTGAGTGCAACATAGGGTTTTTTGAAATATTTATAGCACTAGTGTTGTCACAGAGAATCGTTACCGAAGTTGCTGAAATTCGGAAGTCGCTCAACACACTTTTCATCCAAATGAGTTGGGTTGAACAACTACCCGCTGAAATATATTCGGCTTCGGCAGTCGTGAGTGCAATGCAGTTTTGCTTCTTGCTATGCCATGCAACAAGGCAATGACCAAGATAAAAACATGCACCACTCGTACTTTTCCGATCATCCACAGATCCTGCCCAATCGGCATCTGAATATCCTATAATGTTAAGACTTGTTCCCATAGGATACCAAATTCCGAAATGGATGGTTCCTTTGACGTACCGGATGATCCGTTTCACCGCTTTCAGGTGAACCTCCATTGGTGCTGATTGATATCTCGCGCAGATCCCAACACTAAAGGATATGTCCGGGCGATTAGCCGTGAGATAAAGTAGACTTCCAATCATGCTGCGATAAAGCTTCTCGTCTACATTTTCACTAAGAGATTCACTTCCTAATCCCTTATTGCTAGTTCCCATTGGAGTCGGAAAATCCGTAGAATTTTCTAAGCCAAACTTCTTGACCAACTCCATTGCATACTTGGATTGACACAAATGGATGCCTTCTTCACTTTGTTTCACTTGCAATCCAAGAAAATATGTCAATTCGCCCATCATGGACATCTCAAATTCGCTTTCCATGGTTTCAGCGAATTTAGAAGCATCATTATCTCTTGTTGCACCAAATACAATGTCATCGACATAGATTTGTGCTACAATGAAGTTATCTTGATAATGCTTCACAAAGAGAGTCCGATCAGCTCCCCCTCGAGTATAGCCCTTCTCCAAAAGGTGCTTTGTCAACCTTTCGTACCATGCTCGCGGTGCTTGTTTTAGACCGTAAAGAGCCTTTTTCAAACGAAAAACATGGTTAGGTTGTTTATAGTCTACAAAACCTTTCGGTTGAGCCACATAAACTTTCTCATTTAAAAACCCATTTAAAAACGCGCTCTTAACGTCCATTTGAAAAAGTTTTATTTTAAAATGACAAGCAATTGCAAATAGGATACGAATGGACTCGAGTCTAGCTACAGGGGCGAACGTTTCATCAAAGTCTATACCTTCTATTTGAGAATAGCCTTGAGCAACTAGACATGCTTTGTTCCTGATGATGGTACCATCCTCATTTTTCTTATTCTTGAAAATCCATTTAGTACCAATCACATTGTGTTGCTTCGGAGGCTTCGTTAATTTCCAGACTTTGTTTCGCTCGAACTGATGGAGCTCTTCCTGCATAGCTTCAATCCAGTAGTCATCCTGAAGAGCTTCATCGACATTCTTTGGTTCGATCAAGGATACGTAACATGCGAATCCACAAACCAACTGTCTCCGAGTTCTGACTCCTTCTTGTGGGTCTCCAATAATGTTAGATTCAGGATGATCCTTGGAGATGCGTAACGTTTGAGGTAACGGAGTACTCGGAGGTACATGTGATGATTCCTGCACATCAGATAAACTCGAAGAACCATTAGATGCATCAATATCATCGGAAGAATTATTATGAGAAGATGCATTTGCAGGAGTATCATCATCAAGAGAGATATCAGGGGTAGATTTATCAGATGCAAAGTGAAAAGCTTCATCTACTTTAACATTTATAGATTCTACCATCGTTTTAGATTCTAAGTTAAATACCCGATATGCTCTACTGTTTGTAGAATAACCCATGAAAATCCCTTCGTCACTTCGAGAGTCAAATTTTCCAAGATTTTCGCGGTCACGTAAAATGTAACAGCGACTCCCAAAGATACGAAAATACTTAATATTTGGTTTTCTACAAAACCATAGTTCATATGGTGTATTTAAAGTTCCCGGGCGCAAATACACTCGATTAATTACATAGACTGCAGTGTTCACAGCTTCAGCCCAAAAATATAACGGTAAATTCCGGCTATGAAGCATAACACGTGCCATCTCCTGTACAACCCTGTTTTTGCGCTCGACTACACCATTCTGTTGAGGTGTATAGGGTGCTGAGAATTCATGTTTAATGCCGTTGAAGGTGCAAAAATCAATGAATTTTGAATTTATGAATTCTCCACCTCTATCACTTCTAACACGAACGATCTTTTCATTCTTTTCAATCATAATACGATGACAAATCTCGTGAAAAGAATCAAAAGTATCTGCTTTCTCTTTCAAAAATGCTACCCATGAGTATCTAGAGAAATCATCAACCAATAAGAAAATATACCATTTACCTCCCAAAGATGGTTGACGAGTTGGCCCCATTAAATCCATGTGCAATAATTCTAAAGGCCGTTTGGTACCAACGTGGTTCAAGTTCTTGTGTGCAGTCCTTGATTGTTTTCCCTTTTGACAACCGCCACATACAATGTTTTCTTTAAGCGAAAGTTTAGGAACCCCCTTGACCACGTCTTTGTTTGAAATTCTTGCAAGTTCCTTAAAATTTATGTGACCTAGCCTTTCATGCCAAAGTGTTTCATTATTCAAAGAAGCTAGGTTACAATTTTCAGAAATTTTATTTGGAACAACATAACAGTTATTTTCAGATCTAACCCCCTTTAAAAAGAAAACATGGTCCTTATCAGTTACAATACATTCGACAGATGAAAAATTAACTGAAAAACCATTGTCACAAAGTTGACTAATACTAATGAGGTTAGTCTTAAGGCCTTCAACAAATAACACATTGTTCAGAACCGGGCCATCTGGAATAGCTATAGTTCCTTTTCCAACAATTTTGGAAGAACGACCGTCTCCGAAAACTACAAGTCCTCCGGAGATTTTCTCAAAAGTTTGAAAACAGTTTTTGTCACCGGTCATGTGACGGGAACACCCGCTATCCAGATACCAAGACGAATTGTCATAAGCATGCAAGGAGATATTAGCAACAAGACAAGGGAAGATTTCACCTTTGCGCACCCAAACCTTTTTGGACTGCGTTGGTAATAAATGTGAAGTTATTCTCCTTGGTGAAATCGTCTTGTTTGATTGATTGCTACTCCCTGATGACGTCGTCTTGCGAGGTGAACTACTAAGGCTCTTTTCCTTTGAAAAATTTTCTTTTGATTTCCGAGGAATCACCTTTTTGGTAGTCGTTGCAAGAGGTGCTTGGGTTGATTGTTTTGCTCCCATCTTGCAATTTCTCCTAATGTGCCCTGCAAAACCACAACGAAAACATACCTTAGTGCTTGACGATCCCGAAAAGGATGAAGTAGGCTTGTTGTCGTTGTTTGTCGTGAATTCCGGTGTCGAAGGAGGAGATACCGACTGAGGCACAAAAACTGTCTTGCTCGAACTAGGACTGTCTCCCGTTCGATTGTATCCGAGGCCAAACCAGTTTGTTTGACCAAGACCAAGAAGCTTATCCAACTTACTCCTTCCCGAAGAAAATCGCTTTAAGTCATCCTTGAGTTGGAAGATGGTCTTTGTCATTTCCAATTTTTCCTGTCGAGCCTCGCTGTAGAGCTTCAAGAAGTAATTCGCCTTATCCACCAGTCTTACATGTTCCTTCTCGAAATGCTCAATTTTTTCTTAAAGGGAAACATTTTCATTAATCAGGTTATCCCTTTCCACTTCAAGAGCGTTTGAGAGAGAAGTTGCCCTTTTTACTTCTTCTTCGAGATCCTGCAATCTCCCTCTCAAACTCCTGTTTTGCTTTGCCAATTTCTTTGAATCCCTCAAAAGCTTATGGTAGGCAAGAGCAAAATCTTCACCTTCAGAGTTACTCGATTCGTCGTCCATGGTATTCTTTTCAGCATGGGAGGAGTTGGACAATGAATTGAATGTACTTGCCATTAAGCACATGAAGGGTGAAGATGTGGACGCGTGGAATGCCGTTGCGTTGTTCTCTTCATCACTGGAAGATGACTCATTTGACGTTGAGTTGTCATCCCAAGTGGCTGCTTGCATCGCCTTCTTCTTTGCCGGATTCTTATTGGGACATTCTGTTGCAATGTGGCCGTAACCTCGACACTTGAAGCATTGTACTTGTCCCTCTGAGTTTTTCTTATCTTTCGAAGAACTCTCTTGCTTTCTTGACTTGTAACTTGAAGAACCCTTGCCTTTCTTCGACTTTACGAAGGATGGAGTTTTGCTTGAATTACCCCTTCGAAAGTTTCGGCGAAACTTCCTTGTCAAGAGAGCAAGTTGCTTGTCGAAATCCTCCATAGATAGGTTCTCGTCATCTTCTGAGGAGGATGAATCTGCGTCTTCTTCTTTTGTTGATTTCAAAGCAAAACGTGAAGACTTAGAAGAGAATGCTTTTCCAGAAGAATAGTTAGTAGGAAATGTCATTTCATAAGTTTGAAGTGCACCAACTAATTCTTCTACACGGATTTTGTCCGGGTGTTTAACTGTTTCAATGGCTGTAACCTTGGAACGAAATCTTTCAGGAAGAGTCCTTAAAATCTTTCTTACAATTTTAGATTCTGGAATTTTCTCTCCCAAGTTAGCACATGTATTCACGATATCTTGCAATCGTGTATAATAATCTGTGAACGATTCATTTTCTGCCATAAAAATGGAGTCAAACTTGCTCGTAAGTATTTGCAGTTTTTGAATCTTCACAAGGTTTGTTCCCTCATGTGTAACTTGTAGAACATCCCAGATTTCTTTCGCAGTCTCACAATGTCACGCCCCGGGGTCGAAACTGCGACCCGGGCTCGCCAACAGATCCGCCATCTGTACGGAAACTGCCGTACAGACGAAGCGTCTAACCTGCAGAAAGAAACATCTACAGTAAACAGGTATCAGAGAGCTGAAAGTAGACTACTAAAAACTGAAGATCAAACACTGTACAACTGAAAATAAAACCATATCCATCTCCCAAATATGGTCGTATACAAAGTCCTCTGATACAAAACTCAAAAGGGAGGTATCACCAATGAATACATCAGTGTACAAAACTCTCGATACAAGAATATCCTCACTACAACAGTCTCTCAAACTGTAAAAGTAAAATACAACTCTATACCTCACAACAAAGGTCACTCAACAGAGTAAATGAAGTAAACTAATCAACTGGAGCTCTCCTCTGAAGGGGTACGGCTACACTCCAACGACGGGTAGGGAACTAGCTCGCGACTCCCTCGCCTCGGTCCGAAGGATCAGCAACAGGAGCACAGGAACAGAAGAAGAAGTCCCTGGGGAAAAGACACCACGACGGGTGTGAGAACTACTTCCCACAGTAGTTCTCAGTGGGTGCCGTCAACAAGTCCAACGGTCTGCCCACCAAGTCTACCAGAGGTAAAAGATAACAGGCAAGGAAAACAGAATGAGAAAAGCTGGATCTACTCTACAGCTATCGTGCCTCTATCTAGACACTCAAAGGTGGAACAGAAGAAAGTAAATGAGACCACTCGCACCCAAGGTGCTCAATCGTCCCAATCGAACTGACTACCTCAAAGGTCCAGCCAAGCCCGCGCCTGTCGACTAGGAACGCTCCTGCCCACTACCACACGTCCACATGGGACGGGATTTACGTGGGGCGTCCTGTCCGACTAACTCATCCCTCGCGCAAAACTGCCTCAACAGGCCAACCATCGCATCCACAGCGGCATCTCAAGGGGCGCGGCCCCAACTGAGGAAAACGGCGCGGCATAGAGTAATCACGCATTGGCATATGCAGGCTAGTCCAAAACCACGCTTACTCACAGAACGGTAGGACTCAAGATCCCCAAAAATCTCGCGTAACAGTCGGAGCACTCTCGACGACTCAGCTGATCGGCTAACTCGAAACACGAGACACTAGCCTCTCCAACAGCTCACAGCACAAATCTTACTGGCTGGAGATACTCCACAGCCAGGAACGACCCACAACTCAGGGTAACAAAACAGGTCGGACAACACTCAACGACCTGGGACCACCGTCAACCCCAACGGTTCCCAACAAGACGGACCGGAAGACACTCGACGGCCCGGGACTGCCGTCTACTCAACGGCTCCCTCCCAAGACAGCACAACAGGAAAAACAAGACCTCTCGGGACTACCGTTTACTCAAACGGCTCCCAGCACGGATAAGCAACCCGCTACAGCTACCAGACTCCACTCTGCTCCCAAGCAAGAGTGCAAAAGCATCCCACACTAAAAGCAAGTCCCGACCTCTCGGCCCACTACCCGGGCGAGAAAACACTATGTCCAGGGATGTAAGAACAGTGTGGATGTCTAAGCATAAATAACCCTAGCCCAAGTGAGGGTTTTCTACTGGTCTGGTTACACATGCAGCATATGACGGGGGTGCTAGGTCAAGTCCCAAGATAACTATATTAACAGATAATAAAAGGAATAACAATTCCTACAATATAGCATGCTACACAATGAAATAAGCTATCATGCATAGTCCTACAACAGTAGAAATACTGTACAGTCCATAAAACTTGGAGATAAGGCCACCCACCTCGATTTGCCACCAATTGCTCGTAGACACTTGCAATTGGCCTCCACGCGATCCGCACGCAAAACGGAGCACGCCGCCGGAGTCCGCACGCAAAACGGAGCACGCCGCCGGAGTCCGCACGCAAAACGGAGCGCGCCGCCGGAGTCCGCACCAGAAACGGAGCGCGCCGCCGGAGTCCGCACGCAAAACGGAGTCTGCACATACAACGGTGCACGGTGTCAGGATCCGCACGCAAAACGGGGTCCGCACGCAAAACGGTGCACGGTGCCGGAGTCCGCACGCAAAACGGTGCACGGTGCCAGGATCCGCCCGCAAAACGGGGTCCGCACGCAAAACGGTGCACAGTGCCGGAGTCCGCACGCAAAACGGTGCACGGTGCCGGGATCCGCACGCAAAACGGGGTCCGCACGCAAAACGGTGCACAGTGCCGGAGTCCGCACGCAAAACGATGCACAGTGCCGGGATCCGCCCGCAAAACGGGGTCCGCACGCAAAACGGTGCACAGTGCGTCAATAACAGTCTAAAAGGACACTCCAAAAACTGTACAAAAATACAGAAAAACAAACATACGGGACCTACACGTTTGCGCCGCCGTCGCCGAAACGCTCCGCCGGGCGACCTCGCACGCAAAACGAGGTCCACGACGCGCCGCCGCACCTCACCCAAGCTCCACCCTCACTCCCTCTCGCTCTCGGTTGCAGAAGAAAGAAAGAAAGGGAGGAAATGGCGGTGCGGGGAGGAAGAAGAAGAAGAAGAAAAGGAGAGGAAAAAGGGGCGGTCCACGGCGCCGGCCCACGGAGCCGGTTCACCACGTGGACCAATGGGGAAGCCCCAACCGCGGTCCACAAGAAACGGGCGCGCGCGCCCGGTCCACGCGCGCGCCCGAAGCGCCACGCGGTGACGCGCCCGCCACACGGGCGCGTTACACCGCGCCCGCGTCAGGCGCGGGACACGCGCGCGCCACACCGGGCGCGCGTGTCCCCGCGCCCGCGTGCGCCAACGGGGGCCCGCCACTTGGCGGCCCCCGCGCGATCCGCGCTGAGGCGTGCCCTGACGCACGCCTCGGGACGCGCGCCGCCGCCCACCTTGCTTCTCGAGCCGCGCTTGCCTCGATTTGCGTGCCGTTCTGCCTCGAAAAACGCGCAAATCATCCGGGCTCCAAAACCAACAAATAAATAGTCCATTCTTGGCGATTTCGCGTGCTGAATCCAAAAACGATGTCCGTTTCTCCAAATTCTTACCCGAAAATTTGCCGAATGCCAACTCGATCCGATTTCCGCGCCGGGTCCATTTTTAAAGTCCGATTTGCTAAATTCCAACTCTAAAAATTCCCGAAGGCGACCGGAGAGGTAACTTTTATCCGGACTTCACCCGGAGTCTAAATTTGACATCTGAATCGCGCGAAATCACTTCTAAACACCCGACGGGTCCTCCAACTTCCCACGGGGTCTCAATTTAAGCCCGAAGTCCACCACTTGTGTCCAAATTGCGCGCAACCCACGCAGGCCTCCAGTGATGCAAGCAAATCCCAAATTGCATCACAAATTCATTTCTTGGGCCTGACACGCGCACAAACACTCCCAACGGCCACTAAAAGCTGCCCAACAACCAGCAACTCCTACGTCGGGGATTCCGGGACCTCACACACAAGCCGAGACGCGAGAGAACTCCGTTTGTGACAAAGCATTAAATAAAGCGTTAACACCTTTGCCATTGTAAGAAGATGAATCAATCTCTTCCTTGGTCCATTTCGACCTAGGTTTGATGGTGCGAACATCAGCAATAATTTCAGTTGGATTAGACCATCCTAATTCAATTGATTGCCACACCCGTTCGTCGATGGAAATTAAAAAGGCTTTCATCCGTACTTTCTGTTGGGTTATATGTAATAAAGGATCTAAATAGGGGAAAAAACACCTAGAGGGGGGTGAATAGGTATAAACAATAAACACTCAAAAAATCATTGCGCAATAAAACCCAATGCGGAAATATAAATGAACACGCAAGATTTTTACGTGGAAAAACTCCAAACCGGAGTAAAAAAACCACGGGACCGATAACACGGTGAAATCCACTAGAATTAACACACGTACAAGGTGATATAACGTACTCACAGACGACTCAACCTTTTACCATACGCTCCTAGTAGATCTTCTCCGCTCGCTCCACAACGCGTCTCGAATCCACGATCTGCGTCCAACGCCGAATCCACGGCGTCCAACGTCGAGTCCACGACGTCCGACCGAATCCACGGTCTTCACCCAGTAGCACGCTTCGAATCCACGAACGTACCTCGCTCCGAATCCACGAGAGCGGTTGCACCTTGAATCCTCAAGGCCACGCGAGTCCACGCGCCGATTTAGGGTAAATCGTTGTTTTTGGGTGGTGATGATCCGCCGAATACTTAGATTAGAAATAGATCGGAAATACCATCTAAGTATTCATTAATTTCATTCTACTCAAAATCTGAGTTTAGAAAACCTAGAATCAAATTAATCAATATAGATGAAGAAACATAGAATTAAATCTATTGATTTCATTTCTTCTCTATATGTGGATTTTTCCTTTTCGGTCGTATTTTTTCGTTTATTTTTCGACACCCTAAAAATGAATCATAGGGTCTATATATAGGTTAGAAACCATTGGATGACGATAAATATCAAAAACTATCCTTTTCTGAAGTTTTCAGGACGACGATCCGGATTGGATTTACTGTGATCCGGATCGTCGTAGCGTGATAGACAATTCCAGAAAAACCAGGGTTCGGGATCCGGATTGCAAGGCCCGATCCGGATCGTTCATACAATTCAGCAAAATCCCATGTTCGGGATCCGGATCGGAATTGGCCTGTGATCCGGATTGAATTTGCCAATGAACAACCACCCTTTGGGATCCGGATTGGACTGTCTGATCCGGATCCTGAACATGTCCCATGTCCAGTTTTTGATTTTTATGCAATAAGAAATTCTTCCAAGTGTTTCTACACTACAAGAAGTATTCGGATCACCAAAAATCTTTAGTTAAACATACCTGATTCTTTTGAATTCTTCTTTCTTGAGATTGAGGTATACGATCCAAACTTCTTTCATCTTCAATCTACAAGACTTAATACTTTCACGAAATACGCCAACTCAAATTCCGTAACAATCTCCCCCTTTGGCGGTTTCGTGACAAAACACAAATCCACAAAAGAAAATTCAAAAAGAATATTTTTGTTGCTATCACCATACAACAAAAATTTACAATGGAGATCCAAAAATTAAATACATGAGATAAACTCCTAAAACAGACTCTAGACTTAGACATCTGTACTCTCTGCAAAAAGAAATCATTCTTGACAAAAAGAGATCGTTAGATACCTCAAGAAAATTTAGCATTCAAAACCTAGCAGAGATAAAGTTTATACTCATCATGACATTTAGTAATTCAGATATGTAATAAGATCACAATCAAACATTGACATATCTTTTAAGCAATAAGATTCCAAATGTCATGTGATGACCTGGATTTCCGCAGAGCTGTTGCAGTGCGTTGGGGTGGCTACTGGAGGCCTACGTGGTGTGTTGGGGGTGTTTGGGGCATAATTGGACACAAGTGTTGGACTTCGAGCTTATATGGATCACATGGGTGATCGGTTGACCCCATCGGATGTTTAGAGGTGTTTTCGCGCAAATCAGATATCAAATTTGGACTCAGCGCGAAATTCGGATTAAAAATACCTTTCCGGGTGCATTCGGCAATTTTTAGAGTTGGAATTTGGCAAAACGGACGTCAAATTCGGATTCAGCGCGCGAAAACGGTCAAAACGGACTACCCACTTGTATTTTTGGTGCTCGGGGTACTGTTCACCGCCGGAACAGTAACTCCGGCGATCGCCGGCGGGCGGCGGCGGCGGCGGGCAGCGCCGGCGGGCGGCGGCGCGGCCTCGGGCAGGCGGCAAGCGGCGGAGCGCGGCACGGGCAGGGCGCGGGCAGCGCGCGGGCGCGCGGGCAGGCGCGCGGTCCACGCGGCCGGCGTGCACCAGGAAGGGGGACACGTGGCAGGGTGCTATTGGATCGGTGTTGTGGTCTGGGAGCACGGAGCAGACTGTGTTACGGAATTTGAGTTGGCGTATTTCGTGATTGTATTAAGTCTTGAAGATTGAAGATGAAGAAACTTCGGATCGTATACCTCAATCTCAAGAAAGAAGAATTCAAAAGGATCAGGTACGTTTAACTAAATAATTTTGATGATCCGAATACTTCTTATAGTGTAGAAACACCTGGAAGAGGTTTTAACTGCTTATTCATCAAAAACTGGACATGGGACATGTTCAGGATCCGGATCGTGGACTTTCAATCCGGATCCCGAAAGGTGTTCGTTCATACATTGCTGCAATCCGGATCACAGCTTGTACAATCCGGATCCCGAATGGGATGTTTTGTGAAAATGTATGAACGATCCGGATCGTGGATTATGATCCGGATCCCGAACAGGTGATTTTCTGGAAACTGCATTCTGTGCGTCTGCGATCCGGATCGTGGCTTATACAATCCGGATCGCCGTCGGTAAAACTTTCCAGAAAAGTTTGTTTTTGATCCGAATATTCTTCCTAGGGTTTCTAACCTATAAATAAACCCTATGGTCATTTTTCTAGGGGAATCCAAATAGAGCCGTCATTTTCACATATCATTTTATACGGCCTTAGATCCACATATAGAGAAGAAAGGAAATCAATAGAAATATTCTATGTTTCTTCATCTATATTGATTAGTTTGATTCTAGGTTTTCATACTCACATCTTGAGTTGAATCAAACTAATGAATACTTAGATGGTATTTCCGATCTACTCTTGATCTAAGTATTCGGCGGATCATCACCACCCAAACAAACAACGATTTACCCCAAAATCGGCGCGTGGACTCGCGTGGCCTTGTGGATTCAAGGTGTTATCGCTTTCGTGGATTCGGAGCGAGGTGCGTTCGTGGATTCGAAGCGTACCATTGGGTGAAGACCGTGGATTCGGTTGGACGTCGTGGACTCGACGTTGGACGCTGTGGATTCAGCGTTGGGCGCGGATCGTGGATTCGAGAAGCGTCGTGGAGCGAGCGGGAAGATCGACTAGGGGCGTATGGTAAAAGGTTGAGTCGTCTGTGAGTACGTTATATCACCTTGTACGTGTGTTAACTCTAGTGGATTTCGCCGTGTTATCGGTCCCGTGGTTTTTTACTCCGGTTTGGAGTTTTCCACGTAAAAATCTTGTGTGTTCTTTTATTTTTCCGCATTGGGTTTTATCGCACAATGATTTTTTGAGTGTTTATTGTTTACACCTATTCACCCCCCTCTAGGTGTTTTTTCCCCTATTAGATCCTTATTAACCTAAACCCAACAAGTGGTATCAGAGCGGGAATAGGGTTGTAAACAATGGTTGAAGGTGGAAACATCAATCGACCCCCTTTCTTTGATGGAACTAATTATGCGTACTGGAAAGTACGGATGAAAGCTTTCTTAATTTCCATCGACGAAAGGGTGTGGCAATCAATTGAATTAGGATGGTCTAATCCAACTGAAATTTTAGATGATGTTCGCACCTTAAAACCTAGGTCGAAATGGACCAAGGAAGAGATAGACTTATCTTCTTACAATGGCAAAGGGATTAATGCTCTATTTAATGCTTTGTCACAAACTGAGTTCTCTCGCGTCTCGGCATGTGAGACTGCGAAAGAAATCTGGGATGTTCTTCAAGTTACGCATGAGGGAACTAACTTAGTGAAGATTCAGAAACTGCAAATGCTCACGAGCAAGTTTGACTCTATCTCTATGGCAGAGAATGAATCCTTCACTGACTATTACACACGATTGCAAGACATCGTGAACTCATGTGCTAACTTGGGAGAGAAGATTCCAGAATTTAAAGTTGTAAGAAAAATTCTAAGAACTCTTCCTGAACGATTTCGCCCGAAGGTTGCAGCCATTGAAACAATTAAACACCCGGACGAAATGCGTGTAGAAGAATTAGTAGGTGCTTTACAAACTTATGAAATGACTTTTCCTACTAACTATTCTTCTGGAAAGGCATCCTCTTCTAAGTCTTCAGGTTACGCATTGAAATCAACTAAAGAAGAAGACGCGGATTCATCCTCCTCGGACGACGACGAGAACATTTCTATGGAGGACTTTGAGAAGCAGCTCGCTCTCTTGACAAGGAAGTTTCGCCGCAACTTTCGAAGGGGAAATTCAAGCAAAACTCAATCCTTCGGAAAGTCAAAGAAAGGCAAGGGTCCTTCAAGTTACAAGTCAAGAAGCCAGGAGAACTTCTCAAAGGATAAGAAAAGTTCTGAGGGACAAGTTCAGTGTTTCAAATGTCGAGGCTACGGCCACATAGCAACGGAATGTCCCAACAAGAATCCGGCAAAGAAGAAGGCGATGCAAGTAGTTACTTGGGATGACAACTCCACGTCAAATGAGTCATCGTCAAGTGATGAAGAAGACAACGCGACAGCTTTCCACGCGTCCACTACATCTTCTCCCTTCATGTGCTTAATGGCAAGTACATCCGAGTCATTGTCCAACTCCACTGTGGAAAAGATTGCAACGGACGATGAGTCAGATAATTCGGAAGGTGAAGATTTTGTTTTAGCCTACCATAAGCTTTTGAGGGATTCAAAGAAATTGGCTAAACAAAACAAGGGGTTGAAAGAGAGATTACTGGATCTTGAAGATGAAGTAAAAAGAGTAACCTCTTTCTCAACCGATCTTGAAGTGGAAAGGGACAATCTGATTAAGACAAATGTTTCCCTTCAAGAGTCCAATGAGCATTTCGAGAAGAGTTATGTAGACATGGTGAACAAAGCGAATTACTTCTTGAAGCTCAACGGCGAGGCCCGACAGGAAAAATTGGAAATGACGGAGACCATACGCCAACTAAAGGATGACTTACAGAGATTTTCTTCTGGAAGGAGTAAGTTGGACAGACTTCTTGGTCTCGGTCAAAGAAACAAGTTCGGCCTCGGATACACTCAAACTGGAGACATTCCAAGTTCGAGTGGTACGGTATTTGTGCCTCCGTCGGTATCTCCTCCTCCGACACCGGTGTTCACGCCAAGCAACGACAACGAACCTACTACATCTTCTTCGGAATCGACAAGATCCAAGGTATGTTTTCGTTGTGGCATTTCAGGGCACATCAGAAGAAACTGCAAGACTGGAGCCAAACGCACACCTCAAGAACATCTTGCAACAACTACCAAAAGGGCTATTCCTCGGGAAACAACTCCAATCAAATTGACGGAAAAGAGCCTTGGTAGTACACCGCTCAAGACGACATCATCAAGGAGCAGCAATTCTTCATGCAAGACGCTCTCACCTAGGAAATCAACTTCACGACCATTACCGACGCACTCCAAAAAGGTTTGGGTGCGCAAAGGTGAAATCTTTCCCTGTCTTGCTACCAATGTTTCTTTGCATGCATATGATAGTTCGTCTTGGTACCTGGATAGCGGGTGTTCCCGTCATATGACCGGCGATAAAAACTGTTTTCAAACATTTGAGAAAAACTCCGGAGGACTTGTTGTTTTCGGAGATGGCCGGTCTTCCAAAATTGTTGGAAAGGGAACGGTAGCTATTCCAGATGGCCCGGTTCTAGATAATGTATTATTTGTTCATGGCCTAAAGACTAACCTCATAAGCATAAGTCAACTGTGTGATAATGGTTATTCAGTTAATTTTTCATCTGATAAATGCACTGTAACTGACTTGAACCATGCTTTCTTTTTAAAGGGGGTTAGATCAGAAAACAACTGTTATGTAGTTCCTTCTAAGATTTCTGAAAAATGTAACCTAGCATCTTTGAAAAATGAAACACTTTGGCATGAAAGGCTAGGTCACATAAACTTTAAGGAACTTGCTAGAATTTCAAATAAAGATGTGGTCAAAGGGGTTCCGAAACTTTCTTTTGAACAAAACCTTGTGTGTGGCGGTTGCCAAAAGGGAAAACAGTCTAGGACTGCACACAAGAATTTGAACCACATAGGTACAAAACGGCCTTTGGAACTTTTGCATATGGACTTAATGGGGCCAACTCGTCAACCATCTCTGGGAGGTAAATGGTATATTTTTTTGTTGGTTGATGATTTTTCTAGATATACTTGGGTAGCCTTTCTAAAAGAAAAAGCTGATACTTTTGATTCTTTTCTCGAAATTTGCAATCGTATTATGATTGAAAAGAATGAAAGGATTACTCGAGTTAGGAGTGATAGAGGTGGGGAATTCATAAATTCCAAATTCATTGATTTTTGCTCTTCTAACGGCATTAAACATGAATTCTCTGCACCTTACACACCTCAACAAAATGGTGTAGTCGAGCGCAAGAACAGGGTCGTACAGGAGATGGCTCGTGTTATGCTTCATAGCCGGAACCTTCCTTTATATTTTTGGGCTGAAGCGGTGAACACGGCTGTCTATGTTATCAATCGAGTGTACTTGCGCCCGGGGACTTTAATACACCATATGAACTATGGTTTAGTAGAAAACCTAATATCAAATATTTTCGCATTTTCGGGAGTCGGTGTTTCATTTTGCGTGATCGCGAAAATCTTGGAAAATTTGACTCTCGAAGTGACGAAGGGATTTTCTTAGGTTATTCTACAAACAGTAGAGCATATCGAGTTTTTAACTTGGAATCTAAGACGATTGTAGAATCGATAAATGTTAAGGTAGATGAAGCTTTTCATTTTGAATCTGAAAAATCTACCCTCGATATCTCTCTTGATGATGATACACCTGCTAATGCATCTTCTTCTAACAATTCTTTCGATAATAATGTTGATGCATCTAACGGTTCTTCAAGCTCATGTGATGTGCAGGAATCATCTCGTGTACCTCCGCCTACTCCTCTACCTCAAACGTTACGCATCTCCAAGGATCACCCTGAATCGAACATAATTGGAGATCCACAAGAAGGAGTTAGAACACGGAGACAATTGGTTTGCGGATTTGCATGCTATGTATCACAAATCGAACCAAGGAATATTGATGAAGCTCTCCAAGATGATTATTGGATTAAAGCAATGCAGGAAGAGCTCCATCAATTCGAGCGAAACAAAGTCTGGGAACTGACGAAGCCTCCGAAGCAACACAATGTGATAGGTACCAAATGGATCTTCAAGAACAAGAAAAACGAAGAAGGTACTATCATCCGGAACAAAGCAAGGTTAGTTGCTCAAGGCTATTCTCAAGTAGAAGGTATAGACTTTGATGAAACCTTCGCCCCTGTAGCTAGACTCGAGTCCATTCGTATATTGTTTGCGATCGCTTGTCATTTCAAAATCAGATTATTTCAAATGGACGTTAAGAGCGCCTTTTTAAATGGATTTTTAAATGAGGAAGTTTATGTAGCTCAACCGAAAGGTTTTGTGGATCATAAACTACCTAACCATGTTTTTCGACTGAAAAAGGCTCTTTACGGTCTGAAACAAGCACCGCGAGCATGGTACGAAAGGTTGACAAAGCACCTTTTGGAAAAGGGCTACACTCGAGGGGGAGCTGACAGGACTCTCTTTGTGAAGCATTATCAAAACAATTTCATAGTTGCTCAAATCTATGTTGATGACATTGTTTTTGGAGCAACGAGAGATAATGATGCTTCTAAATTCGCGGAGACCATGGAAAGCGAATTTGAGATGTCCATGATGGGCGAATTGAATTATTTTCTTGGATTACAAGTTAAGCAGAACGATGAAGGAATTCACTTGTGTCAATCCAAGTATGCACTGGAGTTGGTCAAAAAGTTTGACCTTGAAAATTCGAAAGATTTTCCAACTCCAATGGGAACTAGCCATAAGGGACTTGGAAGTGAATCACAAAGTGAGAATGTAGACGAGAAACTGTACCGCAGTATGATTGGAAGTCTACTATATCTCACGGCTAGTCGCCCGGATATATCCTTCAGTGTTGGGATTTGTGCGAGATATCAATCAGCACCGAAGGAGGTTCACCTGAAAGCGGTGAAACGGATCATCCGGTATATCAAAGGTACAATCAATTTCGGAATTTGGTATCCTATGGGAACGACTTTGGATATTGTTGGATACTCAGATGCCGATTGGGCTGGATCGGTGGATGACCGGAAAAGCACGAGTGGTGCATGCTTCTATCTCGGCCACTGCCTTGTTGCATGGCACAGTAAGAAACAGAACTGCATAGCACTCTCGACTGCCGAAGCGGAGTACATTTCTGCAGGAAGTTGCTCAACCCAATTGATTTGGATGAAGAGCGTGTTGAGCGATTTCCGAATTTCAACATCTTCGGTAACCATTTTATGTGACAACACTAGTGCCATTAACATTTCTAAAAACCCTGTGTTGCACTCTAGAACAAAACATATTGAACTTAGATATCATTTTCTTAGAGAGCTAGTTGAATCAAACATTCTTCAACTGTCATATATTTCAACTGAAGATCAATTAGCCGACATCTTAACAAAACCTTTGGATCAAAAACGTTTCATTCACTTGCGAAAAGCAATTGGCATGCTTTCCTTGAAATAAACTCTTTTGAAACCTTTGCTTAGATTAGGTTTTGTTTTTGTTCTTGTTTTTGTTTTGTTCTTTATCTATGTTCTGTACATAGCACACTAATTGAGCATATATCATAATTGACTTTAATTGCATCCTTTTATGCATTTAGAAATTTATTATGTTTTTGATGTCATAATGTTTCAATGTTGCAATGATCATTTACGTTAATTAAACCATCTTTCTGTGATCAAAGTCAATTTCTCTCTCAATGATCTCTTGGTATAGTCATTATCATATTTGATTGCTTAGTCGAGTATGAATTCGAGATCAATGGTTTGGTTGAATACTTTATATATTAAATAATTGATAGCCAATTGAGGGGGAGTCAATGAAATGTGAAATGCTCAAAAGATGTGGAAAGAGTTACATCCCAATGAGGAGTGTGAAAACTACCACCACATGGAGAAAATGAAAGAAAAAGATACTCCATGAATGAAAAGCAAACTTTTGTTTGAAAAATTGTTGATAAAACTCATATTGAAATACTTGACTCAGTCGTATTTCATGGTTGGTATAAGGTGGGATTTTTGATTTAAGATGCTCAAAGAGCCACTCCTTCAACAGATTGTCTAGATATATTATTTAACTTATCTGGGATTTCAAACATCTATTGATCTTGGTACTTCATTTTCTTTACTGAAATTGATGATTTGATAAAGACATTACACATAGGATCAAGATAGATGTAATTGAAGTTGTTCAACTTTAAGTGTTTTAACTTTCGTAAATCTTCGTTTCATTTTTGGATATTATTGATAGATTTTTCATAATCTATTTCTTGTTGTGTGAAACGATGTCATTTGTTTAAAGTTGACATGATAATGTGCTTACATACTTTTTCTGGATTTTATTGTATTTTTCTTAATTTTTCTGAAGAAAAAGGTGTAGCCGATCCGGATCGTGGCAAGTGATCCGGATCCCGAACGCAGGATTTTTCCGCGTGTGGCCGATCCGGATCACATTCTCGGCCGATCCGGATCACGGCTAGGGTTCTATATAGAAACTTTCAGATTCGAGATTTCTTTACCCTAATTTCTGGTTTTCAAGCTTCTAGAGTTTCTCTCTCTAGATTTCTTGCTTCCTGGTGCTTCAAAACTCAAAGTTCTTCGGATTCAAGTAAGTTTTCATGATCAAAACTCGGTTTTTCTCAGTTTTTATGGTTTTTCACCAAACGTGAGTTGAAAAGTTGGAATTTCTTCGTTTGTGAATGGTTTTTGATCAAATTTCTTTTGAAATAAGAACTCTGGGTCAATTAGTTTTACTTTTATGCTGGGATTTCACTTGATTAACGTATTTTTAGGCTTCGATTTCTAAAAATTCGGTTTTAGGGCATAAAAGAGGAATTTCTGTAAATCATGGATTTGATGTATTTTTAAAATTCTTTTTGGAAAACTAATTTGATTCTTGGCTTCTCTATATGATTATGATTGTCTAGGTACAATGTTTTCAAAATTTTCAAAATTGACAATTTTTCATATGTTCTTGAGTTGATTTTCACAGGACACTTTCTTAAACTCAAAGCACTAGAATCAATGGCATTCTCCTGGTTGATTCTGTTACTGGTCGCAATGATGCCCGGGAGCTCATCTGTTAAAAAAGAACCAGGAGTCTCAACTCGAGACAAACCAAACGAAGCCAATGAAGATAGCTCAGATTACGATACGGAAGAATGGGAAGAATTCTTCAAGGATGTTCAGCGAAAAATTGATGAAGAGGACAGGACATTCACCAAAGGAAAAAGACTTATGAAATCTGCCTCCACGACCAAACAATATACAAGAAGAAGAAATGTTCAAAGAAGTACGAGTCAGCATAGTGGGCCTCTCACCAGAGCACGCTCACTTTCTGGAATTCTGCAAACTGAATCTCCATGGACTGCAGGACCAGATGCACCATCTGCATCTAGACAGCGTCCATCTTACTCAAAGACACGGACAACTGAGACAGAGATTTTAGAATCGATTTGTCAAGAACAACACCGACTCTCTGCTACACAAGACAGAATATCGAAAGAGCTTCAGCAGATCTCTTCTGAACATAAGAAGATCAAGAAGAAGTACTCTAATTTTAAGAATTTGCTTAAAGGGATTTTGAGCAAGCTAAGCTGTACTAGTTCAGATTCTTCAGACTGAGCCGCACCGTCTGTTCACTTTATCTACTTTAGTTCTTAGCTTTCACAGGACGTCGTTTTCCTCTTTGTTTAGTTTAGTTCTCAGTTTGTGCATACTTTTAGAACTCTATTTTTTTTGTTACTCTCCTTACATATTGTAGCTCATGCTACGTTTTGGCTTGTTTTTGTGACAAAAAGGGGGAGAGAGTTAGCGAAAACAATGAACAATGATGAACTTTGAACAATGATTGTGAATATCGATGATATCAAGGTAAGTATGAATCTCAACTCAACTTTGGTTTTCTTTTGTGATTTGTGACATGCTTCTATACTAACTATTCGACTAACTATTTGGGCATGTAATATGACTAACAAGTTGATGTTGGACTAACATACTTTGACATTTGGTTTTCGACTGCTTAGAAGATATGTTGGTTTTAACTATGTTTCTTTCACATATCTGATTCTTTTAAATGTCATGGTGAGATCAAACTCTATCTCTGCACTTGGTTTTTCTATGTTCCAATTCTTGAGGTATCTAACGATTTTGTTTGTCAAGAATGTTTTCTGTGTGCAGAGGTTACAGATGTCTAAGTCTAGAGTCTGTCTTAGGAGTTTATCTCATGTTTTTAATTTCTGGAACTCTTTTGTAAATTTTTGTTGTATGGTGATAGCAACAAAAATATCTTTTTGAATTTTCTTTGTGGATCTGTGTTTTGTCACGAAACCGCCAAAGGGGGAGATTGTTACGGAATTTGAGTTGGCGTATTTCGTGATTGTATTAAGTCTTGAAGATTGAAGATGAAGAAACTTTGGATCGTATACCTCAATCTCAAGAAAGAAGAATTCAAAAGGATCAGGTACGTTTAACTAAATAATTTTGATGATCCGAATACTTCTTATAGTGTAGAAACACCTGGAAGAGGTTTTAATTGCTTATTCATCAAAAACTGGACATGGGACATGTTCAGGATCCGGATCGTGGACTTTCAATCCGGATCCCGAAAGGTGTTCGTTCATACATTGCTGCAATCCGGATCACAGCTTGTACAATCCGGATCCCGAATGGGATGTTTTGTGAAAATGTATGAACGATCCGGATCGTGGATTATGATCCGGATCCCGAACAGGTGATTTTCTGGAAACTGCATTCTGTGCGTCTGCGATCCGGATCGTGGCTTATACAATCCGGATCGCCGTCGGTAAAACTTTCCAGAAAAGTTTGTTTTTGATCCGAATATTCTTCCTAGGGTTTCTAACCTATAAATAAACCCTATGGTCATTTTTCTAGGGTGAATCCAAATAGAGCCGTCATTTTCACATATCATTTTATACGGCCTTAGATCCACATATAGAGAAGAAAGGAAATCAATAGAAATGATTCTATGTTTCTTCATCTATATTGATTAGTTTGATTCTAGGTTTTCATACTCACATCTTGAGTTGAATCAAACTAATGAATACTTAGATGGTATTTCCGATCTACTCTTGATCTAAGTATTCGGCGGATCATCACCACCCAAACAAACAACGATTTACCCCAAAATCGGCGCGTGGACTCGCGTGGCCTTGTGGATTCAAGGTGTTATCGCTTTCGTGGATTCGGAGCGAGGTGCGTTCGTGGATTCGAAGCGTACCATTGGGTGAAGACCGTGGATTCGGTTGGACGTCGTGGACTCGACGTTGGACGCTGTGGATTCAGCGTTGGGCGCGGATCGTGGATTCGAGAAGCGTCGTGGAGCGAGCGGGAAGATCGACTAGGGGCGTATGGTAAAAGGTTGAGTCGTCTGTGAGTACGTTATATCACCTTGTACGTGTGTTAACTCTAGTGGATTTCGCCGTGTTATCGGTCCCGTGGTTTTTTACTCCGGTTTGGAGTTTTCCACGTAAAAATCTTGTGTGTTCTTTTATTTTTCCGCATTGGGTTTTATCGCACAATGATTTTTTGAGTGTTTATTGTTTACACCTATTCACCCCCCCTCTAGGTGTTTTTTCCCCTATTAGATCCTTATTAACCTAAACCCAATAGACTGGTGGTGTACGGTGGACCGAGGTGGACACGTGGCGTCTTCCCATTGGACGGTCCACTGCTCGCGGTCTACGGAGTAGCGCAGGTGTATGGTGCACCGGCTTGGACACGTGGCATTCTTTTATTGGATCGGTTCACATATTTTCGTGCACCGGGTGCACTAGGCAGGTGGCAGTGACACGTGGCACCTCCTTATTGGTCGGTCAACTGTGCGGGCAGGGGGCAGCTGGCGCATCTGGGCGCGCGGTCAGGCCGGTCGGTGCCACGTGGCGCGTTTTCATTGGGTGCAATCGGTGTTTCCTGTTCGGCGGGACACAGAGGGAATTATTGGAATTGTTTTTCTGGTTTCTCCTATTAATTCCATCCGAGAAGACTTGGGAGGCCATTTTCACCATTTTTGAGGCCTCATCTTCCTGAGGGGTGAGAAGATGAAATCTTCTCCAAGAAGAGAGGAAGCATCCTGTGAAGTTTCGGATTTTTGGGTGGCACGGATCTCGAGGTTTTCATTTTCTTCGGCGCGGCGCGACGTTCCTTCATCGGTGTACCCCTTTCGTCGCGTTTCGATGCGAGAGCTCTCCCGGCCTACCCCGATCACATTTTCCAGCGATTCTTGCGCCATTAGAACGGCGACTGACAGAGCTTCAATCTTGGTATTTACTATTTCCCCTTGTTTCGCGTTTTTCGAGGAGCTTTTCTGAGTTTACTATGACACCATTTGCTGTGATTGAGATTTGGACAGCGGTTCGATCTTTTGGCAATATCTTCGCGCACAGGCATCGGATTGGGGTGATTCAATAGGCGTTTTGCATCTACACATCACGAGGAATATCCCCAAATTTTCTTGGAATTTCTTGAATTTTCCCCGAAGGTGAAAAGTCCCTGTTTACAGAACTTTATGATTCAGTTTTTGTGATTAGTTGATTCCGGGGTGGTTCCCTTGCAGAATTTATATCTCAGCGTAGGAAACTCGGATTTGAACGTGCAGGTACTCGTTTCGACCGGTTCGTCGCGAGGATCGTGACGGTATTTTTTCTGGAATTTTCTGTGCAGATCTCGCAGGTGAAAAAGGCAAAACTGTGAACTATTGTGTTGGGGACTGATTTTGTGCGCAACTGTATGTTTAATTGTATCTTTTGGGGTATTTGTGCACAGTGATCGCGGTGGTTTATCTGTTGGGCTTTTGGCGTGAAAAAGGGATATTGGACAGCGAGAAGGTTCTTCAGCTGAGGATTTCGCGTGTTCAGGTGGGTGATTGTTGCTTGCCTCTACTTCTGACTTGCTCACTAAGTTTATTAGAGAACCCCCTCTTTTGGACATATTGATTGATTGCCATGCATGTTTGATTAATATAAACGTGAGCCTATCATTTGAGAATAATCTGTGGACATAGCATGTTGGGAATCTTATTTGGATATTATGATTGTGGAAACCTGATTGCGGGGACACTTTTCATTGTGATAGTTAACATGCCATATTAGCACATAGACCTTATGAAAGTTGGTTAAATGGACTAGTTATTGGGACATGATGACATATCTATGTGCGGGTATCACTTTGGGATTTATTATGGATCAGGGGTTATATACATGTGTAGTTGACTGATGACTTTAGCATGATGGTTATGTTTATGTGGATTTGTTATTCATTACACATGTGGAATTGTTATTCGATATTCTCTCTTTCATTCTTGCATGAGGACTTTTGCATGCTTGTATGGACATCTAGATAGGCCACTATTTTATTGCTACACTATCATATTGGGATCTGACTTAGGAGAAACCATGATTGCGTTCTTTCTCCTTCTTATTTAGACTTTCGAGTCATGTTGCTCGGGTTCGAGCGGGGGGTTGGGATAGTGTAGCCGGGACCTTAGGGCCGGAGACAGGGTGTGCTTGATGTCGGACTTGTGGGTTATTGCGGCAACCGCGGACAGTAGGCGGTTGACCGGATATTGATTGTTCTACCCGATTGTGGATCTTGGGTTTTGGGACAGGCAGGCTTGATGGCAGGGTATTGCGGCAACCGCGGACCTTGGGCGGTTGACCGGAGATTGCTTATGCATCAGATTGGGTATCAGGTCTCTAGTGGATGGAGTTTCCCACTATTTGTCTATCTTGCATCAGGTTGAGATCGGGTCTCCTTTTAGTGGATGGGTTTTCCCACTTTGATCAGAGTCATGATCCAGTCCTGCTGATCTATGATACTTGTTACTGAGGCATTATACTCGTGTGGGTCGCTCCCCTCGAGTGCCACTCCGGAGTGTGTGCATGTATGACCGTGCCGGTCAGGAGCCGGTCGGTTGCCCTTAGGCCAGGACCGTGCCGGTCAGGAGCCGGTCTGTTGCCCTTGGGATGGGACCGTGCCGGTCAGGAGCCGGTCTGCATCCCGCAGTTGAGTTGTGAGTTAGCAGGCATAGTTGGCAGTAGCGGTGTTCACCGGTGTCTTGATTGGGTCACCCAGGCAGGAATATATACATATATATGTTTATATATTTGATGCATACATTTGGCTATTCTTTTAGCTTGGCACATTAGAGGCATCGTAGTGGTAGTTTCCCTTCTTCAGCAGTCCTGTTTACAGCTTTACCACTTACCCCTTTTCTTGCCTCTGGTAGACTTAGTGGGTACGCCGGAGTTTGAGGCTTTACCCACAGGGGGAGGCTACTGGTTTACTAGTGGTTCTCACCCCCATTGTTGTTTTCCCTCTTTTTCTCCCTCCTGTTTTGCAGAGTCTTCTGCGGTAGTTGCTGATCTTCCAGTCGTTGTTCGAGGCGAGGGAGTCACGAGCTAGATCCTTACCACCCGAGGAGTGTAGCTGTATCCCCTGGTTGGAGATTACTTGTAGCTGTCAGTTGGTTTGTACTGTTTACTTTGGAGTGAGATCTTTTGTATTTGGAGAGACTGAGGTAGAGGCTGATGTACTATAGTTTTGTTTATCTTCCTTTCATAGTTGAGAGATGCTGTACTGAGGACACTGTATGGTGATTATCTGTATTTGAGGAGATGGATATTGTACTTTATTTCAGGTTATGCAGTGATTGGATTTTTATTTTACAGCATCTTATTTTCCGCTCTGATATTTGCATAGCTATAGCACTATCTTTTGCAGGTTAGACGCTTCGCCTATGTGGGATTTTACATAGGTGGCGGATCTGTTGGCGAGCCCGGGTCGCGGTATCGACCCCGAGGCGTGACAGATTAGGTTGGTATCAGAGCTTAGGGATAGGTCAGTTGGGACTTAGGAAACCCTAGGCTTGTGGTTGGACCCTAGGATGACTTTGTGAGAGTCGTGACTTTTAGCGAGAGTCCTGATTGAGTTTTATACCTCTCCCAAGTGATGGGATGGGTGATTGGCATGTTTATTCTCCTAAGCAATTATGTTGGCTGTAGACAACATAATGCGGTGGAACGGTTGACATGCTCTAGACTCTCGCCGGATTGGGTCGAGTTTTGTTTTGTGCTGTGGTGCAGTTGGTCGGCGTGAGCGGTGTCTCCCCGACGCCTTGTGCGGATTGTTGGGCACTCGGCGCAGCAGTGGAGCTTGAGCGGATTGTTTTGGGGCCGGATACCCAGGTTGAGATTAGAGAGCTCCAGGCCCCGATGGCAGGATTGTTTGAGTTATATCAGCGGCAGAGTGAGCCGCTGGTCTGGCTGGCACAGTTGTCGGAGCAGCGCAGTGACACAGTTGTCGGAGCAGTGACACAGTTGTCGGGGCAGCGTAGTGACACAATTGTCGGAGCAGTGACACAGTTGTCGGAGCAGCGCAGTGGCACAGCTGTCGGAGCAGTGGTGCAGTTGTCTGATCAGCACAGTGACACAGTTGTCGGAGCAGTGACACAGTTGTCGGAGCAGCGCAGTGGCACAACTGTCGGAGCAGTGGTGCAGTTGTCTGATCAGCGCAGTAACACAGTTGTCGGAGCAGAGACACAGTTGCCGTATCAGTGCAGTGGCACAGTTGTCGGACTAGTGAGTGGCCCCTCCGTGCCAATGGTTAGTGCTGAAGCACCGAGGCGGGGTGGATAGCTGACAGTTGATAAACTGTGGGATTGCATGGATAGAGTGAGCCAGTTCTGGGCAGATGAGTCACCCCGATTTGTGGGAGTGAGTATGGGGCCTTTGGAGGCAGGGTCTTGTTCAGTGGTGGATAGAGAGTACTTGGAAGCCTTTTGGTGTTAAGAGTTAGTGCAGTGGTTGGACTACGCGCTCCAGGTTTCGAGGGGCGGGGCACATAGGATTTGTGTGGCTGGGAGTGGATGGTGCTCGGATATCTTTCAGTTTATTTGATTCCTCCATTTTGAATTTTGGATGCCTCGATGGAGTAGGCATTTCGTGTGGATTGTGGCATTGTAGTTCTTTTGGATAGGGATCTGCCGCCAGAGGCGAGTCCTGGATGGAGGTGCTGGGCGCTAGATGTTGGAGGACTGATCGGCCGGCAGAGACATTTTCGTTTCTTCTTTCCCAGATGGTGGATATCCTTGCGGACGGATTATGTAAAGCTTACCGTGGGAATGTTACCCATTGTGATTGATAACCTGCATGTTTGGGGTACAATACACGCGATTGAGGGGTGAGCTTAGTAAGGATAATTGTATAAGGAATTGCATGGATTAATTGTGCTCTGTCCTATGATGGTTGCAATAAAGGATTTCCTGAGATGTCAGGGGTCGGGTGGACCCCGATGGCACCATCGGCATCTTTATCAGAGTAGCGCAGCGGTAGCATGACTTCGTTATCTGCGGAGGACCTTTTCGTCGCCCCAGCGTGAGCAAAGGCAGAGATTGTGCTCTATGTGGATAGTCTTGATTTTCAGGCAGACTAAGCGGCGACCACTTGCGTCAAGCGGATTAGTCGGTGTCGCCCGGTTGGAGGGCGCCATGATAGTGGATCGAGTGTGTCACGCCCCGGGGGTTTTATTTAAGCGGAAACGATAAACGATGCCCAAAAGTAAGCGTTTGGTGCGTCCAATTTTTTTTTTTTTGAAAACCTCCGTCCCCGGCGCGCGCCCAGACCCGCCGCATATACAGATTTACTCGAAAATCGGGCAGAGTCTCCTCTGTATATGCACAGCGTCGCGGCATTTACAACAGTCAAACACAAGCAAACACTTCCATTTAATCACAACAGTCCGGAGTTTAACTATGCATGTAGACTAAACAATGCCCGTGGCCAGTCAAGTTGAAAGGATAAACTCACAGTTTTGAAAGCAGGTCCACACGACCTCAGGTTTTGAAAACAGTTTGGAAAACACCATAAATCCACAGGGTTTGTAAAACGGGCCCACACGACCCAAGAATTTTGAAAACAGTTTGAAATCCACATAAATCCACATGGTTTGGAAAACGGGCCCACACGACCCTAGATTTTGAAAGACATTTTTTTTGAAGTTCTTTTCTTTTGTTTTCTCGTTGGTTTGCTTTGGAAAACGGCCAAACGGGGATAATAAAAGAAACAGTAATGCATAACCAGAGCAAAAGTAATCAACATCCACACCGACCCCACAAGGGTATCGAGAACCAAACAGTAACCTACAATACCAAATGAAATGCAGGGAAAGTAAAGAAAACGGCAGACTGGGGCTCCCACAGCCCGACTGCTCCCACCTCGGCCTCACCGTCGCCTACCTCTCACCCCTGGAAGTACCTGTCACAGAGTGGGTAGTCAGCGACACTATCATGATAAAAATAATAAAGCAGTAAAGTAATACCAAGCCACAAAAGCAAGACTAGCCGGAGCAACCACTCTGCTCATAAAAGTAACTCGCAAACACCTGTACCACCTGTGACACCTGTAAACCCCTGTAACACCTGTAACACCTGACCTCGTCGGGCACCAATCCCGGCGGGTCGCACCGCTCACACCTTGGTGCCTCAAACCCCACACCTACGGGGGCCCCCACTACGTCACCTCGTGGGTAAACACGGGTCAAAGACCGCCTTTCCGGAAAAGAGCACCCTTTGCGGTGGCCAGACCGCGGGTGCGCGTGTCGCAACTCGAGCATAGTAACCAAGACACGGGGTAATATAGTAAATCAGAGAAACCGTCAGCGTTAGTACCGATTAACATGTAATTAACATCCTTTCCGGAATAGTAACACTATACTAAGCCTCAAAAGAAAACCCACCTTTTCGTTGTCGCGCTCCTAACCGATGCTAGGTTCTCCCGCGTCTCGGGGTGCTCGCCCGGACCTACACGAACCTGTCATACAGGAGTCAGTAACTCAAGACTCCGCAAAGCTAAAAAGACTGGAACACCCGACCCCTACCCCTCGCGCACTACCCGCGCGAACGCGCCCGGCCCCGCGCGGCTGGGCGGCGTGCCGCCCGTGTGCGGCGCCGCCCGCATGCGGCGCCGCCCGCATGCGGGGCGCGCGCCCGGCCCCGCGCCGCCCGCGGGGTTGAGCCGCCCGCATGCGGTGCTGCCCGCACGCGCGGCTCCGCGCTCGCCGGCTCCGGTGGCGGCACCGACCTTCCTCCCGTTTCTAAGAAAGAACCAAGAATTAACGAAAACCCTAAATTAAGCTCACCTCGGATTCGTCGGCTAGGGTTGATCGAGGGAAGGATCGTCCGTCTTGCGTGCTTGCTATCGAAGGGTATCCTGTCAATCTCCTCCCTCCTCGGTCGCGCCGCCTTGGTTCTCCAAACGATCGCTAGGAAGGGGTGGGGTTGAGGAGTTGGTTCCGCGCTCGGGTGTCGTGCGTCAGGGCAAGGAGGAAGAGTACGAAGGGGGTTTTCCCCAAAACCTAAATCCCCAACCAAATTAATTAGCCGTTTAGGCGCCATCGGACTGAACTCCAAATAGAAAAAGGAGTCGATCTGGGTGCGAACCTGGGTCCAGTCTGCCTCGGTAACCGTGATAGTCGCCTGAACCGTACTAAAACTTCCGAAATTTATTCTAGGAGATTCCGGAGTCGGAATCCAAAATCGATTTCGCCGACGTTCTCCGTTTTGCGAGCTTTATTGATTAAAAATACCTGCGAGCCCCGACGGTCTGCCCAGAAAACATGAAAAACACAAGTCACGCCCGGATCCCTTAGTCGAAAAGCGGTTCAAAAAAATTCGAAAGAAAGTCCCGAAAGGCAAATAAACCCACGGTTGCTACACCACTCACCTCTAAAAAATGAGTTTCGTCCCCGAAACTCAATCCTCGTCCGCGGTGAAAAGATGGGGGTAGGCCTCCCGCATCTTCGACTCCAGTTCCCACGTCGCCTCCCGCTCCTCGTGGTTGCTCCAGAGCACCTTCACGTAGGGAATGGCTCGGTTTCGCAGTGTCTTACTCTCTCTTGCCAGGATTCGCACCGGGGTTTCCTCGAAGCTTAGATCCTCTTTCAGTTCGAGTGTCGAGACGTCCAGAACATGCGATGGGTCGGGGAGGTATTTCTTGAGCATTGAAACGTGGAACACGTCGTGAACCTGGTTGAGGTTCGGTGGTAGAGCGAGTCGGTAAGCTACTGGGCCGATGCGCTCCAGGATCTCGAACGGCCCCACAAACCGCGGGCTCAGCTTGCCCTTTAACCCGAACCGCTTGATTCCCCTGGACGGCGAGACCCGCAAAAACACGTGTTCTCCCACCTGGAACTCTAAGTCGCGGCGTCTCCGATCCGCGTAGCTCTTTTGTCGACTCTGGGCGGTTAGTAAGCGCTGTCTGATGAGGCGCACCTTCTCTTCTGTCTCTTCCACCAAATCGGGTCCCAAGAACTTCCGTTCTCCCAAGTCATCCCAACAGATCGGGGATCGGCAGCGTCTCCCGTATAAGGCTTCGTAGGGTGCCATCTGGATGCTGGCCTGGTGACTGTTGTTGTAAGCGAATTCTACAAGTGGCAGGTAACGCTCCCAACCGACCCCCCAATCGAGTACACAGGCCCGAAGCAGGTCCTCTAGCGTCTGTATCACTCGCTCCGACTGCCCGTCCGTCTGAGGGTGGAAGGCCGTGCTGAACTGCAATTTAGTCCCCAAGGCTCGCTGCAGACTCTGCCAAAACTTCGAGACGAAGCGCGTGTCTCTATCTGATGTGATCGATGCCGGTACTCCATGCAGTCTCACAATCTCGCTGAGGTAGACCTGAGCCAACCGCTCTCTGGTCCAGGTTGTGTGGATGGGCAGGAAGTGCGCTGACTTGGTTAGCCGGTCCACCACGACCCATATTGTGTCGTGTCCTTGCTGTGAACGTGGGAACCCGGTGACAAAGTCCATGGTGATATGATCCCACTTCCACTCCGGCACCGGTAAGGGTTGTAACTTTCCCGCCGGCCGCTGATGTTCTGCCTTTATCTGTTGGCACACCGGCAGTGAGCTACATATCGTGTCACATCCCTCTTCAGCTTGGGCCACCAGAAGGTCTGCTTGAGGTCCCTGTACATCTTGGTGCCTCCTGGATGCGCCGCATAAGGGGCGCTGTGTGCCTCTGCTAAAATTTCCTCCTTCAATTCCTTCGAATCCGGTACGCAAAACCGCCCGCGGAACCGTATAATGCCGTCACTTCCCACTGCAAAGTCGTTCCCCTGGTCCGGGGAGATCTTGTCTCGCACGAGCTGCAAGTGCGAGTCCGCCTGTTGTCCTTCCCGGATTTTCTCGAATAGTGTCGGCTTGACCACCAAAGTTAGAAGTTGCGCAACCGTGCCTGCTGGCACCACTTCCAACCTTAGTCGTGCGAAGTCCGCAATCAAGTTGCTCTGCTCAGTTATCGCACCTGCTGATCCCCCTTCCAAACCCCCTTTTCTGCTTAAAGCGTCCGCCACCACGTTTGCTTTCCCGGGGTGGTATTGGATTGTTAGATCGTAATCCTTCAGTAACTCCAGCCACCGCCTCTGCCGCAGATTGAGTTCCTTTTGGGTGAACAGGTATTTAAGACTCTGGTGGTCTGAGAAGATGTTACAGTGGACACCAAAGAGGTAGTGTATCCATAACTTTAGAACGAACACCACTGCGGCCAGCTCTAAATCGTGTATCGGGTAGTTCTTTTCGTAATCCTTTAGTTGCCTAGAAGCGTAGGCTATTACCCTCCCCTGCTGCATCAAAACACCCCCAAGGCCGATCCTCGAGGCGTCGCAGTACACTTCGTAGTCCTCCCCGGGGGTCGGCAGCACAAGTATCGGCGCCCTGGTTAGCCTTTTCTTTAATTCCTCGAAGCTCTCTTGGCACTGGGCCGTCCACACAAACTTTTCTCCTTTCCTGGTCAACCGGTTTAAAGGGGCCGCAATTTTCGAGAAACCCTCAACGAAATGTCTATAATACCCCGCCAATCCCAAGAAACTGCGGATCTCCGTCACCGTCGTCGGTGGCTGCCAGTCGATCACCGATTCCACCTTCTTGGGGTCCACGGCGATTCCTCTCGCCGAGATCACGTGCCCCAGGAATCCCACTTCGCGTAGCCAGAATTCGCACGTTTTGAGTTTAGCGAACGGCTTCTGCTCTCTGAGGGTTTGGAGTATCGTCCGTAAATGATCCTCGTGCTCCTCGTTGGTGGGTGAATAGATCAATATGTCGTCGATGAAGACTACTACAAACCGGTCCAGGAAGGGTCTAAAAATCCGGTTCATCATATCCATAAAGACCGCAGGCGCGTTCGTAAGTCCAAACGGCATGACCGTAAATTCGTAATGGCCATACCGGGTCCGGAAGGCGGTCTTCGGAATGTCCTCCTTCCGAACCCGGAGCTGGTGGTAACCCGATTGCAGATCAATCTTAGAGAAGACTGTCGCCCCCCGCAACTGGTCGAAGAGGTCGTCGATTCTGGTCAGGGGGTACTTATTCTTCACCGTGACCTTGTTTATTCCCCTGTAGTCGATGCAGAGGCGCAGGCTTCCGTCTTTTTTCCGTACAAAGAGTACTGGTGCACCCCAGGGCGACACACTCGGCCTGATAAACCCTTTGTCCAAGAGGTCCTCCAGTTGCGCCTTAAGCTCCTTCAACTCCGCGAAGGCCATTCGGTAGGGCGCCTTTGTAATAGGTTGTGTCCCCGGTAAAAGTTCAATAGGGAACTCCACTTCTCTCTCTGGGGGTAACCCGGGCAGTTCCGCTGGGAAGACGTCGGGGAAGTCCCTCACCACTGGGATGTCTGAAGGTGTCGTGGAGGGTCGGGTAACCAGGTCCACCGATGCAAAGTAGGCCACACACCCACCCTCTACCAATCTCCTGGCTCGAGCCGCTGAGATGACTGCCGGAAAGGAGGTGCTCTTGCATGCCAGATACGCGTTCTTAGGAAAGTTTGGTTCTTGTAGTTGTACCATCCTCTTCTCGCAGTCGATAAGCGCTTGGTACCTTGAGAGCCAATCCATGCCCAATACGACATCGTACTCCTTCAGAGGAATCACCACCAAATCCCAAGGGCAAGCCAGTCGCCCAAGTTTAATCGGGCAAGTGGCCACGAAACCGGTCGCCTCCAGTGTCCCACCCTCTGTCTGGACCGTCATTCGGCTTGGGAGAGGCGTCTCCCCAAGATCATGCATAAACACATAGTCACGAGAAATGAACGAGTGGGTTGCTCCAGTGTCAAAGAGGGTTCTAGCACGGGAGTTTGAAACAGAAGTAATACCTGCGAGTACGTCCTCCGGCGGGTCCGATTCCCGGCGGGTCATTGAATAAATTCGCCCGCCCGGTTGAGGCTGCCTTTCCTCCTCGCGCCGCGAAGCTGGGGGCCTAGAGGTCGACCCCATAGGAGCTTTCCCCCGCCCCGACAGTTGTGGTGACGGCGTGGAAGCGGCAGAGGAGGCTGGTCCCAAGGCAAGGGGGCAGTTGCGGCGGAAGTGCCCCTGCTTGCCGCAGCGGAAGCAATGATCGACTCTCTGGGGGCATTCCAACACCCCGTGCGCTCCCCCGCAGATCACACAAGGCCTGTCTCTTGGTCTCGGCCCTCCCGTAGGTGCGCTCCGTGCTCCCGATTGCGACCTCCACCGCTTTGGGGGTCGGCTCCCAGCAGATGACGCTCCCCCGAAGCTCTGCTGTTGCCGCTTTCTATCTTCATGCTGTGCCGGGGCCTCCCTCCTAGCGCGGGTAATGGCGAACCCGCGCTCTACGACAGTGGCCCGGTCGACCACTTTCTGGAATGTCTGCAAGTCAGCGGCCTGAACCACCTGGAAGATATCACTTCGCAACCCATCCACGAACAGTTGTGCCTTGTGGGATTCGTCCCTTATGACGAAAGGGACGCAATTTGCCAAGCGCACGAATTCGCGCTGATATTCCATAACCGTCTTGCTCCCTTGTTGAATGTGGTTCAGGTCGTCCTCCAGTTTCTTTTTGACGCTGTTGGTGAAGAAGGCCCCAAACAGTTCCTGCTTGAACGTCGTCCACGATAGAAGCACGGTGCCCTTGGTGGGATCAGGGCGCACCGTCTTCCACCATAAACGAGCGTTTCCCTCCAGAAAGTGAACCGCCAGGGGGACGCGCTCCGGGTCCTCGATGAGTAAGTCCTCGAACAACTTTTCCATCGACCCCACCCACTTTTCGACGACCCAGGGATCAGTTGTCTCCCCCTCGAACGTGGGTGGTTCAAACTTCTTGAAATCCGCCAGGTTGGCCCGCACCCGTTCTCGCTCCGTCAGTGGAACTGTCCCTTCCCCCGCGGCGGCGGCGGCCTCGGAGGTACTCCCCGGCGCCGGCCCCGCGGGCGCTGATGCAGGTGCTGCCGTCGGCGTCATGGTCTGGGTGGATGCTAACCCGGCTGTTGCTGCCGGTGGAGGGGCTGCCCCTCCCCCAGCCCCTGTCGCTTGCGGTGCTGCGGCCGGTGCAGTTGGCCCCTGTGGAGGGGCAGGAGCGACCGGTTGCTGCTGCGTCAGTTGACGCACATGTTCCGTGAGGGTCGCCAGCTGCCCCGCCATCTCCCTCAATTGTTGCCGCAGGAGCTGGTTCTCTGCAGCTGCTGATGTCGTCGCATCCGCCCCTACATCCTCAGCCGACGCTCTGGTTCGGACCATTGTCTGTACAAACACACCATCAAAAGCTTAGCACTAGACTCCGCTAGAAGGAACCACCATTAATATCGAGAGGGAAAAGAAAAACATTATCTACATATCCCCTCCCCGATCTCTCACGTCCTACACCCGTAAACCCTGCACATTTCATTTATTCGTAGTTAAGTGTGGTATCTCGGTGGATGTTGGGCCGTCACTGTTGTGAGTAAAGCAACCGCTCTGATACCATCTTAATCTGTCACGCCCCGGGGGTTTTATTTCAGCGGAAACGATGAACGATGCCCAAAAGTAAGCGTTTGGTGCGTCCAATTTTTTTTTTTTGAAAACCTCCGTCCCCGGCGCGCGCCCAGACCCGCCGCATATACAGATTTACTCGAAAATCGGGCAGAGTCTCCTCTGTATATGCACGGCGTCGCGGCATTTACAACAGTCAAACACAAGCAAACACTTCCATTTAATCACAACAGTCCGGAGTTTAACTATGCATGTAGACTAAACAATGCCCGTGGCCAGTCAAGTTGAAAGGATAAACTCACAGTTTTGAAAGCAGGTCCACACGACCTCAGGTTTTGAAAACAGTTTGGAAAACACCATAAATCCACAGGGTTTGTAAAACGGGCCCACACGACCCAAGAATTTTGAAAACAGTTTGAAATCCACATAAATCCACATGGTTTGGAAAACGGGCCCACACGACCCTAGATTTTGAAAGACATTTTTTTTGAAGTTCTTTTCTTTTGTTTTCTCGTTGGTTTGCTTTGGAAAACGGCCAAACGGGGATAATAAAAGAAATAGTAATGCATAACCAGAGCAAAAGTAATCAACATCCACACCGACCCCACAAGGGTATCGAGAACCACACAGTAACCTACAATACCAAATGAAATGCAGGGAAAGTAAAGAAAACGGCAGACTGGGGCTCCCACAGCCCGACTGCTCCCACCTCGGCCTCACCGTCGCCTACCTCTCACCCCTGGAAGTACCTGTCACAGAGTGGGTAGTCAGCGACACTATCATGATAAAAATAATAAAGCAGTAAAGTAATACCAAGCCACAAAAGCAAGACTAGCCGGAGCAACCACTCTGCTCATAAAAGTAACTCGCAAACACCTGTACCACCTGTGACACCTGTAAACCCCTGTAACACCTGTAACACCTGACCTCGTCGGGCACCAATCCCGCGGGTCGCACCGCTCACACCTTGGTGCCTCAAACCCCACACCTACGGGGGCCCCCACTACGTCACCTCGTGGGTAAACACGGGTCAAAGACCGCCTTTCCGGAAAAGAGCACCCTTTGCGGTGGCCAGACCGCGGGTGCGCGTGTCGCAACTCGAGCATAGTAACCAAGACACGGGGTAATATAGTAAATCAGAGAAACCGTCAGCGTTAGTACCGATTAACATGTAATTAACATCCTTTCCGGAATAGTAACACTATACTAAGCCTCAAAAGAAAACCCACCTTTTCGTTGTCGCGCTCCTGACCGATGCTAGGTTCTCCCGCGTCTCGGGGTGCCCGCCCGGACCTACACGAACCTGTCATACAGGAGTCAGTAACTCAAGACTCCGCAAAGCTGAAAAGACTAGAACACCCGACCCCTACCCCTCGCGCACTACCCGCGCGAACGCGCCCGGCCCCGCGCGGCTGGGCGGCGTGCCGCCCGTGTGCGGCGCCGCCCGCATGCGGCGCTGCCCGCATGCGGGCGCACGCGGCGCGGCCCGCATGCGGCGCCGCCCGCATGCGGTGCTGCCCGCATGCGGGCGCACGCGGCGCCGCCCGCATGCGGCGCCGCCCGCATGCGGCACCGCCCGCATGCGGCGGGCGCGCGCCCGGCCCCGCGCCGCCCGCGGGGTTGTGCTGCCCGCATGCGGTGCTGCCCGCACGCGCGGCTCCGCGCGCGCCGGCTCCGGTGGCGGCGCCGACCTTCCTCCCGTTTCTAAGAAAGAACCAAGAATTAACGAAAACCCTAAATTAAGCTCACCTCGGATTCGTCGGCTAGGGTTGATCGAGGGAAGGATCGTCCGTCTTGCGTGCTTGCTATCGAAGGGTATCCCGTCGATCTCCTCCCTCGTCGGTCGCGCCGCCTTGGTTCTCCAAACGATCGCTAGGAAGGGGTGGGGTTGAGGAGTTGGTTCCGCGCTCGGGTGTCGTGCGTCAGGGCAAGGAGGAAGAGTACGAAGGGGGTTTTCCCCAAAACCTAAATCCCCAACCAAATTAATTAGCCGTTTAGGCGCCATCGGACTGAACCCTAAATAGAAAAAGGAGTCGATCTGGGTGCGAACCTGGGTCCAGTCTGCCTCGGTAACCGTGATAGTCGCCTGAACCGTACTAAAACTTCCGAAATTTATTCTAGGAGATTCCGGAGTCGGAATCCAAAACCGATTTCGCCGACGTTCTCCGTTTCGCGAGCTTTATTGATTAAAAATACCCGCGAGCCCCGACGGTCTGCCCAGAAAACATGAAAAACACAAGTCACCCCCGGATCCCTTAGTCGAAAAGCGGTTCAAAAAAATTCGAAAGAAAGTCCCGAAAGGCAAATAAACCCACGGTTGCTACAGAGTGTCGCTGGTGCGATTTCCTCACGGCAGTCAGAGTTAGAGCACGTTGCAGTCCGGCATGGACTGGAGACAGAATTGTTACCACGTGCACTAGAGGTACAGGTTCCTGTTGGTGTGGTGCATGTGGAGGAGACTTGTGGATCATGTCCAGTGCAGTTGAGACCTCGAGTTATACCGGCGGACTTATTGGTACTTGTGTCAGCTCGGTGTTTTGACCCGGTGCTTGGGATTGGTTGGCACAGTGCCACACGATGTTTGACTACGGAGAGAGAAGGCTATGGCCTTCTGCGAGGCAGGCAAGGGAGGCTTGTTTACTGAGACTGTTAGAGCACACAGGTTGCAGCGACAGTGCAGGGGGGGGTGCCTATGGCGGCGCCGGGACTCAAGGATATTCCTGTTGCCCGTGAGATCCCGGGCGTGATTTCACCTGAGCTGATGATGATGCCGCCGATTAGGGAGATAGAGATGGTGTTCGGCGTGGTTTGATGAACCGCGCCCCCCTCGACAGCACTTCATTGGATACCGCCTGTAGAGCTGAGAGAGCTGATGGCACAGTCGTAGGATTGGATGGATCGAGGGTCCTGTTGGACCCAGTGCCACGCCGTCGATATACGGTAGTGATGCCACGTCTTGGATAGACGATGATGAGGGTTCGTGGTGACTTGAGCACAGGCAGGTTCAGACATTATTTATGACCTTTTTGGTGGAGTACACTCCGGCAGTTCTTGTATGATGTGAGTATCTACTTGGAATCAGACAGCCAGGGACTTTGCCTAGATGGCATTCAGGATCCAGTAAGGGCATTATGAGCTCATAGTGAGGCCAAATGGAATAAATAATGCCCTGTTGTCCTCAAGATTTGAGGAATTGAGTGTCCCTATTGTACTCGGACGGATTGGGAGTGGTGGTTCCCGAGGATATTTTGATTTACTTCCAAAGCGACTTGTAGCACGAGGAGCCTTGGTGGACATGCTACCATACCTTTGTGGGTGAAGCTATATGCCAAGTTATTGAGACATAAGTTTTAGCTTCAGAAGCTTCACTCTTGGGTCACATGGTGTTAGCCGCGGAGGCGGCGGTGGAGAATCCGGCCAAATTGGATATTAATTAGGAATTGGCCGAGATCAGTATTTATGGTCAAGGTAAGGAGCTTCTTGGACTGGGCAGTGTCAGGAGATCTTGGCAATCGGATGATGAGATTGATACCAGCGCCAATACTAGGATTTCCAGTGTTGGGAGAGAGATTTGCGAGTTTTAGTGATGCCTTCCTTAGCGACGGTGGATTTACCGTTGGGTTATTGTTGAGCATTCGGGATGACCCCGACAGGGCCACAGTGATGGCGAATACCTGGAGCAGGAAAGCTGTCTGGGGTTGAGTTTGATGATGCCACGGCTGGCGCTGTGTGGACTGTTGAGGCAAACATGGCTTACGGTGATGTCACTGAGGATTCTTTGGATGATAGACCACGGCTGAGTGGTTCACTCGGATGGCCAAGATTCGGGAGTGACCGGGTGAGGACCTCTCCTTGTTAGGACTCTTTTCCTTTTGGAGTTGTCCAGCATGTCACTAGTTTGGGAGTTGAGCACACAACTCTCGGATGCGATGTTTTGGAAATTTTTGGCAGGCCAAGTGTGTCGTTTGTTGGGGGTGTTGGTGCTATTCGAGATGTGGAAGGTTGGTTCACTTCGACTTTGTGTGGATCCCCGCAAATTTGGCGAAGTGATCATCTGGAGCAAGTACCCTTTGGTCGAGTCTGGAGGATCGAATTTACCGGCTGCCAGGGTACTGGATCTTCTCGAAGATTGATTTGCAATCTGGTTCTCTCGACTGCTTATGGCTGTGTGCTGATGCCGGAGAGTGGGGAATTGTTTCTACGCCCCGATGGTTTTTGGGTTAGAGATCAGAGTCTATGTGATCAGTTGGGGGACTTATATCGGATGCCTCGGGAGTACAGAGGTACTTGGATCGAGCTTTTATGCCGATGGACTTGTGGTTGGATTATCTGAGGCCCTGGGAGGAGCAGATGCTTGTACCGATGCAGACTACTTGATAGCTCGAGCGGTTAGCCCAGCTGTACTTGGTTGAGGTGGCGTGGTTTTCTGGAGTGCCCGCCTTTGTTTTGCTCTAGTTAGAGACCCGAGTATTGCATCGCGTCTCTGGAGGAGATATTAGACGGCCTTGGGAGCTTGAGTGGCGGATGATTGGATATTTACCCCCCTCTATTTGGTGGAGATTCCGTGTTGCGGAATGACTTTAGTTTCGAGGACGAAACTTTCTTTTAGTGGGGGAGGATGTGATGACCTGGATTTTCGCAGAGCTGTTGCAGTGCGTTGGGGTGGCTACTGGAGGCCTACGTGGTGTGTTGGGGGTGTTTGGGGCATAATTGGACACAAGTGTTGGACTTCGAGCTTATATGGATCACATGGGTGATCGGTTGACCCCATCGGATGTTTAGAGGTGTTTTCGCGCAAATCAGATATCAAATTTGGACTCAGCGCGAAATTCGGATTAAAAATACCTTTCCGGGTGCATTCGGCAATTTTTAGAGTTGGAATTTGGCAAAACGGACGTCAAATTCGGATTCAGCGCGCGAAAACGGTCAAAACAGACTACCCACTTGTATTTTTGGTGCTCGGGGTACTGTTCACCGCCGGAACAGTAACTCCGGCGATCGCCGGCGGCCGGCAGCGGCGGCGGGCAGCGCGGCGGGCGGCGGCGCGGCCTCGGGCAGGCGGCAAGCGGCGGAGCGCGGCACGGGCAGGGCGCGGGCAGCGCGCGGGCGCGCGGGCAGGCGCGCGGTCCACGCGGCCGGCGTGCACCAGGAAGGGGGACACGTGGCAGGGTGCTATTGGATCGGTGTTGTGGTCTGGGAGCACGGAGCATACTGGTGGTGTACGGTGGACCGAGGTGGACACGTGGCGTCTTCCCATTGGACGGTCCACTGCTCGCGGTCTACGGAGTAGCGCAGGTGTATGGTGCACCGGCTTGGACACGTGGCATTCTTTTATTGGATCGGTTCACATATTTTCGTGCACCGGGTGCACTAGGCAGGTGGCAGTGACACGTGGCACCTCCTTATTGGTCGGTCAACTGTGCGGGCAGGGGGCAGCTGGCGCGTTTGGGCGCGCGGTCAGGCCGGTCGGTGCCACGTGGCGCGTTTTCATTGGGTGCAATCGGTGTTTCCTGTTCGGCGGGACACAGAGGGAATTATTGGAATTGTTTTTCTGGTTTCTCCTATTAATTCCATCCGAGAAGACTTGGGAGGCCATTTTCACCATTTTTGAGTCCTCATCTTCCTGAGGGGTGAGAAGATGAAATCTTCTCCAAGAAGAGAGGAAGCATCCTGTGAAGTTTCGGATTTTTGGGTGGCACGGATCTCGAGGTTTCCATTTTCTTCGGCGCGGCGCGACGTTCCTTCATCGGTGTACCCCTTTCGTCGCGTTTCGATGCGAGAGCTCTCCCGGCCTACCCCGATCACATTTTCCAGCGATTCTTGCGCCATTGGAACGGCGACTGACAGAGCTTCAATCTTGGTATTTACTGTTTTCCCTTGTTTCACGTTTTTCGAGGAGCTTTTCTGAGTTTACTGTGACACCATTTGCTGTGATTGAGATTTGGACAGCGGTTCGATCTTTTGGCGATATCTTCGCGCACAGGCATCGGATTGGGGTGATTTAAAAGGCGTTTTGCATCTACACATCACGAGGAATATCCCCAAATTTTCTTGGAATTTCCTGAATTTTCCCCGAAGGTGAAAAGTCCCTGTTTACAGAACATTATGATTCAGTTTTTGTGATTAGTTGATTCCGGGGTGGTTCCCTTGCAGAATTTATATCTCAGCGTAGGAAACTCGGATTTGAACGTGCAGGTACTCGTTTCGACCGGTTCGTCGCGAGGATCGTGACGGTATTTTTCCTGGAATTTTCTGTGCAGATCTCGCAGGTGAAAAAGGCAAAACTGTGAACTGTTGTGTTGGGGACTGATTTTGTGCGCAACTGTATGTTTAATTGTATCTTTTGGGGTATTTGTGCACAGTGATCGCAGTGGTTTATCTGTTGGGCTTTTGGCGTGAAAAAGGGATATTGGACAGTGAGAAGGTTCTTCAGCTGAGGATTTCGCGTGTTCAGGTGGGTGGTTGTTGCTTGCCTCTACTTCTGACTTGCTCACTAAGTTTATTAGAGAACCCCTCTTTTGGACATATTGATTGATTGCCATGCATGTTTGATTAATATAAACGTGAGCCTATCATTTGAGAATAATCTGTGGACATAGCATGTTGGGAATCTTATTTGGATATTATGATTGTGGAAACCTGATTGCGGGGACACTTTTCATTGTGATAGTTAACATGCCATATTAGCACACAGACCTTATGAAAGTTGGTTAAATGGACTAGTTATTGGGACATGATGACATATCTATGTGCGGGTATCACTTTGGGATTTATTATGGATCAGGGGTTATATACATGTGTAGTTGACTGATGACTTTAGCATAATGGTTATGTTTATGTGGATTTGTTATTCATTACACATGTGGAACTGTTATTCGATATTCTCTCTTTCATTCTTGCATGAGGACTTTTGCATGCTTGTATGGACATCTAGATAGGCCACTATTTTATTGCTACACTATCATATTGGGATCTGACTTAGGAGAAACCATGATTGCGTTCTTTCTCCTTCTTATTTAGACTTTCGAGTCATGTTGCTCGGGTTCGAGCGGGGGGTTGGGATAGTGTAGCCGGGACCTTAGGGCCGGAGACAGGGTGTGCTTGATGTCGGACTTGTGGGTTATTGCGGCAACCGCGGACAGTAGGCGGTTGACCGGATATTGATTGTTCTACCCGATTGTGGATCTTGGGTTTTGGGACAGGCAGGCTTGATGGCAGGGTATTGCGGCAACCGCGGACCTTGGGCGGTTGACCGGAGATTGCTTATGCATCAGATTGGGTATCAGGTCTCTAGTGGATGGAGTTTCCCACTATTTGTCTATCTTGCATCAGGTTGAGATCGGGTCTCCCTTTAGTGGATGGGTTTTCCCACTTTGATCAGAGTCATGATCCAGTCCTGCTGATCTATGATACTTGTTACTGAGGCATTATACTCGTGTGGGTCGCTCCCCTCGAGTGCCACTCCGGAGTGTGTGCATGTATGACCGTGCCGGTCAGGAGCCGGTCTGTTGCCCTTAGGCCAGGACCGTGCCGGTCAGGAGCCGGTCTGTTGCCCTTGGGATGGGACCGTGCCGGTCAGGAGCCGGTCTGCATCCCGGAGTTGAGTTGTGAGTTAGCAGGCATAGTTGGCAGTAGCGGTGTTCACCGGTGTCTTGATTGGGTCACCCAGGCAGGAATATATACATATATATGTTTATATATTTGATGCATACATTTGGCTATTCTTTTAGCTTGGCACATTAGAGGCATCGTAGTGGTAGTTTCCCTTCTTCAGCAGTCCTGTTTACAGCTTTACTACTTACCCCTTTTCTTGCCTCTGGTAGACTTAGTGGGTACGCCAGAGTTTGAGGCTTTACCCACAGGGGGAGACTACTGGTTTACTAGTGGTTCTCACCCCCATTGTTGTTTTTCCTCTTTTTCTCCCTCCTGTTTTGCAGAGTCTTCTGCGGTAGTTGCTGATCTTCCAGTCGTTGTTCGAGGCGAGGGAGTCACGAGCTAGATCCTTACCACCCGAGGAGTGTAGCTGTATCCCCTGGTTGGAGATTCCTTGTAGCTGTCAGCTGGTTTGTACTGTTTACTTTGGAGTGAGATCTTTTGTATTTGGAGAGACTGAGGTAGAGGCTGATGTACTATAGTTTTGTTTATCTTCCTTTCATAGTTGAGAGATGCTGTACTGAGGACACTGTATGGTGATTATCTGTATTTGAGGAGATGGATATTGTACTTTATTTCAGGTTATGCAGTGATTGGATTTTTATTTTACAGCATCTTATTTTTCGCTCTGATATTTGCATAGCTATAGCACTATCTTTTGCAGGTTAGACGCTTCGCCTATGTGGGATTTTACATAGGTGGCGGATCTGTTGGCGAGCCCGGGTCGCGGTATCGACCCCGGGGCGTGACATGTCATAACTTTGCGTTGTTAGTAATCAAACAACTTGTTAGTAATAATATATGTCCAAAAAGTTAGTCGAATAGTTAGTAGAGACATGCAACAAAACACAAGATAACCAGAAGTTGTGATACTTACCTTTCACCAAAGTCGAAGTTTGTTTAAGTTCTCACACAAAGTTCTCTCTAAACTCTCTCCCCCTTTTTGTCACAAACTAAGCCAAAATTACAAAACACAAAGAGAGTTAAAAAGTTTAAATACAAACTAAGAAACTTGTGAGCTGAAGGAAATAACACAAATACAAGAACTTAAGAACCTGCAAAAGAAAGATTAGAAACAAAAACTTTATGCAGAATCTTCAGAGCTGATACACCCAAGCTTCTGAAACATTTCTTGATCCGTTTGTTCATAGAAGCTTGCTCCTTCTTAACTTCTTTGAGATCTTGGATCATCAAAGCTTGTTCTTTCTTAACTTCTTTGAGATCTTCCTTCATTTCAGCTAACTCAATAGACATGCGTTCTTGCTCGTTTGAGAGTCGCTGTTGCTCTTTAAAGATTGAGCTAACTGAAGCATCATCATCAGAAGTGGATGGAGGTGCTTGCTGTGCTGGTGGAACAGGAGCTGTTGCTCGAGGTGGTGCTCTTTGTCGGGTAGGAGGTGATGGAGGATCATCTTGTCTCGTCGAAAGAGACTTCACAATTGTTGTTTCATTGATTGTGCCCAAACTGTACATATATGAGCTTGCACTTGTATCGACTTTAAACTTTCTAAGGATGCGCATAATTATCATTGGATAGGGGAGTCTCTCTGTGGGGTGAGAATGTTCCACATAACGCGCCATCCTTGACCAAATGAGATAAGGAATGTTCAAGTTTGCTCCCATTGATGCTGCCGGGTTTCCAAGAAGATAAAGAAATAACATCCTGTCCCATCGAAGAACCTTCGTATTCATGTTTGGAAGGATGTTGTAGCAGACAATGAAGTTTATGTAGCGATACTCCGGTCGAAGTTCTTTTGAGAAGACAGAATTTCCGGTCGACAAAGTATCTGGAAGACAAATTCCATTAACTACAACTCTCCAGGAGTTGTTGTTGAAGATTTGAGTTTTCAGGTAATGGAGTCCATCAGTTCTGGCTTTCATTCCAAGCACTTCTCCAATCAATTGGGGTGTGACTTTGATCTTGACATTTTTGACCAAAGTGTGAAATTCTCGACGTCCCTGGTCTTGATCAACTAGACTTGAACCGTTCTGATAAAACATCCGTACTGAGTGAGGACAGTACCCAGTAGTTTCAGGGAAGTTGCATATGGGAGCAAGACCGGCCTGGTCAAACAAGGTCCCAAAGAGTGTAGATCTTTCTCTCATCGCTTTGACATTTACATGTCTTTCGCCAATGCATTCCCTCTTCTCAAAATCTTTGATCCATGCTGAGCTGATGAATTCTTGAGTAGGAGGTTGGCTAGCAAGAGGTTCTTGAATTGAAATACCGTGAGTACTTCCTCTTTTCCTTGCAACACTCTTCCTTTTGGTTCTAAGAGGAGTATCCTCCATTGGGGCTTTGCCTTTTTCCGCTGCGGTTGGCGGAGCCTTTGAAGTTCCAGCAGGTGCTTTCCCTTTTGAGACACTTGGGACAGTTTCCTCCACCTCGAGAGTATCCCAGTCGATTGAATCAGTCTCAGTTTCTGTCTCAGAATCACTCCGAGTTTTCTTTGTTCTCTTAGCCTTCTTAGGCTTGGCAGTATCCTTGACATGAACCATGGCAGCAAGTAGAAAAATGATCCAGGTGATCACCATTTTGGCTGCTAGTGAGAGATGTATCCTGTGAAGAACAACTCAAGAACACATAAAAAATTGTTAATTTTCAAAAATTGGAGAAATTGTACCCAAACAATCATAATCATGTAGAGAGACTAAGAATCAAATTAGTTTTGCAAAAAGAATTTTAAAAATAGATCAATTGCATGATTTTCAAAAATTCCCATTATATGCCCTAAAACCGAATTTTCAGAAATCGAAGCCCAAAAATTCGTTAATCAGGAGAATACCTAGCATATAATCAAAACTAATCCACCCAGAGTTCTTATTTCAAAAGAAATTTGACCAAAAACCATTCACAAACGAAAAAATTCCATGATTTCTACTCACGTTTTGAGCAAACAAGGAAAAACAGTGAAAAACCGAGATTTTGATCAATAGAACTTACTTGGAATCGAAGAACTTTGAGTTTGAAAAGCTCCAAGAAGAAGAAATCTAGAGAGAGAAGCTCTAGAGGCTTTAGAACAAAAGATTAAGGTAAAAGAAATCAAAAACCCTCTTGTTCTATTAAAAACCCTAGCCGTGATCCGGATCGGATCGAGAATGTGATCCGGATCGGCTACCCGCAGGAAAACCTGCGTTCGGGATCCGGATCACTTAGTCCGATCCGGATCGGCTCCAACTTTTTCTTCAGAAAAATTCAGAAAAATTCCATAAAATCCAGAAAAAGTATGTAAGCACTTTAGCATATCAACTTTAAACAAAAATCATCGTTTCATACAACAAGAAATAGATTATACAAAATCTATCAAAAATACTCAAAAATGAAACGAAAATTTATGAAAATTAAAACACTTAAAGTTGAACAACTTCAATTACATCTAACATGATCTTATGCGTAATGCCTTTATCAAATCATCAATTTGGTAAAGAAAATGAAATACCAAGATCAATAGATGTTTGAAATCCCAGATAAGTTAGATAATATATCTAGACAATCTGTTGAAGGAGTGGCTCTTTGAGCATCTTTCATTAAAATCCCACCTTATACCAACCTGAAATTTGACAGAGTCAAGTATTTCAATATGCATTTTATTTAAATCAAAAATTGAAAAACCTTGCTTGGTATACATGTGGTAGCTGCACACAGTACTCGGACGACCGAGGTTAGCTCTTTCCTCCATGTGGTGGTAGTTTTCACACTCCTCATTGGGATGTAACTCTTTCCACATCTTTTGAGCATATTACTTTTCTTTGACTCCCCCTCAATTGGCTATCAATTATGTAATATATAAGGTATTCAACCAAAAATTGATCTCGCATTCATACTCGACTAAGCAATCAAATAAGATAATGACTATACCAAGAGATCATTGAGAGAGAAATTGACTTTGATCACTTAAAAGATGACTTAATTAACATAAATGATCATTGCAACATTGAAATATTATGATATCAAAAGCATAATAAATTTCTAAATGCATGAAAAGATGCAATTAAAGTCAATTATGATCAATGCTCAATTAATGTCCTATGTACCAACATAGATAAAGAACAAAATCAAAACAAAAACAAAACCTAACCTAAGCAAAGGTTTCAAAAAGAGGTTATTTCAAGGAAAGCATGCCAATTGCTTTACGCAAGTGAATAAAACGTTTTTGATCCAAAGGTTTTGTTAAGATATCAGCTAATTGATCCTCAGTTGAAATATATGACAGTTGAAGAATATTTGATTCAACTAGCTCTCTAAGAAAATGATATCTAAGTTCAATATGTTTTGTTCTAGAGTGCAACACAGGGTTTTTAGAAATGTTAATAGCACTAGTGTTGTCACAAAAATGGTTACCGAAGATGCTGAAATCCGGAAATCGCTCAACACGCTTTTCATCCAAATCAATTGGGTTGAACAACTTCCTGCTGAAATGTACTCCGCTTCGGCAGTCGAGAGTGCTATGCAGTTCTGCTTTTTACTGTGCCATGCAACAAGGCAATGGCCAAGATAGAAGCATGCACCACTCGTGCTTTTCCGATCATCCACTGATCCAGCCCAATCGGCATCTGAGTATCCAACAATATCCAAACTTGTTCCCATAGGATACCAAATTCCGAAATTGATTGTACCTTTGATATACCGGATGATCCGTTTCACCGCTTTCAGGTGAACCTCCTTCGGTGCTGATTGATATCTCGCGCAAATCCCAACACTGAAGGATATATCCGGGCGACTAGCCGTGAGATATAGTAGACTTCCAATCATACTGCGATACAGTTTCTCGTCTACATTCTCACTATGTGATTCACTTCCAAGTCCCTTATGGCTAGTTCCCATTGGAGTCGGAAAATCCTTAGAATTTTCTAAATCAAACTTTTTGACCAACTCCATTGCATACTTGGATTGACACAAGTGAATTCCTTCATCGTTTTGTTTAACTTGTAATCCAAGAAAATATGTCAATTCGCCCATCATGGACATCTCAAATTCGCTTTCCATGGTCTCCGCGAATTTAGAAGCATCATTATCTCTTGTTGCACCAAATACAATGTCATCGACATAGATTTGTGCAACTATGAAATTGTTTTGATAATGCTTCACAAAGAGAGTCCTGTCAGCTCCCCCTCGAGTATAGCCCTTTTCCAAAAGGTGCTTTGTCAACCTTTCGTACCATGCTCGCGGTGCTTGTTTCAGACCGTAAAGAGCCTTTTTCAAACGAAAAACATGGTTAGGTAGTTTATGGTCCACAAAACCTTTCGGTTGAGCCACATAAACTTCCTCATTTAAAAACCCATTTAAAAAGGCGCTCTTAACGTCCATTTGAAATAATTTGATTTTAAAATGACAAGCTATCGCAAATAAGATACGAATGGACTCGAGTCTAGCTACAGGGGCGAAAGTTTCATCAAAGTCTATACCTTCTACTTGAGAGTAGCCTTGAGCAACTAGCTTTGTTCCTGATGATAGTACCATCTTCATTTTTCTTGTTCTTGAAAATCCATTTGGTACCTATCACATTGTGTTGCTTCGGAGGCTTCGTTAATTCCCAGACTTTGTTTCGCTCAAATTGATGGAGCTCTTCCTGCATTGCTTTAATCCAGTAGTCATCTTGAAGAGCTTCATCAACATTCTTTGGTTCGATTTGAGATACATAGCATGCAAATCCGCAAACCAATTGTCTCCGAGTTCTAACTCCTTCTTGTGGATCTCCAATGATGTTCGATTCAGGATGATCCTTGGAGATGCGTAACGTTTGAGGTAAGGAGTAGTCGGAGGTACACGAGATGATTCCTGCACATCAGATAAACTTGAAGAACCGTTAGATGCATCATTATTATCGAAAGAATTGTTAGAGAAGATGCATTAGCAGGTGTATCATCATCAAGAGAGATATCGAGGGTAGATTTTTCAGATTCAAAGTGAAAAGCTTCATCTACCTTAACATTTATCGATTCTACGATCGTCTTAGATTCTAAGTTAAAAACTCGATATGCTCTACTGTTTGTAGAATAACCTAAGAAAATCCCTTCGTCACTTCGAGAGTCAAATTTTCCAAGATTTTCGCGATCACGTAAAATAAAACACCGACTCCCAAAGATACGAAAATATTTGATGTTAGGTTTTCTACAAAACCATAGTTCATATGGTGTATTTAAAGTCCCCGGGCGCAAATACACTCGATTAATAACATAGACAGCAGTGTTCACCGCTTCAGCCCAAAAATATAACGGTAGGTTCCGGCTATGAAGCATAACACGTGCCATCTCCTGTACGACCCTGTTTTTGCGCTCGACAACACCATTCTGTTGAGGTGTATAGGGTGCCGAGAATTCATGTTTAATGCCGTTTGAAGTGCAAAAATCAATGAATTTAGAATTTATGAATTCTCCACCTCTATCACTTCTAACACGAGTAATCTTTTCATTCTTTTCAATCATAATACGATGGCAAATCTCGTGAAAAGAATCAAACGTATCAGCTTTCTCTTTTAAAAATGCTACCCAAGAATATCTAGAGAAATCATCAACCAACAAGAAAATATACCATTTACCTCCCAAAGATGGTTGACGAGTTGGCCCCATTAAATCCATGTGCAAAAGTTCCAAAGGCCGTTTTGTACCTATGTGGTTCAAGTTCTTGTGTGCAGTCCTAGACTGTTTTCCCTTTTGGCAACCGCCACACACAATGTTTTGTTCAAAAGAAAGTTTAGGAACCCCCTTGACCACATCTTTGTTTGAAATTCTAGCAAGTTCCTTAAAGTTTATGTGACCTAGCCTTTCATGCCAAAGTGTTTCATTTTTCAAAGATGCTAGGTTACATTTTTCAGAAATTCTAGTAGGAACTACATAACAATTGTTTTCTGATCTAACCCCTTTAAAAAGAAAACATGGTTCTTGTCAGTTACAGTACATTCATCAGATGAAAAATTAACTGAATAACCATTATCACAAAGTTGACTTATGCTTATGAGGTTAGTCTTAAGGCCATCAACAAATAACACATTTTTCAAAATCGGGCCATCTGGAATAGCTACTGTTCCCTTTCCAACAATTTTGGAAGACCGACCATCTCCGAAAACTACAAGTCCTCCGGAGATTTTCTCAAAATTTTGAAAGCAGTTTTTGTCATCGGTCATGTGACGGGAACAACCGCTATCCAGATACCAAGACGAATTATCATATGCATGCAAGGAAACATTAGTAACAAGACAAGGGAAAATTTCACCTTTGCGCACCCAAACCTTTTTGGAATGCGTCGGTAATGGTCGTGAAGTTATTCTCCTAGGTGAAAGCGTCTTGTTAGATCGATTGCTGCTCCTTGATGAAGTCGTCTTGCGCGGTGAACTACTGTCACGCCCCGAGTCCGCCAATTTGTACGGTTCGGGCACGCCAACAGACCCGCCAATCGGGTAAAACCTTTTTCTACCCGAAAGGAACGGTAACATCCATAATAACACAACAAGTGTATGCGGAAGCTCAATATCAGAATACTAAAAATCACTATAAATTTAAAACTTTCATTCAATAACTAATGCGGAAATGAAAGCATACAGGAGTGAACCATAAATTAAACTTATTACACTTTACATTTCTGAACTTGCAAATAAAACTATTACATTTTCTTTACATAAATTTCCTCACTATACAAGGTTCACTCAAGAAATACATAAATGGGATACCTCTGCTAGACCCTCTAGGTCACTATGCTGCTGGGCCCTTGCCCCTGTCGTATGCCTCGCCGTCTGCGTCTGAACCGTCACGATCATCGCATCCATACCCGTACCTGTGGGGGGGGGGGGGGGGGGGTCACCCAAGGGGTGTGAGAACTTACGAGCGAGTTCCCAGTGGGTTCAACCACCGAGAAAAAGTGTCCTACACCACTTGGTCCAATGGAAGCAATAATAATAGTGCTAGGAAACTAAAATCCTCAATATCAAAATGCAGCTATGCAATATAACATATCACTACACTATCTGTGTAAAACCATCTACCCAGCACTAATCTGTCTAGCCACACTAGGCTGCTAAGCACCAACTCGGCCACTATGCCGCTGTATACAGGGTCAAACTAACCCGGCCACCTTGGCCACTCTAATTCTCTTTATTCTTTAGATTCTGGTGCTTTAGTTCAAGTTAACCCTCAGAAATTCTTATCCAACGGGCCCGAGCCCGGTAGTCTTGCTACCATAAGATAAGATTTCTAAGGTTGCCGATAACACCCGCAAGTGTTACCCCGTCCTACGGAAGAAACGTCCCGAACGGGTCTCTACCCGGGAGAGGGATACTGCCCGTACCTCCAACATGGGCTGGTTTCACCGTAGGTCCGCCCGTTTTATCTTTATATTTTTTTTCTTTTCTTTTACTTTAGTTCTTAGCCTCTTTGCCTTTGAACACTTGCTTTACTTTCTTATTCGAGCTTATAGCTCCCATTTTGCCACTGGCAAATCTCTTTCTCTTTTCCTTGAGCATTTAGCTCTTTACTTTCGCTTTAAGCCTTTCGAAAGTACCTCGTCCGACGGGTCACTGCCCAGGGAGTCCTGCTCCACTTGACGAGTCTCAAATTCGAAGGCGCCATTTACATCCTCTTTATGCATTTTAGCCACTTTTAGCTTGCTTTTAACTTTGCCTCTTTACAACAAATTATCTCTTATCCTAGGTCTCGCCATAAGGATAACCAGAGGGTCTCTTGGACTCTTATCATTCTCTTTCATTTATTTAACTCAAATTGAAGTTAAAGTTGCTGTCCATTTGCCCAGACACCTTACGACCCACTCTAGGGTTGTATTATTTAGCTTTTTGACTTGGTGAATTACACAAACTTTTCCTTAGAGTTTGACTCTAAGTTGATCACTTTGCTTTCAGTTTAATTCATTAAACTTTGTGGCCACATACTCTTTTCTTTGCCGAACTTGGAGTTACATTATCTCTATTCACCTGTTGCACCTTGCATTTAGAGTTATCTTAACTCTAATCCATTTTCTGTGAGTATAAACTCTACTAGTTCACCTTAGGTTCTCTTACCTAAGTTTCATATCATGTTTAACCTAGAGTTCCTTGACTCTATGTTAACTAGTCTATTCTCAACTCACTAACTTACCTTAGGTTTCCTTTACCTAAGTCTTATATCATGCTCATCCTAGAGTCCTTGACTCTATGTTGATCACTCTAACCAATGTCCTTAGGTTATCTCCTACGATAATGCCACTCATTCAATCCTAGGATAAACTTCTAAGTTTGATCCACTCATTAACCCTGAGTCTAAGTTTTCTCCTAGTCTTACTACCAACATGTCCTTTTCCTTATGCTTACACATGATTCCTAGGGCTATACCCTAACATGATCACAATCATGAAATAATTAATCCCTTCTTATGCATGCGATTATTTCCATCTCAATCATGAATAATATTCATCATCTATGTAGATAAATCAAAATTTCATTTCCCTCTATGTTCATTTAAACATGTAAATGAATCATCTATTTTTCTTTTCCCTCACTCATAATCATAATTAAAATTACACTACACTAGCATGCCCACTATAATGCTTCAAAATCAAAAGCAGAGGAAAAAGTGGAGAGGTCACCCATTTTCGGTAGAATCCCCCACCTCGATGTGTTTCCCTTAGTTCCTAAAGGAGACAATTTCAGCTCCTTGGGTCCGTGAGGCTTTCCTACATTGTAAGGAAAACAAAAGATAGAGCAATTGCTATTACATGATTCACTAACTCCATAGAATGATAAACTAAACCCCTTTTGGACAACTAAAAGGGAAAAACCCTATTTGGTCATTTTCCCCACCAAAAGGCTAGTTTTTGATTGGGTCATAAAAATGAGAGGAGAAAAATTCTCCCATGGCATGTTGTCAAAAAGAAACTTGCTCAACTCGATCCCGGGTCAAAATACTCTAAAATTTTGGGAAAAAACTCAATTTGGAGTAATTTCCCCCAATTAATGATATCGCACATTGGCAAAAATCAAAAATTGCAATCATTCATCTCCTTTTTCTTTAAAATTTGAGAAGAGCTCAATTGGAGCAATTCACTCCATTTACAAATTCTGCTCATTGGAGAAAAGAAAGGAAGAAAATTAAATTTCTTCTTTCCTTCTTTTTCTTCTTCTTCTTTTTTTTTTTTTTTTTTTTTTTTGTTGTTGCTCTACAGCCCCATGGCTGCTGCTGCTGCTATAAGCAGCAGCAGCAATTTCTGCCATGGCAGCTGCCCAAGGCAGCTGCCAAGGCAGCAGCTCAAGGATGCTGCTGCTGCCTTAGGCAGCAGCAGCAATGGCAGCAAAGCAGCTGCCAATGCAGCTGCTCCCTGCAGCTGCATGGTGCAGCTGCCATTTGGGCAGCTGCCCCATGCGCGGGGCTGCTGCTGGCAGCTGCTGCTGCCTTGTGCAGCAGCAGCTGGCCCAGCAACTGCAGCTGCTGCTGCTTGTAGCAGCAGCAGCAGCTGCTGCTGCTGCTGCTTGCTTGCGCAGCAGCAGCAGCAGCAGCTGACCTCTCCCCCCCCCCATTTTTTCTTGCCAAGAAGAAGGAGAAGAGAGAGAGAGGGGAACTCATACCTTTCTTCTTCTTCTCCTCCTCTTGTTCTTCTTCTTTCTTTCCTCTTTCTTCTTCTTCTTCTCTCCTTCTTCTTCTTTCTTTCTCCTTTCCTCTTCTTCTTTCGTTTCCTGCCCAGCTGAGAGAGGGAGAGAGAGAAGGTGGTTTCAAATGAGGGAGAGAGAGAGCATTAAATGCCTCTGCAGGGGGGTAGTTGGGGGAAATAGGTAAATTTACTAAAATGCCCCAACTTACAAAGGGATTTCCCAATTTATCCCAATTCCTGCAATTTGCTCCTGCAGGAAGAAAATTCGGTTAGCCCTTTTTCTCCGCGTTTTGCCGTCAACTGGGAAGTCAAAAATAAAATTTTTCTTCTTCCCTTTAATCTACAAATTTTTCTTAAACTTCCCACGATTTTGTTTAAATTTTTGGACTACTCTAAGCCCTCGAAAGAGAGCCCCGAAAAAGCTTCGCGATAAACTGCACTGTCAAAACTGCAGTTTCAGAATTTACGAAGCATTTTTCTTCGCTTCGTTCTCCAATTTTTTCTTAATCACTCACCTAGATTTTTCACCCCTTTTACTCAGAAAACTTTTGTGAGACACCCCACGATTTCTTTTAAATTTTTGGGCTACTCTAAGTCTTCGAAAGAGAGCCCCGAAAAAGCTTCGCGATAAACTGCACTGTCAAAAACTGCAGTTTTAGAATTTACGAAGCATTTTTCTTCGCTTCGTTCTCCAATTTTTCCTTAATCACTCACCTAGGTTTTTCATCCCTTTTACTCAGAAAACCTTTGTGAGACACCCCACGATTTCTTTTAAATTTTTGGGCTACTCTAAGTCTCCGAAACAGGGCTCCGAAAATGCTTCGTGATCACGAATTTCAGAAATTCCAGAATTTGCCAAGTCCTTGGGGTTCAAGTCACTTTTCGACCCGATGCCCTTCGCGTCAGCCCGAAACGTACCGAACTCGACTGTAATCATATTTAAAACATGTTACAAGTCTTCTCGCCGCATTTCGCCATTTTGCGAATTCGGCGAACGTGGGTCTACCTTTTACAAGCTTGAAGCTTCGATTTCCAACTACAACTCACTTTTCGACTCGATGACTTTTGTATCGATTCGAAATGCTTCCAACTCACTTGTAATCACATTTGAAATGTGTTACGAGTATTCTTGCTGAATTTCGCACTTTTTGCGGAAATCGCCAAACAAGGACCTATGCTTCACAATTGAAGCTTCAATTTCCCAACTCCAACTCACTTTTCGACTCGATGACTTTTGTATCGATTCGAAATGCTTCCAACTCACTTGTAATCACATTTGAAATGTGTTACAAGTATTTTTGCTGAATTTCGTCCTTTTTGCGGAAATCGCCAAACAATGACTTAAGCTTCACAATTGAAGCTTCAAATTCTCAACTCCAACTCACTTTTCGACTCGATGACTTTTGCATCGATTAGCAATGCTTCCAACTCACTTGTAATTACATTTGAAATGCGTTACAAGTATTTTTGTTGAACTTCGCCTTTTCGCGGAAATCGATGTACTACACTCTCCCCTATTTTGAATAAACCATAATTTATCACTTTTTTCCGAATCCAATAAAAATAGTATTTCATACCATTTTTATTTATATTATTTATATACCCTAAATCTGGTACATTACATTCTACCCCCCTTAAAATAAGTTTCGTCCTCGAAACTTGAATCACATCTCGGCTCCTACTTGATCGAGAGGGAGGAATCTTGTCCCACTACTGGGCTCACTATATGTCGTTACTGGGCCTCAAACTGCCCGCTCGCCAGGTCACACGAGCAACTCCCTAATGAATCCCTCTCTCAATGGACAAACTCAGACCTGGTATCTGGCCACCTTCACCACATAGGTGAAAGACACAATAGAGCACTTGCTCTCTCGATTGCCACGAATGACTCAGTTTTTTACTTGCGAAATTTTCACTTTAATTCCGCCATCATTCTTTTCCACAACGAGGTTGCATCTGCAATTAATTACATTTACCGCATCTTCGGTCGCTCTGCTGCCTAATGTGGAGGACCAGGCCAATCCACAAGTCCTCAACTATCACACACGCTACAAGCGCTCCATGTCCACGGGTTATCAGCTAACCCGATATCTCGGACTACTAACAGGTCCACAGACCATGATCCAATAGGGGCCTATAGCCCAAATACTAGCCTAACACTGTGCAACGGCACTCGCTAGTACGCAGACCCAATCGTCATACGGGTAGATCCTAAATCAGGATCACTATCCCAACACTCCCACTAGGAGCTACAGTATCTCAATCACCACTAGCTCTACGGCCTGGTCATATCACACTCTCAGTGTACTAACAGCCTCAAGGCTCACACGTGGCATTCCACGTCCCCGGGTCATCGCTCGGACTACCGTCCCGACCAAATCTCTATCATGTCCCGCCATCAGGTCTCGGGCCGCTGTCTCTCACAGCTGACTGCGCCTGCCCACTGGGCTACAGGCCCATAGTCCACAAATATGGTCCAAGCACGGATCGTCCCTAAGCGAACCCGCTAATCGTCGCCACGCGACCGCTACGCTCACTGAGCAAAATCAACAATTAGTCGTCAATCCACGACCCGAACTCTCTATCAACTCTGGCCACACTGGGCAAAGGCTAATGCACCACCTAATCAGCTCTCTCTGGCTAAACGATACTTGTGCTCCATGAGCACCCAAACAGTTGGGCATCCAGCGCCCCCATGCTAACTCGTAAAAATCCAGTGTTAAGCGATTTGCTTAATCAGCCTTACGACTCTTGTGCAACTCTCCCAACAGGGTCGAGGCACCACGATAACTGTCCACCAACTCTGGTGGTTAACTCGCAAATCCTGCGGTGGCAACCCTTGCCACCACGCCGATCATCCGAACGGCGCCACAAAACTCTCGCTCTTTCGAGAGATCCTCGCGTTTTGAAGCCCACTCTAGGCTTCACCAACACTACCACGCGGCAACCTAGCCACAGTTAACACGCCACACAGTCACTACCGTCATCAGGGGCGAACTCACGCCGCCTGGCCCGTAAATCTTTCTTGCCCTAACCTTTAGGGCACAGCAACTTGGCTCTCGCGACATAGCGATCACCATTTACCTCGCGAGTCAGTCTCTTACTGGACTTTACTAATACTTTGCCAGCAACCTAGCTGACACAAGCGTAAAACACCTAATGCTGAAGGTGTGGGGTGCGCCGACAAAAGCTCGGCGGCCACTGCCATTCTCTTTATTGTCGCCCCTACAGGCGGCGACGCCGTATACTCATACGTTGTCAATGCAGCCTCAGCTTGCTGCGCTATGCCACTGGAGCCTATCGATCTGCTCCGACTGTCGCCTTGACACCACCCTTAGGCGTTGGAATCAGCTTTCCTGTCGGCGAAAAATTTTCGCTGACGGCAAGAAGCTTGACCTGCTGCTGGATCACACCAACAAGTGCGGTCACCTTCTATCGCAGCTCGTGTACCTTGTTCGACCCAGAGCGCTCTCGTGGCTCGAGTCGAGACAAGCGCGTCTCCCTATGTGGTGTTATCGCTAATATGCACACCACAACGAAATGATTTGCCCAAATTTTAGCCATTTGAGCAACGCACAATCTATACACCAACAGAATAGCTCGTCGACCCAATCATGCGAAAGTATAAGAGGGTACTCCTTTTCATCTCCAACATTACGTTGTCGGCCGCCAACGTAATATCCGAAGAATGAAAGCTCGTCGCCCTCGATCAGTCCCAACATCCTTCGTGGGAACAATAGTAACCAATCAATTACTTTCGCCCAAAAATCCACGCACTCTCTCGTGCCTAAACCCTAGAGTCTCCCTAAGGTTTGCTAACCACCTAGGACTATTCCTAGGCTCTGATACCACTTTTATCTGTCACGCCCCGAGTCCGCCAATTTGTACGGTTCGGGCACGCCAACAGACCCGCCAATCGGGTAAAACCTTTTTCTACCCGAAAGGAACGGTAACATCCATAATAACACAACAAGTGTATGCGGAAGCTCAATATCAGAGTACTAAAAATCACTATAAATTTAAAACTTTCATTCAATAACTAATGCGGAAATGAAAGCATACAGGAGTGAACCATAAATTAAACTTATTACACTTTACATTTCTGAACTTGCAAATAAAACTATTACATTTTCTTTACATAAATTTCCTCACTATACAAGGTTCACTCAAGAAATACATAAATGGGATACCTCTGCTAGACCCTCTAGGTCACTATGCTGCTGGGCCCTTGCCCCTGTCGTATGCCTCGCCGTCTGCGTCTGAACCGTCACGATCATCGCATCCATACCCGTACCTGTGGGGGGGGTCACCCAAGGGGTGTGAGAACTTACGAGCGAGTTCCCAGTGGGTTCAACCACCGAGAAAAAGTGTCCTACACCACTTGGTCCAATGGAAGCAATAATAATAGTGCTAGGAAACTAAAATCCTCAATATCAAAATGCAGCTATGCAATATAACATATCACTACACTATCTGTGTAAAACCATCTACCCAGCACTAATCTGTCTAGCCACACTAGGCTGCTAAGCACCAACTCGGCCACTATGCCGCTGTATACAGGGTCAAACTAACCCGGCCACCTTGGCCACTCTAATTCTCTTTATTCTTTAGATTCTGGTGCTTTAGTTCAAGTTAACCCTCAGAAATTCTTATCCAACGGGCCCGAGCCCGGTAGTCTTGCTACCATAAGATAAGATTTCTAAGGTTGCCGATAACACCCGCAAGTGTTACCCCGTCCTACGGAAGAAACGTCCCGAACGGGTCTCTACCCGGGAGAGGGATACTGCCCGTACCTCCAACATGGGCTGGTTTCACCGTAGGTCCGCCCGTTTTATCTTTATATTTTTTTTCTTTTCTTTTACTTTAGTTCTTAGCCTCTTTGCCTTTGAACACTTGCTTTACTTTCTTATTCGAGCTTATAGCTCCCATTTTGCCACTGGCAAATCTCTTTCTCTTTTCCTTGAGCATTTAGCTCTTTACTTTCGCTTTAAGCCTTTCGAAAGTACCTCGTCCGACGGGTCACTGCCCAGGGAGTCCTGCTCCACTTGACGAGTCTCAAATTCGAAGGCGCCATTTACATCCTCTTTATGCATTTTAGCCACTTTTAGCTTGCTTTTAACTTTGCCTCTTTACAACAAATTATCTCTTATCCTAGGTCTCGCCATAAGGATAACCAGAGGGTCTCTTGGACTCTTATCATTCTCTTTCATTTATTTAACTCAAATTGAAGTTAAAGTTGCTGTCCATTTGCCCAGACACCTTATGACCCACTCTAGGGTTGTATTATTTAGCTTTTTGACTTGGTGAATTACACAAACTTTTCCTTAGAGTTTGACTCTAAGTTGATCACTTTGCTTTCAGTTTAATTCATTAAACTTTGTGGCCACATACTCTTTTCTTTGCCGAACTTGGAGTTACATTATCTCTATTCACCTGTTGCACCTTGCATTTAGAGTTATCTTAACTCTAATCCATTTTCTGTGAGTATAAACTCTACTAGTTCACCTTAGGTTCTCTTACCTAAGTTTCATATCATGTTTAACCTAGAGTTCCTTGACTCTATGTTAACTAGTCTATTCTCAACTCACTAACTTACCTTAGGTTTCCTTTACCTAAGTCTTATATCATGCTCATCCTAGAGTCCTTGACTCTATGTTGATCACTCTAACCAATGTCCTTAGGTTATCTCCTACGATAATGCCACTCATTCAATCCTAGGATAAACTTCTAAGTTTGATCCACTCATTAACCCTGAGTCTAAGTTTTCTCCTAGTCTTACTACCAACATGTCCTTTTCCTTATGCTTACACATGATTCCTAGGGCTATACCCTAACATGATCACAATCATGAAATAATTAATCCCTTCTTATGCATGCGATTATTTCCATCTCAATCATGAATAATATTCATCATCTATGTAGATAAATCAAAATTTCATTTCCCTCTATGTTCATTTAAACATGTAAATGAATCATCTATTTTTCTTTTCCCTCACTCATAATCATAATTAAAATTACACTACACTAGCATGCCCACTATAATGCTTCAAAATCAAAAGCAGAGGAAAAAGTGGAGAGGTCACCCATTTTCGGTAGAATCCCCCACCTCGATGTGTTTCCCTTAGTTCCTAAAGGAGACAATTTCAGCTCCTTGGGTCCGTGAGGCTTTCCTACATTGTAAGGAAAACAAAAGATAGAGCAATTGCTATTACATGATTCACTAACTCCATAGAATGATAAACTAAACCCCTTTTGGACAACTAAAAGGGAAAAACCCTATTTGGTCATTTTCCCCACCAAAAGGCTAGTTTTTGATTGGGTCATAAAAATGAGAGGAGAAAAATTCTCCCATGGCATGTTGTCAAAAAGAAACTTGCTCAACTCGATCCCGGGTCAAAATACTCTAAAATTTTGGGAAAAAACTCAATTTGGAGTAATTTCCCCCAATTAATGATATCGCACATTGGCAAAAATCAAAAATTGCAATCATTCATCTCCTTTTTCTTTAAAATTTGAGAAGAGCTCAATTGGAGCAATTCACTCCATTTACAAATTCTGCTCATTGGAGAAAAGAAAGGAAGAAAATTAAATTTCTTCTTTCCTTTTTTTCTTCTTTTTTTTTTTTTTTTTTTTTTTTTTGTTGTTGCTCTACAGCCCCATGGCTGCTGCTGCTGCTATAAGCAGCAGCAGCAATTTCTGCCATGGCAGCTGCCCAAGGCAGCTGCCAAGGCAGCAGCTCAAGGCTGCTGCTGCTGCCTTAGGCAGCAGCAGCAATGGCAGCAAAGCAGCTGCCAATGCAGCTGCTCCCTGCAGCTGCATGGTGCAGCTGCCATTTGGGCAGCTGCCCCATGCGCGGGGCTGCTGCTGGCAGCTGCTGCTGCCTTGTGCAGCAGCAGCTGGCCCAGCAACTGCAGCAGCTGCAGCTGCAGCTGCAGCAGCTGCGCAGCAGCAGCAGCAGCTGCTGCTGCCTGCTCCCCCCAGCAGCAGCTGACCTCCCCCCCCCCCATTTTTTCTTGCCAAGAAGAAGGAGAAGAGAGAGAGAGGGGAACTCATACCTTTCTTCTTCTTCTCCTCTTGTTCTTCTTCTTTCTTTCCTCTTTCTTCTTCTTCTTCTCTCCTTCTTCTTCTTTCTTTCTCCTTTCCTCTTCTTCTTTCGTTTCCTGCCCAGCTGAGAGAGGAAGAGAGAGAAGGTGGTTTCAAATGAGGGAGAGAGAGAGCATTAAATGCCTCTGCAGGGGGGTAGTTGGGGGAAATAGGTAAATTTACTAAAATGCCCCAACTTACAAAGGGATTTCCCAATTTATCCCAATTCCTGCAATTTGCTCCTGCAGGAAGAAAATTCGGTTAGCCCTCTTTCTCCGCGTTTTGCCGTCAACTGGGAAGTCAAAAATAAAATTTTTCTTCTTCCCTTTAATCTACAAATTTTTCTTAAACTTCCACGATTTTGTTTAAATTTTTGGACTACTCTAAGCCCTCGAAAGAGAGCCCCGAAAAAGCTTCGCGATAAACTGCACTGTCAAAACTGCAGTTTCAGAATTTACGAAGCATTTTTCTTCGCTTCGTTCTCCAATTTTTTCTTAATCACTCACCTAGGTTTTTCACCCCTTTTACTCAGAAAACTTTTGTGAGACACCCCACGATTTCTTTTAAATTTTTGGGCTACTCTAAGTCTTCGAAAGAGAGCCCCGAAAAAGCTTCGCGATAAACTGCACTGTCAAAAACTGCAGTTTTAGAATTTACGAAGCATTTTTCTTCGCTTCGTTCTCCAATTTTTCCTTAATCACTCACCTAGGTTTTTCATCCCTTTTACTCAGAAAACTTTTGTGAGACACCCCACGATTTCTTTTAAATTTTTGGGCTACTCTAAGTCTCCGAAACAGGGCTCCGAAAATGCTTCGTGATCACGAATTTCAGAAATTCCAGAATTTGCTAAGTCCTTGGGGTTCAAGTCACTTTTCGACCCGATGCCCTTCGCGTCAGCCCGAAACGCACCGAACTCGACTGTAATCATATTTAAAACATGTTACAAGTCTTCTCGCCGCATTTCGCCATTTTGCGAATTCGGCGAACGTGGGTCTACCTTTTACAAGCTTGAAGCTTCGATTTCCAACTACAACTCACTTTTCGACTCGATGACTTTTGTATCGATTCGAAATGCTTCCAACTCACTTGTAATCACATTTGAAATGTGTTACGAGTATTCTTGCTGAATTTCGCACTTTTTGCGGAAATCGCCAAACAAGGACCTATGCTTCACAATTGAAGCTTCAATTTCCCAACTCCAACTCACTTTTCGACTCGATGACTTTTGTATCGATTCGAAATGCTTCCAACTCACTTGTAATCACATTTGAAATGTGTTACAAGTATTTTTGCTGAATTTCGTCCTTTTTGCGGAAATCGCCAAACAATGACTTAAGCTTCACAATTGAAGCTTCAAATTCTCAACTCCAACTCACTTTTCGACTCGATGACTTTTGCATCGATTAGCAATGCTTCCAACTCACTTGTAATTACATTTGAAATGCGTTACAAGTATTTTTGTTGAACTTCGCCTTTTCGCGGAAATCGATGTACTACACTCTCCCCTATTTTGAATAAACCATAATTTATCACTTTTTTCCGAATCCAATAAAAATAGTATTTCATACCATTTTTATTTATATTATTTATATACCCTAAATCTGGTACATTACATTCTACCCCCCTTAAAATAAGTTTCGTTCTCGAAACTTGAATCACATCTCGGCTCCTACTTGATCGAGAGGGAGGAATCTTGTCCCACTACTGGGCTCACTATATGTCGTTACTGGGCCTCAAACTGCCCGCTCGCCAGGTCACACGAGCAACTCCCTAATGAATCCCTCTCTCAATGGACAAACTCAGACCTGGTATCTGGCCACCTTCACCACATAGGTGAAAGACACAATAGAGCACTTGCTCTCTCGATTGCCACGAATGACTCATTTTACTTGCGAAATTTCATTTAATTCCGCCATCATTCTTTTCCACAACGAGGTTGCATCTGCAATTAATTACATTTACCGCATCTTCGGTCGCTCTGCTGCCTAATGTGGAGGACCAGGCCAATCTACAACTCACTTTCACACTCGACAATGTCCACGGGTTATCAGCTAACCCGATACTCGGACTACTAACAGGTCCACACCATGAAATGGGCCTATAGCCCAAATACTAGCCTAACACTGTGCAACGGCACTCGCTAGTACGCAGACCCAATCGTCATACGGGGATCCTATCAGGATCACTATCAACACTCCCAAGGAGCTACAGTATCTCAATCACCACTAGCTCTACGGCCTGGTCATATCACACTCTCAGTGTACTAACAGCCTCAAGGCTCACACGTGGCATTCCACGTCCCGGGTCATCGCTCGGACTACCGTCCCGACCAAATCTCTATCATGTCCCGCCATCAGGTCTCGGGCCGCTGTCTCTCACAGCTGACTGCGCCTACACTGGGCTCCATAGTCCACAAATATGGTCCAAGCACGGATCTGAAGCGAATTCGTAATCCAATACCCTAAATCTGGACCAAATAGTTAAAGTCACGACAGTTGGTTACTGTAAAGATTGCTATCAGCCTTAAGACCCAACTGTCCCAAACGATAATAACCATGTCCAACCCTTGCGTGTTGTGGAACATGCAACAAATCACAAGAGAACCTCGCGTTTTGATCCTCTACTTCACCAACACTACCTTTCATCAAAGCCAAAGTTTGTTCACAGTTCTCACACAAAGTTCTCTAAACTCTCTTGCCCCCTTTTTGGCACAAACTTGGCCAATAATTACAACCTCGCGAAAGAGAGTTAAAAACTTTTTAAATACAAACGTAAGAAACCTTGCTGAGTGTTACGGAATTTGAGTTGGCTGCCATTTCGTGATTGCCCCTAAGTCTTGAAGATTGAACGATGAAGAAACTTTGGATCGTATACCTCAATCTCAAGAAAGTCGAATTCAAAAGGAATCAGCTTACGTTTGCTAAAAATTTTGCTGACCGAATACTTCTTATGTGCTAGAAACACCTGGAAGAGCGTTTTAATTGCTTATCGCAAAAACTGTACATGGGACATGTTCAGGATCCGGATCGTGGCTTGCAATCGCGTCTCCCGAAGGGTGTTCGTTCATACACTGGTTCAACCCGGATGCGCAGCATTCCATGATGAGGAACCCAACATACAGTTACCTATTAGCTTGAACGATCCGGATCATAAATTGCAATCCGGATCCCAACATTGTGTTTTGGTAAAACTGTATCCGAACGATCCGGATCGTCGGACTCGATCCGGATCCCGAACATCCTTCTGGAAAACCTTTGTAACCCATCAATTACTTTCGCCCAAAATCCACGCACTCTCTCGTCCTAAAACTTCTCCCTAAGGTTTGCTAACCACCTAGGACTATTCCTAGGCTCTGATAACTTTTATCTGTCACGCCCCGAGTCCGCCAATTTGTACGGTTCGGGCACGCCAACAGAGCCGTCATTTTCAAAATCATTTTATACGGCCTTAGATCCACATATAGAGAAGAAAGGAAATCATTAGATTCAATTCTATGGTTCTTCATCTATATTGAAAACTTTGATTCTAGGTTTGCGGAACTCACATTCTGAGTAGAATCAAATCAATGAATACTTAGATGGTATTTCCGATCTATCTTTGATCTAAGTATTCGGCGGATCATCACCACCCAAACAAAACAACGATTTACCCCAAAATCGGCGCGTGGACTCGCGTGGCCTTGTGGATTCAAGGTGCAACCGCTCTCGTGGATTCGGAGCGAGGTACGTTCGTGGATTCGAAGCGTGCCATTGGGTGAAGACCGTGGATTCGGTTGGACGTCGTGGACTCGACGTTGGACGCTGTGGATTCAGCGTTGGGCGCGGATCGTGGATTCGAGAAGCGTCGTGGAGCGAGCGGGAAGATCTACTAGGAGCGTATGCAAAAAGGTTGAGTCGTCTGTGAGTACCATATATCACCTTGTACGTGTGTTAATTCTAGTGGATTTCGCCGTGTTATCGGTCCCGTGGTTTTTTACTCCGGTTTGGAGTTTTTCCACGTAAAAATCTTGCGTGTTCTTTTATTTTTCCGCATTGGGTTATTGCGCAATGATTTTTTGAGTGTTTATTGTTTACACCTATTCACCCCCCTCTAGGTGTTTTTCCCCTATTTAGATCCATTACTTATAACCCAACAAGTGGTATCAGAGCGGGAATAGGGTTGTAAACAATGGTTGAAGGTGGAAACATCAATCGACCCCCTTTCTTTGATGGAACAAATTATGCGTACTGGAAAGTGCGGATGAAAGCCTTTTTAATTTCCATCGACGAAAGGGTGTGGCAATCAATTGAATTAGGATGGTCTAATCCAACTGAAATTTTAGATGATGTTCGCACCTTAAAACCTAGGTCGAAATGGACCAAGGAAGAGATAGATTTATCTTCTTACAATGGCAAAGGGATTAATGCTCTATTTAATGCTTTGTCACAAACTGAGTTCTCTCGCGTCTCGGCATGTGAGACTGCGAAGGAAATCTGGAATATTCTTCAAGTTACGCATGAGGGAACTAACCTAGTGAAGATTCAGAAACTGCAAATGCTCACGAGCAAGTTTGACTCTATCTCTATGGCAGAGAATGAATCCTTCACTGATTATTACACACGATTGCAAGATATCGTAAACTCATGTGCTAACTTGGGAGAGAAGATTCTAGAATTTAAAGTTGTAAGAAAAATTCTAAGAACTCTTCCTGAACGATTTCACCCGAAGGTCGCAGCCATTGAAACAATTAAACACCCGGACGAAATGCGTGTAGAAGAATTAGTAGGTGCTTTACAAACTTATTGTGGTGACCCGGATCCTTGCAGGGCTTCTACAGTGTGACCGGCAGCTTCGGGAGGCCTACCGAGCATGTCGGCGGTGTTCGCGCGCCAATTTGGATTCAAGTGATGGATTCGGGGCTTAAATAGATCATGTGGATAACCGGAAGACCCCGTTGGATGTTTAGAAGAGTTTTCGCGCAAATCGGATATCAAATTTGGACTCGGCGCGAAATTCGGAATGAAAATACCTTTCCGGGAGCCTCCGGCAAATTTTAGGATTGGAATTTGGCAAAACGGACGTCGTATTTGGATTCAGCGCGCGAAAACGGTCAAGATGGGCTATTTACTTGGATTTTTCGGAGTTTGCTACAGTATTTTTACTGTTCACGGCCGGAACAGTGCTTTCCGGCAATCGCCGGCGCCGGCGGCGGCGGCGGGCAGCACCGGCGGCGGCGGCGCGGCCTCGGGCAGGCGGAGCAGCGGCGGCGCGCGGCGCGGGCAGGGCGCGGGCAGCGCGCGGGCGCGCGGGCGCGCGGGCAGGCGCGCGGTCCACGGCGGCGGCCGTGCACCAGGGCGCTGCCACGTGGCGGATGGTGGTTGGTCGGCTCACAGCGCGCGGTCCACGGAGTTCTTCGGGTGCACGGTGGACCGACGGTGGGACACGTGGCGGCTTGTGATTGGTCGGTGTTGTGCGCGCGGTCCACGCAACGGGTGGAGCAGGTGCCGTACGCGACGTGCGGGGGCGGGAGCAGCGTGCGCGGTGCACGGGCGGTGCACGGTCGTTGGGGCCACGTGGCGCGCCACCATTGGTGGGCTCACGTGCACCGGGCGCAGCGAATGGATTTTTCTGGATTTCCTCTATTTTGCTATCCGAGGGCTCTTCAAATGGGAATTTCGACCCCTTCGAGGCCTCAGCTCGAAGGGGAGGTGAGAGGATGATTTCTTCCCCATGAAGTGAGGATCAATCCTACCAAGTTTCAGATTTTCGGGTGGCACGGATTTCGAGATCTCGATTTTACGGCGCGGCGCGACGTTGCGTTTTCTGTGTTCTTCTTCGGCGCAGCAGCAGTGTTTTAGCTCCCCCGGCTTACCCCGAGCTCCTTCTTCTGTGATTCTTGCGCCGATAGACTCCTAACAGGTAGGGCTTCAACTTTGATTGTGATCACTCTTTCTGATTTTGCTTCTTTGGCTCGGATCCCGAGGTAACAAGGGTCCCCCTTTTTCTGTGAGGAATGTGAGGACAGCATCGGAGTATTTTGGCTATATCTTCGCGCACGAGCGTCTGACGGAGACGAGCTTATACAACTTTTTCATCTACAGAACGCAAGGAACGCGCTCGTATTTTTATTGGAATTTTATGAGATTTATTTCGAGGTGATAATTACTGTTTTCTCTGTGAACAGTAATCTGTCCTTAATACAGATTTTAGTGTGAGTGTGCCCCCTTGCCGAATTTTTATCTTGATGTACAGAACTCGGATTTGGGCGTGCAAGGTACCGTTTCGAAGATATCGACGCAAGGATCGCCGTGATATTTTTATTGGAATTTTCTGGGCAATTTCTGCAGGTGATAATTTAGCAGTTCTGAATTCGGGGTTGTATGTGATAATTAGTGCTATAATTGGGAGCCTAAGTGTAATTAGTGAACTTTGTACTGTACCAGGAATATTTCGGGTGTGCTGAAATTGTGGAAGCAAGGATTTGAAGTTTTGGTATTTTCTAGCTGTACGGACTTGGACAGTTGCACTTCAGGTGGGTGGTTGTTGTACTCCTCTCTTTGTATGCCCACTAGGAATATCAGAGTACCCTTGCTATGACAATGCCAAATGTGTTGATTGGTAGACTTGCATGCTCTAGGAAATTGATTATTGGTTATCAGACCTCTAATAAATTATTGTTAGATTAATCACTCGATCTAATCGCTTATTGATTTGGAATTGTATACTTGGAGACAAATAGAAATAGAGGACTGCAAAACTGATGTTTGTTCATGTGAGACGGTCACCCTAGCTTATGTCACTTCAAACTGTTTAGACTTGGAAATTGGACAAAATATTGGAACACTGCATGATTAAATTGGTCACATGATTATTGCTATCTTTTACTGCTACACTATTTTGGGACTTGACTTAGGAGAAACCATGCTTTTTCTCTTTTCTTCTTTCATTGTTGGCACTAGCGGCTTAATCGCTCAGGTTCGAGCGTATGTTGGTCAGTGTAGGCAGGTATTGGGGATTTGGGACAGGTTGAGGTTGTCAGGGGGTTGCGGCGACCACGGATCTTGGGTGGTTGACCGGATTGTTTCTATTGCATCAGATTGGGTGTTCGGGGATCGGGCTTACTTTAGTGGAGGGTTGTTCCCACTTCTTTGAGTCTCGATCCAGTCCTGCTATTATGATACAGTGGTATGATACAGTGATACTTGATACAGTGATACTTGATACAGTGATACTTGATACAGTGATACTTGATACAGTGATACTTTACTCGTGTGGGTCGCTCCCCTCGAGTGCCACTCCGGAGTAGGCTTTCCACGGTGTGAGCGCCGGGCACCATGCTGGTTTCTTGAGTTCCACGGTGTGAGCGCCGGGCACCATGCTGGTTTCTTGAGTTCGACAGCAGAGCAGGCAGTGCCAGTGTTCACTGGCTATCAGATTGGGTCATTATGACAGGCTTCTTGTTTCTGATGCATCACTCTCTCCATCCTTATTGGTTGGTCATGTAGAGGCATATTAGGGATAGCACTTTATCAGTCGCTTTACTTATCTGCATCTCCTTTCTTTTCCTTTCCCTTCTTCGCCTCTGATCACCTGGTGGGCATATCTGAGCTGAGGCTTTACCCACTAGGGGAGGCTACTGTTTATAGTAGTACTTACCCCCATTGTTTTTCTTGTCCCTTTCTTTCCCCTTGTTTTGCAGAGTCCTCAGTGGGAGTTGCTGGGCCGTCAGCAACTGATCGAGGTAAGCGGATTGCGGACTAGATAGAGAGCCACCGAGGGTCGTAGCTGGAGATTTTTTTTTGGGTACCAGGACTTCTCAGACAGTTTTCTTGTATTTCTTTTTGGGGGCTGGCTTTTGCCAGCTGTTTGTATTTATAGTAGTGAGCTGGGAGAGACATCTGTATTTTATTTTACTGTTATACCTTTTACTTCCAGCACCTGTCTGAGATACAGTAGTTTTAGTTTAGCTCTGATTATTATGCTCTTTTATTATTATTTCTTATCTGAGCAGGTTACCGACGCTTCGTGTGTGTGGGAAATACCGCATGCACGGCGGATCTGTGGACGGGCCCGGGTTCTGGTTTACACCCGGGGCGTGACAGATTAAGTTGGTATCAGAGCTTAGGGATAGGTCAGTTGGGACTTAGGAAACCCTAGGCTTACGGCGGGCCCTAGGATGTTAGGGTGTGAGAGACGCGACATTTTGCGAAAGTCGGTGATTTGGTTTTGACTCTTCCTGTGAGTGAAGAGGGATCGACATACCCTATTTTTGTGGGACAGTTATGTTGGCTGCAGACAACATAAAGTTACAAAAATAGGGGGATGTCTTTGACTTTCGCTAGATTGGGTCGAGTGTTTGGGATGTGCTGATTTGCTGTTTGTCGTGGCGAGCGGTGTCTCCCCGACTTTGGGCCCTGACCCGGGTGCACTATGGTGCAGCAGTTGGGTCTGAGCTAGTTGTTTCGGGCCGGATACCAGATTGGAGTCAGAGAGCTCCGGACCCAGGTGACAGGATTGTCTGAGGCTTTTCAGCGGCAGAGTGAGCGAGCGTCTGGTTTTGTGACACAGTTGTCGGAGCAGCGGGCAGCTCGACAGTGCTTCCTTCTGAGACCACCCGATTGCAGTATCCTCAAGGGCGAGGATTTCTGTGGTATTGATGGAGTGAGTAGCCCCATTGTGCCAATGTTTAGTGCCGAGGCACCGAGGCAGGGTGGATAGTTGACAGCTGAGGAGTTATGGGACACCATTGAGCAGTTGAGCCAGTTTCGGCAGATAAACCACCCCGATCCTTAGGATTATGTTTGGAGCCTCTTGGGGTAGGATCGTGGTTGGTGGTGATGGAGAGACTGCTTGAGAGCCTCTTAGTGTCAAAAGGGTTTACGCAGTTGTCAAACTGCGCGCTCTATGATTTGAGGAACGAGGCGCATAGGATATGCGTGGCTGAGAGTGGATTGCGCCAGGATACCTTTCCGTTTGTTCGGACCATCTTTTGCAGGTTTTGGACTTTGGGGTGCTTCGATGGTGGAGGCAGTGTTTATGGAGCTGGCGCTGCAGTTCTTTTGGATGGGTATCTGCCGTCAGAGGCATGTTCTGGATAGAGGCGTTTGGTGCCAGATGTTGGAGGATAGATCGGCCGGCAGAGACATTTTTGTTTTCCCTTCCTGGTTGGTGGATATCCGTGTGGATGGAGTATGTGAGTTTATCTCTGGGGGATGTTACCCTGTGTGTTTACTAATTGGCATGTTTGGGGTGCAATAGACGTGATTGAGGAGCTGAAGCAGAGATTGATGACCGCTCCAATCCTTGCCCTCCCTGTTATGGGGGAAGGATTTGTGATTTACAGTGAAGCCAATGGAATGACTAATGCCCTGTTGCCTTTAAGATTGAGGAACTCTGTTTTCCAGTGGGACGTGAACGGATTGATAGCAGCGGTCTTTAAGGATATTTTGGCTTTACCCTCTCCCTGAGTGATTTAGAGCTTGTGGAGCATTTGTAGATGCTGTGGCAAGGTTTGTGAGGAAGAAGCTTTATGCCAAGCCGTTGTGGTACAAGTTTTAGCTTCGAGAGCATGTCTTCCTGGATTGCCTATTCAAGCCATAGGGGCGACTGTGGAAATTCGGCCAGAATGGATGTTATTTAAGACTGGCCGAGATCGACGGTTATTGTTGGGGTGAGGAGCTTTTGGACCGGATAGTGCTAGCAGAGCCTGATGATCAGATGACGAGTTTGGTACCAGCGCCGATTTTAACCTAGTCAGTGGTGGGAGATGGATTTGTGAGTTATAGTGATACCTCCCATAGTGGCTGTAGGGCTATCTTTGGATTTTGATGAGCATCCTGTATCACCCCGACAGGGCCACTTTGGTGGCGGATACCTGGAGCAGAAGAGCTTTGGGGTTGTGCTTGTTGATTCTATAATTGGCGCTGTGTGGGGCCATCTTGGTGTACAGGGTTGGAGTTTGTGTCCTAGAGGATATCTTTTGTTTAAGGCTGCGGCTGAGCAATCCACTTGGGTGATTGAGTTTTGAGGGCGACCGAGTGTGAACCCCTGCTTATTGGGGCCCCTATTCTGTGCAGGTGTTGTGTGTTTGTGTTTCGGGTCGCTTTGGTTGAGTTGGCTCTTGGGTGTGATTCTTGAGCATGTTGCTCGGGCTGTTCGTTCCTTTCCCCAGTCTTTTGTTGGAGTTCTTGAGGTTTTTCCTGCGTCTCAGCTCAGGAGTGTTATGCTTTGGGCCCCTCGCCCGTGATCGACTCGCTTCTTTTGAGCCCTATGAGAGTTTGGTGTACGAGGGACGCCCGTTGCGAATTCCGGCTCGTGTGGTGAGGGAATTGCGCAATCGGGCTTTGCCGTTCTGGTTGTTGCTGTTGTGGTTGTTGCGGAGTAATCACGGGGAGTGATAGGTGACTTGGGAGCTGGAGACGGCGGTGTTGGGTTTTGACTTTGGTTTTTGAGACTCCTGGGGAGTTGCTTTAGTTTCGAGGACGAAACTTTCTTTTAGTGGGGGAGGATGTGGTGACCCGGATCCTTGCAGGGCTTCTACAGTGTGACCGGCAGCTTCGGGAGGCCTACCGAGCATGTCGGCGGTGTTCGCGCGCCAATTTGGATTCAAGTGATGGATTCGGGGCTTAAATAGATCATGTGGATAACCGGAAGACCCCGTTGGATGTTTAGAAGAGTTTTCGCGCAAATCGGATATCAAATTTGGACTCGGCGCGAAATTCGGAATGAAAATACCTTTCCGGGAGCCTCCGGCAAATTTTAGGATTGGAATTTGGCAAAACGGACGTCGTATTTGGATTCAGCGCGCGAAAACGGTCAAGATGGGCTATTTACTTGGATTTTTCGGAGTTTGCTACAGTATTTTTACTGTTCACGGCCGGAACAGTGCTTTCCGGCGATCGCCGGCGCCGGCGGCGGCGGCGGGCAGCACCGGCGGCGGCGGCGCGGCCTCGGGCAGGCGGAGCAGCGGCGGCGCGCGGCGCGGGCAGGGCGCGGGCAGCGCGCGGGCGCGCGGGCAGGCGCGCGGTCCACGGCGGCGGCCGTGCACCAGGGCGCTGCCACGTGGCGGATGGTGGTTGGTCGGCTCACAGCGCGCGGTCCACGGAGTTCTTCGGGTGCACGGTGGACCGACGGTGGGACACGTGGCGGCTTGTGATTGGTCGGTGTTGTGCGCGCGGTCCACGCAACGGGTGGAGCAGGTGCCGTACGCGACGTGCGGGCGGGAGCAGCGTGCGCGGTGCACGGGCGGTGCACGGTCGTTGGGGCCACGTGGCGCGCCACCATTGGTGGGCTCACGTGCACCGGGCGCAGCGAATGGATTTTTCTGGATTTCCTCTATTTTGCTATCCGAGGGCTCTTCAAATGGGAATTTCGACCCCTTCGAGGCCTCAGCTCGAAGGGGAGGTGAGAGGATGATTTCTTCCCCATGAAGTGAGGATCAATCCTACCAAGTTTCAGATTTTCGGGTGGCACGGATTTCGAGATCTCGATTTTACGGCGCGGCGCGACGTTGCGTTTTCTGTGTTCTTCTTCGGCGCAGCAGCAGTGTTTTAGCTCCCCCGGCTTACCCCGAGCTCCTTCTTCTGTGATTCTTGCGCCGATAGACTCCTAACAGGTAGGGCTTCAACTTTGATTGTGATCACTCTTTCTGATTTTGCTTCTTTGGCTCGGATCCCGAGGTAACAAGGGTCCCCCTTTTTCTGTGAGGAATGTGAGGACAGCATCGGAGTATTTTGGCTATATCTTCGCGCACGAGCGTCTGACGGAGACGAGCTTATACAACTTTTTCATCTACAGAACGCAAGGAACGCGCTCGTATTTTTATTGGAATTTTATGAGATTTATTTCGAGGTGATAATTACTGTTTTCTCTGTGAACAGTAATCTGTCCTTAATACAGATTTTAGTGTGAGTGTGCCCCCTTGCCGAATTTTTATCTTGATGTACAGAACTCGGATTTGGGCGTGCAAGGTACCGTTTCGAAGATATCGACGCAAGGATCGCCGTGATATTTTTATTGGAATTTTCTGGGCAATTTCTGCAGGTGATAATTTAGCAGTTCTGAATTCGGGGTTGTATGTGATAATTAGTGCTATAATTGGGAGCCTAAGTGTAATTAGTGAACTTTGTACTGTACCAGGAATATTTCGGGTGTGCTGAAATTGTGGAAGCAAGGATTTGAAGTTTTGGTATTTTCTAGCTGTACGGACTTGGACAGTTGCACTTCAGGTGGGTGGTTGTTGTACTCCTCTCTTTGTATGCCCACTAGGAATATCAGAGTACCCTTGCTATGACAATGCCAAATGTGTTGATTGGTAGACTTGCATGCTCTAGGAAATTGATTATTGGTTATCAGACCTCTAATAAATTATTGTTAGATTAATCACTCGATCTAATCGCTTATTGATTTGGGAATTGTATACTTGGAGACAAATAGAAATAGAGGACTGCAAAACTGATGTTTGTTCATGTGAGACGGTCACCCTAGCTTATGTCACTTCAAACTGTTTAGACTTGGAAATTGGACAAAATATTGGAACACTGCATGATTAAATTGGTCACATAATTATTGCCATCTTTTACTGCTACACTATTTTGGGACTTGACTTAGGAGAAACCATGCTTTTTCTCTTTTCTTCTTTCATTGTTGGCACTAGCGGCTTAATCGCTCAGGTTCGAGCGTATGTTGGACAGTGTAGGCAGGTATTGGGGATTTGGGACAGGTTGAGGTTGTCAGGGGGTTGCGGCGACCACGGATCTTGGGTGGTTGACCGGATTGTTTCTATTGCATCAGATTGGGTGTTCGGGGATCGGGCTTACTTTAGTGGAGGGTTGTTCCCACTTCTTTGAGTCTCGATCCAGTCCTGCTATTATGATACAGTGGTATGATACAGTGATACTTGATACAGTGATACTTGATACAGTGATACTTGATACAGTGATACTTGATACAGTGATACTTTACTCGTGTGGGTCGCTCCCCTCGAGTGCCACTCCGGAGTAGGCTTTCCACGGTGTGAGCGCCGGGCACCATGCTGGTTTCTTGAGTTCCACGGTGTGAGCGCCGGGCACCATGCTGGTTTCTTGAGTTCGACAGCAGAGCAGGCAGTGCCAGTGTTCACTGGCTATCAGATTGGGTCATTATGACAGGCTTCTTGTTTCTGATGCATCACTTTCTCCATCCTTATTGGTTGGTCATGTAGAGGCATATTAGGGATAGCACTTTATCAGTTGCTTTATTTATCTGCATCTCCTTTCTTTTCCTTTCCCTTTTCGCCTCTGATCACCTGGTGGGCATATCCGAGCTGAGGCTTTACCCACTAGGGGAGGCTACTGTTTATAGTAGTACTTACCCCCATTGTTTTTCTTGTCTCTTTCTTTCCCCTTGTTTTGCAGAGTCCTCAGTGGGAGTTGCTGGGCCGTCAGCAACTGATCGAGGTAAGCGGATTGCGGACTAGATAGAGAGCCACCGAGGGTCGTAGCTGGAGATTTTTTTTGGGTACCAGGACTTCTCAGACAGTTTTCTTGTATTTCTTTTTGGGGACTGGCTTTTGCCAGCTGTTGTATTTTTAGTAGTGAGCTGGGAGAGACATCTGTATTTTATTTTACTGTTGTACCTTTTACTTCCAGCATCTGTCTGAGATACAGTAGTTTTTATTTTAGCTCTGATTATTATGCTCTTTTATTATTATTTCTTATATCTGAGCAGGTTACCGACGCTTCGTGTGTGTGGGAAATACCGCATGCACGGCGGATCTGTGGACGGGCCCGGGTTCTGGTTTACACCCGGGGCGTGACAGATTAAGTAACTGTGACGCCCCATCCCAGGGGTCACCCATCCTAGAACTATCTAGCTATAGCACGCTTAACTCTCATGTTCCTCTTGGATCTTGCTACCACCAAAATGCTATAGCCGGGTTAGAGATTTAGTCCTATTATATCATTTAATAGAGGACTAATCCAAATTCCGGGGGTGTCACATTCTTCCCCCCTTTAAGCCCTGACGTCCACGTCAGGCTCAAGCACACTCACAAGCACCAGGCGATGTGAGACTCGTCTCGCTAGCCTTAGCCGACCTTGTGAGAGGAGCTGCACTCCACTCACAACGGTCATTAGTGGGGGAGCAGACGCTCTACCCGCTATATAACCCTGGCTCAGCCGAGACTCATCTCACATTTCCGGCTGGTGAATGGCTCTGTACCACAACTGTGACGCCCCACTTCCCAGGGGGTCACCCATCCTAGAACTACTCTAGCTCTAGCAGCTTAACTCTCATGTTCTCTTGGATCTGCTACCATCAAAATGCTATAGCCGGGTTAGAGATTAGTCCTATTAAACATTTAAATAGAGGGGGAAATCCAGAATTAGGGGGTGGAACAAACTTATGAAATGACTTTTCTACTAACTATTCTTCTGGAAAGGCATCCTCTTCTAAGTCTTCAGGTTACGCATTGAAATCAACTAAAGAAGAAGACGCGGATTCATCCTCCTCGGACGACGACGAGAACTTTCTATGGAGGACTTTGAGAAGCAGCTCGCTCTCTTGACAAGGAAGTTTCGCCGCAACTTTCGAAGGGGAAATTCAAGCAAAACTCCATCCTTCGGAAAGTCGAAGAAAGGCAAGGGTCTTCAACTTACAAGTCAAGAAAGCAAGAGAACTTCTCAAAGGATAAGAAAAGTTCTGAGGGACAAGTTCAGTGTTTCAAATGTCGAGGCTACGGCCACATTTCAACGGAATGTCCCAACAAGAATCCGGCTAAGAAGAAAGCGATGCAAGTCGTTACTTGGGATGACAACTCCACGTCAAATGAGTCATCCTCAAGTGATGAAGAAGACAACGCGACAGCTTTCCACGCGTCCACTACATCTTCACCCTTCATGTGCTTAATGGCAAGTACATCCGACTCACTGTCCAACTCCACTGTTGAAAAGATTGCAACGGACGATGAATCAGATGATTCGGAAGGTGAAGATTTTGTTTTAGCCTACCATAAGCTTTTGAGGGATTCAAAGAAACTGGCTAAGCAAAACAAGGGGTTGAAAGAGAGATTGCAGGATCTGAAGATGAAGTAAAAAGGGTAACCTCTATCTCAACCGATCTTGAAGTGGAAAGGGACAATCTGATTAAAACAAATGTTTCCCTTCAAGAGTCCAATGAGCAACTCGAGAAGAATTATATGGATATGGTGAACAAAGCGAATTACTTCTTGAAGCTCAACGGCGAGGCTCGACAGGAAAAATTGGAAATGACGGAGACCATACGCCAACTGAAGGATGACTTAAAGAGATTTTCTTCTGGAAGGAGTAAGTTGGACAGACTTCTTGGTCTTGGTCAAAGAAATAAGTTCGGCCTCGGATACACTCAAACTGGAGACATTCCAAGTTCGAGTGGGACAGTATTTGTGCCTCAGTCGGTATCTCCTCCTCCGACACCGGTGTTCACGACAAGCAACGACAACAACCTACTACATCCTCCTCGGAATCGACAAGACCAAGGTATGTTTTCGTTGTGGCATTTCAGGGCACATAAGAAGAAATTGCAAGACGGAAGCCAAACGCACACCTCAAGCACCTCTTGCAATGACTACCAAAAGGGCTATTCCTCGAAAAACAACTGCAAATCATTTGAAGGAAAAGAGCCTTGGTAGTACACCGCTCAAGACGACATCATCAAGGAGCAGCAATTCTTCAAGCAAGACGCTCTCACCTAGGAAATCAACTTCACGATCATTACCGACGCATTCCAAAAAGGTTTGGGTGCGCAAAGGTGAAATCTTCCCTTGTCTTGCTACCAATGTTTCCTTGCATGCATATGATAGTTCGTCTTGGTACCTGGATAGCGGGTGTTCCCGTCATATGACCGGCGATAAAAACTGTTTTCAAACATTTGAGAAAAACTCCGGAGGACTTGTTGTTTTCGGAGATGGTCGGTCTTCCAAAATTGTTGGAAAGGGAACGGTAGCTATTCCAGATGGCCCGGTTCTAGATAATGTGTTATTTGTTCATGGCCTTAAGACTAACCTCATAAGCATAAGTCAACTTTGTGATAGTGGTTATTCAGTTAATTTTTCATCTGATAAATGCACTGTAACTGACATGAACCATGCTTTCTTTTTAAAGGGGGTTAGATCAGAAAACAATTGTTATGTAGTTCCTTCTAAGATTTCTGAAAAATGTAACCTAGCATCTTTGAAAAATGAAACACTTTGGCATGAAAGGCTAGGTCACATAAACTTTAAGGAACTTGCTAGAATTTCAAATAAAGATGTGGTCAAGGGGGTTCCGAAACTTTCTTTTGAACAAAACCTTGTGTGTGGCGGTTGCCAAAAGGGAAAACAGTCTAGGACTGCACACAAGAATTTGAACCACATAGGTACAAAACGGCCTTTGGAACTTTTGCATATGGACTTAATGGGGCCAACTCGTCAACCATCTCTGGGAGGTAAATGGTATATTTTCTTGTTGGTTGATGATTTTCTAGATATACTTGGGTAGCTTTCTTAAAAGAAAAAGCTGATACCTTTGATTCTTTTCTCGAAATCTGCAATCGTATTATGATAGAAAAGAATGATAGGATTACTCGAGTTAGGAGTGATAGAGGTGGGGAATTCATAAATTCCAAATTCATTGATTTTTGCATTTCTAATGGCATTAAACATGAATTCTCCGCACCTTACACACCTCAACAAAATGGTGTAGTCGAGCGCAAAAACAGGGTCGTACAGGAAATGGCACGTGTTATGCTTCACAGCCGGAACTTACCTTTTTATTTTTGGGCTGAAGCGGTGAACACTGCTGTTTATGTTATCAATCGCGTGTATTTGCGCCCGGGGACATTGAATACACCATATGAACTTTGGTTTTGTAGAAAACCTAACATCAAATATTTTCGCATCTTTGGGAGTCGGTGTTTTATTTTACGTGATCGTGAGAATCTTGGAAAATTTGACTCTCGAAGTGACGAAGGGATTTTCTTAGGTTATTCTACAAACAGCAGAGCATATCGAGTTTTTAACTTAGAATCTAAGACGATCGTAGAATCGATAAATGTTAAGGTAGATGAAGCTTTTCATTTTGAATCTGAAAAATCTACCCTCGATATCTCTCTTGATGATGATACACCTGCTAATGCATCTTCTTCTAACAATTCTTTCGATAATAATGTTGATGCATCTAACGGTTCTTCAAGCTTATCTGATGTGCAGGAATCATCTCGTGTACCTCCGCCTACTCCTCTACCTCAAACGTTACGCATCTCCAAGGATCACCCTGAATCGAACATAATTGGAGATCCACAAGAAGGAGTTAGAACACGGAGACAATTGGTTTGCGGATTTGCATGCTATGTATCTCAAATCGAACCAAGAATGTTGATGAAGCTCTCCAAGATGATTATTGGATTAAAGCAATGCAGGAAGAGCTCCATCAATTCGAGCGAAACAAAGTCTGGGAATTGACGAAGCCTCCGAAGCAACACAATGTGATAGGTACCAAATGGATCTTCAAGAACAAGAAAAACGAAGAAGGTACTATCATCAGGAACAAAGCAAGGTTAGTTGCTCAAGGCTATTCTCAAGTAGAAGGTATAGACTTTGATGAAACTTTCGCCCCTGTAGCTAGACTCGAGTCCATTCGTATATTGTTTGCGATCGCTTGTCATTTTAAAATCAGATTATTTCAAATGGACGTTAAGAGCGCCTTTTTAAATGGATTTTTAAATGAGGAAGTTTATGTAGCTCAACCGAAAGGTTTTGTGGATCATAAACTACCTAACCATGTTTTTCGTCTGAAAAAGGCTCTTTACGGTCTGAAACAAGCACCGCGAGCATGGTACGAAAGGTTGACAAAGCACCTTTTGGAAAAGGGCTACACTCGAGGGGGAGCTGACAGGACTCTCTTTGTGAAGCATTATCAAAACAATTTCATAGTTGCTCAAATCTATGTCGATGACATTGTTTTTGGAGCAACAAGAGATAATGATGCTTCTAAATTCGCGGAGACCATGGAAAGCGAATTTGAGATGTCCATGATGGGCGAATTGAATTATTTTCTTGGATTACAAGTTAAACAAAACGATGAAGGAATTCACTTGTGTCAATCCAAGTATGCACTGGAGTTGGTCAAAAAGTTTGATCTTGAAAATTCTAAAGATTTTCCGACTCCAATGGGAACTAGCCATAAGGGACTTGGAAGTGAATCACAAAGTGAGAATGTAGACGAGAAACTGTACCGCAGTATGATTGGAAGTCTACTATATCTCACGGCTAGTCGCCCGGATATATCCTTCAGTGTTGGGATTTGTGCGAGATATCAATCAGCACCGAAGGAGGTTCACCTGAAAGCGGTGAAACGGATCATCCGGTATATCAAAGGTACAATCAATTTCGGAATTTGGTATCCTATGGGAACGACTTTGGATATTGTTGGATACTCAGATGCCGATTGGGCTGGATCGGTGGATGACCGGAAAAGCACGAGTGGTGCATGCTTCTATCTCGGCCACTGCCTTGTTGCATGGCACAGTAAAAAGCAGAACTGCATAGCACTCTCGACTGCCGAAGCGGAGTACATTTCTGCAGGAAGTTGTTCAACCCAATTGATTTGGATGAAGAGCGTGTTGAGCGATTTCCGGATTTCAACATCTTCGGTAACCATTTTATGTGACAACACTAGTGCTATTAACATTTCTAAAAACCCTGTGTTGCACTCTAGAACAAAACATATTGAACTTAGATATCATTTTCTTAGAGAGCTAGTTGAATCAAACATTCTTCAACTGTCATATATTTCAACTGAGGATCAATTAGCCGACATCTTAACAAAACCTTTGGATCAAAAACGTTTTATTCACTTGCGTAAAGCAATTGGCATGCTTTCCTTGAAATAAACTCTTTTGAAACCTTTGCTTAGATTAGGTTTTGTTTTTGTTCTTTTTTTGTTTTGTTCTTTATCTATGTTCTGTACATAGCACACTAATTGAGCATAAATCATAATTGACTTTAATTGCATCCTTTTATGCATTTAGAAATTTATTATGTTTTTGATGTCATAATATCTCAATGTTGCAATGATCATTTACGTTAATTAAACCATCTTTTTGTGATCAAAGTCAATTTCTCTCTCAATGATCTCTTGGTATAGTCATTATCATATTTGATTGCTTAGTCGAGTATGAATTCGAGATCAATGGTTTGGTTGAATACTTATATATTATATAATTGATAGCCAATTGAGGGGGAGTCAATGAAATGTGAAATGCTCAAAAGATGTGGAAAGAGTTACATCCCAATGAGGAGTGTGAAAACTACCACCACATGGAGAAAAAAAAAAGAAAAAGATACTCCATGAATGAAAAGCAAATTTTTGTTTGAAAATTGTTGATGAAATTCATATTGAAATACTTGACTCAGTCGTATTTCATGGTTGGTATAAGGTGGGATTTTAGTAAAAGATGCTCAAAGAGCCACTCCTTCAACAGATTGTCTAGATATATTATCTAACTTATCTGGGATTTCAAACATCTATTGATCTTGGTACTTCATTTTCTTTACTGAAATTGATGATTTGATAAAGACATTACACATAGGATCAGGATAGATGTAATTGAAGTTGTTCAACTTTAAGTGTTTTAACTTTCGTAAATCTTCGTTTCATTTTTGGATATTTTTGATAGATTTTGCATAATCTATTTCTTGTTGCATGAAACGATGCCATTTGTTTAAAGTTGACATGGTAAAGTGCTTACATACTTTTTCTGGATTTTATTGTGTTTTTCTAAATTTTTCTGAAGAAAAAGGTGTAGCCGATCCGGATCGGGGCAAGTGATCCGGATCCCGAACGCAGGATTTTTCCTGCGGGTAGCCGATCCGGATCACATTCTCGGCCGATCCGGATCACGGCTAGGGTTTATATAGAAACATACAGATTCTTGATTTCTTTACCCTAATCTCTGGTTTTCAAGCCTCTAGAGTTTCTCTCTCTAGATTTCTTGCTTCTTGGTGCTTCAAAACTCAAAGTTCTTCGGATTCAAGTAAGTTTTCATGATCAAAACTCGGTTTTTCTCAGTTTTTATGGTTTTCACCAAACGTGAGTTGAAAAATTGGAACTTTTTCGTTTGTGAATGGTTTTTGATCAAATTTCTTTTGAAATAAGAACTCTGGGTCAATTAGTTTTGCTTTTATGCTGGGATTTTACTTGATTAACGAGTTTTTAGGCTTCGATTTCTAAAAATTCGGTTTTAGGGCATAAAAGAGGAATTTTTGTAAATCATGGAATTGATCTATTTTTAAAATTCTTTTTGGAAAACTAATTTGATTCTTGGCTTCTCTACATGATTATGATTGTCTAGGTACAATGTTTTCAAATTTTTCAAAATTGACAATTTTTCATATGTTCTTGAGTTGGTTTTCACAGGACACTTTCTTAAACTCAAAGCACTAGAATCAATGGCATTCTCCTGGTTGATTCTGTTACTGGTCGCAATGATGCCCGGGAGCTCATCTGTTAAAGAAGAACCAGGCGTCTCAACTCAAGACAAACCAACGAAGCCAATGAAGAGGATGAAGACAGCTCAGATTACGATACAGAAGAATGGGACGAATTCTTCAAGGATGTTCAGCGAAAAATTGATGAAGAGGACAGGAAATTCACCAAAGGAAAGAGACTTATGAAATCTGCCTCCACGACCAGACAATATACAAGAAGAAGAAATGTTCAAAGAAGTACGAGTCAGCATAGTGGGCCTCTCACCAGAGCACGCTCACTTTCTGGAATTCTGCAAACTGAATCACCATGGACTGCAGGACCAGATGCACCATCTGCATCTAGACAGCGTCCATCTTACTCAAAGACACGGACAACTGAGACAGAGATTTTGGAATCGATTTGTCAGGAACAACACCGACTCTCTGCTACACAAGACAGAATATCGAAAGAGCTTCAGCAGATCTCTTCTGAACACAAGAAGATCAAGAAGAAGTACTCAAATTTAAGAATTTGCTTAAAGGGATTTTGAGCAAGCTGAGCTGTACTAGTTCAGATTCTTCAGACTGAGCCGACATCTCTGTTCACCTTGTCTACTTTAGTTCTTAGTTTTCAGGACGTTGTTTTTCTCTCTTCTTTTAGTTTAGTTTTCAGTTTGTGCATACTATTAGGACTTTATGTTCTTTACTCTCCTTACATATTGTAGCTCATGCTACGTTTTGGCTTTGTTTTGTGACAAAAAGGGGGAGAGAGTGAGAGAGTTAGAAAGAACTCTGAACAATGAATGATGTGAACAATGATTGTGAATATCGATGATATCAAGGTAAGTATGAACTTCAACTCAACTTTGGTTTTTCTTTTGTGATTTGTGACATGCTTCTATACTAACTATTCGACTAACTATTTGGGCATGTAATATGACTAACAAGTTGATGTTGGACTAACATACTTTGACATTTGGTTTTCAACTGCTTAGAAGATATGTTGGTTTTTAACTATGATTCTTTCACATATCTGAATTTTTCAAATGTCATGATGAGACTAAACTCTATCTCTGTATTTGGTTTTGTATGTTTCAATTCTTGAGGTATCTAACGAATTTGTTTGTCAAGAATGTTTTCTGTGTGCAGAGATTACAGATGTCTAAGTCTAGAGTCTGTTCTAGGAGTTTATCTCATGTTTTTAATTTCTGGAACTCTTTTGTAAATTTTTGTTGTATGGTGATAGCAACAAAAATATCTTTTTGAATTTTCTTTGTGGATTTGTGTTTTGTCACGAAACCGCCAAAGGGGGAGATTGTTACGGAATTTGAGTTGGCGTATTTCGTGAATGTATTAAGTCTTGAAGATTGAAGATGAAGAAACTTTGGATCGTATACCTCAATCTCAAGAAAGAAGAATTCAAAAGGATCAGGTACGTTTAACTAAAGAATTTTGATGATCCGAATACTTCTTATAGTGTAGAAACACCTGGAAGAGGTTTTAATTGCTTATTCATCAAAAACTGGACATGGGACATGTTCAGGATCCGGATCGTGGCTTTCAATCCGGATCCCGAAAGGTGTTTGTTCATACACTGGTTCAATCCGGATCGCAGCACTCTCTGATCCGGATCCCGAACACTAGTTTTACCTGTGTGCTTCTTCGATCCGGATCAGGAATTGCAATCCGGATCCCGAACATGATGTTCTGGTAAAACTGTATGAACGATCCGGATCGGGACTACGATCCGGATCCCGAACAGGCAATTTTCTGGAAATCGTGGTTTGTGCTTCTGCAATCCGGATCGCCAAATCTGATCCGGATCGCCGTCGGGATTTCTTTCCAGAAAAGGCTGTTTTTGATCCGAATATTCTTCCTAGGGTTTCTAACCTATAAATAGCCCTTCCATTTCATTTCTAGGGCATCCGCAATAGATCGGCTGGTTAAGAAAAGATAGCCGAAAAGAAAAATCCACATATATAGAGAAGAACGGAAATCATTAGATCTATTCTATGGTTCTTCATCTATATTGATTGATTTGATTCTAGGTTTTCCATACTCACATTTTGAGTAGAATCAAATCAATGAATACTTAGATGGTATTTCCGATCTATCTTTAATCTAAGTATTCGGCGGATCATCACCACCCAAACAAACAACGATTTATCCCAAAATCGGCGCGTGGACTCGCGTGGCCTTGTGGATTCAAGGTGTTATCGCTCTCGTGGATTCGGAGCGAGGTGCGTTCGTGGATTCGAAGCGTGCCATTGGGTGAAGACCGTGGATTCGGTTGGACGTCGTGGACTCGACGTTGGACGCTGTGGATTCAGCGTTGGGCGCGGATCGTGGATTCGAGAAGCGTCGTGGAGCGAGCGGAGAAGATCTACTAGGAGCGTATGGTAAGAGGTTGAGTCGTCAGTGAGTACGCTATATCACCTTGTACGTGTGTCAATTCTAGTGGATTTCGCCGTGTTATCGGTCCCGTGGTTTTTTACTCCGGTTTGGAGTTTTTCCACGTAAAAATCTTGTGTGTTCTTTTATTTTTCCGCATTGGGTTTTATCGCACAATGATTTTTTGAGTGTTTATTGTTTACACCTATTCACCCCCCTCTAGGTGTTTTTTCCCCTATTAGATCCTTATTAACCTAAACCCAACATTCACCCCCCCTCTAGTTGTTTGATAGTACCTATTTAGATCCTTGTGGATCCTTAAAAACCAACAATTGGTATCAGAGCGGGGTTTTAGGTTTATCTATCATGTGGGTGAAAGTGGTAATATTTATAGACCTCCTCTTTTTGATGGGACTAATTATGCTTATTGGAAAGTGCGGATGAGAGCTTTTCTCATCGCAATTGATGAGCGGGTATGGCAAACCGTGGAATACGGTTGGGTGCATCCTGTTGAGGAAGTAGGAAATTCTACTACCCCAAAACCTCGCTCTAGATGGTCCAAAGAGGAATTCGAAAGATCTTCTTACAATAGGAAAGGTATGAACGCTTTATTTAATTCTCTTTCCTCGACTGAGTTCACACGAATTTCTGCGTGTGAAACCGCGAAGGAAATTTGGGATATTCTCAAAATTACACATGAGGGTACTAATCTAGTAAAAATTCAAAAGCTCCAGATGCTTACAAGTCAATTTGACTCTATTCATATGGAAGAGCATGAATTGTTTGCAGATTATTACACTAGACTTCAAGATGTAATCAATACATGTGCTAATTTAGGAGAAAAGATCCCGGAGTCGAAAGTTGTAAGAAAGATACTTCGGACTCTTCCGGAACGGTTTAGGGCAAAGGTTACCGCCATTGAAACCGTTAGTCATCCGGATGAGATGAGTGTAGAGGAATTAGTAGGTGCTTTGCAAACTTATGAAATGACTTTTCCTACTAATCAAGTTTCTTCCAAGTCTTCTTCTAAGCTTACAGGTATTGCATTCAAATCAACAAAGGAAGAAGATAGCGAATCAAGTTCCGACGATGAAATCTCTTTAGCCGATTTTGAAGAACAACTGGCGCGGATCACAAAGAAATTTCGTCGGAAATTTTGGAAGAATCGAACCGATGGATCTTCATCCACGAAATCATCTAAAGGATCATCGGGTTCTAAATCCTCTAAACTCAAAAGCTTGCAAAACCTTCTAAAGAAAAAGAAAAAGATGATTTCGAAGGGAAATCCAATGCTATCGATGCAAAGGCTACGGCCATTTTTCAACGGATTGTCCTTCTAAGAAATCATATAAAAAGAAGGCTTTGCAAGCGAAAACTTGGGACGATTCTAGTTCTAATGAATCGACCTCAAGTAAAGAGGAAAAAAAGTTGTTGCCTTACATGCCTCTCTTCCCTCTTCTAATATTTGTTTATCATCTTTAGTCACTGACTCTACTCCTTTGATTTTGTATGAAACATCAACATCCGGCGGAGAGTCATCAAGTGAGGGGGAGTCGGACGAAGAAGAACTCGTTGAGGCATACCAACAACTTCTTGCGGAATCAAAGAAGATGGCCAAGCATATCAAGAAGTTGAGGAAGCAACGACTTGAGGTTCAAGACGAGAATCATGCTTTAAAGATCAAACTTCATGATCTCGAGGAGGAACGAGAGCTTTTATTGGATAATAATAAAATCCTCCAAGAAAAGATAAATCAATCGGAAACGATCGTTAATTCCCATATTAACAAGATTGATTTTCTTGAAAAACAGTTTGAAGAAATTCATGTCACCAACCAAGATTTGACCAAGCAAGTTCATGAACTCAAATCTGACATACAAAGGCTTTCAACCGGTTCCAAGAAACTAGAAAGTATGTCCGGATTAGGTCAAACAAGCAAGGTTGGTTTGGGATATAAAAAGAACCAAACTGTGAAGGCTTCAAGTTCCACAATCAAATTGAAAGGAAGAACTTGTCACCTATGTGGACTTGAAGGACATTTGGTGAAGAATTGCCCGAAAAAGAGAAAGAAGAATTCTTCGGCAACTTCATCTACGGAGCGAACTCAACGGAATCAAAAGACACATCAAGTCAAAGAAGTTCACTCAACCCACCAAAGGTCCGAGCCACAACATCAATCATACAAGTGGATCATTGCGAGGCAAAGACCTAAGGTGGATCAACAGTCAAAGCGGACAACCCCCGGCCACAACGAATCAAGACAACCCAAAATCCAACGATTTTGGATTCGGAAAGGTGATATCTTTCCTTGTCTTAAGTTCTAAATAGCTTATGACTGTATGTAATGCTTTGATTGGTTTTTCCTTCATATTTTCTTAATCTTTGCATTACATGTTTTTCAATGCTCTTTGTTTTTATGTTTGTTTTTGAACAAAAGGGTTTTAACGAACAAGTGCATTGAATAAAAAAGGGCTTCACGTTCATTCACTCCAATTTAATTTTATATGGATTATCAACTTTACTCCATAATCATAATCTTGAAGATACTTCATTATAGGAGTTTTTGATAGTTATAAGCATCAAATTTTAGAAATCATGTGTGATCTTTAGATGCTTAATCTATCTAGGTTGTGTGAAGTCTTTGTGACAACACAAGTGCTATAAACATTCCTAAAATTCTGTGTTGCACTCAAGAACAAAACACATTGTTGAGCATTGGTCATATTGACTTTAAATTGCATCTTTTCACGCATTTAGAAATCTATTATGCTTTTGACATCATAATATTTCGATGTTGCAATGATCATTTATGTTAATTAATTCATCTTTTAAGTGATCAAAGTCAATTTCTCTCTCAATGATCTCTTGGTATAGTCATTATCTTATTTGACTATTTAGTCGAGTATGAATGCGGGATCAATTTTTGGTTGAATACCTTATATATTAAATAATTGATAGCCAATTGAGGGGGAGTCAAAGAAAAGTAAAATGCTCAAAAGATGTGGAAAGAGTTACATCCCAATGAGGAGTGTGAAAACTACCACCACATGGAGGAAAGAGATACCACCTCGGTCGTCCGAGTACTGTGTGCAGCTACCACATGTATACCAAGCATGGTTTTTCAATTTTGATTAAATAAAATGCATGTTGAAATACTTGACTCTGTCAAATTTCAAGGTTGGTATAAGGTGGATTTTTAACGAAAGATGCTCAAAGAGCCACTCTCTTCAACAGATTGTCTAGATATATTATCTAACTTATCTGGGATTTCAAACATCTATTGATCTTGGTATTTCATTTTCTTTACCAAATTGATGATTTGATAAAGGCATTACGCATAAGATCATGTTAGATGTGATTGAAGTTGTTCAACTTTAAGGGTTTTAATTTTCATAAATTTTCGTTTCATTTTTGAGTATTTTTGATAGATTTGGTATAATCTATTTCTTGTTGCATGAAACGATGACTTCTGTTTAAAGTTGATGCGCTAAAGTGCTTACATACTTTTTCTGGTTATTATGGAAATTTTTCTAAATTATTCTGATGAAAGGGTAGAATTCAAGATTGATGTCATTTGGAAATCTCCGTAAGTCATCTTTGTAAATTCGTTACATCTTGATAGAGTTTTGATCTCAAGATTATTTTTTGATGACTTGTGTTTGATGAATATAACATGAAAAACTGTTTATAATGTTTTATCTTTGTTTTTCATGATTTAGGAGTAAATCTTTTTAATTTTGTGAAATTAATTGGATTGAATGACATCTGTTAATTCATTGGTTAAAGCACTTAAATTGATTTCTTGATGGAATACAAATCGGTATTTGAAAAGATTCTAAAATCTGGATTTGTTTCAAGGAATTATTTGATTTTTGCTTTCTGGTACCGGTACGCAATCTGCATTTTTGTTATATACCGGAACTGAGCTTTTATCTCTCTTTCTCTATGAACTAATGTTGTTAGTGATTTCCTTTTGTCTAGTATGTTCACTGTTTGACAATTTGTGACAAAAAGGGGGAGAAGAGAAATGACGGAGATGAGATCATCAAGAGAGGACAAACGAAAATAGAAAAATGGGGGAGAACGGAAAATGATGATCGTATCACAAAGGGGGAGAACATAGATGCTCAAGAACATGGAGAACATGGAGAACATGTTAGAGATGCTCAAGATAGGGGGAGACAAAGAAAAAATTGAAAGAGCCGAAAAACAAAAGAACCAAAAGGAAGACGGATCAAATGTAGGATTTTAATTTCTAACGACTAACGTTTGATTTTGTTTGGAGTTTTGTTTTGCAGGAATTACATCACTTTAAGACTCCAAGTCCTAAGTCATAGAGTATGTTCTAGGACTGTTTGGTTCAAATGTAATTTTGTATTTATTGGATCTTTCACGCAAAGAAAATCAATGTTTTGGTGATGACATTGAATTTCGATTTTTTGGTTTAAGATGAGTGACTTGAGCGTTTTTATGTATTTTTGGGTTTTGTCACGAAATTGCCAAAGGGGGAGATTGTTACGGCTTTTTGGTGTTGGCATATTTCGTGAGTCAAGTCAGTGAGTTGAGTCGGAGTCTTAAAGGGATCAAATTGTCAATCAGCAATCAAAGACTTAGAGAAGATTCAACAAGAGCTCAAGTTGACACTCAGTGTCTTGAGTCTTGAAGATTGAAGATGAAGAATTGTGGATCAGTTACATCAATCTCAAGAAGAAAGTATTCAAAAGGATCAGGTATGTTTAACTAAATAATTTTGGTGATCCGAATACTTTCTTATAGTGTAGAAACACTTGGATGAATTTTTAATTGCATAAAAATCAAAAACTGGACATGGGACATGTTCAGGATCCGGATCAGATCTTGCAATCCGGATCCCGAAGGGTATTGTTCATTGGCAATTTCAATCCGGATCCAGGCCATTCCGATCCGGATCCCGAACATTGGATGTTGCTGAAATTCATGAACGATCCGGATCGGGCCTTGCGATCCGGATCCCGAACCCTTGGATTTCTGGAATCGTCAATCTCGTTACGACGATCCGGATCGCAGTAATCCCGATCCGGATCGCCGTCCTGAAAATTCCAGATAAGGTATGTTTTTGATTCTTATCTCTTTCCAAAGGTTTCTAAACTATAAATAGACATTTAGGGTTTCTCAAAAACGTGGGAGCTATACCTATGATTTTATAAAACACTTGAGAGCAACCCTAGAGGCTAGGTTTTTATCGTTCTTCTTTATAGCCTCTTTTAGGTCAATTCGATGGTTCTTTCAAGAACATATCTTTTGTCGAATTGATCTAATCTTTGCTTAGAGATTCCATCCATGGTTCTTCATTGATAATCTAAGCAAAGGATCACCATCGAAGCCTATATTCTTATCGGCTGAGTTTGCGTCGTGGATTCGACGTGGCATCGTGGATTCGGTGTGCTAAAGGCGTTTCGTGGATTCGAAACGTGTGCTCGTGGATTCGAGTGGCGTTCGTGGATTCGAACGTGTGCAGTGGACGTGCAATCGGTGGAACGCAAGGTCCGAAGAAGTTGAAGGAGGGGTTGAATCCGTGGAGACGGTAATCACCTTGTTATTCTTCTATTCTTAGTGGATTGTTATTGCGTGGACATCCAATCGGTGAGCGCAAGGTCCGAAGAAGTTGAAGGAGGGGTTTGAGTCCGTGGAGTCGGTATTCACCTTGTTATTCTTCTTTTCTTAGTGGATTGTTATTGCGTGTTGGTCCCGTGGTTTTTCTCCTGGATTGGAGTTTCCACGTATATCTCGGTGTGCTATTTTTATTTTCCGCATTGGTTTTTATTTTGCACTGAGATTGGTTTTTTTTAAGTATTACACCTATTCACCCCCCCTCTAGTTGTTTGATAGTACCTATTTAGATCCTTGTGGATCCTTAAAAACCAACACATAGCTGATTTCAATCAGCTGTTGGCTTATTTGCCCCATGTGGCCAGAGATGAGACCCACCGGATTTACATGTTTGAGAGAGGGTTGCGTCGGGACATCTATCAGTTCGTCCGCTCCCGCAGACTGCAGACTTTGGAGGCCTCGATGGAGCAGGCGTTATATGTGGAGTGTGGAGAGGCAGTGATGGCAGAGGTGGCTCCAGTCCCCGTAGTGACTCCTGGGGCGAAGCGCCCGGCATCGATGGAGGAGGGGCAGTCGAGTAGGCAGGGACCCCCGAGACCTCCACGTTTCCACTCTCAGGGTCGGGGGTATCACGGGCGGCAGAGATCGGGGCATCTCGCCAGTTTCAGCAGCAGCAGCAGCGTCGACCACCTCGACAGCAGCAGCCTTTGCAGCAGCAGCAGACTTCACGGCAGCCGCGCCCTGACCGTTGTATCATTTGTGGAGGACCGCACCCACCGACCCAGTGCCCGCAGAGGCAGGGCCGTTGTTTCCGTTGCGGGCAGACCGGTCACTTTGCAAGTGCATGCCCCAGAGCCGGTCATCCAGCTCCTTCCTCAGCTTCGGCACCTTCTGTTCCTCACCACCCAGCTGGACCTTCTGCGGCCTACGGCAGGCCAGATTTTGCTTCTTCGTCTTCGCGACAGCCAGAGCGACGTCCCCCGGCGCCGAGCGGTCGAGTCTATGCCGCTCAGGTTGAGGATGCTACAGCAGCAGAGCAGGTCGTCGCAGGTATTATTTTGATTTCTGCAGTTCGTACTCGTGCTCTTTTTTATACCGGTGCATCGCATTTATTTATCAGTAGAGCATTTGCATCCCTACATGGTATAGAGGTAGTTTCTTTATCGCATGCATTAGAGGTTCAGATACCAGTTCATGTCTTGCATGTCGAGGAGTATTGTAGGGATTGCCCTGTGCAGTTGGGATCCTGGATTTTGCCGGCAGACTTGCTTGTCTTGCGGCAGCTCCAGGATTTTGATGTCGTACTTGGTATGGATTGGTTGTCGTGGTATTATGCCACCATAGACTGCAGAGAGAGGACGGTGACCCTCCGCTAGCCGGGACAGGAGGAGTTTGTTTAAAGAGGCTGTCAGAGCTCTTTGTTTGCGGTGACGATTTCTTCGGCGAGGGCTAGGCGGATGATGAGCAGAGGCTGCACCGCTTTCTTGGCGACGATTGTGGAGGTGCCTACGGCGGCACTGGGACTCGAGGATATTCCTGTTGTCCGCGAGTTCCCAGATGTGTTTCCCCCTGAGTTGACGACTATGCCGCCGGAGAGGGAGATAGAGTTTGTGATTGATGTGGTACCCGGAACTGCACCAATCTCAAAGGCGCCTTATAGGATAGCACCTCCCGAGTTGAGGGAGTTGAAGGCCCAGCTTCAGGATCTGATGGACAGGGGCTTTGTTAGGCCCAGTGTTTCTCCGTGGGGAGCGCCAGTTTTATTTGTGAAGAAAAAGGATGGGTCACTTCATTTGTGCGTGGATTACCGGAAGTTGAATAAAGTGACCATCCAGAACAAGTATCCCCTACCACGGATAGATGATTTATTCGACCAGTTGCAGGGAGCCTCAGTGTTTTCGAAGATCGATCTTCAGTCAGGTTACCACCAGTTGAGGGTGAGGGCCGAGGACATCCCCAAGACGGCTTTTAGATCCCGGTATAGGCATTATGAGTTCACGGTTATGCCATTTGGTTTGACCAATGCCCCTGCTGCATTTATGGACTTGATGGACCGGGTATTTCAGCCATTCTTGGACCTGTTTGTGGTTGTATTCATTGACGACATCTTGATCTACTCCCGGAGCGATGTGGAGCACGAGGAGTACTTGAGGATAGTGTTGCAGCTTCTACGTGAGAAGAAGCTATATACCAAGCTTAAAAAGTGCGAGTTCTGGCTTCGGGAGGTTGCATTCTTGGGCCACATAGTATCAGCCGCTGGAGTGGCAGTTGACCCAACGAAGATTGATTGTAGTGTCCCAGGATCCCAAGTGGTTTTTCCTCTGTTTCGGGGCGTGGAACACCTATTATTGGTGTGTTGGGCCCCAACATGTCAAAGGAATGTGTTGATTTGGACTCAGTGAGGAATTAGGATCAAGCCTGACCTTCGGCTGCTTTTGCCGAATTTTAGGAGTTGATTCAGGCTGAACGGAGGCCGTATTTGGATTCAGCGCGGAAAAACGCTTGAAAACACGGAGTGGGCCGCCGGTGCACGGTGGACCGGCGGGCCACGTGGCCTGTTGCGGTTGGCCCGGTGCAGCGCGCGCGGCACAGGGATCGCGCGCGGGCAGCGCGGGCAGGCCGGGCAGGCGCGGGCAGCGGCGCGGCGCACGATGGACCGGGGCGCGCCACGTGGCGGCCCCGGGTTGGATGGCTCAGGTGCGCGCGGCGCACCCGCGGGCGCGCGACTGCGGCCGTACGCGCACGCGGGCGCAGGCGCGTCGGCGGCCGTGTCGGGCGGGAAAAGGCGCCGCCACATGGTGCCACGCCACTGGCTGGCGCCACCTACCCCCGCCGCCCCGCAGGGGGACGCGTGGCCGCGCCCGATTCGTCGGGCACGCTGTCCCCTGTGCGGGGGACACGTGTCGGACGCCGGGGCGGGTCGGACGGCCGCGCGGTCCGGTCGGATCGACTGTGTGGAGTGGGCCTCCGTGGGCCGGGCTACTGTTTGGGCCCGGTTTCGGGGCCCGAAACTTTCGGGCGCCCGAAACCGGGACCCAATTGGAATTAATCCAATTGTTTTGGATCAGCCTATAAAAGGCAGCCCACCTCTCCCTCTTCTCTTCCTTTTTCGAGAGATAGAGAGAGAACCAGAGGGAGATCACTTTAGAGAATTTGTTCCTCTCTTGATTTTACATCTCGTGGTGGATTTCCAGATTTTTCGGAAGCTCGACAACGGCGATCCAGATTTTACAGTGCGCCTCGTTTTTCCCCATTTTCGGCTCGTTATCGTCGCATTTCAGTCCGAGGAGTCCCCTGCACAGTACAGGAGTCCTTTTTCGACGATTTCTTCGGTGGTGTGTTTCTGAGAGGTAGGGCTTCATTTTCTGTGTTGGTGGTTTCTCTGGATTCCGATTCCTTAGCACGATTCCCGAGGTGTTTTGACCCCCCTTTTGCTGTTTGGAATTTTGGACAGCGGCTACTTCTCCGAATTATATCTTGGCGTAGGAGCATCAGATCGAGGCGTTTTAAACAGTCGATTTGGGGCTACTTTTCGCGAGGAACGCAAACGTGAATTTTCTGGGATTTTTGGAGCTCGGGACAGAGGTGAAATGCCTCATTTTGCATGCTGATTGTAAAAACAGCAAAAATCTGTGTTTGGGACTTGTATTTTTACGTCGTGTGCAATGTGTGTTGTTGTAGAACACTGTTTTCGGCAGACTGCATTCTTAGAGGACAGCGGCAGCGGGGTATTTCTTCAGGTGTTGTGCACACTTTTCGAGGTGGGTGGTTGTGTTTCCCTCCTTGTTGACATGCTCACTAGGAGTATTAGAGTTCCCCAATTATAAATGTGACAACTAGCTGTTAGTATGTGAACCTAATGCAATGCCCCCTAATTTAATTGATAGCCTTTATGTGATAAATTTGGGACAATAATGTTGGACAATTGCTATATCTTAACCCCGCATGCAAATAAGTATCACATTACTGTTTTAAAATAATTCCCTGCAATAAACGTTAGTCATTTTTCTAATGCTTTTTAAAAAGGACAATTGCATGCTTATTTGGACACCTAGTTAGGCCACTATTTACTGCTGCACTATATTATTGGATTTGACTTAGGAGAAAACATGTTTTATCGTTCTTCTTCTCTATCGATGCATGATGCTCGAGTCTGATCAGGATTTTGGGATAGTGTAGTCTGGACCTTGAGTCTGGGACAGTATGGACTCGTCTTGGGGGATTGTGGGGCATAGTGGCAACCGCGGACGTTAGGCGGTTGGCCAGATGTTTTTACTTTATCAGATTGGGATTTATGGGTTCAGCGGCGACCGCGGATTTTGGGCGGTTGACCGGATGTTATTATCACATCAGATTGGGGATCTGGATTGCATTAGTGGATGGAGTTTTTCCCACTTTGATCATAGTCATGATCCAGTCCTGCTATTGTGAGACATTGGTTACAGAGATGCTTGATACAGAGATACTTTACTCTTGTGGGTCGCTCCCCTCGAGTGCCACTCCGGAGTAGGCTTTTTGACCGTGACGGGTGCCGGTCAGTTGGTGAGTTGTGAGTGATGACAGAGCAGGCAGTGCCAGTGCTTCCTGGCCCTTTGATTGGGTTTCTTTGGGCGGATAGCCTTATAGTTGCATGCATACAGTTATCTTTTTGGCACTGCATTTAGAGGCATTGTAGTAGCAGTTTCTTTTTCAGCAGCCTTTATAGCTTACTACTGTTCCTCCTTTTTGCCTCTTTATTCCTAGTGGGTGCGTCAGCATTTGAGGTTTTACCCACTAGGGGAGGCTACTGGTTTATCTAGTAGTTCTCACCCCCATTATTGTTTCCTGTCCCTTTTTCCCCTTTGTTTTGCAGAGTCATCTGTGGGAGCTGCTGGGCCTTCAGCGGCAGATCGAGGTAAGAGGATCGCCGACTAGCTAGATCATCTACCCCAACCGAGAGATTAGCTAGGCTTCTATTGTATCCCCTTTTGTATCTCAGACTACAGTAGTTTACTTTTGGGTCTGGCTTTGGCCAGCTGGTTTGTATATTTGTGGTGAGCTGGGAGTTTATTGTACTTTTTATTTCAGCTTGTATTTTATTTCAGTCTGAGATTACTTTTAGTTCTTTTAGTTCAGCTCTGTTTATGCTCTTTTATTGTATATTATCTATCTGAGCAGGTTACCAGCGCTTCGTGTACATGGAAAATTCTGTGTGTACGGCGGATCTGTTGGCGAGCCCGGGTTCTGGTTTACACCCGGGGCGTGACATTGATACAGTTCGGGATTGGCCGAGACCGACGACGGTTACAGAGGTTCGGAGCTTCCTGGGCTTGGCAGGCTACTACCGTCGGTTCGTAGAGGGCTTTGCGAAGCTCTCTACTCCCCTGACTAGTTTGACTAGAAAGGGGACGAGAATTGTTTGGACTGAGCAGTGCCAGCAAAGTTTTGAGGAGCTGAAGAGGAGATTGATCTCAGCACCAGTTCTTGCACTGCCAGTGATGGGAGATGGATTCGTGATTTTTAGTGATGCCTCTCTCAGCGGATTGGGATGTGTTTTGATGCAGCATGGTAGGGTAATTGCTTATGCTTCACGGTAATTAAAGGACTATGAGAAGAATTACCCTACTCATGATTTGGAGCTTGCAGCTGTGGTGTTCGCGTTGAAGCTGTGGCGGCATTACCTCTACGGTGAGCATTGTGAGATCTACACGGATCATAAGAGCTTAAAGTATTTGTTTACTCAAAAGGAGCTGAACCTGAGGCAACGCCGGTGGTTGGAGTTACTGAAGGACTACGATGTGAGTATCTTTTATCATCCCGGCAAGGCCAATGTTGTAGCAGATGCTTTGAGTCGGAGGTCAGTGCAGAGTTTGAGCATGTTGATCACACAGCTGGCACCGCTGATTGAGCAGATGAGGCGACTTCAGATTGAGGTGGTATCCCCTGGGGTCTCTGCTAGGCTTATGTCTATGGTCTTGCAGCCCACTCTGTTAGACAGAATCAGGGAGACACAGAGTGAGGACCCTCACTTGGAGAGGATTAGATCACAGATTCAGGCAGATCAGATAGGGGATTTTACTGTGGATAGCTCGGGAGTACTGCGGTACAGGGACCGAGTATGTGTGCCTTCGGATCCTGAGATCAGAGACCAGATTTTGAGAGAGGCCCATTATACACCTTATACCATTCATCCTGGTGGTATTAAGATGTATAAGGACCTCAAGGCACATTTTTGGTGGTCCGGAATGAAGCGGGATATTGGAAGATTTGTGGCTCACTGTTTAACTTGCCAGCAAGTGAAAGCAGAGCACCGGGTTTCTGCTGGCAAGTTACAGAGTCTTCCAATTCCCGAGTGGAAGTGGGACCACATCACCATGGACTTTGTTACTGGGTTGCCGAGAGCGCAGAGTGGAGCCGACGCGGTTTGGGTTATTGTGGATAGACTCACCAAGTCTGCACATTTCTTGCCTGTTCAGATAACTTGGTCATTGGAGCGTCTGGTACAGTTGTATTTGGACGAGATAGTGAGGCTGCACGGTGTACCAGCGTCGATTGTTTCAGATCGGGACCCGAGGTTTGTGTCACGCTTTTGGGAGAGTTTACAGTCAGCATTGGGGACCCAGCTCAGATTTAGCACTGCTTTCCACCCACAGACTGATGGCCAGTCCGAGCGCACCATACAGACCCTCGAGGATATGTTGAGAGCGTGCGTTATGGATTTTGGAGGAGGGTGGTACCGACACTTACCATTGGTTGAGTTTGCGTACAACAACAGCTATCAGGCGAGCATTCAGATGGCTCCGTTTGAGGTGTTGTAGGGACGCAAGTGTCGGTCGCCCTTGTATTGGAGTGACGTGGGTGAGAGGAGGACTTTGGGACCAGATTTACTGTTGGAGGCTGAGGAGAAAGTCAGAGTTGTTCGCCGACACCTGAGACAGCCCAGAGTCGTCAGAGGAGCTACGCTGATACTCGACGTGATTGACTTCGCTTCTGTGGAGATCGGCGAGGACCTGGTTTATGAGGAGCGCCCGTTGCGGATTCTTGCTCGTGAGGTGAGGGAATTGCGCAAACGGGCCATTCCGTATGTGAAGGTCTTATGGAACAATCACGAGGAGCGAGAGGCTACTTGGGAGCTGGAGACAAAGATGAGAGATGCCTACCCTTTTCTGTTCGAGACTTCCGGTTGAGGTACGCCTGTCTTACTCTACTTTGTTTCGAGGATGAAACTTTCTTTTAGTGGGGGAGGATGTAGTGGCCCTGGTTCCCATGCAACGTTCTTCCGATGAATCCACTGTTAGAACACCTAGTGTTGGTGTATCTAGCCCATGGTGCATCAATGGGATGCCACAGATGGACCCTGTGAGATATCATTAGCTGTGTTCGCCTTCGGCTAGATTTGCCGAAATTTCTGAAAAGAATTAGGCCAAACAGAGGTCGGAAATGGATTCAGCACGGAAAAACGCTTGAAAACGGCTATTTGCTTGTTTGATTCTGAGTCCGGATGCCCAAAAACGGACTCCCGGAAGTTTTTAGTGGTTTTTGATGCATGGGAGGGGCCGTAGACCGCCGGCATGCCACGTGGCGGCCTGTCATTGGCCGGTTTTGGCGCGCGGTTCACTGAGTAGCGCGGCTGGGTGCACAGACCCGGCGCAGGGACACGTGGCACCGCCTGATTGGCGGGCTCAGGGCGCGCGGTCTATCGGGTGAGCACGGCGGTGCATGGACCAAGGCGGGGGACACGTGGCAGCCTCCGGTTGGTCGGTGCATGCGGCGCGGTCCACAGAATTCCAAAGCGGAATGCGTGGCCGGGTGTAGGGGACACGTGTCACCCTCTGATTCGCTGGCACAGCAGGCGCGGTGCACGGGAGGCGTGGCCGGCGCCTCGGGCTGCGTGCGCACGTGGGACCCACGCCGCGCGACCAGCGCATGTGGCGACCGGTCGGCGGGTCAACCGGCTGGACACGTGGCGCCCGCTCATTGGCGGGCGCCAACCGCCTTCTATGCGGTGGGTGGACACGTGGCAGCCTGCGAGTGGCCCGCACAGCTGTTGCTGTTCGGTGGGCCACGTGGCATTATCTGGTGGTTTCGGACGTGAACAGTGTTGGGCCGGCCCAACACTGTAGCCGCCCGAAAACTTTCGGGCACCCGAAAGTTGGGCTCGAAAGTCCATTACTTGCTTTTTTTGGGCTTTTTCCGGGAAAGGCCTATAAATAGCCTCTTGGACCTCATTTTTGAGGCTTTTCCCGAGTGTTTATGCCCTGGTGCCCTTCACAAAAGTTCATCCTCTTCCTCTTATGCATCTTTCGGTGGAAGCTCAGAATTTTTGGATGCCGCGATGACGACGATTTCTGCATCGTGGTGCGGAGCGATGATTTCCTGTTGGAGGCCCATTTTCGTTACATTTCAGTCTGGGAGGTCTACAGAGCTACCCCGACGATATTTTTGGACAATTTCTACAGCGGCTGTTTCACGAGAGGTATATCTACAAATTTCGTGTTGGTCACTTTTCTGGATTTGAGCTTTTATTGGGGTTTGGGTACGTTTTTAACCCCCTTTGCGGCTGATGGACTGTGTGGACAGCGCCTACTTGTCGGATTTTTATCTCCGCATCCGGACATCGGAATTCGACGTTTCAGGCTCTATCAACATCTACTCTTCGCGAGGATCGCCATCATATTTTTTACTGGAATTTTTGGAGATTGTTTTACAGGTAAATTTTCGCATTAAAGGGACTGTTCACCACAGATTTTTTGAACTTGGAATTTTGTGGAATTAAGTGTAATTTTGGGATGTATTTTGTACCCAGGATGTATTGAGCACTGCTACTGTACTGTGGTTTGGTGGATGTACTGATATATCTGTTTCTGGGCTTTCTTAGCTGTACGACTCCGGACAGTTAGCACGTTCAGGTAGGTGACCTTGCTTTCAAAATTTATGGACTGCGTGATAATTCTATGTATGTAGGACCATGCATATTAGAAATTGGACTTAATAGCATATGGAAACTGAATGTTATTACTCTTGATATCAGTTGATGTATCTTGTGATTGTGCTGCTTCCTACAACATGTTAATTATGGAAATCTTGGAACTTGACCTAGCACCCCTGTCATATGTATCATGTTCAGCCAGACTATAGAAAACTTCAACTTGGGCTAGGTTTCTTTATTGCTCTAGACATTCCCACATCACTGTATTATACTTGTCATTCTAGTAGACTTAGCTTTTCTCGCCCGGGTTGTGGGCTGGAGGTCGGTGATTGTGGGATGCATTTGCACTCGTGTCTGGGGACCGAGTGGATTTGATAGCAGTCTGTAGATCAGATTTCTTTGGGAGAGAGTGTTAGTGATGGTAGATCTAGGTTCTGGGGAGCTGTCAGAGTGACAGTGAGTCTCAGCTATGTAGATTCCAGCCAGTGAGTGAGACAGTGATTTGTTGGTTATAGCCGATCTTGTTGATCGGATGATTTGGA